>CM051463.1:130170029-131370029 GCA_028095005.1 Rhynchospora pubera | reverse complement strand
TCAGAACTGGAGGCATTAATTCGCGCACTTTTGAAAAGGAGATTCACGAAGTTAGCAGAGTGGGACGAAACCAGATGGAGGCAGTGCTCAGCTACGGCTTGGAGGCTCAAGGGAGACAGGAATAACTCTTACTTTCATGCCATTGCGTCTGCAAGGAAAAGACGAAATCTGATTGAGTCGATCCTGGTAGATGATATGACCGTCAGTGACCATAACAGGAAAGCACGCGTTTTTCACTCCTTTTTCTGCTCTCTTATGGGTACAGCCCCTATTGATTCGGGTTTACTAAACGATATTGAGTGGTCCATGCTTTATCCTAGAAATTGTTTATTTCCCACAAATATGACAGAAGCAATATCAGATGACGAAATAAGACAAGCTATTTTAGGTTGGCCTACAAATAAGTCTCCGGGTCCGGACGGATACACAGGTGAGTTCTACAAATTTTTCCTAGAAGAAATGCTGCCTGATATTTCTCGTACACTAAACAAGGCTCTTTCTTCGGGATCCATGACACCGCTGAACTCATCCTTCATTACCCTTGTCAAGAAGGTTGAAGCACCAACTTCGACTTCCGACTACAGGCCTGTCAGCATACTGCATTCCATGCAAAGGTTGCTATCAAAAATCCTAGCTTCACGTTTCACTCCCCATGTTGAACAGCTTGTCACTCAATCACAAACAGGCTTCGTGCCAGGAAGAAGCATCTTAGAAAATTTTCTATATGCGCACCATGTTTTACATTTCGCGAACAAAGAAAAGGTTCAAGTTGGAGTTTTAAAGGCGGACTTACACAAGGCGTTTGACACCCTAAACTGGAGCTTTATCAGGAAGGTACTCTCAGCAATTGGGGTGCCTGCTCTTTTCGTAAACTGGATTGCAGATTGCATTTTACAAGGAAATTCAAGGGTCATAGTCAATGGAATAGCAGGACGCCGGATAAACTTAAGGCGGGGGGTTAGGCAAGGTGATCCTTTCTCACCCTACCTCTTTATTGTTGCTTTTGACTTCCTCTCAAGATGGCTCAATACACTTGCTAGAACCGGGGCACTATCTTTGCCTTTTCCAACGATGCAACCAGCTTTGTTTTATGCGGACGACTCTATCATTTTTTTCAAGCCTTGCCCGCAACAAGTTCGTTTCTTAAAAATGATTCTGCTAGCTTTTCAATTCATTTCTGGCTTATCGTTGAATGCAAATAAATCGGACATGCTTGTTACCCCTTCTAATGATGAACTAGTTGACTTGCTTGCACGGGAAATGGGATGTAGAATGGGGGAATTTCCTATCAGATACCTTGGTCTGCCGCTATCGGATAAAAAATTGAAAAAACAATGCTACCTGCCGCTAATCGATAAAATTAAAAGGAAGCTGAGCACTTGGAAATCACCTTTTCTTTCCTCAGCAGGTCGGTTGGTTCTCTTAAACTCTTGCCTCACTTCAATGCCGATCTTTTTCATGTCAACTTTTGAAATCCCCAAATGGGTGTTACGGGAAATTGACAAAATCCGATTGAACTTTTTCTGGAATGGGATCTCTGCGGAAAGGAAAAGACTGATCATGGTTCCTTGGGATACTATTTGTAGCCCGAAAAAACAAGGAGGTTTAGGTGTACTCAACCTGCGCAACTTGAACATGTCATTGCTTGCGAAACACTTGTGGACTTGGACCTGTTCCAAAGATAATCTTTGGGTTTCTATGGCAATGACGCTGCAGAGTAACAAAACCACTCTATCTCCATTTTTCAGCCCATTGCATAAGGAACTTTATTCTGTTGCCTCCTTGTTCGTCCCGCTGATATCAGCCATACCGGGTAATGGTGAGGATATTCTATTTTGGCACCACAATTGGGGCTTGGGAGCTTTGAAATTTAGGTTTGAGGATCTTTACAGCTATGCGCTGGACCAGGATATAACTCTCTCAAAATTTGTTGCCGACTGGCACAGAAACACTTGTCCTTTTAGGGAATCGTATCGCAACTCTCTCTCAGCTGCTGAACAATGGAACTTGCTTCAACATTTCTTGGGCGCCAGCCTCAATCTGTCTAATGCGATGAATAAAGATAGTTTCAAGTGGAACTTGAGTTGTGATGGACAGTTCTCGGTGAAGTCCTTATACTGTTTTCTTAAAGAGTTTCTGAAATTTAGGTCTTCCCTGTTCCCCGTCTGGAAGCTAAGCATACCACCCCGGATGAAAATTTTTGCATGGCAGTTGAGCCTAAACAAAATTGCGACAACAGACAACCTCAAGAAGAGAGGATGGCAACTTCCTAGTCTCTGTTTCAACTGTGCTTCGGAGGAAGAAACGGTTCATCATCTCTTCAATGATTGTAAACTCTTCACTGAGGTGTTGCAGTTGGCGATAAACTACTCACCCTTCTTAGCCGATCTACAGTTTACTTCCAATCCGGTGTTCTTAACAGACATTACGGCTTCGCGTCCACACCGAGAGATTATGGGAATCCTCTGCTTCATTCTTTGGAGAGAGAGGTGCAACAGAATTTTTTCGGAACGATTTCTTTCAGCTGCTGAGCTGGTTGATCAAGTTTTCATCGAATGGGAGACTTTGCACTCGTGATTCTCAGCAAATAGCTTAGATTAGATTTTAATTCCTGGCACTAAACTTGTTTCCTTTTTATTTTTTGTTTTTATTTAGTTTCTCTTTATTTTGTTTTCATTATTTGCTTAGCCACTGGCTAACCTTTGTACTCTTTTTCTTTTAATTAAAAAGATGGAGACCTGATCTCCATTTTTTCTTCAAAAAAAAAGACTCTAGAGTTGCTCAATCTTTAAGTTTTTAAAATCCAGATTCCTTCTAATACTATGAGGCAGTCCATTAATATCCTAGCCCAACAATATTACAAAGTATAGTGTGCTATGGGCCATACATTACACTTTCCGAACAAGCTCACTAGCTTCGTGTGCTCTTTAATTTTGCACAGTCATTTGTGAATTGTGAAGCGAATAAGTATCCAACCTTGAGTTCCTTTACTGTTAAGGGGCAAAGGAATCGTTACACGATTGGATATCATAATACTGCTACCAAGAATCTGTACCCTCAGGTGCTATTCCGCTTTTGTAGTTTGATGATCCGACCCTTCCTAAGGAGTATGGAAGGAATATTTTTTTTTTAAGATTATGGAAGAAGGAATATTTGTTTCAAAAAATTGAATCCGACCGGTCTTTCTCCATTGAAACCAGAGGTTGGAATTGAAGAGCGACGGGATCAGGTCATCAGGTCAGGACGTCAGGTCACCTTCAAAGAATAGTTCGGTCATCGGGTCCGGTCCGTACGATCGAATTATATAGTTTTCTATTAGATTATCGGGTCGGGTCCGGCGAAATTTTCAGACCCGAGTTCGTATCATTAGATTCATTGCGTTCGTTTTCGATTCTATTAGGGTGTGTTTGGTTGGAGTGGGAATAGGGAATAGGAATAGAGAAAAGCTTATTCCTTATTCCTTATCCAAATTCCTTGGTTTTGTTAGAATATGGATAAGGGCCGGAATAAGCCCAAATTCCCTATTCCTTAGTTGTTTGGTTTTCACCGGAATAAGGAATAAGCCCCTTATTCCTTATTCCCACTCCAACCAAACACATCCTTATATTATTGGCATTGCTCTTTAGGAATCGGGTTTTGGATCCTACAGTTCGAAACCAACTCCCGATAACGGGTCTGAGTCGGACGGACATGTCGGGTTGGATTTGTTCGCTCCACGGCTCCACCTCTAAATAAAACGTCAGGCTCTCTCCATCGGCATCGGTGCTTCGCTTCCACTTGCTCTTATAGTTATAGAACTCTTTATCTGGTTATTAATAGTATCCAATCCCACCTCGCCTTCTTTCTCTCGCACGCAAGCACAGAGAATCCATAAGGTGCGATTTGCATCATTTCTAATTTCGTCTAATTTGTTTCCTATGCTATTTTTCTTAAAGCAAAACAACCACCGAACCGATCCACGGAGCTACTCTCATTAGGTCGAAATTTAGTACCAAACTTGTATTATTATAATCTTTTTGGCACTTTATTGATAATCGAATCATATATTCAGATATATATAATACACGCCATTTTTGTCTTTGTTGAATGAATTTTTGTTTTCTTTTCTCTAGGGAAGATGAGGCTACTGAAAGTTGCAACTTGCAACCTGAACCAATGGGCCATGGATTTTGATACCAATTTGAAGAACATAAAAGAATCAATTGAACAGGCCAAGAAGGCCGGTGCCAAGCTCCGAATTGGCCCTGAGCTTGAGATCACTGGTTATGGCTGTGAAGATCATTTTTTAGAAGAAGACACTGTGAAACATGCGTGAGTCTGTTTATGATAACTTGATATTGATATTGAAACTGTAAGGCCCAGTTCAGGTATAACTTGCATGAGTGAAGCTGAATTGAGATAAAGCTAAGTTCAATTGCATCATTAGGGTTAACTAGGTGAGGTTTGATTCAGTTCATAGGCTATATCGTTTTACTTCCTGATGTCAAACAGTGCCCTATTAAATTTGGGGTAAGTTGTTGGCTAAACTTGTGACCTAAAATAATGGTTGATTACTGTTAAATTGATTACCTAATGCAGTGTAGGTTAGGATTTAACAATGTTTGTGAGAAAATGACATAGATATACATATATAATAAGCTCCACAATAAATATATAATACGTATTCTTCTTCCAGATAAGGAAGTTCCCTAAATTTTGAATGCAGATGGGAATGCCTGACAGAAATCCTAACTGGTGATTGGACAGATGGCATTCTTTGCAGCATAGGTATGCCCTTGATATTTGAAAATGTCCGGTACAATTGTCAAGTGTTCTGCATGAACCGCCAGATACTCATGATACGGCCAAAGATGACCCTTGCAAACGATGGAAATTACCGTGAATTGAGGTGGTTCTCTGCTTGGACGAAAAAGGAGGACCTCCTTGACTTTCAGCTGCCACCAGATGTTGCCGAGGCCATATCTCAGGGCAGTGTACCTTTTGGCTATGGATATCTCAAGTTTTCTGATGTGTAAGAGTATTAGTGTAGAGAGTTTCATCTGAGAATTTGATCGAATTTTGTTTAGTTTTTTTTTTCTTTTCTGCAAATAGCAGCTATATAATTCACACGGCATTTCCCGGAGGTTGCATTCAATTAAATATTGTCGATTATACCCTTACTGTGAGCGATTAATTTCTTTAATATTTAGAATTGAAATAAAATTGGCCAAGCAAAATAGAGATGTTGTATTCTGATTTTACATAAACTACTAAAGTGTTTTGGTGAGTTTAACCAGTGATTTTGTTTTGTATCTAATTACGGTTTTATAATTTAATTGTTGTGTTATTTTTAGATAAAGCCAAAAAATGTTGGTACCTGTGCAAATAGGGATATGTGAGAAATTTTGTTGTTATTTATAAAGCTGGTAAATTCATTTGTGTTTTGTTTTGAATATGAGCATTTATGACTGAAACTAGGTGCATATTTTTGTAAAGGGGTATCGTCATCATGCTGTTTATTGCTAATATTTTCTTGAAGATGGGCTGAAAATTAAATGCTATTAGTGTTAACAGTGATATCTTAGTTGCTACTCTTTTTGTTGCAGGTCGGTTGCTGCTGAGACATGCGAGGAACTATTCACTGCATCTCCCCCTAGGGCTGAGCTTTCCCATAATGGGGTTGAGGTCTTTGTTAATGCAAGTGGGAGCCACCACCAACTGAGAAAGCTTAATGTGAGAATTGATGCTATAAAAGCTGCTACTGTTACCTGTGGCGGTGTTTACATGTATGCTAACCAACAAGGGTGTGATGGCAGCCGCCTCTATTATGGTGTGTAATTATGTCACTTTGTTTTTGACATTTTTGCCATTTTTTGTTAAATTCCTAGATGTAGAATAAGGTTGAATTATATTAAATGCTACTTAGCAATTTGATATGAATTGAGGTAAAGATATTTTGCACAAGCCGAAATAACTTTGCATAGTTCACTAACTCTAGTCCTTCTTAGATGGGTGTTGCTGCATAGCTGTGAATGGTGATGTGGTTGCTCAGGGTTCACAGTTTTCCTTGAAGGATGTAGAAGTCTTAACTGCTCTTGTTGATCTTGACGCTGTAAGATCATTCCTTTTAGATTATGTGATGTGTTTGATTATGACAGTACCAGATGCTAATATCCATTTTAACTGCTAAATCTTTTAACATTATTTTTTTCTTTTAGTTGAGATTTTATGGCATAATTATGGTGTAAGCGCTAAACATGAAGTTTCAACAAGAAAAGTACAGAATGCACTTTTTTCTTAAACATTATTTTTATGCCATAACCAAAGGTATCCAGTTATCGAGGATCAAGTAGCAGCTTCAGACAGCAAGCTAGTCACAACACTAGTTCTGTTCCTTACGTAAAAGTTCCTCAGAAGCTTTGTCAGAAATTCAAACTTGGTACATGCCCTACAGCTCCTGTTGAGGTAGGTTTTTGTTCTCTCTTTAGACTTCTGAAATTTCTATGTAGCAATTGCTGTAGCTGATACCAATGATGTAAAGGTTTAGGTTTGATTAAATTTGAAAGAATCTTTTGATTCATGCTGTACCAGGCTGGTTCTTTGCTGATAATGTTAGTATACCGTATATGTAAGAAAGTGTGCTTTATTCTTCATCCTTATTGTTTCTAACAATTTTTAAGTTCAAAATTTGGATTTGCTGAGGTTCAGCGAGAACTCTGGCTAAGAATCTAGCTGCAACCATAGTATTGGCAACAACCAAAGGTGTCATTACACTTATTCCAAAATATGCTTTCATTTTTTTAGGTGAAGTACCACTTGCCACAAGAAGAGATAGCATTTGGGCCAAGCTGTTGGCTGTGGGATTATCTGCGAAGAAGCGGTGCATCTGGCTTTCTGCTTCCACTGTCTGGAGGTGCTGACAGTTCATCTGTTGCTGCCATAGTCGGATGCATGTGCCAGCTTGTCATAAAAGGTGATTGATACATAATTATGAGTAATTTCAGTCTTAAATTTGTCGGGTGCTTGCTGGTACAAGTATATTGTACTTGTGTAGAAATTTGCTTGGTAATAATATGGCATACAGATACAAACTATATAGCTAAGGAAATTGTTTGTGCAACTTCATTATGTAAAGAAGTTGCACTCTAAGTGGGGGGGGGGGGGGGGTGTGCTATTGATTATGCACTTTCACTGGTACTCACTATCGACATTACATTATCCTTCTTCTGAATGTGTTCTCTTTCTTTACTTTGGTATTTGGTACCTTATTGTTAACCTCTTTGTATGTGTATTACATGCTTGTAGGTGTGGTTGAAGCATGAGATTTTAAGTTGCAGTCTATCCTTGTTTGAAATTAAATTTTGTGGCTTATAAACTGAAATGTACAGATATAGAGAAAGGGGACGAGCAAGTTAAGGCTGATGCCTTGAGGATAGGCCAATACAAGAATGGTGAGTTCCCAAATAACAGCCAAGAATTCGCTAAACGCATACTTTACACCGTCTTCATGGGTTCTGGCAATAGGTATGGAGCTCACTCTCCTTTTTTTAATTTTTGGGTTTTATTAATTTTTAGTTGGCAAGTACTTTAAAAAATATATGGAAATTTTCTAGTAATTATGTTCTTGTATTTGTTTTTTTAATTCAGTTCCAAAGCCACTAGATCACGTGCAAAACGGCTCTCTGAAGAAGTTGGTGCACACCATGTGGATGTCGACATAGATAACATATTTTGGGCTTTTCTTATTGTAGTTCAGGGTCTTTGTGGGAAACTTCCCCGCTACAAGGTATTCTGCATTCCAAAGTTTTGAAGATATAAAATATTATGTCTAGTTGACATTAAATATGTAGGCTTCTTGTGAAATGTGTAGGTAGATGGAGGATCAAACACAGAGAACCTCGGTTTGCAAAATATTCAAGCCCGTGTTCGCATGGTTCTTGCCTACATGCTGTCTCTCTTCCTTCCTTGGATGCATAATAAATCTGGGTTTTATCTAGTTTTAGGCAGTTCAAATGTGGATGAAGCATTGCGTGGCTATTTGACTAAGGTATTGACTTTTTAGCGAGAATCTCATTTTGCCCCTGAACTTTTGGTAAGGGCTAAGGATCAATTGGTCCTTTTGTCAGTTCACACACCTCAATGAACCAAGATAAAATCATGAGTGCCGTATTTCAGGGTCAATTAGACTTGACCAAGTTCTTTTATGTTATTGTAATTGTTGGGTTGTATTTGCTTAGTTTAAGTTCTACTCAAGAAAGAGTTTAATTGATCTATTTGACAATAGATACACATGGTTAACTGGTTACCAAAAAATTGTGTTCTTTGTTGTCGGTTGCTGGAAGTATGATTGCAGTGCAGCCGACTTAAATCCCATTGGTAGTGTGAGTAAACAAGACTTGAGATCATTCCTTCGGTGGGCTTCTATCCACCTCAACTTTCCTTCTCTTGCCGAAATCGAAGCTGCACCTCCAACTGCTGAGCTAGAACCTATACGCTCCGACTACAGCCAGGTTCTATTGATAACTAATAATTTTAAATTTTAAAAAATTCGCTTTTGGCTTTCTTATTAGCCTAATTAATATTAGTTTATGTGCGTTAGTTAGATGAGGTGGACATGGGCATGACTTATGAGGAATTGTCTGTATATGGGAGGCTAAGAAAGATATTTAGATGTGGGCCTGTGGCCATGTACCAGGTGAGTTTTTCAGATGGAAACTTTTTAATTGTTTCATATTTATGATGATTCATGTCAAATACTCAGTTGACATTGTGAATATTTTTTTTTCTGTTGCAGTATCTATGTGCTAAATGGAAGGGGAGTTTGTCTCCATCAGAGGTGGCTGAAAAAGTGAAGCATTTTTTTAAATACTATGCCATAAATCGTCACAAGATGACTGTTCTTACACCATCTTATCATGCCGAGGTAACTTTCTTACCATCAAAAGATGATAAAATGTTAAGAAATAGATTAAAATGAAATTAATTTTGTATCTTACTATAAGTTTCAACGTTTAACGATTAAAATAGAATACTAGCTCATTATATACAAAATCTAGCGCAGTTTTAAATTTTTATTAAATCTACATCTTAGTCACTACAAGAAAAAACAAAAGTAATTTGAACTGTACCAGCTCTATTATTCCATAATACCTCATAATAGTAAGGATAATGATTTGTGAATGAAACTTTGATTCTCACAGAGCTATTCGCCAGAGGACAATAGGTTCGATCTACGGCAATTCTTGTACAACTCTAGATGGACTTATCAATTTCGCAAAATCGATGAGCTGGCAAAGGAGGCAGAAACAGATGAGAGCCAAATTGAAAATATTTCCAGTGAAGATCTAGTGAAGGATCCTGATGTGAAATCGACAGAAGGAAGTGGAATGGGAGTTGTGGCTGTCGGAGCTGGCAACCCGAGTGCAGGTCTCTGAAAATAAAATCAATGTCAACTAGTTGAAGTGCTTTGTTTTATCTTTGTTCTTTTCCCCAACAGAGGGCTTCAAGTTTGGTTATACTTTAATCCTTGCAGGGTAATAAACATTACTGCTGCAGTTATGAACAGGGAGTTTATACAATCTCCGAGGTCTCTGTAAAAATAAAGTTTTGGAAAAATGTAATTATTTTTTCAATTAAGGTCTTTCGTTTATATATATCCCTCAGTTTTGATATTTTTATTGAAATAAAGGCTCATAAAGCCTGGCTTTGTTGATTCTTTTTCCTTTGACGTTCTCTTACAGAAATTGTAGGGTATTTTCAATTTGCAACAACAACAAACAATTTAAAAGCCACAAGTTGGGGCAATTTGAATTTGCATCGATGTAAATTAAAAAAAAAAAGCCTTTTCAAACTTTTGTTCATCAGTGAAGCTTTATAAGATTTTTATGGCAACAATAAGAACAAAACTGAAGTGTTATAGGTTTTTTTATGCAGGAGTCAAAATATAATATAAATTGCATTTAGGATATGATTTTAGGATTTGATTTTTAAATTATTTAACAGTGGAGGCATAATAAGAATACTTTTACTTTTCACATTTAAGAAGGAATTCACTTGAATCACAATCTATAACAAAAAAAAAAAATACAAATACATCAGCTATTAGCCAAGAGTGATATAGACAATAACGAGCCACAAGGTGCTTTCACTTTTGGTAACCTTCATCCGATTTTGCCTTCATACAATAAAAACAAAAAGTCGATACTCTTTACTATAATTTTCGTTTGAAATAATGTATTCGAAAAGTAGGCACAAAATTATTGATTTTTTTTTAAAAAAAAAAAAAAAGCTGTGTCATAGACTCATAGGTTAAAAATCAGCCTCCCATTGGGCAGACGAACGGTTGAGGCTGGAGACTGGAGAAGCTCAAGAACGCACCACTCTCTCCAGTAAATTCAAAACCGGAGATCACCAGTTTTCTCCTCGCTAAAACTCATACCGTTAAACCTCAGTCCAACTCCTCTCTCTCATGGCCACCTCCGCCTCCCTCTCTCTCCTCCTCCGCCGCCGTCGCACGACGGCTTTTCTCCTCCTCCGGCGACTCTCCTCTCTTCCTCTCTCTTCTTCAACTCCCAGCTCAGATTCCATTCCCAATCCCAGTTCAGACTCCAAACCTCCCTCTCTCTCGTCTCGCCTCTCCTTCGTCTTCGACCAACTCGACTCCCTTTCCAAACCGCCTGACCTCTCCGAGCAAGAGTCAGCTCTCCGTCGGATCCGGTCATGGCGCCATCCGGAGACACCACCTCCTGAGAAAGAAGAGGAAGAAGAGAAGGCAGAACCGCTCATACAGAATCCAAAAGAGAAGACGGAAGCTGCGTCAATGGAAGAGGTGTTAAAGAAGGAGGTGGAGTTGGTGCATCCATGGCCCGAATGGATACAATTAATGGAGAGACTAGCTACATTGAACTATTTTGATTTGAGGAGAGCAGATGAACAGCGTGTGGCTGATGATGTGGCGATTGATCTGTCAGAGGTTAAAGAGGAAGTCTCGCTTGATTTATCGAGAGATTGGCTCACTGTGCGAAATGCATGCATGAATTTTGGCCGAGACCGTTTTGATATTATCAGGTAATTTTGTCTTATGATATATGTGATTTAATGCACACTGATATAAGTTCTGGCAGTATTTTAATACTGTATAGAATCAAGTGAAACCACTTGATAGTTTTCTGCTTAATAATCAGTTTGTTCTAGCTAGAGTTGAACATTGAATTAAATATAATTCAATAAATAATGGTTGGGAGTACATTTCAGTTTTCTTGCACTTTTTACACTAGCACTATGTTGGCCTACCCTTACTATATGACTGTATTTAATTTTAGATCATTGCAAAGGAAAGACATTCAGACTTTGGTCGGGCACGGGTGTCCAAGTATGGATCCGAAGGTCATTTTCTCAGCCAAGTTATTAAGGAAGCTTGTCCATCTTGATGAAGGAGATGTACGCATTATGCTCTTGTTCTTTACAAATAAATGTTTACATGTTGTACTTGTGATGTGCAATTCTAAATCTAAATTACCCATTTCAGTAAATAGGAGAAAACCAGCAGTTTCATAGCTTTTCTATTACGAGGGACACTATGAACCATCTTATCTTAAACGCTAACTGTTATGGCTCAATAGCAGGGCATCGAGGATTTCCTGAATCAGAACCAGCTGATAGAATTTTCAATTTATTTTGGAGGCCCTTGTTCAGTGTTCTTTTTTTTTATTTATTGTTTTTGTCAAGTTTTTGCTAAACAACAAGTGAAATGAGCTCACCTGCTTGGCACCATATTAATTTAAGATGGTTTTCACAAAATTGTACTTCTGTTATTGTGCATCTAATTGTTGTGAATATCTGATGAGAAAGAACTCGAAATTACTGTATTGGGATTCCTTCATTTTCAGGTCTGCAGCACCTGCAGTTTGAGAAACTCCTGCTCTCGAGGATATATCCTTGTACCAAAAGAAGACCAAGCACGAACGCTAGACGTAATGCGTGTACTCTTAACCTTTGGTTTTGACCACGCAAATGGAACAGTGGAGAATAAGGACTTGATGAAGCTAAAGCAAGTGAAGAACGTGGTGCGCAAATTGATGCATGAGGCGGCAAGGCTGAGTGCCGTCCCTATTGACCCGAGACTGCCGCCACCTGTGATGAAGAAAAAGGAGGTGAAGGTTAAGCAGCCGCCACCCCCACCAAAAAAGAGGAGAGTTGGTAGGGATGACGTCGAGATGAAGAAAGGAGACTGGCTTTGTCCCAAGTAATATTCTATTTATTCAATTTGTTATTTGCATTTTTTATTGTGGTAGTTGTTTATCATACTGTTGGCTCCTATGATTGTGTTATGCAGGCTTTATCCTCTCAGTTGTTAATAGAATTTGGAATGTGAAGATCATACATTTGGTAATCAGATCCATTTAGACTAATCTAGATGGAGAAAACCTCACTCACAATTAGCAAAGATAAGTTAGTCTTAGCTCTTGAAAACAATAGTTTTATTTAAACGAGTTTATGGTTTAATTCTCTGTCAGGGTGTTACCAGGCTGTTGGAAACATCCTCTTATGACCTTGGAAGTCCTTCCACATTGGTCAATACCAAACTGTGTAGCACAGTCATCCAAGCAACACCTGATCATCCCCCAAATTTCAAATTAGATGAGCTGCTAAAGGATCTTACACTATTAGAGACTTTCTGATCAAATATCATACGGACTTTTTCATTCCATACTAACCATATTAGACTCCAAGGACCACAGCTACACATTTTCTATATATCCCCTGCATTTTTTAAATTTTGACCCAAATACCCTTAGAAGCTGTAAATTGAAAAGGATAGTGATGATCTAAAGCAAGCCAATATGAATGCTGGTGTATACACAGACGATAAACAAATGATTTAACATTTTGTGTATACTCATTGTCTCCTATCCGTCCCCTCTTTATTGAATTCTATCTACTTTTTTTATAAAAGACCAACAGAAACTTCTAATCTTAATGGCAACTTCACAATCTAAAATTGAGCTTTAAACTGTATCCTTAGCATAATCACTATACAATATTTCATACATCCTGGTAGATAGCTCCCACACAATTCTGTCAACAGAAAGTATAAATTGGCACTTTTCAGCTATCAACATAGTAAGATCTTGTAAAGCCTGCTTCAACTAAAATGTAGATTTGGAACTAAAATCAAACAGTTGATCTACAATAAAATGAACTCCAAAAATAGTAAAATTTTAGTTGGATCCTTATCGCATGAAAATAAACAAGGTTGGATTCGGCATCTTAGTTTTAAATTGAATCATTAATAAAACAACAGTGAGCCTGAGGTATTGTGTGGCAAACAAAACCTTGTGGCATTAGAGCTATTAGACCTTGTTTGGAGATAATCTATTGGTTCTCCTTAAGCACTAGATTGGGAAATGCAAACCTTTTTGAACTAGGATTTGTGGACTAATGATTCTGAATTTGGCTTTTTTTGTCAGATGTGACTTCATGAATTTTGCAAAGAATACAGTTTGTATGCAGTGTGATGCAAAGCGCCCCAAGCGACAGCTCCTTCCTGGAGAATGGGAGTGTCCTCGGTACATTTTTAACCACTGTAAATAGTAAAATATACATCTAATGCATGGTACAGATAATATTGTACTCCTTTACTTCTGCCAGGTGCAAATTTTTGAATTATAGGCGAAACATGGCTTGCTATGAGTGCGAGCATAAACGCCCTCCAGATGAGTACACATCTAATGAAATGGAATCCCGATATCTGGGTCCCACAAGGACCAGGTCTGAGAGGGGTACACCGACCCGCGTTCCAGAAGTTTCTGATGCCTGGAATTTTGATTTTGATGACAACGAATCTGACGGTGCAGATGTTGCAGCATTCGAGTTTGCTAACTCTTCTAAAAGAGGTTTGGAAGAAGGGGATATTAAAGGTTCACGAGGAAGAAGATTAGATATGCATGAGAGCAAACCCACCCCTTATTCATCGAGAACAGGCTTTGATGATTTCGATGATGAGGATGATGATTTGGATAGTTATGAGATAGATCCCTCAGGAGGTAAGCATAGTGGAGTTGCTAGAAGGAGCTTCTCAGAATTAGAAGAAAGTGACCTGGATGACTACGAGGACTTTGACCGCAGCAAGAAAAATTCAGACCGCAGGTCCCGCAACTATTTAGCCCAATCTGACAATGATGATGATGATAATAATGATGATGGTCCTTACTTTCAGAATAGGAACAGCGTTCTTAAACCTGATTCAGATAGCGACTATGATGATGGTTTTAGGTCTTACAACCCCAGAAGAAGCCAGAGAGCATCATATAACGATTTTGAATCAGATGGAGATGATTACGTCCCTTCTACAAAGAACAATTTGAAAGGTGGTAAATCTGGGCCTAGAGGTCATTCTGGCCGAGCGAAGGAGACGAACCAATCAAGAAGGTATGGCAAGGTACATGATCAAGATAATTCATGGGGTCAGATCAGGCGAAAAGGTGGTCGGTTTGGTAATGACGGGTTTAGAGGCTCCCATAGGAAAGAAATGAGAAATAGCGATCGGTTTGACAGGAGAGATGACATACCTTATAAGGCAGACGAGAGCACCAGACTCAATAGTAGGTACCGTCGATAGAAATCATGATTTTGGCAGAGAGATTTCGAAGGGTTTTGAAACAATGATATGCCCAGTAGGATAATTGTTAGACACGACAATGATATAGAGAATCGAGATTTTTTTTTTTTTTTCAAAAACTTGACAGCAGCTGTCAAGAGGAGATTTTGTTAATTTGTAGGCTTTTGTGGAGCTTTTATTGCCTCCGGAGTTCGGTTTTGTTTTCTTTATCATTTCTGAGAATAAGCCTATGTAAAAAATATATATATATAATGAGTTTTGCTATGGTGAGTTGCAACTCACCAAAGCGTCTGTGAGTCGCGCTCAAAATTCCGAAATTAAATTCAAAACGACCAATCCAAACCATTTAATACAATCTTCCTATTGAAATTTTCATGCAGACCAAATTTTATATTTTTTCGAAATTTTTAAGTATTTTTTTGAAATTTTGGAAAATCATTAATCTAATTAGTTCTGAACCGTTCAAAAACAACAGTTTTTAAAAATCCGAAATAAATACTTAAAAATTTCGAAAAAATGTAAAATTTGGTCTGTATGGAGAATTTAATAGGGAGATCGTATTAGACGGTTTGGATCAGTCGTTTTGTACTTAATTTCGAAATTTTGAGCGCGACTCACGAACGCTTTGGTGAGTTGCAACTCACCATAACAAAACTCTATATATAATATTAACTTTTGATATATGTTTAATATATCTTTTTTATGAATCAGCAATTTGCTGCATGATTAGTGGCCTTCTTTTGTAATTACAATAATATCGAAAAGGAAAACAGAACTTATGCAAGTCATTTTTTTCAGAAACCAGAGGTCCTGTTATAATGTACATTTATCCAATAATTTCATATTTGTACTAACTTGTAAAGTCAAGATCACAACAGTACTATTTACACGACCTTTTTCTCTAGGTATATTCGTTCATTACTCTACATTGCGACTAAGTTGTTGGCTAGATTACAACACAATGAATACCAAAGTTTCTCTTGTAAAACTGACCGCAACAAATTTAAGATAGAATAAACAGCTTTTATCTTCTTTTTTTCTCCTTCCAGGATGGGGAGGTTTACAACCAAACATATGTTTGTACAACATCGGGTTTCATACAGCAGCCCCCCTTTTCCCCTTACAATCCAGTACAATTTTATCTAGCGATACAAAGTAAGCATAGAAGTACCAATTTCTCTAAAGGGAAGAAAGAAACCCATAAAAGAAAAATGAAAAGAGAAAAAAGAGGATCAAAAAGCAAGCAGTAAGACAATTTCAACAAATAATTGTCAGTTGATTAGGTAAACAAAAGAAGGGAAGAAACATTTACAGGCCGGTAAATGGCTGTAATATGATTAAAGACTGAAAGGCGCTAATCCAGGATTAATTAGAGACCCTCAAATGGTGATATATCCAAGCAAAAAGCAAATGGCAGGCTGACAAATTGGTCCCAAAAAAGCAGAGTCAGAATTGGAAAGGGAATTGCTGTTCATGCTTCTGATTCTTGGCTAGCCCATTAAAAACCTGAAAACATCGCCTAGGGATATTATGCCTTCCACACGCCTTGTACCGGCCTCCACAATAAACACACGGCGGACTCCTACAATAAATTGATATATCAGATATCTTTTTTCCCAAAAAAATATGAACTGAAAATGAAATGAAGAGAACTTGACATTTAGCACAATTAGCAAAAGCTGTACTTGTTCAAGGTATAGTTTTCTTTTTTGTTATTTTCAATAAGAAGATCAAACTTAAAATACCATAGCAGCTGGTTAGTATTGACACGGTACATCCAAAACAGTACTAGTAAGGTAAGGTACCAGCATAAACCAGTTGCTGTCAAAATAAGAACCCATCAAGACACAGACATATAGAACCTGAAAACCTGGAATTAAAATTACAATTTCCGGTCTACATAATGGATTTGGGTCAAGAATAATAGCCGCATTGGGAAAAGAGATAAAACTAATATTACCTGGATTAGCCAATCGTTCCATAACCTTGAGCAATGGATCAGTTCGAAGACACATCTGGCATCTCTGCTCGTTGAACAGCCCATATGGCGAACTTGCATCTTGCCCTAGCTGTAATGCCTAAAGCATGAAGGAAAAGAATGTAACTCAACTATTTCATACAAAGAAACTTTCTCTGATATCAACTACTATACCTGTATCATAAAAATGATACAATTTTCTTTATTTTCCTCTGCATACCTGCTGAACACTCATCTCATCTAGGCGGATGTGAGCATAAACTTTGTCTTTAGCCAAAGCTGTGATGTCACTGTATAAAATGAAGCAAAAATAGTCCTTATTGGGAAAAAATTCAAAACACAAAGAGAGCGGAAATAGAGAGGAACTCAGATGTACCTTCTAGAATAAGTATCCACCAATGAATCATTTTCATCCACTATAGGTATTGAACTAACTCCAGCTGTAATTAAGTATCATTACAAAAAGTGAGAGACATTTCCTCAGTGCTTCTAAAGGGAAAGTATAGGGAACAGGGTCTGTGTCATCAACAATCACAATATCATGCAGCTTGACATCAAAATTATGAAGTACTACAAGCAACAAGTCACTTGCTAAGTATGTGTACGGCCAAACCTTATATTGGTTAAATTAAACAGCACAAAATCCTTGAAAAAAGGTATTAACTACAGTTAACTGCACGAAATAGATCAAATTAAGCAATTTACTCCAACACTTCCCTCTGCCAGACAAAGTTTCCTGCACATATCAGAAAAGAATACAATATAAAATCAAATAAAGGTTAAACCTTGGACCAAGAGAGAGAGCGCTGAGCTGAGGGACGCATTAGGTCTGAGCATGGCAATGGAACGGCTATTGCGGTCCCCAATGCTAGGTACCCAACTCCCCAAAGGGATTGAAGTCACTGGCATTTGCAACACTGGAAGCACACTTGCTGAATGCCTGAAGTATCTACATATACCTAATTTCTCAAAAAAGTTTAGAAGCATGAGAGGGGATAGTAATTTTACATCAAGTGTAGCTTAAGGGAAGAAAACCATCAACAGCTAATTTTCTCTGGCCTTTTCAAATAAAACTTTAGCCAGTATAACACAAGAATGTACATCTACCAGTATATAACATTTTCTAGAGTAGAAAACCTGCCAGTAGTTGATCTCCTTTAAAGTAGAAACATGTTTTTATACATTAGATGCACACTAGTAATATTTTAGTTTACATTTTTTGGAGTTTATGTTTCTGTTCCGGACCTTTTATGCCTAAGATGCACGGTTGATCATATGCCAGAATGGTTATTGGTTGAATAGTTGCATGTTGTTGCTTTAAAAATGTAGAGGGTGTTACTGTATACTGGTACATAGGATAGTGGGTTTGGATCTCTCATGGATGATATATTTTGTTGGGTCTGAAAAAAAACTAGTGAGATCGGCTGTAGCATCAAGAAGCCAAATACTTCATACAGATATGATGATAAGATCTCTTGCAAGCTCAAACACAATGTAAGGAAAAAAATTAAAGGTATGGCTTACATTTCAAGATTCCAGAAAGAGAGGCAAGGTGCAACAGCTGAGGGAAGGACCCATCATCAGAAGATGAATGTACTATTGGAACCATAGAGACTTCATTTTGCAAAATCTTTACTGCTACATCCTTGAGTGAATCATATGGGCTTGCCTGTTTGCACCAATTTGAAATCCCCATAAGCTCTAGGGAAAGCTTTTAAAGAAATTTCAATATCCGACTTCTACGAACAACTTTCTTACTAAATATGCTAAGCCTATTTAAGCTTGCTTGATTTTCTCAAGCAAATTTTTCACTTCATATTAGTTTTGTCAATTTTTCATCACTAATCTACAAGCCTAACTAGTCATTGAACAAGGGATGAGCATACAGATGTCACAAATCCTACAAAAGCCAGCTATAACTTGAGCCTTTAAAAGTACTTAAGTGAAAGTAGGATTTTACTTGAGCTAAACCCTGAAGGGGCCTGCCAAGCCGGTCAGACCGCCTATAAAGCTGCTGCTTTCTATCTTTCCAAGCAGATATGGTATGTGTCTCAAGCTCCTCCTCTGGTACATTTGGTCCATGTGCCTCCAGCTGTGAAATCATAACAAATTATCCCCACAAAAGCACAAAAATTCAGAAGTTACCATATGTAAGGCCAACAAAAGCTATAGACAAGTTACCTCTCGTAAAATTAAAATAAAATCCAATGGACTAAGAATTCCCACGAATCGGCCATTGTACGAGTCCCATAGAGGCGCCACAGGTATTCCCTGAAAAAACACATTATTCAAACAATATCTTAGGGTCGACTTAGACAACATCTCTTTCTAGATTAAAGTTATTCCATCACCAAACACACATTCTATTCTAACACCTATGATATTCAACATTCGCTAATAGTTAACATGGGAACAGCACCATATGTTATCCTAAGGCAATTCATAATAGCAGAATATTCCTGATTCTTTAAAGAACTTAGTAAAATCTAGGAGGTTCAACATGTAAAAAGTTTACCTGTTCATGGAGAATGTGAAAAGATTGCTTCACAGGCAAGTTAACATCCAATGCAATGACCTGAGATAAAATATCTCATCAGTATGAATTCTACTAGGTAGAAAAAATCACAAAGTTTTTTATTAGTAAACAAAATTAAAAAAAACCAAAGAAGAGACTGGCATCAGCTATACCTTGCCTGAATCAGGAAGCAAATCATAGGCAGTTTTTTGGGACAAAAATTCACAAACACGGCGCCTTGAAATCAGGATGTCGTTCTCTGGAGCCCTAAAGGGTCCATCCTGAAATTCCATATACCTTATCAAATTACAATTCAGAAAATGTAAACAGAAAATGCCACAAAACAACATCACAGTAACTGGGATCATTAGTCAAGTCACATGCTCATATTGTTTTAGTAAATGGTTCTTGTGATTTTTGTATCTTTTAAAATTAGAGTTACAAAAAATATAAAGCTCATGGCACTTGTTTGATTCTTGATATTTCAATAATTTTCTTCTCTTTTCCCCCCCTGGTACTCAGACCAATTGAGGGATATAATAACAAACAATAAGCCATTTTTAAATGTAAACAAATCATTACAACTTTTCATTCAGAGGCAGAAGGCATTGGAACCAAGGACCAAAACATCAGATAGTGGTCAAACCGTACCTGTATCTGTTTCCTTTTCCAGATACAGATATGCACACAAATAACCCTACAAACATAGATTGGGGATAGGAATCGAACACAGATTGGATATTTACCAAATACAAATATCGATAATAGAAGTAACCAATACAAATAAGAATAAGAATAGAATTCTCAGAGTAAAACAAAACTACCCATTTTACAGCATCCACGTATCATCATTTATAAGATAAACAGCATAATTAATTATAACACATGTGCTATTTAAGGACTGTCTTGATAACAACAATCAATCATGAATCATTATTGTGGCAGAGAGGACCAGAAGAATAAATGTTTTCCTATGCACTGAGTTGAATGCTACTGAACCTATACAAAGTCTAGCCAGGCCTGACAAATGAATTCTAAATACTAAAAGATCCAGATGACAACAATAATCTGCAACCATATCCACTCAAAGCATATATGTTTCTGCCAAAATCTTGTATCTGGCAATTATCCAGATTCAAATGCAAATAGAAATGGATGATATCCCCACTTGTTTTCATTAACCTGGCAAAACCTCCTTCACAATTATTTTATCCACCAAATACTATTTGGAACTTGAAAATTTTATATCAGGATATTAGAAGATAATATCATTTTCTTCAGCTACAAACTTTAAGGTCAAAGATAGTCAATTCTCTAATAGCCCTATTGAAGTTCATAAAATTGGAGTGCAAACAAAAACAATACCAACCAGCTTAAACTCATCATAAATGTGGATAAAAGAAAAGGTTCTCACCAAGCGTGGGAAATCATTGTCGACATCCATTTGTGTTGTTATCATGCGGCTGGCATTATTGGAGGCCCCAGTGCTGGAGCTGAATGTGGGGCCCAGCTGCTCACTTTCCACGATCAGTGTATTCACTATCCCATAGTTCCCCATCACAAATGGCTGTCTCTCATCATGCTTCCATTCACCATCAACAAAGAACTTGTACTGTAAAAGAACAAGGGTATAGTTTCTTATCAGTTCACAGAACCAACATTTGTAAAGACAGGCTACATACATGACCATTGACCAATATTCTAAGCCACAATCATCATTAGATCAGTACTTTACAAATCAAGAAAACATCTGAAAGAGACAACAAAGGAACAAACAATTATAAGAATTTGGAATCTGCCAGATCTAACATTCTGATCCAGTTGAGACCATAAACTGACAAAAACATGATGGTACCTCGTTTTGTCAAGTTTGTTTAGAGCCCAAAAATATAAATGGTACATCCTATACAGAATTTTAACCAGACTTGAAAAAAAAAACAACTATAACTTGTCATAAGATTCAAAATTGAAAAGAGTAAACCATCTCTGTTTTATTAAATATACCTGGTGAACACCAGGATGCAATCTACAAATTGCCTGAAACACAGTGGGGCAGCCTTCAACAGGAGACATTGGTAAGTGCTCTGACCACCTGAAACATGCAATGCAACCATAGTTAAAAACAACTGAAAGGTAATAGTTTTTTCAGAACAATAATATCTAAAAAAGTATCCAGCAATTCTGTAATCTAACACACTATATAATGAGATTATGATACTTCTTCAAGAATCCAGAGGATTACCAAAATTAAGACACTGTGTCCCTGCAAATTTGACAAAGAGACCTACCAAATCCATAATAGGAAATTTAAGCATCAATTGCATTATTATGGTTTTCGATGTAATTTTTGTTCATCGTACAAGTTAATATGTCAAGCATTTAATTTTTCTGTCGATACTGACTGCACAAAATACAAAAAAATAAATAAATAAATAAATAAATAAGAGAAGCAACCCTAAGTTGTACAAATTGACATCAACTTAGAAACCTAAAACAGAAATAGAAGAATTGTGTACTTCAAAATTTGAGTTATTCTTCCTAAATGTGCTTCTAAATGTGCCAAATGGGCTTAACAAGCATATTTGATCCTATGCTAACAGTAAGCCCAAAATGATGTCAAAGCACAAAAAGCGCATGGAGGCCTACATTCTACCAATACTGCACGAAAAGGTGACAGCAATAGTACATTTGAAATCATGCCATCCACGCATCGAGGTGCAGGGCAGCAGATGCGTGGTTTTGACCCAAAGCTGCAACCAATTAAAACATGCCAGCATTTACTAAGTACAATGTGCCAGCATTTACTACGGACGGTTACTATACAAAAAGAAACGGCCAGCTCTCTCACTTACCATAAGAGAAGAGAGAGAGTGAGAGAAGCAAAGATTCACTGTCCGAGAGAGAAGACTGAGAACAGAAAAAAAAAAATTCAAGCAGCATGCTGAATCCAAACGCATGCATAGATTTCCAGTGAAAGGAAGGCGATGAAGACCTTTTGACAGGTCCTGTCACTTTGCACCAGGTTTGTTTTGGTTCTCACAATATCTTTTAGGGCCACGAATCATATCTTTTAGTATTGATTAAGGTCTGTAGTCTGTACAAACATATTTGCAATTTCTTCGAAGAAATCATATCCTCAAACCCTAACCCTAGATCCTGATAGCCTTTTCTGTTTGAATCGACCTGGTGGAAAGGAGATCTACATTACTTGTTCAGTTTCTTTCAGCAACTTTAAAACTATGATAAACTTTTTATAGGATTTCTCATCCAAACTGCTCCATTCTTCCTTGTTCAATTAGCAGAGTTGATACTATCTAAGCAGTAAAACACACAGAGCTAGTCGGAACTGTGGGCCCTACCATACATCGGACCGTGGATTGCTATTTGCTAGTACACCCCATTAAAGCTGCCAAAACAATCGCCTTCTGGAATTAATGATGCACCCTTTGCGAAGGCTAGTGAACTGCTTCTCTTAACATATAAGGTTTTTAAATGTTTCTATCACTGCCCTTAGTTGTGATTACATCTGAAAATTAACTCCATTTCTCATTTGCATGCACAGTATCCTAAACTAAGTGCCATGAAAATGGATGAAAACAGAAGTAATACAATCTATGTAATCAATAAAAGAAAACAGAACTAATACAAACCATGCAATCAATGTCCATATCCATATAATATAATATACATAAATGAACTATCCATATCCATACATTATTTTATAAAAAAAAAATCATGCATAAATGGTATGGACAATTTATCATCCCTTAAAAGTTGACACAGATGTAAATTATCAGCGCTTGTATCAACCTATCTAAAATTTGACTTTTCTTTTCAGGTTGGTTGAAAGACTCTTATATTTTGTATACTTCTTTATCTATTATGCATATCGAATAGTTGTGGTGATATCGTGCTCTGTAAAGAATCAATGCACCCGTACTCTGTGCTCAAATCTCAATTTTCAAAATTTGAGCAACTGATCCAAGCCACTCGAACTGATCTTCATATTATAATCTTGTTAGAAACAAAATTGGTACTGACACATTGGTAGTTCGCAAAGCATATTAGCACAACTGTTTCAAATAGTAAACATATTTTATCTACTTTTGTTACAGTTGCTTTTTTGTCATTAGTGTCAACATCCGTATAGTACCTGATCAGAAAACAATCCAATTCACAAAAGTATCAAGTATTACTGTAAATAAGGTTTTGAATTCTGGCAGCTGTTTAAATCCATATCCCTATCTGCTCGACAAAAAGCAGATATGAATATAAATTTAGATTATTAACGCAGCAACCATTTCATTTCATCCCCATAGCTAAGACAAAATATTATGTTCGAATATTTCCAGTTTTTTTTCTCATCTTTGAAAATCTTTTGCATGTATAAATAAAATTGAAATTAATAAACAGGATTATTCTAGATTCCATGGCTAGAATTTTGTTGAAGGTATTATACTCATATTTACTCTAGTAAAAACCACTATAAAAAATTAAAAATTTATACAAAATTATCTCGTTCTGATGACTGGAGGTTTAATTGGATTTTAAAGCTTTATTAACCAGTATCAAAAGCAATATATATCAATATTTTTATAAAACCTGACAATATATATGTTTATTAGAGATATTTCCTACCAATACATTACATTCTCATGCAAAAAGTACATTTATGTGCCATGCATATCCTCCGGTTTTATAAGAAAGCGGAGTTTCTTAGTGTAATAATATTTGGGACAACTATTAACTACATTCGGAAACTATTTATGGATGCCTCCTCATAGGAAACTATTTATCATGTATTGAACTCAGAAAAAAAAACACTAATTTGCTTTGTGCCGGCACTCAAGTTTTTCATCAGTCACGTGTACATCCATGAAAACAACCAAATTAACAAGGAATCGTGCAGATACAGCTAAACAGAAATACCAGTTTGCACCACCAACCACATTTTTTGTCATGTACCAGTAAACTACTTAGTTCTAAAGGCTGATATCATGACAGCCAAGTTTGTAGAAGGAACATAGTAGAAGCCAAAAGTACAGAGTAAAACAAATCCTAAGGGGAAAAATAAGCTCAAAAATACCTGGTGAACGAGCCAGTTAAGAACACCCTCTTGCCTCCATATGGCCAAACAAAGCGAGTTGGGATAAGGGCTGCATCGCCAACCCGACCCAATTCATGAGCTGATTCAGTACCAGGAGAGAACATCTCAAAACCTCCCAAATCAAACTAAATGGAACAAACCCCTTTGATAAAACACTAAATTAATTTAATACACCATCTGATAAGATTAAAACCCTAATTTGAGATTTCTCCTCCAACGGGATCCTCCACAAGCTGGCAGAGGACCCCGGAAGCAATCAAAACACCCAATCTTTCAAGGGCCGATAGACTAACATGAGAGGCTCAGAACGCTCCTAATTTTCACAGATTTTCCTGAAATTCACAAAATCTGTCAAACGACAACGTAAATGAGAGAGAAGAGACGAGATCGAGCGAACCTGGAGTTGAAAATCGGAGAAAGAACTGAAGAAATCAGGAAGGAATCAAACCTAGGTTAAGCTGAGCGGGAGAGGTGTATTGGAAAACAGAGAGTGGCCTTTGGGCTTTGGCTGAGCAAGCGCGAAACCCTAATTTAATGGGGATCTTTAATAAAAGTGGATTCTCGCGCTGCGCTTTCGGATCCGGAGAGAGAGAGAGAGAGAGAGAGAGATGAATGGAGACGAAAGAGAACGAGAGAGAGGAGAAATGTTGGAGAGAGATAACTTGGGAAGATGTGTTCTACCGTGGTTTTGGTAGTACGATCTATCCCTGACAAGTGGGACCTACTGGCGAATCTCATAATATTACGGGTCCTCGATGTCAGTTAATTTCCCCGACCAAATATGGAAGAATCCGGTCTACAACAACTTCCGTCTTCCGGCGGGGAAGTTTGCTTAGCAACCCCCTGAAAATCTTAAATACTGGAAAGGTCTAGTTCCGAGTTTCTTAAAGTCAGTTTTACAGTTTACACTTGGATCCTTTTAGTTAATTTACGCTAAATGACATACTTGATTTGATTAGTTTTATTTACTTTCATTTATGGCTGGTTGTAAGTTGAAACACCTTCAGAGGAGGCATGTGGTGCTTCTTGGTTGACAATGTTTAGTTTTTGCATGGTGTGTATGAACCGTAAAGAAAAAAAACATTAATGATCGAGTTGTATTTGTTTTTATTTTTCACATACAAATTTGGGAAAAAAAGTGCGGATTGAGTTAGAAAACAACAGGTTTTATCATCATCTCTCATGAATTCAAAGAAATTTTCATGTACCAAATATCATACACACTAATCTATAGCGACGTTATGAATTTAATGCAAATTTGCATACCGTCTCAATACACACTTTCTTCAAGAAAAAAAAAGTATACACTTCTTTGTTTTAGTTAACATATAATTGCTGACAACTAACAGGTGATTTTGATCAAGTGAAGAAAAAGTTTTTTTGCAGTTGTCAAACAATTATGTTGATTATGTTCCTATTCCGAAACTTCCAAAATACACACTTGATAATTTTGCATGGCGCAATTAAGTATTGAGTTAATGCATTCTTGAATATTGAGGCAATTCTTGCATATGTATTCCCCCCTTTTCAAAAACTTAGTAAAAAATAATTTGGAAGTACTTCTTAAACAGGACTTGAGCTGAGTAAAATATTTCTAAGATGATACATATACAATAAAAATATTATCATATGCAAGTATGATTACAATTATATTCTATATATTAAAATGTAGCTCTCATATGTTTTAAAAGAAGTAGCATGCACATAATTGTATTTATAAATTAACAGCATATTATTTTTATATGGTAATATCTTAGCCAATAAAACTTAAGTTTAATTATTAAATCAACAACTCAAAATGCACCAGCATATTGTAAGTCTCGCAAAAGATCAAATGTGAATTATGTTATCTAGTAATTAAATTTTATGATTACTGATTTGGCAATAATATTTTCATTAAATTTGAAAGTTCAAATAAAATGGTATATGGAATTCTAAAATGGATTGTACTAAACTATATCAGTATTCTTGTAGTATCATCTGTTTTCAAATTGAAAATATATCAGTATCCGTATTCTTATAGGGAGTGACTAATGACAAACATATAGGACATATACACTTGTCTAACATGATAAAATTTTCATTTTTAAGATTAAAATTGCCGATCCAAACTGTTCAAATTGTTCTACATTATAAAATCTCCATGGAGATCAAATTTTATATTTTTAAAAAAATTTACAATTTTTTTAAAATTTTTGAATATTCCAAACCGATCCAATTCTGAAAATTTGAAAAAAAAAACAGCTAGAAAATTTGAAAAAATATATAATTTGATTTTCAAAGATATTTATAATATAGAGTGTTGTACTAAACGTCTCTATGTTTGTCGATTGCAAAACAATATCATTTGGCATTTAACAATCTTCTTTGAGTTTTATAGGAAGAAGATACAATTTATGAGGACTTGGATAAAAGCTTTAAGAAAGATCAAGATCAAGTCATTAGAGAGCTTGTAGGCTAGTTTAGACTAGGATAGAAGGTATACTTTAGTCCTTGTTTATCCTTAAAATGGTCTAGATAGCGAAAAGCTCAATAAACCAGCAAAATCCTGTTTTCTGTGACCTAGCGTCGTACAACGCTAGATAGAGTTACACAACGCTAGAACAGTTAAATTCATACTTTTGTGAATCAACGTTGCACAACGCTATATAGAGTTAGGCAACGCTGAGTCACAACGTTGTACAACGCTCAGTAGAGTTGTACAACGCTGCAGTTAAAAACTTGGAAAGTTTCCTGAGTACCATCGTGCAACGCCATATAGCGTTGCACAACGCCATATAGCGTTGCACAACGCCACAAAAATCCCAAGTTAGCTGTGTTGTTTTTACATGCAAAGTCTCTGGAGACGTTAGCCAACGTCTTTCAGCGTTGGGTAACGTTAGCGTTGTGTGACGGCATATAGAGTTGTACAACGCTCTGTTGAATCTGTCAGAGTTGTTCCTTTTGCCTCCCTTTAGCGTTGTGTAACGCCATTCAGTGGCAAGCAACGCTCTGACAATTTCCAACGGAATTGTCGGAGCTTTCCTTTGGTTTTACACTCCTGCGTTGTGCGACGGCAAATAGCGTTGCACAACGCTCTGACAGACCAACGGCTATATTAAAGAGCCGTTAGAATTTACAACGGTCATATTCCAGCGTTGTACAACGCTGTGGCCTATTTTTGCTGGGGAACTGCTCATTTCGAGCCCTATATATATCCACCCCTTGTTCTCTCTCTTGGAATTGCTTCACTTTGCAAAATTAGACCAGAATTGAGCCTTTGAGCATAGGGATACTCTCCCACTTGAGCTTTTCATAGCTAGACCATCTTGAGAGATTTAGTAGCCTCAAACACCACTGCCCCGACATTGTCGCTAGGTGTAGGTTGGAATAGGTTGAGAGCTCTTCTCCTTTGAGGCCGTTGTGCCATTCGAGTTAGGCCGATCCGCCTCGAGTGTCCTTGTGACGAGGTGATTCGGTTCGAAGTTGTAGTCCCGTTCTTGTTGGAATTGAACGGAGCGCACCCTTTCGTGGTAGCGGAACTCCCGGAGACGTACGACTAAGGCTAGCTTCTTCTAGCGGGTCGGAACTCCGTAATCATACCGAGTGTTCAATTTCTCTCTCTCTTTTTCTCTTTATTATCTTGCTATACTTGAATTGCTTGTGTGCTTGCTTGTATTGGGTACCAATTGAATTGTGTTAGGGTAGTTCATACCAAACCGGTCCAAAACCTTAAATCGCTTCCGCTAAACCTTGATTAAGCCGCCTCCTTAGGGACAACATAGAGATCATATAATGGGGCCGTTTGGATCGCTTAGGAATTTGGGAAAGTTGTAATTCTTAGGAATAAATTTATTGGGAAGTGTGTAACTTTGTGAAGAGTTTGGATTGTTTATAATAAATTTATGGTAGGAAGATGAAATTCTCCAAATTCTTGGGGGAATCCAAACAGCCCCATTGAGCGGTTTGAATCAGTCATTTAAAATTTTAATGATCGACGTTTGGATCGTATTTGACATCCTATATGTTTGATTTTAGCATTACTCATTCTTATATACTAAAAATATAGGGTATGTTTGGCAAGGAGTTGAATAAGATTTTCTCTCTCCTCTCTCCTCTTATTCTGAATAAGGGTCTTTTTTTTTTTGAGTAACCACGCCCTTGGGCCATTCTGAATAAGGGTCTAATTCCACCATTTGGTCGAATTAGAATAAGGGATTGAATAAGTCCTTATTTATAATAAGACTTATTTAAAACATGTTTGGTTTCATTCCAAATAAGTCTTATTCGAAATAAGACTAATTACAAAGTACAAACACATCAATATATTCATACTTATCCATATATCCACTAAATATCTGGATACGAATTCGGATACATACGAAAGTATATAATCGCTTATATTCTTATTAGCAAGTCTCGATTGTTTTACTGAAATATTTGGATTTATAGTCCTAAATTTTTCCACAGAGAAATAAGATCAAATGCTGATTTTTTTTTATACCAGCTTAGCCCTCCATATTTTAAAAATTATCCTTGAACATGTTTACATCTAATAGCCGCTAATTGGTCAGAATATTGCATATCGATCTTACTCGTATTATAATTGTCCAAATATAACAACGGATGCTCCTCATTTGTCTTTTATCAATTAGCTGCAGGTGTTCTATTATATATAGTTCGAGATAAGTCCGAAAGAATGAAATATAAATATATAATACAAAATTACAAATACATTGTAATATATCATATATTTTAACCGCGCGTACATTCAAAATTTAATGCAACCCATGCATGAGAAATTTGAGAACAATAACTCTGTTCTCATGATTGAAAATATAATTAAGTTTCATTTTACATTCCTACTATACGACTATCCGGATAGATCTTTCTTCCATCCTTTTTTTTCTCCAGATATATTTAATTTTCTCTTGACCTTTAATCCACAAATTCCATATACCAACAACCAGAAATAAACTCTATCACTATCAGTACAAAACAAGAAAAACTGTAAAACCTAAATAAATAATTTGTTATAGTATTAAGGCCACCAGTATATTCTAGTATATATGTTTTATGTGCTCCTAGGATTTATGCCATAGACATGCATCATAAAGTGCCAAGCTGTATACACGAGCTTGTGTTTCATCCACATTCAGCAATCTTGTATAGTTTGATATCTTGGCATGTAATTATGTAAAGGACTAAGAAAACTTTTTTGAAAGTCAATCCGTGCATGCATGGATTAATTGTACTCTCTAGGCTCTAGGCTCTAGCTCCCACTATAAAACGATTTGCTGAGAAGCACATGCTAATTGGTATATGCTTCAGAATTTTAGGTGTTCGCTTGTAGTTAATTATGGAAAAAAAATTGCTACCTAACTAACTAACAGTATAATGAAGCTTGAAAATGAGTCTTAAATAAATGTGTAATGAAATATCGGTTTGACCAGATATAGTTTACATCAAATAACCCTAAATCATTACTAAAAATCAAGACAATCCCTTTTTCATGTCTTGAAGGGGCCATGGGAGGTTCAATTTTGAAGGACTATATATACATACTCATATTTTTCTTTTGTAGTGTTGAGGCAAAAGATAAAATTCTTCAAATAAAAATTATTTTAGTATGTTTCCTTTATCATATATATCCAGTACTGTCGTTCTGTCAATATGCGCTGCATATATGGTCTATATATGTGCAGCCACGTATATGCATATATCGTCACTTGTCCTTTTTAATACTAAAAGGTTGCTTCTCGGAATTAATTTGCTCAAAAGAAATATTCATAAAAATAATTACAAGTTTAAATCAATTGATTTTCATAAAAAACAAACATGTAGAAAATTTTGTACACAGTAATGACCGTTCTTTTTTAAAATGCTTAAAAATAATATAATTAATAAATCATAAAAAAATTTGTGTGGATGGACAGAAAAAAGGAAAAAAAAAAGTTTGTGTTGTGCTGAATCATTGTTGCTCAGAAGTTGCTTAAAATGGCGAAGATGCTATTGAACATATATACACGCTGACATGCAGGCAGACATTATACACAATTATGTTTTCGTGTATAATATGTTAATATGTGTACATAATCTGTAATAGATGGAAACTAGACTAAGAAGAATTACATGATCTCACGAAATAAATTAGCATGACCTAACAGTGGCTTTTTTTCCTTTTTTTTGTGTCTGCAGATTAACTTGCAATCCATTATTAACCTACGGCTTGCTAAGGCGAGTCAGGTGAAACGCACCACAGATGTTCAATTCTGGAATGGAGAAAATAAACGAAAATTCATAACCAGGAAGATGACCCTGATACATGTATATATTTATGAAAGCAAACGAGTGCAACAAAATTTTCAGAAGTGCATTCAGGGTGAAAAACTGAAAATTTCATTGGCACCGTTTGGATGAGTTGAGAAGAAGGTAGGAAGAAGAAGAAGGGAAGAAATAAATTATAAACAATTCAAATTCTTTACAAAGTTACACACTTCCCAATACTTCTTCCTACTTCTTCCATTTAGACCTGTCAAAATGTGGCCGTTTTAACGTTTTAACATTCCGTCTAAGGCCCACGGAACATTAAACGTAGCCCATTTTGGTTACGTTTGGCCCAACGTAACGTAAGTGGAAATGGGCCGTAATTTCCGCTGATAAACGTAACGTAAACGTCACAGCCCACTTCCGTTACGTTTATTTACGTTTTAACGTATATGTTATCGATCTGATCATATGAATATGATTGCAAGTGTTTGGAATAGGTGAATTGCAGACGAAGGGCGGAGAAACTAAGGATAAACCCTAGATCTGATCGCCTCAGCGAAAACCCTTCTCTCTTACTCGATGCCCTTCTCTCTGATCTGATTGCTCACATCCCTTCTCTCACTCGATGCCCTCAGCGAAAACCCTCACCTCTCCCCTTTTTCCTCTCTAGTCACCTCTCTCACCCTTCTCTTCTCTCTCTGGCACAAGCTTTGGATCCCACCGCCATTAATTTTTCCTCTCTCTCACTTCCTCTCCTCTCCTCTCTGAACCAAACCCCAACTAAGCTGTCCCGCTCTCACACTACCTTACTCTCTCTCTCTCCTCACTTTGTGGCTGTCAATGGAGGTGATTGGTGGCAGCTTCAATGACAGTAGTGATGGCGACAATCGATGACAGTAACTGAAGCTTCTTCTTTCCCTTTTCAATTTTTCCTTTGCCTTTGGAGCTATTTTAGTTTGACACTGCTTCTCTTTCTTTCTCTCTTTTACTTGTGTGAGAATGGATTGAATAGTTAAGGCATGTGATCGATGTGATTGCTTGCTTGATAAATTGATTGATTGAGTGTTGTAATCGTGAACTTGATTTGTCAATTGATTAATGAGTTTGATATTGTTTCTCTCTCTTTTTCTATTGAACTTGATTTGTCAATTGATTAATGAGATAATTTGAAATTTACTTGATATAGTTTTCTAGTGCTTGAAATGAACTAAATATCTTTTTTTTTTTTGTGATCTGTGATACTTATTGTGTGATGTCGAGGTCTTAAGAGGCTGGTACGAGCGTGGTACCAGCTTGTTATGGCTCTGCCATGCTTTCTGGTACGCTAATTTTTGGTGCCACGGACCTTTGAGTGAATTTTTCTGAATCCAGGGACTTAGTTGCAAAGAATTTTGAACTAAATTTGGACAAATCTATAATTTCTGCTGTTATTAGGGTCTTTAGTGTAAATCTAGGGTAGCTTGGTCGGAGGAAAAAAATGAAAGTAACATTTTAACGTTTTTAACGTTTGTTTTAACGGAACAAACATAACATTAAGCGGAAGAAAAAAACCTTTACGTTTAATAAATGAAACGTTAAACATAACAAAAATTATTTCCGTTCCATCAACGTAACATTAAACGTAAGAGATGATTTCCGTAAACGTTCTTAACGTTTGACAGGTCTACTTCCATTCTTCCATACTTCCCTTCTTCCCACACCTATCCGCACTAACATTATCTTGGTCTGACCAAGTGCATCAGAAATGTGTGATCGATGCATATATAACATATTAACAATAATGTAATGTAGCATTATGATATTATACAATTTTTCCTTGCCGACACGCTGCATCTTCAATTAAAAAATTAAAACCATACTCTGCATTTGCTAAGTCTCTTCTTTAGTTTACATGGTATTTGTAATTTGTTGACTTCATCTGAAGCGGTGTTATAACTTTGGAGTTTTGGAACGTTTATTTCTTTTATCTAGTTACGCGGCGGCTCAAATTCATTGTCGTTTTCACTAATTATATCTGTCTATATTAAATGCATGTCCCAATTTTTTCTAGTTTGAAGAATAAAAAAAATTGTGTTAGATAAATGGATTTGAGCTTATTGTACTGTTTAAACAGAGAGTCGATATTGAATCATTTTGGAACCCCCTGCATCAAGTCATTATGGACTTTCAAGTTTCAACACTTCCTAAAATCTATAATCACTGTTTTTATTTTGCTTATTATGACTCAGCAACAGCGGGGCCTGAGCACCAAATTATCGCCGCGAGATTCTACTTATATTAATTTCAAATAATATTTTAATGCTCCCCACATGTACATGTTGAGATTGTCAAAATTTTGCCAAGGTGACACGGTGAATGGTTGACCCCTTATGCAAGTCTGGCTGGGATATGTTAATTAACGGTTGACAGTTCATGTAATTTTGATTGGCATTTCTTAATATAAATTTATTTACAGATCTTAAATAACCAAAACTTCTCTCTGTTTAGATCTATGATTAATTGATTATGTTGTTATCAATAAGCTGCCCGTAATTTACAATATATATTTATACTGGATTAATATAATCTGTTTTTAATGGTCATGGACTTAAAACAAATAATTAGGAGCTTACATGTCAATTAATTTTATGAGTTTAGATTATGCATCTTTTTGGACTATCAGACATAGGACATTACATGGACGGCTGTGTCATAAATATTGGAATTATAAAAAAATGAGGAAAGGGAACTTGACCAGACTTGGAGTGCTCTTCAACTTCTATTATTTATTCGAAACTTTAATATTTCGTGAAGTTGTATGGTATTGCCAACCACTTATGCAGAATGGAAAATTTTAGTGCTTGATTAGTGCAGAGAGACTTTCTCTTGATCTTTTGTTTACAGGAGGTTTAGTATAGTTTCAGTCAAATTGTGGATTGATAAAAAGAAAGATTGGTACAGTTAGAGGTCTAGGACGTTTGTGTTTTATTTTGCTTTTTTTTTTTTTTTGTAGTTGTTCCATTTCTCATGAAAATGAAACTGGGTGGCGCTCCCAATTTTTTTTCAAAAAAAATTGCCAACCACTCATGAAGTCGTATTGAGATTAGTATTCTGAAAGATAAGATGCCAAACAAGTTATAGAAGTTTTTCCGGATAAAAAAAACAAACGACTTGAATTCATTCAGGCCGTTTGGATCGCTTAGGAATAAGAGAAATAGCTTATTTCTAGACGAAAAATATTGAGAAGTGTGTAATTTTGTAAAGAGTTTAGATGGTTAGAAATAAATTTTCGTCCGGAATTTACTATTCTTGCTTATTCCTTACCCATCCAAACAGCCCCTCAATAACTAAACAATTCCAATGCATGTTCTAGAAAACCTAATTGCTTTCACTGCAGGAACATGTAGTAGGTACAGCCGAATACCCTACCTACAGCAACCTCTATAAAAAAACATATCTATTCCTTAATTACATCTATTTACAGTTCATAAAAAATATATATATTGCATTCATTTAAAGTTAGGCCAGATTAAGTTGGTGATTTTTGTAGCTGCAGGCTAAATCTTAAATTCTCTTGAGCCAAATTCACCAAACTTAAGTGATCTCCTTGCTCCATGAATTGCAAAAAGAAAGTTTATAAGAAAAAAGATCTAATAATTCTTTTAGATTATATTATTTACCAATAATCTCCACAGGTACAAGAACCAAAACTAAATTGATGGAACCTATTCAAATCCCTCACAACAATCACCCTGCCTACAATGTCACTCACCCTCTTAAACCAATCATGGCAATCCTTACACATTCTCAAGTTCTTCATAACCCTAATTGTCACCCCAGCAGGTACAATCAAATGCGCAAATCCTAAAGCCAGCCTCTCACTATGCACTCCTACCATAACCCCTTTGCCTCCTTCCTCTTCTTCTACCCATGAATTCCCACTACCAACAAATCCTCTCTCCCTAATCTTCACTTCAAACTCCTCTAATAAATCCATCACTTCAACAGACCTCGTGCCGGCTGATGAAACCTCACCGACATAAAAAACATACACTTTATTTTTTACCTCCACCCAGCTGCAGCCAGGTTCCTTGTAAATCCCTTTTTGCTTCATTGTAGACCATACATTGGCTGCATTTTTCCATTTGCCGGCTGAAATATATGTGTTTGACATGACAACCAGTGGCCCAGCTACATCACTGTCGAACTTGGCTAGCCGGTCCAGGGCTTCAGCTGCCAGGTCTAACCGTCTGTGTGTACGACACGCTGATAATAGAGCACTCCAAAGCATGACCTTATCTGGGCCTTCTGCATGAACCTTTTTAGATAATTGGTATGCTTCATCTAACCGCCCAGCTCGGCCTAGCATGTCTACTGTACATGTGTAGTGTTTTGCACCAGGATTAATGCCATATTCATTTTTCATTGAATGAAGGTACCTGAGACCCTTATCAACAAGCCCAGCATGGCTACAAGCATGCAAAACTCCAAGAAGGGTAACACCATTAGGGATAATGCCTTCATTAGGCATTTCATCAAACAAATCAAGGGCGTATCTTGCAAACCCATACTTACCTGCAGCTACTATCATGGAGGTATAAGAAATAAGAGTTTGGGACACTATTCTATCAAACACATTCTTAGAAGATTCAAAACACCCACATTTTGCATACATGTCAATTAGCGCACCAGAAATATAATCATTTAATTCGTGTCCATGCCTCATGACTTTGCAGTGCATCGACTTTCCTAATCCTAGCTGACCTATGCTTGCACATGCATTGACAACACTTGATAAGATGAATGGGTTTGAGACCCCTATACGAAGAAACTTGCAAAAAAGTGTAATTGCCTCATAACCTTGTGCATTCTGTGAATAAACTGAGATCATCGAGGACCAAGTAATTACGTTCTGATTCTTCATTTGGTCAAATATTCTTCTGGCATATAAAGTACCTTCTGATTTCCCGTACATATCTATGAGAGCAGAAGAAACCACAGTATCTGACGTTAGCCCAAGAACCTCAACTTGGGCATGGATTTGTTGCCCCAAATTAAGCATTGCAAGGCGTGAACACACATTAATTGCTGTACAAAATGTATGTTGATTTGGTTTAATTTCATGAAGATGCATATCTTGGAACAGTGAAATTGCCTTGTGAGGTTGTTTTGCACTAATGTAACCAGACATGAGAGAAGTCCATGTGACTATATTTGTTTGAGGCATTTCATCGAACAGATTCTGTGCATGTGCAATTTGGCCCAGCCTAACATACGACGTCAGTAGATGGCTAGAGGTAGAGTAAAGCGTGCCAAGTTTAACAAGTTTACAATGTACGGAGGTTACAAAACTGACATTGGAGGATTTGCGAAGAAGAAGAGCTAAGTGGGAGGAAGTGGTCGGTCTGATGAGAGATGCAGAGGAAGAGGAGCAGGGTACACTATTTGGGTGGTAATTGTTGTTAGCCAGTGCTAAAAGTTGTGGTTGTTTGACCACTGGCCTAAGCCGACCTGCCATGCAAGCCGACGACATGAAGGCAGTGAGTTTGGTTAATGACCTGGTACTGAACGCCCTTGATGAGAAACTGAATGCTCAAAGGCCATGCATAACTTCGTATTTTCTGTATTCACCTTGGTTATGTACCGTGCATAGAGTGAGCAGAGAAGGTGCGTGGGGTTTGGGTTGTATTTCCCGCATGGCAACACACTGTAGACCCGTGTTTACGTTGGAGCGGTCAAAGGAGGCAGAGAGCAGCTAAGATTTAATTTGTCTCCTAAATTGAAGCGTTCTTAGTTCTTACAGGAGTGAAATTGGCCTGATTGAATGAAATAAACCGAGCATCGTGTGGCGAACTTATTAAGTTGGGCTAGGGGTGAACAGATTAAGCTGTCTTACTGGGGCATAGCAATAGATTTACACATCAATTCAATCTAAAGAGTAATAATTTTAAGACGAGCGTCCAGAGGATGTTAAAACTAACAGAGAGAATTCCCCACTATTGTTTGGGGTATTTTGGAGCTTAGGCACAGTTTCAGCTCAGATGAGATCACAGACTCGCAGATGATGTAATGTAACAAAAGTAACTTGCAATAGGCCTAATATATCAAAGTAAAATTTTGGATTTAACTCAATGCAATACTTCCAGCAAATTTAACCAAAACTCTGTTGGATTAATCTTTCTTAGTAGATAAGGAGAATTAAATCGTTTCTCCTGTTAACACTGCACCTGATGCTACGAATAACCAACAATCATTTACAGCAATCATCCAAAAGGAGGTCAGCAGGTATCAGCATTTCTTTCTTTTTTCTCCATTTTTTACAATCTGAATCAAGATCTTTAGCACTATCACCTAAGTAGTTAACAGTAATAACTATTGCTCCCAAGTTTAAGCTGTTGCACCTTTCCAGCCAAGCAGTTTGCATCTATCCTATCTGGGTTTGCTATTTCGAATTTTGTTCTCTGCAAATTATAAGGAAAACGTTAATATTTAAGCAATAAGCAAGTTGGTTCTGCAAAAACAAGCAAACTTTTCCGGATCCAATATAACAGAGTGTACACAGTATTATCTTCAATGTGGTTATTAGATAAGGAACCCAACCCAAAGTAATATAGAGAGAGAGAAAAAAAAAAGGCAATGCGTTGGTTTTTGTTAGAAGTATATTCTCAGCCACTTGGGCAACTGTAAAGAGTGATAAATGATGCATGGTGCTTTGGCTCTGGATCATACACTTTGATACTCAATAGGACCACATCCATGACATTTTCCAGCCATATGGCGATATGATTGATATCTAATAGGTGGTCAATTTGAAAAAACAACTTAATAAAATTTGAAACCTGGAATGACATAGACAAGAGTACCTCAAGCAGCTTGGGCACGGTACTTGGATGTAGGTATTGCATGGCTCTGAAATTCTCTGCATTCAAGCATTCAACAACCTACAGAAACCAAAAATCCATTTGATACTTATAATAAAAGAACCCGACAGTTTCTCCAAGTCCTGCAAAGAACCTCAATACAACCTACATACCCACCTTAATAAGACAAAACAGTTTAGCCCTTAAAAAAACATATATAAAACATCTCCAACAACCTAATCTCTACCATTTTGGAATCCTAAAATCCTAGACAGTAACAAAAGAGGAAAACCACAGATGTTATTTGAATATGGGGATTTCTTAAGAATATCCAAATAGCCCAGTGTAACTAACAAACCAAAAGTACAACCAGATAATATTGTCTATTGTACATTTTTCCGCACTAGCATAAACAGAAGCAGAATGATAAGATAATAGCAGTAACTGATGAAATTAGAAAGAACCCCATTCGAAATCATGTCACTAATTTTAAACTTGTCCAACCAATATTTCCCTCTTTGAATTACACAGGAAAATTTAGATGTTTAAAGCCATTTGAGACTTTTCCACAAACAGTGGATATACCTGCAACATGTATTCTGGGTATGGTAAATTTTGAAGCCAGTTAGCCATTTTGAGGGCATAATAAGCACCACTTGAGTCAAGCAAGGCTGGCTCAAAATCAGTCTGATATGGCACGTTCAATGTCTCTGATTGGAGATCAAAAACTACTTCCAAAACCTGCTTGACTAATGCCCTGTCAACTGGCTTACCATCACGATCCTCATTGATCTAATTTGCCAATAAAAGAAAAAAATAAAGGAAAAAGAAGCAAAGATGAGGGTTAATGGGTAGTAAAGAATCAAGGATCATTTGAAGGATGCAGACAAAAATTGTGTACGCCATGAATGGAAATGCACAATTTTATCATATACTTCATTCATTGATAGATTTCATGCACACAAAGTCTTCAGTTCTTCAAAGGGTACAAAGAACCCTTAACATTCCTTCTGAGGTTTTGACAAGATTAAAGAGTTGTCAATTAACCAAACATTGCAAACAAAACAAGGATCAAGAAAAGACAACTATAAAAAATTATAAAGATTGGCATACCAGTGACAAAACAGTGCTAATTATATCCCCTTTCATTTCTTCATAGACCTGAAACAAAATAAATAGATAAACACAAATAGTGAGCAACCCAACCATTTTCTTGATAGCTCCTGTCAAGCTTTCAAAAAAAAAAAAAACCAGTTTCTTTCTAAAGTTTAGTAATTATCTTCTTAGTTTACCGCCCTCCCCCCCAAATGCCCCAACAAAAAAAAAAAAACAGAAACACACAAAAGGTTGTACAAAAATAAATTTTCAGTTTTCTTAATTATTTTGTGGCAGAAAATGCTTCTTCAGATGACAATTGAAGTACCTGGTTATGTAAAATGAGGAGAGCAGCATTGCGGATTGTAGGACGATTATAACGGCCAACAAAGAATTGGTCAAGATAAAGAAAGAAAAGTGTCATCCATCGCATAATGAACTTGTAGTCCCGAAAACTTCTCACCGTTTCTCTCAAAAGGTGCTCTCCACTTTTCCCCCTCATAGCTGGCAACACCTTTTGTTAAAAAAATACATCAGCTGTTATGTGGGGTTATGCACACATCTAATATCTCGATAAATATTATTGCCCTTAAGGTTGACAAGCATATGAGTAGATGGTCTAGTACACTTATCCATATAGACTACTAGTCGGTAAGAGTCTGATACTAGTGTGAGGGTTAGACTGCTGTAACATGCGTGCATGACACAAACTGCTGTTAGACTAAGGTTTTACTCTCTTACCTTTTCGCCAATCCTATCTTTATTTCTTAGAAGACAGTTTCCTAATTTGAAAATAAAGTAACAAATTGTTCTTTTCGATAAACGACTTGTTCCCCTAATTGAAATTGTCAAAAGTTGCTATAATGTTGAAGAACCAGGATTAACCCGAGGGCCTGTTATTTTAGAACCTATCAAAGAACTCAAAATATAGGCCCATAACAATCATCAACAGAAACCTTTTAATTGATCCAGATTTCTCTACATTCAAACTTGGAAAATTCTATTTACAGCCAGCATGCATTTTTCAATCAGCAAAGTCAGATTTGCAAAATTCTGTTATTGTCAAGAGATGCATTTGTTGGTTCATTAGCCATTTCTGGTAACTACAGAAAAGAAAATACAGCACTGACCCTAGTATTGATATGATGGTTAAGGAAATCTTCGTAACGGCGGTACAACTCCTTCTCATAGGCTGGATCCTTTTGTGTGCACAGATTATACACCGTCCTGGTTTAGTATATTTCATCGAGAAAATATGTAACCATTGTTAGAACTTGATAGCAAAAAAAAAAAAACAAAAGAGAGATGAAAAATATTGTAAAAAAATTATATAATTCATCAGGGCGTTAGAAAACCTGTATGCGCATATCTTCAAAACAATTTAAGAAAAATAAACTTCAATATCGCTTTTCTTTCTTTCGGTAATTTTTGCATCAAATTTACTGAACAATTTGTGGAAACAACTGGTAAATTGAGAAGCATAAACTCACTCGTAGATAGACATACTCTCGGAGGCCGAGAAGAGACGGAAGTTTTCATCACGGATTACGCCATTGTCGTCGACGAAGGAGACGATCCTGTCGATGGCTCTCTGAATCTTCTCCCATCCCGCATGGAAATCGACCACTCGGAGCGCCATTGTTACTGGACTAGGGTTTTGGAGCACTGATTAGAGGAGACGGCGAGAAGGAGAGAAACTTGGGGAAAGAGGAGAGTAAAAAGAGAAAAGAGAGAGAGTGATTAATGTAGGAAGAGGCGAGTTTGAAACGTGATGGTCAGATCATAATGCTCGTGTAATTAAGTAATTATCGAGAATGCCTTGACAAAATTACCGCGTCATTAGTCTCTAGTCTCTACTATCAAGAATCTATAGAATCTATAGAGAGGTGTACTACTTTTAAAGCGTTAAATATAGTCTGAATCATTAATTTCTTTTTTTTCTGAAGTTTAATCATTAATTTCTGCTGCTTATAAATTCACGGATCCAAGATGTATTACACTATATCTAGCGTATATCTACTTATGTATCGTTCGATCGATTTAATCTATGATTGGGTATCAATAAACAACAATGTATTTTTATTTTTCGTCTAATGAAAAAACAAATTTAATAACACATCTATTTATATGGTTGATAAATTTGCCCACATACGATGACAACTTTTGCTTTTTGCTAGTTTTTAAAATCTAAACTGTGCCATTGAATTATTAAATACTAATTTTTCTATCATACATGATAATTACTGAAGAGTGATTAATATAAACGATGATATATCACATAAAGAAACATGTATTTATATTTGATACTTTGTTTGCGCAATCGACTGAAGTAAAATAAATAAATAAATACTAACAAATTATGAAAAAAAATTATAACACTGACATTGTCTAAAATTTGACGTGTAACAATGATGCATATATAATTAGATTATTATATGATGTATTGATGTGACATGACATTAAATATTTTTTTTTTTCGAAAAAAAAAGGCACGTCATATTTAACGTAGCATGTTTTGCAATTGTATTTTATATTTTTATTCCACTCCAGATTTCGTAATGATGATTAAAAAAACCTATAGGAACCTCAAATAGTATTTAAAATCGGAAGAACTATATTTAAAAGAGAAAAATCGTAATTGGTGGCGTGTTGCCTTGTTTTCTTCGTATAATAAATCTATATATAATTTTTCCCCCTCTGTTCAAAGTAATGATAGAAATAGAAAAAGATCCAGAAATAGTTAATATTGTGGACAAAAAGTTGTGATCACACGTATCGTGTTGAGAACTTGAGATGCGACTACAATTTCACAATGTTAAAATCACTTACATTATGCAGCCATTTTCGAATGATATCATGTGATGAGAATCGAACATATCGTCTCTCCGACATTGTGTGAGAAAATTAGTCAAGATGTTTTATTGTTAGTCTTCCATTTAACAACAAACACAAACAATCCAATTGATATATAAACTATTGTTAACCGACCAGGTCAAGCTACATGAACAAAGTCTTCAAACGGAAATAATTCTTTTTTTTTTCCCCCCTTCAATTATTACTGTATAATTGATCCGAACCGTTTGACTACTCGTATATGTTTTTACTTTTTAGCACTTGGCTTCGACGTGGCGGGCTGTAGAGTGTTGACTGTGTAGTCAACTCAAAAGTGAGGCATTTCTCAAAATAGACTCAAACTAGTTACGATTTAAAAGGAAGTATTTGAACATATCCCAGTAGAATTTCAAACGACATGTGATGCTATTTCCAAATGGAAACTGATATATTGACAAAAATTTCATTTGAGAATTACGACAGTCAACACAATGGTCATCCAAATGAAAAATAAATATATATCTGTTAGAAAGGTAGTAATATCAAATTTGATTCAATATGAAAATTGTTCTGTCATTGGTCAAGTTTGAACTATTTATTTTCCAAGCCATTTGATAGATTATCATCCAATTTCAATATTGCATAATATAAATATATGATATATCTAAACTACAGAATAAATTCATGTAAATTTTTAATGTGATTTTGATGGTTGTGCGACCAGTGGACGGGGTCATCGATTGATGCGATTTTCAAACAATTTTTTGTCGTCAGTATAATTTATTCTTTTTCAAACAAACGTGTAAAGTTTGCACATAATTTTGGTACCTCTCATTTATTCACATATTAATTTTATCTGAAATTAAATAAGGAACGTTCTATGATGGACTGATTTTTCAACTCAATTTGAGTCTTGATTAATTACAGTCGTTCATGATTTTAAACAAACAGTCTATTTTCAAATCATATAAAAACATTAGTCCACGATAGAATTTGTCATTAAATAATTTCACTTGCAAATAGTTTACTTGATTTAGTTAATTTTTTTATATATAACCATAATCTCATAAATCATATTAGTAAAATAAAATACTTACAAAAAGTTCACCTTGGTAGCTTAACTATTTTCTACCAACTTAAAAATAAATAAATTGGTGTCCCTAATTAAAGACCTAGAGGGGTGAATAGGCACGATTTTGGTTTCCTAAATCGGTATGGTCAATTTTTGGTTCAATTCAAGTTTGGTCTAACTCAAACAATACACAAGCAATTAAATAGAGAGAAAGGAGAAAGAATTGACACGCGATGTGATTACGGAGTTCCGACCCACTAGCTTAGCTTAGCCTTAGTCGTACGACTCCGGAAGTTTCGTAACCATGAAAAAGGCGCGCTCCGTTCAATTCCAACAAGAACCTGAATACAAGCTCGAATCGAATCTCCCCGTCACAACAAACTCGAGGAGGATCGGCCTAACCTCTAACTAATCAACCACAAACACTCAATTGATTTGAGACTCTAACCAAAAACTCAAAAGTCTAGCAATTAGGAACTAATTAGGGTTTGGTCTAGGCACACTAATCTCAATGATTTTGCAAGTTCAGTGCTCAAACACAAGAGAGAATTGATTCTAGTTGGTTGGAGCTCAAAGAGAAGGATTTTGCAAGGTTCAAAAGTGTCAAACCAGTCCCAAATGGGCTTATATATAGAGGGCGCCAACGCCTCCAAACCAGTCAAAAATCAACCCTAGCGTTATACAACGATTGAACTAGCCGTTGAAAAATCAAATGGTAACAAACAATTCCGTTGTGAGTGTCAGAGCGGTGTGCAACATTCTGCGGCGTTGCACAACATTAAAGCTAACAGCCAAAACAGATTCTCGACAGTTCCGTTGGAACATATCAGAGCGTTGTGCAACGCTAGTGAGCGTTACACAACGTTAGACCAAGAAGAAAGAGAGCGGCTCTGACAAACTCAATAAATATTATTGGAGCGTTACATGACTCCGAATATTGTTACACAACGACGGCGTTGCACAACGCAACGCAGGCCTCAACTTTGCTCGTAAAACACACTGCTCAGCGCGAGACAACGCTGTTTAAATGGGACAACGCTGTTTGAACAGCGATGCAGCGATGTCTAAGCAGTGGAGAGAACCTTGGCCCATACAAGCGTTGTCCAACAATACGGCAACGTTGTGCAACAGTAATCAACGTTGCACAACAATCTATCAAAAAGAACAAGTGGGAGAACCAGGTTCTCTCTGCGTGATGTAGAGTTGCACAATGCTCAGTAGCGTTGTGTGACATTGCCTCAACCTTGTCAGAAATTTTGCAATTTCAGAACAGATTAACTCTGCGTTGTGTAACGCTATATAGCGTTGTATTTTGATAGCAAATTGATTGAGATTAATTTAGAGTTAAAATATACCTAAACTAATGAATCTAGCTAGTCTAATGAAGTCCCTTGATGCTCCAAAACTTGTGCCACACTTGCTTCAAGCCATTCTTCAAGTAAATTCACTAAAAATCACTAAATTGAACCGTTAGTTGAGAGGTTTTGATGTTGTTTAATTTGCAAATCGGCAAATCGAGAGTTAATTATTTAAACCAATATAGATGAATACCTAAGTGCACATTAAAGATCATCCTTTAATTATTACTTCTATATTATGTTTTTTTATCGTTGTCGAGTCCCGTGGCACGAAACATACAAATACGCAATTTAACAACTTTCTCGATATAGGAAAATAGCGGTGCTGATAAGTGCAATCAGACATTCAAACAATCAAACAATCATATACCTAAAATGGAAAGGTCCCTATTCCAAAAATGATAGGTGCTCCCCTTCCAACGATTTTTCTTCTCTGCCATGCTTCTTACGCACGCCCCCTCCCCTTCCATCCCCTCCCTTCACCTCTCCTTCTGTCTTGCATCACGAACGCCTCTCCTTCATCCACGCATCTCGTGTCACCTGCGCACATCTTGCGTCACGAAGGCCTCTCACTCGCGCTTCACCCGTCTTTCCTCTCCCTCTCATCGAATCCTCTCCCCTCCCTCCCTGCCAAATACGGAAACCGTGTCTCCCTTCCACCTCACCTGCATCTTCCTTCCCCCTCACCCTGCTTCGCCCCTCTATTCCGTCTCTCCTCTCTCTCACCGCACGCCGTCGCCAGCGCGGGGCAGGGCTGTCGAGCAGCCCTGTCGTCGCTGTCGGGCAGCCCAGTCCAGCCCAGCCCTACCGTCGCCGTCATCCAGCCCTGCCGTTATCAGAATTAGAAATTAAATATTATTTACTCCTTCACTTGTATTAAATACTTCCTTACTACTAATTATTTACTCCCTTATAGTTATTTAGTTACTCCCAAACAATAGTAGAATCAGTTCTGAATGTTATTTACTCCCTCATACATATTAAATACTCCTTTTATCCTAATTATTTACTTCCTTATAGCTATTTAGTTACTCCCAAACAACAACAGAATCATATATGAATATTATTTACTCCCTTGTATTAAAAAATCATTTGCTACTACTTATTTACTCACTTATAGTTATTTAGTTACTCTCAAACAACAGTAGAATCAGTTCTGAATGTTATTTACTCCCTCATACATATTAGATACTCCTTTTATACTAGTAACTCCCTTATTGCTATTTAGTTACTCCCAAACAACAGCAGAATCATATATGAATATTATTTACTCCCTTATATTGATCAATTTCCTCCCTTATAGTAATTTAGTTACTCAAAAAAAAAACAGCAGAATCAGGTTATGAATGTTATTTACTTTCTTATATATATTAGATACTCCCTTATATTGATTGATATCATCCCTTATAGTAATTTAGTTAGTTCCAAGTTGTAACAGAACTTGATCTAAACCTCTTTTCTCTTCTTATCCTTCTCGATTTCTACTTCTTTCTTCCTCAACCAAATCTGATTGGTATAGGAGAGGAAGCAGTGAGGGGAGGCAGAGGTGGAGGTGAGGCGGAGGAGACAAGAGGCGAAGGAGAAGTGAGGCGGAGGAGACGAGAGGCGGAGGTGAGGCGGAGGCGAATGCGAGGCGGCGGAGAGGTGAGGCGATGCGCCGCGTGAGAAGAGGGAGAGGTGAGGGAAGGAAAAGGGCGTGAGTTGAGAGAGAGCTTGATCGAGATATATGGAGATTTTCAGGAGAGAGAAAGAAAGAGAGGTTTAATTTCTGATTTAGTTTTGAAATAATAAAAAGGAGACGTGCCAATCACGTGATTTGAGCTCACGTGACAAAAACGGAAGGAGACGCTGGGTGATTGTTTGATTGTCTAGAGTCTTGATTACAGGAAGCAATTCTCGAAAAATAGATCCCATTTTGCCCCCCTACGATGTCAACTCTCTTATAAAAATCATATGAAACTCGAGAGTTAATCAATTATTTTTTCTTAACATGATTAAAAAGTGAACATTTTTGTTTATAGTTGGCAACAAATTTGTATTTGATAGTTTTTAAAGGATGGAACAAGAATTGATTTTGAAACGTGGTCAAAGAACTCTTTACTTGGCTCCGTTTGGATGAGCCCTAGAAATAAGGGAATAAGAGAGTAAATTTATTATAAATAATACAAACTCTTCACAAAGTTACACACTTCCCAATACTTCTTCCTTTATTCCTCTTATTCCCACACCATCCAAACGTGACCTTAAATTAAACATGCAAAACCCCCCCCCACCCAAAAAAAAAAAAAGAAAGAATAGAGCAACCTACGGTACCAACATGGAGTGATATATCTCACACCTCGTAAATAAAGATTACGTAAGAACAGAGTAAAATACATGGAAATTCTATACCCCACGCCACAAATTTTTTAAAAACGTGCAAAAGAGCCACATACGTGGAAATTATATATCTCAAACCAAAAAGGTCACAATACCGAAAGGACCTCCTTGAAAGTAAGCTTTGAATGAAAGACGAAAAGAAATCAGCCTCTCCTCCGTACCACGTCCATATAAACTAATGGTCTTATCTATGTTTGGGCTTTCTAGGCTTGGTTTTTCTTTGCATCGAGCTAGAATCTAATATTTTTTTTAAAAAATTTTACTGCATGTAGGCTATGCATTGAAAAGAAGAGCGTTCATACAGAGCTGGTCTGTACCAGCACATATCATCCGATTAAAATAGAAAATAAAAACCCAAAATATTTAGGCATTCCCATACTATACAAAACCAAAATTAGGGATGCAAAGTCAAAGATTAAAAGTTCATCAGGCAGGCTCCCATTTATAAGCATCAGGCAATAAGTAATGTTCCCATTTTCCAGTAAAGCTTAAGATTTTCGTCTTTCTTGCATGATTTGCCAGAAAATGTGCTTGCTCTACATGCTCCCTTTTAGCATATCTCACCTTGACTCGACCAATGTCAGCAATAAGAGTAGCACATCTTGTAAGAACTGACGTAGCTTGCCAAGAAGGAGAAGCCTGCAAATCATCATTATCAATAACATAGACTATATCCCTTGAATCAGAGAAAATATGAAATAAATAAAAAATTAACACTTAAATCTTTTATATAATTTAGTGCATTTAACAGTGTGCCATGGTTTCAGAAGTAAAAGCATCTTGAGAACTTCCAGTGAATAGCTTTGCAGACAGAAAACTTCCTCTAGGTTCATAAAGAACCAAAGCTGTTCCCATTTGCTACTTTTGATCCCAGGCAGGGGCCTAAGTGGGTTTGGCCTCTTCACATTTTTTTATTTTACTAAAAGTTCACAAGGTAAATTATATAAAAATATGAACAAATATGTAGAATGGTCCCTTCAAAAATAAAATTTATGGATTGGTCCCACTCAAATTATTTTTCTGGCTTTGCCACTGATCCCAGGATTCATCGATGATGATTAGAGCCGCAGTTTTGGGTAAAACATAATGAGTTATATAATCCCTTTTCCTTACATTTTTTTGAACTCCTTTCTGAGCTACATGAACTGTTACATTGGAAGCTTTTAGAACATTTTGCACATGAATTGGTGTAGCTCTAAAAAAGAAATTACATCTAGCCTTCCATATTTGCTACATAATGTTGAAGAATAATATAAGATGATCCTGATCATAGTTTGTAAGAGCTTCATTCATTATCTCCACCATCTGTGAGTGATACAGATCCTTTTATTAGTCAAAAAGGGAAACAATAATATCAGGATTTCTTTAGTTATTTTCATAATATTTTATTTCCAATTTTATGTTTATTGAATTAGGAAATGTATCAGCAGAGATTATTAGGCAACTATTATATTAGAGAATCATGTGTAATGAGAAAGACAGAAAAGAAATAAAAGAATTAGTCTTCTTCTCCAAGTCTCTCTCTCTCTCTCTCTCTCTCTCTTGTATCTGTTAGGTCAGAACCACGGCGAGGAAAGGAGCTCGCCGGGGGAACGACTCTAATAGTCAACCCTCTACCCACAATTATAACCTAAGATCAGAGAATCATATCAATTTGGTATCAGATTCCATGGCTGCTATTCCTTGAGCTTCCGACCTCAAGGAAATCAAAGATATGTTGGCAGCTTTGCTCAAACGCCAAGATGCACAAGACCAGAAAATAACAACAATTCAGGCCCATTTAGCGGAGTTAGACTCATGCATCATCATCCCTGAAGACACTTCTGAATCGATCGGTGCAGGCAACAAGGGTCCTACAAGCGTTGGTGCTGTTGTGCCCCCACGTTACCATCGTGTGGAGTTTCCGCTCTTCGACGGCTCTGTTGAACCACTTGAATGGCTCTGTCGCTGCGAGCAATATTTTCGAGGTCAACGTGTCCCTGAAGAAGAAAAGGTTTGGTTGGCCGCATACCACATGACATATGTTGCTCAACAATGGTATTATAAGATAGAGCGTAGCGAAAAGATCCCTAACTGGCTGCAATTTAAAGAAGCATGCCAACTCCGATTTGGTCCCCCTTTTCGCTCTAACCCAATCACGGAGTTGTCTTTGCTACAACAATCTGGCTCTGTTGAGGAGTACACCAAGTACTTCTATCGAGTCCTATGTCGCACTGAGCAACTTGCACCATCACATGAAATCGGATTGTTCATGTCAGGGCTGTCTAAAATAATTAGGTCAGATGTGGAGATGCAAAATCCTCTCTCCTTAGAGACAGCGATCGGTTTGGCACGTGCCTCCGAGCGACATTACCAGATTTTGTGGGGCTCTGGCTTGCTGCTCCGTCCACCAGAGCAATTGTTATCCGTGCAACCGGTACGCGCTACATCACTTCTTCCTAAACCACCTGAAGTGCTGACTCTACCCGCACCACCGAGGTTTGGACCAGATGAACGCTCTTTACGCCGCCTAACTCCAGCAGAGATGGCTGAGAGATGCCAAAAGGGTTTATGCTTCAATTGTGATGAACTATACACAAGGGGTCATAAGTGCAAGCGGTTATTCTGGCTAGAGGTGATGGATAATGATGAACAAGCAGATTCGTCATTTTTTACCGCCAATGAAACTCCTACCATGTATGGGTGATATCTGCATTCGTTATCCCACTTCTTAGTTTCAGCTCGAGGACAAGCTGCTTCTCAAGGAACGGGGAAATGATACAGATCCTTTTATTAGTCAAAAAGGGAAACAATAATATCAGGATTTCTTTAGTTATTTTCATAATATTTTATTTCCAATTTTATGTTTATTGAATTAGGAAATGTATCAGGAGAGATTATTAGGCAACTATTATATTAGAGAATCATGTGTAATGAGAAAGACAGAAAAGAAATAAAAGAATTAGTCTTCCAAGTCTCTCTCTCTCTCTCTCTCTTGTATCTGTTAGGTCAGAACCACGGGGAGGAAAGGAGCTCGCCGAGGGAACGACTCTAATAGTCAACCCTCTACCCACAATTATAACCTAAGATCAAAGAATCATATCAGTGAGTGTATATCATCTGTTCTCAGCCCCATAGAAGAAGCAAACCATATTGCCTTTGAAGAAGGGCACGTAAACAATAAATGCATGATATCCTCCCTGTGAACTCCACACCTTGAACAAACTGGCGATATATTTGGAAAAATTGTATTAAGTTTATCCGCCACAGGCAAAGCATTATGCAAAACCCTCCATAAAAAAGTTTTAATCCTTGGCGCTACACCTCTAAGTTCCCATAGTGTTTCCCAAAAATGAATACTTCCTGTGCGGATCAACTCCCTTTGCCCCGCATTCTGTACCATTTTATGGTAAGCCAGTTTAGTATTGTATTTTCCTGATTTATGTGGCAACCACAATAACTGGTCCTTTTCACCTGTATGAATCCTGACATTTTGTACTATAAACTGCATCCTTTCATATCCAAAAATGTTATGTACCTTCACTATATCCCATGAAGTACCGTTATGATTCAACAAATCAGAAACCTTTATCCCATTACTTCTGTGAACTGAAACCTCAGTCTGATTCCATCCCATAAACCAGGGGGACCCTGTTGCTTGAACTTGTCTCCCATCACCAATTTTCCACATAACATCCTCTTTGAGTATGTCTCTCACCTGAATGATACTCCTCCAAAAACTACTAGTGCCTCTTGTATTATTTGCATTCCAAAACCCAATTCTAGGAAAATATTTTGCTTTAACAATTTTAACCTATAATTTTTCCTTTCCAGCTGCCAGTTCCCATGCCATCCTCATTAATAATGCTTTATTAAATGCTTCCATGTCTCTTATGCCCAAACCTCCCTTCTCAATTGGTTGACAGACCTTATTCCATGAAATTAAAGAAAGGTACATGTCTTTGTCATGTTTACCCCATAAAAATTTCCTCATCAACTTGTGAACCTCTGCAATTGTTTTTTTCTGCAACATGGTAGTCATCATATAATATATAGGCAAAGCATAGAAAACCGATTTCAATAATGCCACTCTACCTGCTAAAAGATAAGGTATTCATTTTCCAACCATCTATTCTCTTCCACATCTTTTCCATAATATCATTATGAGCAAGCTTCTGTGGTGATTCATGAAAAGACAAACGAATACCTAGATATTTCTCCTCTTGTTCAGCTTACCCCATTAGCAGTTTTTGAGTTATAATTTCAGTGGTCCTTTCATCACAAACTTTGCTGAACCAAATTTTTTATTTTGAGGGGTTTATTAATAGTCCTGAAACTAGTCCAAACTGATTCATCACTTCAGTAATTATTTGCACCTCATTTTGACTTGCATGGCCCAAAATGATTAGATTATCAGCAAAGAGAATATTTGAAATGAAAGGGGCAGTAGTTGCTAACTTAATACCTTTATAGACTCCTTGCTGATAGAGTTTATGAAACATTTTGGTAAGAACATCCATTGCAAGGATAAAGAGAAAAGGTGACATGGGACAACCTTGCCTAACCCCCCTCTGTGGTATTATAAAACCATCTTTCTGGTTATTTATCATCAGAGATATTGTACCCCCTCTAATACAATTCATTATCAAAGTTATTAGATTTTGTGGCATTCTGATCATCTGTAAAGTGACCTGCAAAAAATTCCAATTTATTCTGTCGAAGGCTTTGCTAATATCAACTTTCAACATGAAAGCCTTTGAATGAAAAGAAGAGGTATTAAAAGAGTGCATTGTTTCTCTCACTATAATTATATTATCCATTGTCCCTCTACCTCTTATAAAAGCAGACTGGTTTTCACTCGCAACAATAGAAATGTAAGGCCTCGATCTTTCCGAAATAATCTTCATGATTAATCTATACAGGGTGTTCCCCAAGGTTATTGGCCTATAGTTCTTTGGTGTTTTTGGTTCATTTGTTTTTGGAATGAGAACCACAATAGATTTGAGCAAATCCATTGGGGGTACTCCTGACAGAAAAGCATTTTGAATCATCTTAGAGATATCTTGCTTCATTTGGGCCCAATTTTTCTGTAAAAATCTTTTATTAATGCCATCAGGGCCTGGTGCTTTGTCCGGGCCCATTTTGAAAAGAGTATTAGTTATTTCATTTTCATCAGGTCAGGTGGTTCCCCTAATTTATGTATAGCATTGTCCGGAATAAAAGGTCCCCTATCCAAATCCCAGTCTTGAAACCACTGTATAATTTGTTGTGCAGAAATATTTTGATCATCCTTAAAGAGTCTTTTGAAATATCTAACAAAAACCCTCCTCACTTCCTTATGATCACTCGCCATCTGCTGCTGTTCATTTTGTATATTGGTAATTTGGTTTTTTTGTCTTCTATGTGTTGCAATTATATGAAAAAACCTTGTGTTTCTATCCCCATGAAGGTCCCAGTTTAACTTTGCCCTCTGTTTCCAATAGTCCTCCAACTAATCTTCAGTTTCTTCATATTTTCTTTTTAAATCAAATTCAGTGTGGGGATTTTGCATTTCACGTGGTAAACTTTGAAATCTGAGGATCTGATTTTCCAATTGCTTTAATTTGTTCTGGGGAGTTTGTAAGTTTTTTGTCCAATTTTTTTATTTTTTATGAAAATTTTTCCATCTAGACTCCCAATGATCCTCTCTAGTTTCCCTCCACATATGCTGACAGGCTTCAATAAACCCCTCTTCCTTAACGGTCTGTTTGGTTTTCGGGAAATCGAAGGAAAATAGCGCAAGGGAAGGGAAATATGAAAATTACTCCGTTTGGATGGCAATTTGTCGGAAGGAAAAAGACGCGAGGGAAGGAAATATATTTCCTTCGCCAATTTACTTTCTGTACAAAAATCTTCCCCTCCAATTCGGGGTGTACAAGACGGGAAGAAAATCAGAAGGAAATCGAAGCTTTTCCGTTGGACCACGATGCCCTCGCGATTTTCTTTTTTGGCGCGATTTGTGACAAAATCTCTCGGCAATTTTGGAGTGATTTCTTTGCGCGTGAGAAATTTTCGTCAAACTCCTAATCTTTCTGGTCTTCGCACCCTCTAGGGTTTCTTCGATCTTCAACTTCTACTGTTGGGTATTTTTCTATTTCTTTCTTTTTCCCCAATTTTGTCCTCATCGGTACCTAATTTCATCTCTGCAACACTAATTGTTTCAATATGTATGGTTAAAGAAAGCATTATTTAAATCAGTCAAACTTTATTTCTGTACTATGAAAGCCAGCTGTTTCAATTGTTTCAATACTACCTTTGATTGGTTCAGTGCAATAATGAGAGCACAAAAATTAAAAAAGAAGTTATGAAATGAAGCAAAAAACCTACTGCGCAGGTCAGAGATTCTGAATAGAGCATGTTCCTTTTTTTACCTGGTCAAATGCGAAGTTCAAAACGAGTTTCAGTGCTAGCGCAAGCATAGAAGTTGGAGCACTTTTTTTTGAAGAAGTTTAAGTTCAACCATAAAGGTTCAGTAGACTATAGGACTGGTTTTTGTGCTGGTACAAGTAGCAAACAATTTATTACTGGTGAATGTTGTGCTATACTGTAGGCCATGTGTTCCAACAAAACTGTATGTAATTGGACTTATTGAATTATATAGATCAATTATGTATGTTGTGCTTTTTCAAGTTCGCAGTTTCGTTTCTTCATGTTATTGTATGTATATATAGATTCGTTTCAAGTTAGCAGTTTCATTTTCCATTCCAAATTATTGTTGCGTAGAAAGTATTTTTTTCTCTTTCTTTAATATGCTGAATGTATTAATAGTTTATGTAATAAGATGTTTGAGTTTGGTCTGAACAAGCTAAAAGAATCCAAGGTCATAATGGTCATTTATTATTTAATTAGCCAATTTTTACCTCTATTTAATTAACACATCCAAACGGGAAAAAGCTTAGAAGAGAATTTTTTATTCTTTCCTTTCATTAATAAACCAAACAGATGATGTAAATAAATTTCCATTCCATCCTATTTCCATTCCCTTCCTTTTTTATAATTTTCCTTCCTTCCAATTATTTTACTCAAAACCAAAGACTGTAAACCACCAATTTTCTACTCTAAACATTTTATTCTGAGGGGAGTACTTCTCAGTTATAAGAGCATTATAAGAGCATGGTCAGTTGGTCACTATATATTCTGGGCAAGTTATTTAAATAAGCTTGATTAAAATAAGTTAACCACCCAACTGTCACCAACGCTCTATCAAGTCTCTGGAAAATTGCCCTTGAAGTGTGTTGTTTATTAGTCCAAGTATATGCAGGTCCCTTATATTTTAGATCAATCAAACCCAACTCATTTATAAACTCTCTAAAACCCTTGTCATTTGAATTGAAGTTTTGACATCCCCCATACTTATCTGCCCCTCTAAGTATTGCATTAAAATCCCCCATCAAACAAACTCTACTTTCCATCTGAATAGAACCTCTTATTTCATGCCAAATTTTTGGATTATTTAGGTGATAAGGATCTCCATAAACCCCAATAAAAACCCATGGTTGTTTTCCTCTTTGTGTGACCCAAGAGACAATATAATTTTTACAATAAGCATAAATATCAAAATTTGCACCTCATCATCCCAAAAATAAACAAAGACCCCTGCTCTCTTCTTTTTTGGAGGAATATAAAAATAATTTTGTAAAGGGAGGTTTCTAGCTAGAATCTAATATGGTAGTTTCGGCTAGCAAACAATATAAAGATTATGACCTAGCTTTTCGAATTCAAGTAAGCAATTTCATACAAACATGAACTTTGTGAATTGATGCTACAAGATCTCATAAAAAAAACAAAACAACGAATTAAGCATACAACATTTTTGTAAGTAGATCAATGGTATCCTCTAGCTTAATACTGGACTCTTATCAACTCAACCAAAACCTTGGCGGACCAGCCAAGTCACGGTCTGCACCTGGACCATTATTTTTCAGCTTCTGTATTTTACTTGAGAACTCATTGGCCTACGCAAATAACAAAACAGGAAAGAACAGACAAATCAATTAATGTGTTTCTCAAAGCTGACGAAAGTGAAATTGATTGCCCCCTATACCAGTAATTAGTAGATTCAACTTCAGATAACTTACTTTGGTTTTCTTTAGTACTACTTGATTTTATTCAAACCAATCCAACAATACCAGTTTTTATTTTGGTTTCAATTCGTAAGTTCCAGTACTTGCATCAGAAACTCACAAGTCACAAAAGAGTACAGTGCCAGCTTTCAACATTGTAGCTCCAGTGAAATCTCAAGTCTGTGCAAGTATCAGTTTAAGCTTAAATTTGAATGAACTAATTTAATATGATTTCACCTTTTCATCAATCCACATTAGGGAACGAAGCTGGTTATCAAGAATTCGGACAGCTGCATCAAATGGAGACATTGCATCAGCTGACGCTATGGTGCCCCCCTATAAGAAAATTAAATAATATACATAAAAGAATATTAGATACAAACACGGGAAACTTCAATCAATTAAATAATAAATATAAAGTATGTGTATTGCAATGCCTGAGAAGCATTTAGTGACTGGATGATAGATTTGACTTGTTCAGTCATGTGTTGCAACTCTGATTCAACAAACTCAGCCTGGTCATACCTGAAATACATGCATACATTTTGTTTCATAGGAAGATAATTCAAGAGTGTTAAGAAAAACGACTGAGACAACAAGGTAGAGACAAACATGGTATTGCGGGCATGAGAGGGTTCATCCTCTAGAAGCAAACTTAGCTCCCCCTCGAAGATCTTCTCTGCTTCCTCTTCTACACTTTTCAGTGCCTTGTCCACCTTTAACCATAAAGACAGGACACAAAAGTGAGATGCATATGGTTGAAAATTGATGTACCTTACGCTTTTTTTAAAAAAAAAAAATTCAAACCTTGAAGTACTTTTAGAGACGGAAAAATAACATTTTTTTAGTTCTGAACAGCTAGTTCATGTGAACATTCTTGTTCCAACAAAATGTGAAAACAATAACTAGGTCAGGAACAGCTTGTTCGGCTAGTTCCCAAGTTGTTTGGTTCATCCTTGTTCTTTTTGTTCACGAACAAGCTTGTTCTATGTGGTTGCCCAACACCGCCATAATGAACCTCAAAATTCATATCAACACATAGCCCTCAAAAACCTTACATCCACATATATATCCATCCAAAACCAATTATTGGACAAATGCCTTTACTTAGTTATACGTAACTAAAAAATAATAATAAGCTTTATATTGATTACTTTTTCAAACTTGCTTGGCTTTCATACTCCTAGAAATTACTCCTCATTTTTCTCACAATGATCTAACTCCATCTTCAATCCCAACACCCTGAGGTTCATATGCACAAGCAGTCAATCTACTGAAACTGGACTGTCCAATTACGATCATTGGCTGATTTAAGGAGAGCAGGGAGCTTTGAGATTTATGAACAGTCCCAATGCTGCCCCTCACAGCGAAGCACAACAGACAATCTGATGTCTCGCACCCCCCCCCCCCCCCCGGCCTCCAAACTAGAACAAATCCAGGATAAACCCATACTCATATTTGAAAGATCATATATTTACTGCTACCAAGCTTGTTTAATGCAAAAAAAAAAAACTATACGTCGCTGCATGGATCATGACCCATTTAATCCAATAAAGGAAGCATAGACTAACAAAGAACAGCATCGAAACATAACAATTAGTGGCTCACATGAATGAAATGATCAACTGAAGAAAACTACATGAGCATTCTTGAAAGAAGTTCATTTTGATTTATTGATTTGACACAGGTTCTGGAGGTATAAATTATGACAGTTTGAGTTTTTATAAGCACACAGGAGAAATTCGCCAAACCAAAATTGATAAGATATAATAAGATTAAAGAGACAACCTCATTCTGATGTGTCTCAATCAATTCGAGTTCCCGTTCCAAAGTGGTCTGAGTTTCCACAACCATGGCCACTTCAGCCTATTAACAAAGAAGAATAAGTATCAGAATTTTCAACCCTAAAACCCTAGTTGCTTTCTAAATATCACCTTTAGTTCAGTGAAGTTTACAGTCTAGTTAGAGAAGAAAAGGTGCTTTGGTATGTACCATGAATCGTATTACAATCAGCGGTTATGCTTTGTTAAGAAGTTAATGAAAATAGAAACAACTGAAAAGGCTAAAGAGTTCTGAGGAAAAAATGAAATGAAAGATTCAGGACCTCAAGCCTGATAAGAACATTCCTGTTCTGCAGAATTCTCCTGTCCCATTCAGCTATTGCATTAGCCTGTTTTCTGAATTTTGAGGTACGCTCTTGAAGTTCATTATTCCAATCCCTAATAATCTGTGAATAAATCAAAGTGTATTTCATCACTCATATATTTATATAGTCTGCTTGTCTTTATATGATTCTGGCTTATAGTGAAGAGGTCTCTGTTAACATCAAATATTCAATAAATTAACCAAAAGAATGACCCAAAACATTTAGAACCATAATACATACTGAAGACAATTAGAACCCTATACGTACCAACGACTATCAAAGCTGGTACTGTCATCAATAGGTGTGTACTGGAAGAAAATGAGAAGTCTTTTTTTAAGGTATACATGGTGGCATAATGAGGTCAGGCTGATTTTCTTATGGTAATAGCAAAACCACACATCAGATATCAGTTGCAAGAAGTAGCTCATATGTAACATAGCATTACCTCCTAGAGAATAAAAAATGACTACATTGTCCTCCCTTCGATAATCTTATATTGAACTCATAACATAAGTTTCATTACATTTCCCTCAATTGAGGCCATTGGCCAACAAAGTTCGAAATGTTCTCGTGGATCAAGTGTATCTGCATTACCTTCTTTGATTTTACTCTCTACCTTATCTTTTAGATCCTAATAACAATCGCTCATTCATGAAAGTGAAAGAATCAATTTATCAAAAGGCATTGGACATACTAAATTTGTCCGAACAAAAGATAATTCTAAATTGCTTCATGTCATACTGAAAATGGTTCTCTTTTTGCGATCAGCATCCATAGGTGCTTCTACAAATAATTCTAAGTGGTGTGTTGTTTTATTTGGCAAAATTAGATCACAATATTAGCTAAAGGTATAGTAGTAATACCTCTTCAACGGTTTTACCAGCAATCTCTGAAGGGAGCTTAGGTGACGGCGTGGCTGTTGCAGGTGTCGTTGTCGTTAAGCTGGTTGATGCCGTAGTTCTACATACAAAGAAAAGTAGATTGCAATCAAATTATTGCACCAAAGCTATTAACAGAGAAACTAAAACTTTTTATTATACTAACCCAGCACTGCTAGCTTGAACAGCTGGTGTTGATGTCTGGCTTGTCGATGCAGTTGTAATAATTGATGGTGTTGTAGATGTTGAAGCAGAAGAGCCTGAAAATTTAGTTTTCTTTTAATAAAATGAAAGAAGAGAAAGTAAAATGAAATATAGCAACATCTCCAAATGTAATTTTCATTTCAGACTTGTGACAAGCCACAAAAGATCATATTGTGCTCCAGAGTTCAGAGGGGAAAGGATGAGAGGGAAAGAATGAAACAGAGTTAAACAGTTGGATGTGGACGAAACTAATGGAACTCGAAATATGTATAGAATCGTTAGTGTCCATTCTCTTTTTTCTTGGAACTCTGTTTTTTTAATCAATACTCATCTGCAGAAATTATAAACTAGTGAAAAGATAAACAGTATTTATTTACCCTTAATTGAGCTATGCGTCAAGTATGGCCTGATTTAACCAAAATTCCATCCAATTAGCCTCGATATATCCTAAATGCAGCCTCAATATACCTTAGTTGAATGATACAGAATATAAGAAAAGGACTAACCAAACAATGGTGCCGGCCCAGTCCCAGTAGCAGCTGCAGTTGTAGGTGTAGTGCCAAATGATGGAAAAGCAATAGTTGGAGATGAGGTTGTGGTGACTGCTGTTGATGCACTACCAGATGCAGCTGGAGTAGAAGAGGAGGTCAAATTACTGGAGGATGATTGAAATAGAGTGCTCGAGGCTGTAGTAGAAAAAAGAGAAGCAGCAGTGGAAGCACTGGGAGCCGGAGTAGAAGAAGAGAATAGTGTAGGCACAGTTGAAGAAGGGGTAGCACTCGCCGTAGTAGTACCTGCAGTGCTAGTTGTACCAGTAATACCAGCAGGGGTACTAGTAAAAGAGGGTGTCGAGCCAAATGAGAAAGGAGACTGCTTTGGGTCTTTTGAGGAAGCAGCATTGGATGAAGTTGACGGGGCAGTACCAGATGTTGCAGTTTGAAAGGCAAAGGAAGCAGTAGTGGTGGAGCTAGCTGAGGTGGTAGTTGGAAAGGAGAATGAAGGGGTTGAAGAAGCAGAAGCAGCAGAGGCAGTGTTACCAAAGGATAGACCAGTTGGGAAGTTGAAAGAAGCAGATGAAGTGGTCTGTGGGGAAGCTGAGGTATTTGTGCCAACGCCGAACAAAGGCGAAGAAGAGAAAGATGGTGTTGTTGTTGCTGTCGTCGTCGTCGTGGTAGTGGTGGAGGCGGTTGCGGTTGGGGTTGTGCCGAAGAGTGATGAAGCCGGGGTTGAACCGAAGAGCGATGGAGCCGGGGTTGAACCGAAGAGAGGGGTTGAAGAAGGGGTCGAAGAACCAAAGAGGGGTGTAGCTGGTGTTGAAGCAGCGGTGCTAGTGGTGGCGGAGGAAGAAGTTGTGTTTACAGAAAAACCAGTGGCTAAACCAAAGGCCGGGGTAGAGGGAGTTGTGGTGGATCCAAAAAGAGGGCTTGAAGCTGGGGTGGCAGAGGCAGTTGTGACACCGAAAAGAGGAGTTGAGGCAAGGGTGGTGGGGGTAGTTGTGGAGCCAAAGAGTGGGGTTGTGGCAGGGGTGGTGGGGGTAGTTGTGGAGCCAAAGAGTGGGGTTGTGGCAGGGGTGGTGGGGGTAGTTGTGGAGCCGAAGAGTGGGGTTGTGGCTGGGGTGGTGGAGGCAATTGTGGCACCAAAGAGTGTGGTTGAAGCAGGGGTAGTTGTGGAGCCAAAGAGTGGGGTTGTGACAGGAGTGGTGGAGGCAGTTGTGTTGCCGAAGAGTGGGGTTGAAGAGGGGGCGCCGAAGGGGCTAGAAGCGGGGGTGGTGGAAGCGGCAGCGCCGAAGATAGATGGGGATGGGGAAGGAGAGGGGCCGAAGGAAAAGGCAGGGGTGGAGGAAGCGCCAGTGGAGGCGGCGGACGAGGGAGACTGGAAGGAGAAAGGGGAGGCGGTGGAGGAGGGAGACTGGAACGAGAAAGGGGAAGGGGAGGTGGAGGTGGTGGATGGCGTAGAGGAGAAGCCGAAGCCGAAGCCTGTGGATGCCATTGTTGCGAATTGTTGTGCGGAGGAGAGAGGTGAGAATTGGTCGGAGATGAGATGTTAGGGTTTTTGCCCAAGGCGGGATATTGGATTTTGTTTTTTTTCTTTTTTTTTCTCCGTATTAACAAAATTAACCTCCGACAAAATTATTTAGATTAAATCGGACGGCACAGATGCGAGCAAGTCAAACTAAATTTCTTTTGGAGAAATTCCGAGGATCTCGTTTCTGTTTGGAAGTGAGGTGAACAAAGAAATAGATTGTTTTTGAATTATAGTTGCGAATTGAGGTGAACAAAGATGAATTCAATAATCAATAGTATAAAATTTTGGAAATTGATTATCCCGTCTACAGTTTTACCATCCCTACCATCGCTAAATAGAAATTGAACATTTGAAATAGACAAGAGGTGTGTTTGGATGAGCCTTGAATAAGAAATTTCGATATGCTTGCTTGTCCAAATTTTTTATTCTTATACCATAGTTTTGTTAGTATAAGAATAAAGACTCAAATTTCTTATTCTTGTGTTTTTTGGGTTGTACAAGAATAAGAATAAGCACGCATATCGGATTTTTTTTATTCTTTATTCAAGGCCCATCCAAACACATCTAAGGTGAACATATATAGCGATCAAAGTTAACACATACAAACAGATAAGTTCAATAAAAATAAATTAAATGTGCATATAAAACTCTAAACAAGAAATGACAACATTTATTTGTTTGTAAGTATTCACATAATCTATATGTTTATTTTGTCTATTTTATATGTTTAATTTATATTTAGTGATAAAAGGAATAACAAAATTAAAGATGGCAATTATAATTTCTCTAAAGTTTTAAATTTAATTACCGACATAAAAGAAAGATGGAATCTAAGGCTGTGCTCCAGAACGCGAAAGGAAAGGAGAGACTAGGCGAGAGGAGATTAGGGGTGCCCAGTGAGGCTCACCCCCAAATCGGGGAATACCGACCGCGAGTAAAATCTTCGTAGATCTGTCTTTTATCTCACTTCGTCTCATCCCGTCTCATCCTTCGTTGTGGAGCGAGTAAACTCGCTCGGTCAGAGTCGAAAATCAATTTCTCGCCTCGCCTCCCCTAATCTCATCTCCCCTTCGTGTTCTGGAGCACAGCCTAAAACTCTTTTTCCTTTTGTTTTTTTCGTCTCGATCGACGAATATAGAGATATCGGTTAAAAATTAAATTTAGAAATAGGAGAACGTGTGTTTTTACTTTAAATGTATATCCTAGGTGTTAGTGTTAAAATTTTTACACTCATGCCACCAGCTGTCCTGACATACAATACCGCTAGATAAATCTTATTGGTCATTTTCTGCATCTTATTTTGCTTCTTAACTTTAACATATTGATCCTTTGCAAGACGATAATTGAAAATGAAGATACTGATGTCACAATTTTAGAGTGTCACCAGACGTCATAATTTTACTTTTCATCAATAATTAAAAAAAATTAAAATTTAAATGTTGAATTCAAACCGTTAATCTTGTACAACTTAACGAGTGATGTATTTATATATAAATTTTATAAAATTTAGAGTTGATTTGATATTTGATCAAGAGGTCAAATCATAAACGTATTACAATAAATCCGTCATAGTTAACAAGATTTGTTCATTTTTATCCTCTTGATCAAATATCAAATCGAGTCCAAATTTAATACAAATGATATGAAAATACATCGTTCATTAAGTTGTGCAGATCAATGGTTCGGATTCAACATTTAAATTTTAGAATTTTTAATTATTCATGAAAAGTAAAGTTCTGACACCCGAACCTTTCTCGTAATGAAAGCTTCTTTTCTGGTAACATTTTAGCGATCTATTATCGAGTCCAATAGAACAAAAATACAACAGCAAGTCCAAAACCCGTAACCTTTTTCGCAATTCTTGACTTAGCGTGCATTGACGAGGAAAGAAAAAGAGAAGCAGAGATACAAACAAATCAACATTTCAACTCACAAACGTCAAAATTCCCCACGAACTTGCTCAGATCTAGAACAGGTTGTGTGTCAATAAAGATTGTCACGGGTCAAATTTTTCCATTAACATTTAATATTTTTTTCTTTCTTTATTCAATAGAAAAGTAGCCTGAAAGCCCCAATGCAATTTAAAACAACCGAACACTAATCTAATTATATGTAAGAAGCCCCGAAAAATTAAATTCTAAGGGTCATTTGGATCGCTTAGGAATCAGAGAGTAAATCTATATATATATAGAGTAAATCTATCATGAACCATGGTTTATATAAGCTTCCGTGCACCATGACCATTTTGGTCGGCGGTTTCACAAATTGTAAAATCTAATTTAACCAACCCAATCTATATATTGAAATCTCATAACAAACAAAATTTTACAATTGTTGAAATTTTTTTACTATTTTTTTATTTTTTAACACTTGCTATTTTTGGCTATAAATATACTAATTTATAAACAAAAAATGACAAGTTTTAAAAAATAGTAAAAAATTTCTAAAAATTGTAAAATTTTGTTTGTCATGAGATTTCGATATATAAATTGGATTGGTTAATTTAGATTTGTCAATTTACAAAATCACCGATCAAACTGTCGTGATGCACGGAGCGCTCTATGCATCATGGTTCACAATAGATTTACTCTATATATATATATATATATACATTTTGTTTTCAAAATTTTAAGTATGTTTTACGATCTTTAAAAACTACTTTAATGGTTCATAAGTCATAACTAATTAAATTGTTAACTTTTTAAAAATAGGAAAAAATAGTAAAAAAAAAAGTTTTCAAGGAGATTTCGATATAAATATCACATTGATTAAATTGTTCAAATTAGTCATTTGGAGTTTTCATATTAGACAGAACTCTCCATCAAATTTATTACTGTTGTTCAAATTCAGATCCGCTGCCGCGCGACACATGGTGTAGCGCGGCATGCTGGCCGTCTGATCAAGATCTAATGGACAAGGGAGCCCCATGCATGTAACTTAAATTGATAGGCCCCTAAAAAATTAACCGTCCGATCAAGATTAGATAGCTCGTACGTGCGCTATACCATTTGTCGCGCAACAGCAAATCCGGATTGCTGTTGTTCTATAAGAACCGCACTTTGCATAAATGCGATATAGCAAAATTTCATGATGCATATCAGTTCAACTGGAATTCGATTTTTGTTTTTAAGATTTTTGAAATTGCACTTTTATCGGTATAGAGTAGACTGTACAACATAATTACTTTTACTTTTCTTGTTTACTCTCACTTACCATGAATCGTGAAGTTCATAAACGTGTAGATAAAACTTGTTGCAACTTTATTGCACATATTACGAGTCCACTCGTTTCTAAATGATTTTACGTCTTCTAAACTAGATTTATGTACATTAATAACGTTAAGGTCCATGATTTTTTTTTAGGTCACAAATGATGGAAACATCTGGAATAAATCCATAATTTTTACAAAATTTTGTCGGTACAAATGAAATAATTCCACCTTTTTCTTGCTTCAATAAGGTTGGCACAATACCACAATGTGGGGCTTCTGCTAATATTTTTATTTTTCTGGTAAGTTCCCATAATAGGAGGGTTTTTTTCAAATCCTAATTACGTTTAATTAACATCTGATCTGCAAGGGCCCACATGCAGTATTCACTCTGCATCCTACACCGGGTCCATTCATATTTCCTCGCTACATACCAGTACGAGCGAAGAGAGAGAAAAAAAAGACAGCCCGGGAAGCCAACGCACGCACCGGACCCGGAGACGAAACAAAACTCTAATACAAACACTGTTTCCTCTCTTCAGATCTCATCTCAAAATTCTCTGCTCTTTAAATTACAGGAGAGGAGGATTGAGATAAACTTTCTCCCTCTCTTTGTACTGAAATGGCGAGCTCGGGGCTGGCGTACCCGGACCGGTTCTACGCTGCGGCGGCGTACGCGGGTTTGGGCGTCGGATCGCCCGATTCCGCCGTGATCGCTCGCTTTAAGAGTGAATCTGCGCTTTTACTTTACGCTCTCTATCAGCAGGTCTCTTACTTTGTTCTCTCATTCTCTGAATTGAGCTAGATCTATCTTAGGAGTGTGAATCTTGAGTTTTTTTTTTTTTTTTTTGTCAGGCACCAGTTATTAGTTAGAGAAATTAGAGATAGGTGATTGACAATTGTTGAGATCTCTCTACTTATAGTCTACATTGATTTGAACAGTGTTTGATAGTTAGTAGGGAAAATTGGAGTTGTGAACTTATTTTCTACACTAGCTTGATGTTCAGGAGGTAATGTCGTTAATGCGTCCATTGAATAGCATGCTATTTTAAGGTGTTTGAGTCTCAAATCTTGTTTGTTAACAGTAAAGTCCAGATGTGTGTGTATTTTTTTCTTTGTCCTCTCGGAGTCTGATTTTGGTTGCGATCTGTATGGAAGCTTAGTTGAAAATGCATGTGTAGTTCTGACAGTGAAATCCTGGAGTGTGATTTTGGTTGTGATCTGTACAAATTTGTACTAAATATGTTAACTCTATCTGCAGGCTACTGTTGGACCCTGCAATGTACCTAAGCCAAGGGTGTGGAACCCTGTGGAACAAACCAAGTGGACTAGGTCTGTTTTTCCTCATTGCAGCTGAATATATCCAGAAGTTTTTTCTCAAACAGATTTAGTTTTGTTTTAGTCTGTGATTGTTGCATATATAAGACTATAAGATCAAATGCTTATTCAGAATCAGGACATAATATTAAAAGTCTTATTTTAGCTGCACGATATGTATGGTATGAATAAGAAAAAAAATTTGAACATTATTTATACTATGTTTCAGTATTCTACAGATTGCAACATGAAATATACTATAACGTTTTACCACTTCACCCACTAGCAAGAATGCATAATGTTGAACAATATTCGATAGCTGTACATGTTGTTTTACTTTTGCAAAACTGATAATCAATTTATGATGTAATTCAATCATTTTTAATTTAGTTGGCATCAGCTTGGGGACCTTTCTTCAGCAGAAGCAATGCGCCTTTTCGTGAAGATTTTGGAGGTACAGAATTAACCTAGTCAATAAGTCTCACATAAATTGCTATGCACGTACTTTTTATTTAGTATTTTTCAATGCAAACATCCATCAACAGGAAGAAGATCCTAGTTGGTTCTCCAGGGTTCGTGACAGCACTGCTTCACCTGTTGTGGATGTTCCAATGAATGTAAGTGCGCTAATGCTGATTCAAGAATTTCTTGATTTAACATTTTGTAATCATGCATGTGCAGTATACATTCTTCAGCATCCTTTCATGTTTTTCTCCTGATGTAACAATTAATTGGTCAAAAGATATTTCTGGTGATATTTTAATTTTCTGACTACACACAAATCACTCCCTATGTTTAACTGGTAGGAAATAGGTTTCCTCAACAGCTCATAATAAAGTTTCAAAGAATATTCTTAGTTCTTAGGAGGATGCTTACAGGAATAAAAAGGCTCATTGACAAAAAAATACTAGAAGAAACTAAGTTGACCTTTTCTATCATTTGAATTGATTCCTTATATTGTTTTAATTTGTATCTTAAACTATGTGCAATGGTAAAAAGGCTTCTTTTTTAATGTTTAATAGCTCTGTGACTTTTTGGGGTGTTGCTTTACATTTCATTGATTTATTGTATTTAATTAGAAGGAGAAAGATGAACCAGCCATTGAGACATCAAGTAGCTCTTCAAACCAAATCTCCTTTCCTGAGCCTAAGACCATTTCCACTGAAAATGGGACCCCACGAGAGACTCAAGACAAAGATGTAATTTTTGAAGGTCTCAGTTCAGTTGCTGTCTATGACCAGTGGACCCCACTTTCTGTCTCTGGCACAATCCCTAAATCCCGTTATCAGGTACTTTATGTCCATCAATATTTTTATTTTGTACAGTTATCTATTGTGTGGTGCGTAATGTCATGATTGATATCTGGAAGCGCGTACAGTATTAGTTAGGTCTGATCTGTGCTTATTTCGGCTTTGCTTGTTTTTGGATGTCCCTACTGTTGGGGATCACTCGAGTGAATTAAGCATTAAGATAGGGAAAAAATAAACCCAAAATTGCGTTGTATCAAAGCGGAGTGGCACCAAATGCTTACCAAAGACTATCAACTGCTGGTACTGCCATCCAGTATGTCATGGCCAAAGTTGTGCCATATTCTATAAGTTTGTATTTCTTTGTAAGACGAAGGATAGATTATTATTTTTTTTTAAAATAATCTATGAATATATTTGTAGGTTATATAACTACGTACATTGTGATACTTACGTTATGTTTATTCCATTTGTAGCATGGAGCAGCTGTAGTGCAAGATAAGATGTACATTTTTGGCGGAAATCATAATGGCCGGTATCTTGGCGATCTTCAGGTGTGCTACTTGTAGTGCAAAATTTATTTAAATGTATGATTGTAGAATACTTTAATATCATTTTTTTTTTAAATAAAGGAACAATTTGCGCTTTTATCTGTAGGAACCACTTTATAACAGGTAAAGTGTAAAATGGATACAGCTTGTTGGCGCTGGTCATCATGATCTTTGCCAACAATCACTTTTGCCCAATTCCTTTCATCAACTAGCAAAATAGCAGGAAATTAGTTCAGTATGTAAAAAGTTACATTAGAACTCAAATAACCCAAGTGAGATAATCAAATGCAGTATCTTGAGCTTTTACTGAGATACTGCGACCAAAACAGATATTTCTGGGTACTCATTGACCAGTATCCAATACTTCAAATCCTTTGTCTTTGGCAATTAAAAGTAACCTATAGTTGCTCATCTTTGTTTTGGAAGGTTCTGGACTTGAAGGGTTTGACTTGGTCGAAGGTAGATGCAAAATTTCAAGCTGGATCTACAGGATCGTCTACCACTGTAGCTCCTTGTGCCGGACACTCTTTGGTACATTAGATCTTTGAAAATTTTTAAAATTATTGAATCACTTGTATATTTTCTTAAAACAACTCCTAATTTTATAGATATCATGGCAAAACAAAATTCTTTCAATTGGCGGGCACACCAAAGATCCTTCTGAGACCTTGACAGGTTTGAGTTTTTCTCTTCCAAATGTACTTCTGAGATTTTTTTAAGTAATGGATTATTGCTGGCTGATGTTTTTACCTTCTAAACTCTGCTAGTGAAGGAATTTGATCCACAGACTGGTACATGGTCAAATTTGAGAACCTATGGAAAGCCACCGGTAACACATTTTATTCCATGATATGTTCTTCAACATTCTATTTCTTACACCATAAGGTGATGTTGTACTTATTTTTTGTTTTTTCTTAATTCCTAGATTTCACGTGGGGGTCATTCAGTTACTCTTGTTGGATCAACCCTTGTGATTTTTGGAGGTGAAGATGCCAAGAGATCTCTTTTGAATGACTTGAATATTCTTGACCTTGAAACTATGACCTGGGACGACATTGATCCTATGTAAGTTCTTTTGTCTATTAACATATATATATATATATATATAGAGAAAGTTTAATATGCACCATAGTGCATAGAGCATTCCGTGCACCACGGACTTTTTCGGAAATATTTTTGTAAATTGAAAAATCTAATTTAACCAATCTAATCTACATATTGAAATCTCATACCAAACAAAAATTTACAATTTTTTAGATTTTATTACTATTTTTTTCGAATTTTTTAAAACATGCCATTTTTGGAATGTTGTACTATTTACAATTTTCCAAAAATGACATGTTTTAAAAAATTCGAAAAAAATAGTAATAAAATCTAAAAAATTGTAAAATTTGGTTTTCTATGAGATTTCAATATGTAAATTAGATTGGTTAAATTAGATTTGTCAATTTACAAAAATATCCACGAAAAAGTCCGTGGTGCACGGAGTGCCCTATGCACTATAGTGCATATTAAACTTTCTCTATATATATATATATATATATATATATATATATATTTTCTCTTTTCTAATTTATCTGGTGGTAGAGCTCCTTGAATCCACATACTTCTGATCTAAATAGTGAAATTGTTTTATCGAGTTTAACAATATCTTAGTGTTATGGATTTTTGAGTTGAACTTTTCTGTTTTGATGTTTTATTAATATATGTTTCGCAAATGGTCCGCATCAATTGTGTATATCACCAAATAAAGCCATAGCAATCAGGACCAGTACCACTTTGGTCTGGCTTGGTACCAGTACATTCTACTTGGTACCAACTTCAAACACCACTATATATTATACTGTCCTTTATTGTGTTATGTTTACCAGGCATTAGTACACTCTATTCCTTTGGAATGGATGTGGAATTTGGTATTTTTTTTAATCTTTCAAATTGTAACTTTATGTTTTCTAGCAAGGACTAACTGATATTCTGTTGTATCCAAGGACTAACTGATATCATGTGGTGTAATTATTATTACGCAGTGGTACTTCTCCTTCACCAAGGTCAGACCATGTAGCTGCATGCCATGACGAGAGGCATCTTTTGATTTTTGGTGGCGGGTCCCACGCTATGTGCTTCAATGATCTACACGTCCTTGACATGCAAGCTGTGAGAACGCTCTTCCCCTACACCTCCTTTCCTTTCTTCTATAATTTGTTATGGATTTTTTTTTTTTCAATTGTTTTATGTCAAGTTTGACAATTGCTTTACTGGTCTTGTTGTTGGTGTATGTTTTGATAGATGGAATGGTCAAAGCCTAACACTCAGGGTGTGGCTCCTGGCCCACGAGCTGGGCATGCTGGCGTAACAGTTGGCGATAACTGGTATATAGTTGGTGGTGGTAACAACCAGACTGGTATGTTTTTCAATCACACTTATGTTGAGTGACAACCTTATGTTTTTTCAGAGAAATTTCAAGGGGACTATTATTTGTTGTTGGGGACTTGGGACTAATGAATATGTGCGCTAGTGGCAGGTGTATCAGAGACACTGGTGCTAAATATATCGACTTTCGTATGGTCTGTCATTACTACTTGTCAAGGACGTGTGCCCCTTGCAAGTGAGGTGTGTTTCTTCTCCTAGCAATATGATATTACTAAAATAATGTGGTATTTTTAAATTCGCTCTGTAATCAATATGTTGGTTTTTGTAATGATGGGTTGGGTACAGGCCTAGGGGTGATTAGATAATAATGGGGCACTGGTATCTAGTTGGTGTTAGACACTAGGTACCAGTGCCGTGAGTTGTTTGATTAGTAATAAACTAGATGTTTTTATTTTCTCTTACTTTCAGTAATGGAAAGTGGTGGGTCTTATCCCACTTATTTCAAAAAAAAAAAAAAAAAAAATCAAAATGTTGTTTGCAATCTTAAGATTATATCTTGAAGGACTCCTTTCTAATACTTCCATTCCTCTTTTAGGGGTTGAGTTTGGTCGTCAATACTTACAGTGGAGAAGATTACCTTGTGTCATTTGGTGGATACAATGGAAAGTATAGTAATGAGGTAATTCTTCTTCTTATATATGTATATTTTATTCTGGGGCGATTTATGTGCCCTGTGAAACAAAGAAATGTTCCCATGATCTTCGTTTTTTAATCTCTTTATAAGGCCCAACTCACAGTTACTATGTGTAAACCTGATTGATGTTGTCATGCTTTGTGTGGTCTTAGTGTTTCCTTAGAATATGGTTTTGATTTGATTTATGAGGTCATAAACATGTTCTTGTGTTGTACTGCAACTTTGTACTGAAGGAACATGTGCACGTGAACCCTGTAAGACCTGCAAATTAATTGTACTCTCACAAAATTTGAATAAACTGCTGTATGCACCATGTTAAATCAAATTTATTCAAAAGATGCCCATTATACATCACACTACTACCCTTCACCACCCCATATGGATGTTGGGGTATTCCCAGATAAATCAAGAAATTAGGGCCCTAGGTGCATACATAATTTTGTCATTTTAAGTGGCATATGCAATATTCAAGTTTTGGTGGCCAACTTATGGAACTTTAACCATCTATAAGACCTTTTATTTGCAATGAATATAGGTCTATGCTCTTAAGCTGAGCAACAGATCAGGAGTTCAATCCGAGTTGATAGAGGGGGCAGTACCTGAAAGCTCACACGGGATTATTCGAACCGCAGATGATAGTCAAGATGTCAACCCAGAGACAGAAGTATCTCAAGAAAGCAAGATCAGAGAGATTGCAATCGACAATGTTAGTTCTTCTCTTTCTGTGACTTGTATCTTTTTATACATAATATTTTGGAATCTTACATATCTTTGTGCATGTTTCTGTACTTTTAACTTGGTTTTGTTATAACTTTTTCTTGTATTAGCTTTTGTAATTTTATGCATCATCTATTGTCTTTTATTCTTTCCCCTTATTTCTGTATATATTCTTCATTAGTTTTCTGTCTTGCATTAGGTGGTACCATTTGATTTTGAAGTGTATACTTAGAATTTCACTTGTCTAAAAAAGGTTTTTTGAGGATTTTTTCTTTAATATTCTTGAAATTTGTGGTCTTTATTTCTAGTTTGCTGTTTAGATCCATCCAAGCACTTGTATTAAAAATCTAAAACTGGATATTAGAATTTTTAGCTTTACATTGTATGTAAGTTTCATGACAATCTTTGTTTAATCATTTTTCAGAATTCTAGAAGGGAGGAATCAAATGAAAGTATTGTAGGTGCACTAAAAGCCGAGAAAGAGGAGCTTGAAGCTGCACTTAACCGGGAACAAATTCAGAGTCTTGAGCTCAAGCAACAGCTGGTCGAAGCTGAGACTCGAAATACGGATTTAACCAAGGTTAAACAAAATGATATCTCTTGGTACTTTAGCTTCTACAGCATAAATTTTAGTGTTGTATTGTAGTGTTGGCGTGATAATCCTGAATCAAAGTTGCATAGTGAAATGGTGTCTTGTTTGTGTTTACAATTTATTATTGGACACAACAAGCCCTTGTTGTTCCTGTTACCTGTAAATGTTTTCTCAAAATACCTGATAGAAGTTTTCTTGGAACCATCATTTAATGGAATGACTAAGAACCACAAGCATATTTATGAGATTAATGAGATCAAATCTTACCCTACCACTCAGTAGTAAATAATGTTAGATATACTTGCTGCTGTGACAAATTTTAGTTCAACACTAGGGCTAGCTAGTTTCTCAAAATATGTTTGCTGAACTTTAAGCATCTGTTAAGCCTTGATTCCTGGATTCTGTAGCTTCATTTTACCACCAAAAGAAACATGAAAATTGATGAATGAATGAACTATAACAAGTTTAAGATAGTCAAGTGACATTGTTTCCTCTTTTTACTTTAAACAAATATAGGAGCTCCAATCAATTCGGAGCCAACTTGCAACTGAACAGTCAAGGTGTTTCAAGCTTGAGGTATAACCAGCTTTTCAAACTTCAAAAAAAAAAAAAAATGATGTTATGCTTATTTAGTTATTTATTTTAAGTTTCTTTCTTAAACAAGAAATCTTTCTCATGGCTGTACAAAATCTCATTGCAAAATGAGAAACAGTATATGTGATTCTGCTAAAACATGTGAAATCCCACATCCCTGTTGTCGTTCCATCAAAAACTTAGTGTAAAGTACATGTGCAACCAAGAAAGATATTTAAAATGGCATACATTGATCATTTCAGACTTTGCAGGGGTGTACTTGAAATTTCCCTTTATGTTTGTAGTGACCAAATTGTCACAGCAAAACCAGTTTTTCTCAAATCACATTATATTGTCAGGTTGATTTGGCTGAGCTAAGGCAGAAACTGCTTGCACTTGAGGCATTGGAGAAGGAAGTGGAGTTACTGCAAAGGCAGAAGGCTGCAACTGAACAAGCAGCAATGGATGCAAAGCAGCGACAGAGCTCTGGTGGTATGTGGGGTTGGCTTGTGGGGACCCCACCTGACAGGTCTGACTCATCATGAGAAGATTTTTGTGAAGAAATGGAAGTTTGAACTTTTATCTGTTTTTTAGTTAATTCATAAATGTCAATTCGTCCTGATATGTCAGCTTATAGCATTGTTCATCCTATTAATTGTATTTTTTTCATTTGTGTCATGATAGCAAGTTCTTAGAAGAGAAGAATTGATATTGTTCACAGTTATTGTTGAGTGGTTGCTCGTCTTCTATATATAGCTCTGGGAAGAATTATATATCCCATTATGGCCAGATACCCTTATTTTTGTTAAATCTATTTTATTATTTTATTAGTTGATGTTTACTGTTGTAATGATTTATTAGAATTAGTGACCGAGTTCAAAGAATTCAGAGTTGGAAGTAGGGTTGGGAACTTAAAGACTTTTATTGACGATAATTAAAGTAATCACACTTCATAAAAAAAGCAACTGTTGTTGCCAGCTTTAATTAATAAGCTAAAAGTCATCACTGAAGAAAGGAAAAGAAAAAGAAAAAAAAAAACATTTGGTCCCTGCACCAAATCATCACAGGCTTACAGCAGTAGCGATGAACATTGAACATTGATATGTTTTTTGACGAAATGATTCGCAGGATGTTTATAATTATAAATATGAAAAATAATGACATGTATTGCATATTTGCATGTGTAATCCTATATAAAAATTTTCATTTGGACTTCGGCTGAGGATACGCAGATCAGAGTGGCGGAGGCAAGTTACCTTTTTATTTTAGGAAAATCCTTGCATCGTCCTCGACAGTTTGCAACTTTGCATAGCATCATTTTTTGCACCGATAGTCCGATAGATGTCAACATCATGTCTCATAAGAAATCAAACTTTTAAAAATATTCTTCAAATCGCATAGTAATTTATTTTTAGAAGAGGCGAATTCAGATCCGATAATATTATAACTATTTAATACTCTAAAAACTTAACTTTCCAATATTGGAGATATTCAATATTACGCTGTCCATATACATCGAACCGTCCTGTAACTCTTGACTTAAGATCGGCGCATGAGTTACGATTTTTTATTTTTTTTAATCTTTTTTTAGTAAAACATATTGTTATCGGTGTCGCTTTACTTACTACGGTTTGCTAAATTTTGTGCTCGATTCTGTTTTACATGCAAAAAAATTGTCAGTGAAGTGTCAATCCGTCGTTCAAAAAATCATTCTATTAAAAAATACACAACATGTACCCGTGCGCAGGGGCGGATCTACAACTGGGACGGCTGGAGCTAGAGTCCCACCTACCATGGTTTATATATACAGATGTGGGCTATGAACAAATTCAAATTGCAATTTTTCTTTTGATGTATTTTGAGTGGTTCATCTATTTTTTTTTATAATATGGTTTTAAACTATATCTTTAGTATTTGATAAGATAAATGATATAGTCACTAGTAAACTAGCGACACAGACTGATACACACCAAGAATGTAATCAATGAATTAGTTATGAACTGTTTTGTAACGGATTTAGTTCAGTGTACAAGGCTTGTATATAAATAGAGGAGATACAAACTGTAATAACAAGAAAGAGAAATACAATACAATCTTTCTTCTCTTCTTCACTTCCAGCTTTCTCTCTATCTTTCTTGTATCTTGCTTTATGGTATCAGAGCTCAATCGCCATTAATGACAGCAAACATCGATCCTCCTCCTTTTACCTCTTCTCCAAGAGAAGGATGAGAAACCATTATCATTGCCTATTTCAAGATGATCGGTCCCTCGATAGGAATAGAAGGATGAGAGATTGTTGAGATCGCTAGTCACATGGTTTGTGGCCCTCGAATCAATGATCCACTCATTAGAAGAAGATTGACACTGAAATTATGCATTAAACGCCTGGAATTTGGGGTTAGGCTTCAAGAGAAGGTTTACATGGCACAACCTCAAGGATTCATTGACCAGTCGCTTCCAAATCATGTGTGTTTGCTACACAAATTCTTATACGGCCTAAAGCAAGCCCCTCGTGCTTGATTTTACAAGCTTAATTCTGCCCTCATTTCGATTAGCTTCACTGCCTCCAACTATGATCCTTCCCTCACATAACAAGGACCACACATTGCTTGTTCCTGTTTATGTAGACGACCACAATGCCATCACATCATGTATCTCTCTTCTTCAACAATAATTTGCCATTAAAGACCTTGGGCCTTTACACTTCTTCCTAAGGCATTAAAGCAAAAACAATGGCAGACGGGTTACACTTGACACAAATCAAATACATGCTGGATCTATTAACTCGACTAAACATGATCAATGCTAAACCAGCTCCTACACCCATGGCCCTCTCTCTTGAAAGGGGATAGTGAACTTTTTGATGACCTACACATGTACCGAAGTATGGTAGGAACACTACAATATGCCACTCTTACACGCCCCGACCTTTCCTTTGCGGTCAACAAGGTCTCCTAATTCATGCACAATCCCGCAATCAACCATTAGGCTGTAGTAAAAAGAATTCTAAGGTACATATGTGGCACACTCGATCTTGGAATTAAAATCAGCAACTCATCTTCCTTTGAGCTTCATGCATACAGCGATGCCGATTGGGCTGGCTCTCAAGATGATAGGAGGTCAACTTCCGGCTTTTGCATTTTTCTTGGCCGAAACATAATCTCATGGAGTGCCAAAAAAGTAACTCACAGTCTCACGATCCAGCACCGAGGCGGAGTATAGAAGCTTGGCTTTGACATGTACCGAAATCTTGTGGGTCCAATACATGTTGAAAGAACTTCGTATTCCACTCCCTTCTCCTCCTATGTTATGGTGTGACAACATACGGGCAACATTCCTTGCATCCAACCCTATGTTCAATGCAAGAACAAAACACATCGAAATAGATTATCACTTCGTTCGAGAAAGGATTGCATCTAAAGAACTGCTGGTACGGTTTCTTTGCTCCAATGACCAAATCAGTGATGTAATGACCAAGCCACTATCCACTAACAGATTCATGATGCTCAAGAACAAGCCGGGGGGGGGGGGGTGATAGGATAGATGATATAGTCACTGGTAAACTAGCGACACAGACTGGTACAGACCAAGAATGTAATCAGTGAGTTAGTTATGAACTGTTTTGTAACAGATTTAGTTCAGTGTACAAGGCTTGTTATAAATAGAGGAGATACAGACTGTAATAACAAGAAAGAGAAATACAATACAATCTTTCTTCTCTTCTTCACTTCTAGCTTTCTCTCTACCTTTCTTGTATCTTGCTTTAGTATTGTATGAGATGGATATATGATGAACTTATGCTGGTCCAATGCTCTTATAAACTCAGTCCCACTTAAATATTTTTTCTAAATCCGCCACTGCCCGTGCGGAACAGGTACAATCTTCCTATATATTGTCTTGTGTGTAACAAAAAAACAAGTTCGTTTCCTCTCGTTATTCATGACATGAAAAGCAGGGCCTTCCTTTTCTAGTCTGGTCCCTCCAAATTCCAATATCATTCCATAAATCTAGTATCAATATTTTTTTTAAGTGATAGAATAACAGTTATTTAGCAGGAATTATAAGTGCTATCGGCAAAAATACCATCCCAGCCATCGCTAAATACAAAATGAACATATACAGTAAATAAGGTGAACATATAGATGATCTAAGTGAACACTTACAAACAAATAAGTGTTGTCATGACTTGTTCAGAAATTTATATTCATATTCAATTTATTTTCATTGAACTTATTTATTTGTATGTGTTCACTTAGACCATCTATATGTTCACTTTGTTTTCTGTATATGTTCACTTTATATTTAGCGATGACAGGGATGGCAAAACTGCAGATGGCAGTAATCAATTTCCAGACAGGAATTATAAGTTCCATCGGCAAATATACCATCCCAGCCATCGCTAAATACAAAGTGAACATATATAGTAAATAAAGTGAACATATAAATGATCTAAGTGAACACTTACAAACAAATAAGTGTTGTCATCACTTGTTCAGAAGTTTACATGTATATTCAACTTATTTTCATTGAAATTATTTGTTTGTATGTGTTTACTTAGATCGTCTATATATTCACTTTGTTTACCGTATATGTTCACTTTATATTTAGTGATGACGGAATGATATATTTGCCTATGGCAGTAATTAATTTCCGTTATTTAGTGACTATTTTAACACTGTCGTTAACTTCCCTGTCATACATCTTTAACCCACAAGGCCACAAGTCCACAACTGAGTGTCCAATAAAATTTAAAAAGAAAAAGAACGAACTAGCTAAGTTAGCGGACTAAAATCTAAGGCCCTGTTTGGATAGTTAGGAATAAGGGCTATTCTAGACTAAATAGCTATTCGGGACTAAGAAACCATCCAAACAGTCCAGGATTAAGAGCTTATTCTTAATCAGACTAAGATTAGTTAATCCGACATTTTGTTAGAATAAGAGTTGAGATTAGAAAGAAAAGCTCATTATTTATTCTTTCCTCATCCAAACAAAATGTCTTAATTTGAGATTAAGCTTATTCCTAAGAATTTAGGATTAAGAATCTTAATCCTGAATAGCTAATCCCGGAATTCCTAACTGACATCCTATCTCACGGGACATCCTGCCATCCCACTAACGCGCAGCAATCCAGCCCAGCCCAATTAGCATTCATTTTTCTTTCTCCTCTTCCGCAAACCTTCTTTATCTCTTTTTACTCGGCGCTTCCTTTCTCTTGTGTCCCTTTTGTTCTCTCCCTTTTACTCTCCCAATTTCATCTCTGGTCCTATATTTTAAAATTTCGATGCATTTTTTTTTTCATTTTTTCCTTCTTTCACTCTCCATCACATTACGCCATTGTTTCCTTTCCTTATCATATTTTTTGTCATATTGCAAATATAAGGCGTGATAAACACAAAAAAGTAATTAATAAATGTAAGCGAGTATGTAAGATTCATTATAGGAGTATTAAATATGTTTTCATTTGTCTTTTGTTATGAAAGTATGTAATTTGCGATAAGAGATTATCTAAATACTATTAAGGGAGTATGTAAGATTCATTAAGAGAGTATCAAATATGTTATCATTTTTCTTTTATTATGGAAGTAAAATTGTGATAAGGGAGTAACTAAATATTATTAAGAGAGTATGTAAGATTTATTAAGGGAGTGTGAAATATGTTGTCATTTATCTTTTTATTATAGAAGTACTTTGTGCTAAGGGAGTAACTAATTATCTATAAGGGAGTATGTAAGATTCATTAATGGAGTGAAAAATATATTTTTAATTTATCTTTTATTATGGAAGTATGTCATTTGTGATAAGAGAGTAACAAATTATTTGTAAGGGAGTATGTAAAATTCAATAAGGAAGTATCAAATATATTTTTTATTTATCTTTTATTATGGAAGTACGTAATTTGTGATAAGGGAGTACTTAAATATCATTAAAGAAGTATGTAAGATTTATTAAGGAAGTGTTAAAATTGTTTTAATTTACCTTCTAGCAAAGGAGTATCGAATCTGGCCTATCAAAATTTCTATTGTTTTCTTCCGCTCAAAGAACGTCTCTTTCGTGCTATCTCTCCTTCACGCTCTCCTCTCAAGCTCTCACCGATCTCTTCTCAGGCTCTCACTGATCTCCTCTTCCTTTCACTTTTCCTCTCACCGATCTCCTCTTTCCTTTGCGCTTCCCCTTTACCTCTCCTCTCACAGATGACCTCTCCTCTGTTGTCCTCATCTTTCTTCTTTATTTTCTCTTATGTCTTTATATAAGCACCGTCACTCTTAATAAGAATCAAAGAGTATATATATTATATATAAAAGAGTATGTAAGATTTATTAAGGGAATGTGAAATATGTTTTAATTTATTTTTCATTATGGAAGTATGTAAGTTTACATAAGAGAGTATCTTAATATTATTAAGGGAGTATGTAAGATTTATTAGGGAGTGTGAAATATATTTTAAATTATTTTTTATTATGGAAGTATGTAATTTTATATAAGGGAGTATATAAGATTCATGAAGGAGTGTCAAATATGTTTTAATTTATTTTTTATTATGAGAGTATGTAATTTTACACAAGGGAGTATCTAAATATCATTAAAGGAGTATGTAAGATTCATTAAGGGAGTGTGAAATATGTTTCAAATTATATTTTATTACAGAAGTATGTAATTTTACATAACATAGTATCTAAATATTATTAAAAGAGTACATAAGATTCATTAAGGGAGTGTCAAATATGTTTTAATTTATCGTTTTATTATTGAAGTATGTAATTTTACATAAGGGAGTATGTAAGATTTATTAAGGGAGTGTCAAATATGTTTTCATTTATTTTTTATTATGGAAGTACATAATTTATGATAAGAGAGTAACTAATTATGTTTAAGGGAGTATTTAACTATGAATTTACTTTAAAAGAGTATTTAATTTGTATCACGAGAGTAATTATATTTACGTAAGGGAGTATCTTATTATATTATAACGTAAGAGAGTATATATTTTTTTCACTAAAGGGAATATCTATTTTGACTTAAGGGAGTATTTATTATGAATCAAGAGAAATATTAAATTATTATGTACGGCTGTATTAAAAAAAATGAAGAACGAGAAAAAAAAAGGTAGAAGGGACAACAACGTGGGAGAGGAAGAAAAAATGGATGGGAGATCAGAAGGGAAGGAGAGCAACATAGAATTCCTGCCTCTGGCGCCTCAAATCGTATTGCACATCGTTTCTGAGCCAGCTCATTTTTGACGCGCCGATACGTGGGATGGCAGGATGGCAGATATGCGAGATGTCGCATATCAGTTCCGGCTAATCCACCCTTAATCTCATACTATCCAAACAGAGCCTACAACTTTAAACAAACGGCCCAAGTAAATGACACTTAGCAGTTAGCGCAATAGCCTACTTTAGTAACCATTGGGCCGCCTCCAACAGATCCATTTTCTCCTTCTTTTAATTAACAAAACACAAACAGACACAGACACACTGACGCTTCCCCCAAATTCTCTCCTTCGACTTTCAATCAATCCCGTCGATTTTCGAAGAACTGGTAAAAGATCGGCGTAACTCGACAGTTAATCGGAGAAATCAGCTGGTGGTAACTGGTAAGCTGAGCTCCTCTCCTTATTCCATTCACGCGTTGCGTTTTTTCCCTGAAAATCGCTCAACAATGAGATTTCGAGCTCCCCATAGAGAGAGGTTTTGCAAACCATGGTACCAACAATGGAGTTTTGGTCTCTATTTTAGAAAAAGGTTCTAATTTGAAGCGAGGCACTTAGAAATGGGTTGAAAATCGTTTTCCTCATGCGTACTGTATAAATACCTGAATGGGTTCTTTGTTTCAAAGCCTGAATGGTGTCTTTTTGAATGAAAGTGGGCAATCTCTCTGATTCTGAATAATCAAGTTTATGGAAATGTTGCTGCTGTAGTATGCATATGGAAATTTTCTTACATCAACCTTTTAGAAACTGTTAAACAATGTGTCTTTACTTCAGTTTAGTTACTCTGCACCATTAATTTTAACTATAGGGGGGCAACAGGAATAAATTATGTATTGATAAAGAGTAACAAAGCTGTTATATGCAGATGTTATTTTTTATTTGAACTGCCTTTTTCAAACTAGTATTACAAAATACTTAGAGTTGGAAAATAATGGTGATATTATCGAATCATTACTTCTTTTATTCCCAGATGCAGTGATACTTTTATCTTTTTATATATTAGATGCACCTATTAAGGTTATATCAGTTCATCATTGGTGATTATCTTCCTAAATTGTACCCATAAAATATATGTTCTTCTTACAGTTTATATGCCATAAATTAAAACCAACTGTGAGCCAATAATAAAACATGTATCGTGTTGGGAGTATTAAACCTGTTACGTGCTGGCACAGCACTTTATGTGAACTGCCCTTTCCAGGTTCATTATTGTTAAATTCTTGATGTTTTTGAAAAATGCTGGTGATATTATTATTAAACCATAACTTGTCCATGTATAAATGTGGTGATCCTTTACCCTTACACGTGCTGGCGTTCACACACTCACAAACTTATAATTCTTTTTTTTTTTTTTGGTACTGTAGAATTGGACAACTTGCATACTTTGTACTTAATGAAAATGGACGTGGACAAACCAAGTTCTTCAAAAGATAAACCTGAAGAATCAAACAAGAGTGTATCAAGTGATAAAGAGGACGATCAAGAAGCAAATGAAGAAGGAGAAGGGGGTGAAGAAAATGGGGAAGAGGATGGAAGGAGTGATGAAGAAGAAGAGGAAGAACAAGACGATAGCGATTCTGACTATCTTGAAGAAATAGACATACGTGAAATGAAAAAGATTGGTGCTTCACGTAGAAGCACCAATCAAAATCTGAATGTGCCTCCAGTGAAAGAGGAACCTGAAGAACCCTCTAATGACCTGTTGTCAGACAGAATGGACTCACAACAGGAGGAAAAGGAGCCTGACAGGCCACCTAAAGACCTAGATGAGGCATTGGTACCCCGGCTTGGCATGGTTTTTGATTCTGTTGATGATGCTTTCAGCTACTTCAGAGCATACGCCTTCAAAAAGGGCTTCACGGCTATCAAACGCACTGGTCACAATTTTGAGGGGATCCGCTACCGTTCCATGTTCTCTTGCAACCAGGCTGGGAAGCCAGGAGAGGGAAGATCGCGATCCCGCAAGCGGCCAAATTCGCACCATCCGCTTCGTCAGAGGGAACCTCGTTCAATAAAGACCGAGTGCCCTGCCATGATGGTGATAAAAGATGAGATGTTAGAGGACAAGTGGAAGGTGGTGTCGCTACACCTAGAGCACAACCATCCCTGCACCTCTGACATGATCCGGTTTGTCAAGTGCTTTCGTGAGATTCCTGAGTCGGTGCGCAAGCAGCGTTGCATCAATGATGAAATGGCGGAGTCGGTCGAGCAGATGTTCAATGAGATTACAGAGAACTTCAAGTACCCCACCCGCCCCAAGAAAGGTGAGCTTGAGGAGCTAGGGTTACCCCCATTTGGTGAAGGTGATGTCAAGGCTCTTGTCAAGTTCTTTAACAATTCTCAGGCAAAGAAACCTGATTTCTATCATAGTTGGGATTTGGATGAAGAGGGGAGAATTAAGCATGTTTTCTGGGCTGATGCGAGGTCCAGAGCTGCGTATCGTTATTTCAATGATGTCATTACTATTGAACAGACACGTGTGGCTGCTCGTTTGTCTGTACCCCTCATTGCAATTGTTGGGGTGAATAATCATGGCCAGCTTGTGCTGCTCGGGTGTGGGATTCTTGCTGACGAGAGCAAGGAGTCATTTGTGTGGCTCCTGAAGAAATGGTTGAGGTGCATGGGTGGGCACCCACCTGAGGCCATCACAACCGACTACCGCAAGGTTGTCACTGAAGCTGTTGCGGAGGTTTTTCCAAGTGCAAGGCACCGGTATTGCGTTTGGCACATATTGAAGAGGCTTAGTGAAAAAATGACCATGGAGAAGGTGCAGCAGAAGGAGAACATCATAACTGAGATTAAGAATGTGATTTATGAGGCATTGTCAGTCACAGATTTTGAGAAGGGTTGGAAGGAGCTGGTTGACCGTTTTAGGCTTGGAGATGATGAGTTGCTCTCTGAGCTTTATGAGCAGAGGAGGAGATGGGCCCCAGTTTATGTCAATCACATGTTCTGGGCTGGCACGTCAGCTGTCAGGCGTACTGCTGAGAAACCAGACGCGTTTTTTGACGGCCTCATCTCAACAAAATCGACCCTTCCGCAGTTCCTAGACCAGTATGACGCCTTTATCAAGGCCAAGCTGGAGAAAGAGGCATTTGAAGACCTGCGCTCTTTCTACTCGAGACAACAATTCATGTCAGGTCTGCAGTTTGAAGAACAGATTGGTGAGCTGTACACTAGGAACATATTTCATTTGTTTCAAGATGAGGTCAAGCGACTGATGCAGGTCATATGCAATGAGCCTGACCGCACAGGCACCTCTGTCACCTACACTGTTAGTGAGCTTGCTGAGGGAAAGAAGGTTGACTTTACTGTTGTATACACCCCCTCTGAAAAGGATGTCTGGTGCATGTGTCGTTCCTTTCAGTCAAGGGGTATTTTGTGCAGCCACACCCTGGCAGTGCTTCGTACTGAATATGTCATGGTCATACCAAATAAGTACATTGTGGATCGCTGGCGAAAGGATTTCAAGTTATCACTTGCATCAGGTTCTGAGGTGGCAAGTTTGGCTCTTGTGCCAGAGAGAGAACTTACCAATTATGATGATCTGTACAACCGTGGGCACAGGTAATATTATTGATACAGTATAAATAGTAGCAAGTCAAGAAAGATTGCTGTACCAGCTAGCTTTTGTTAGACTGTTAGAATGAAATAGTTTTTTATAGTTACAAGACCGCCATAAAGAAGTAAAAAATTAAAAGAACCCATCACCAGCACCTAGTAAGATACTAGTTAATTGACCTCTGTGTTAGTTAAAATGTATGTATATGCAATAATTGCACTAAAAATTATTGTTGATCATGCAATGCAGTACTAATCACAAAACACACAGGTATTTTACCGACCTTATTGAAATAGGGGCTAGAGAGCCTGAAATGAAGGACTTTGTCCTAACAGTGGTGAAGGAAGCAAGAGACCGCATGATCCGGTATGATGAGTCACTATTTGGGACTGGAGGAGAGAGGAGGGGAGTAGATGTGAATATGGCATCTACAGCAACAGTCACGGCCGTTGCACCAGTGAGGAATGGAGTTGGGGCTCATCCTTATAACATGGTCAATGTAAATTTAGAAAATGAAGCCCCAATATCTATGGTACCTACCAATTTCATGCAAGTACACCACCCGCAGCCTCACCAGCACTCCCAGCTGCATCCACACCAGCACCAGCACCAGCACCAGCACCAGCACCAGCATCAGCACCAGCACCAGCACCAGCACCAGCACCAGCAACAGCATCAGCAACAGCATCAGCCTCAGCATCCACATCAGCAGGTACATCACCCACATCCCCACCCTGCACTTGTACCCCAGAAGAGAGGTAGCACTAGTAAGAACCCTAATTTGGAAAGGAATCCTTATTTTATGGGGGGTAGCATGCATGTCGGCTGATATTAGGAACCTGTAGTGTTTGTTGATTTTAGGATACTATTGTAAATTGTAATGCTTTCTGTCCATGTAGCTGATGTTAGTTTCATAATCTATTTGTCCCTTAGTTGGTAAAAATCTTATTGAACCTAATTATTGAAGCTTAGTTAGGCACCATGGTGATTGTTGAATATACATACTGTATGCATCTGCACATGCCAGATAATCCAAAGCGCATCTCTTTCCACATAAAATATACTACCAAGGTATTTAAAAGGTCATTTTTGCTTGGACATTTTATGCCGGTGTTTATCATGCACCATGATTTTATAAAGTCTCTCTTACGTGTGGCAACGGGATTAACGGAGCTTTTTTCCGAAAATGTTTTATGATTTTGTGTCTCTGGTTTCCTTTGAGATTAGCTTGTGATGATAATTTTGTTCCTATCTTCAAATTTTAACCATTTGGTATCTGCTGGGATGGGGCCTTGATTAGGTAATATAATTAAAGAGAGAAAATGACATATTTTAGAAGGGTAATGAAAGCCCTTGCTGATGATGGCTAATGGTACTAAAAAAAAAAAAGGAAAGTTCATTTGCTTAGTTGAATACTCTGGTAATATTAGTTTGGTTAAGAAACCAGATATATATTTTTTTTTAATCATAGCGTGCATTTGGTATCAGTTTTCTATAATAGCATACCAACAAAAGAGAACTGCATTATCAGCATTCTTTTTCCCAGCCAGTTCCAGACTTCCTGAACTGGTAGGAACTGCCTGGAACAATAAAACTAGGAACAAAATGGAACAATTATTTTTTATAAGCTTTTATGTATAATCATGTACATAATACTTAAAATTAAAATGTATGATTGGTTATATTAGTTTTTAAATAATTATGAAAATGGAACTGAAATAATTAATAACACTGTTAACCCTTTTCTAAGAACTTGTACGCCAATTTTATTCGCTCTTTCGTCCATTTCCAGTGTTACGGTTCTAATCTTCTAGTTAAGGTTAACTTATCTCTGTCTCACAATTGAAATAGGTTCTCACGCATTTTCTTTCGCTTTTCACAAAAAAAGAGCAAGAATTTCAGGGAATTCTCCGTGCGATAGGTAAAACAATAGGACTATCAAAAAGGTATTGAGATATTATTTATTTAGAAAATTTTATGTGAAGCAAGAAGCATTATCCCTTTAAGGGTGCGTTTGGATCGTTGGAAGAAAGAAGAAGAAGAAGAAGAAAAAAAATTATAAACAATCCAAACTCTTCATAAAGTTACACACTTCCCAATACTTCTTCTCTTCTTCTCACACCTATCCAAATGCACCCTAAACGAAGAACTAACGAAGTCTCCATTTACTTCATAGAAAAAGGTATACATGTGCCTTGAGTCCTTGATATAACTATTTTTTTTCTAACTGCTACTTGACCCCTGGCCCTGGGCCCTGGATGAGTTGACCCGGTACTCATCTAATTCGTTTTATATAATTTTCATGTAACTATATTAATAAACTAACTAGAAAAAGGTAGTATGACCACGATGTGTCGTTATTTATTGACCATATGAACATAATGTCACATTTCAGTTGTTTTTATTCTATCACTAAATTATCGCCTTTCATAATTACAATCAAAACCATACTCTTCAGGCTGAGATAGGGAGACGTGAAGCAATACAGGCGAAGATTAATTCAAATGCAGAAAGTGTATAATCTTGTAATTTGGAAAGAAATATAATTTTTTTTTCTTGATAAACGTCATTAGGAAGATGAAAAGTCGGGGTGGGCAGCAACAAGAGGAAGAGGGGTAGGCCGTAGGCCAAGGGTATATATATGTCAATTTATTTAGAAATTATTCTTTTTCATTTAAAATAAGATTAAAATTAATTAAAAGGGCTTATGTCCTTAGTAAACAAGATTTGGAGGGGGTTATATCCAATTTTGAAAATTTGAGGGGTTTATTTCCGAATATATAAGATTTGAGGGGATTATATCCGATTTTGCATTTTGAACGCATGTGCTCATTGTTTGTATTTAGTATTTAGTATGCTTTATTATGTATTATAAGAAAAAAGTTCAGTATTTTTTAAATATTTAAATGCATAATTTCAATATGACTTGTAAATATATTCTTTCAGACAGTAGACATGGTATTGTAAAAAAAATAACATCATCAAATTGTTAACGAAGCTTAAGAAATCCGGATAGAAAAAATTATACAAGAATTAGTTAAAAACTTAAAAATGAGAGTACGTACTATAACAAACCAAAACAGAAATCGGCGATATATATTATTAGTTTGGTAAAGAAATCGGACTGTTTTGATCACCGGAACTGATAACCATCATCTCTAAGATTCATCATCCTCATCATCCTCTAATATTTAGATTAATTACATTTTAAAAAAAGAAAGATGATGATGAGGATGATGGAGATGAACATTAATAACTACTTTTCATTTTGAGAATACTTTTCCCATCATCCCCTCTTTTTCTCTCTATTTCCACTCCCTCCCTCTTCCCCTTCCCTCTCTGTTTAGAAAAGTCCTCCCACTTCCCCTTCCCTCTCTGTTTCAGAAAAGTTAGTAACTTTGACCATTACATTTAGTTATTTTTTCAGAACAATTAGTAAAATTAACTAGAACAGTTAGTTATTTTTCCAGAACAATTAGCATTTTTTTTCAAAACAGTTAGTAATATTAACTAGAATAGTTAGTAAATTAGTAACTGTTTTAGTTAACATTTTTTTTCCAGAATAGTTAGTTATTTTTTCAGAACAATTAGTAAGATTAACTAGAACATATAGTTTTTTTTCTAGAACACTTAGTGATTTTTCTAGAACATTAGGCTCTGTTTGGATAGTCATGAATACGAGCTATTCTGGACTAAATAACTAATCTAGATTAAGAGACAATCCAAACAGTCTAGGATTAAAGACTTATTGTGAATCAGAATAAGATTAGTTAATCTGACTAGATGTTAGAATAAGAAGTGAGATTAAAGTTTTAGTTTGTTAACGGACAAAGATAAAACACATTTTTATTCCTACATCATCCAAACAAAAATCTTTATTGTGAGATTAAGGTTATTCTTAAGAATTTGAGACTAACAATTTTAATCCCGAATAACAAATTCTACTCTTATTCTCTAGAGCAGTTAGTAACATTAACAAGAACAATTAATTATTTTTTCAGAACTTTTCTATTAATATTTGAAATGAAACTTAATTTAAAAAAAACAGTGAAGGAAGGAGGGAATTTGAAATATAAAATAAATTATATATTGAATATTATTGTTCCTAAAATTTGTCAAACTTCAAAATTACAAGTTACTCCATTTTCTCATCTAAAAATAATGGAGTGCTCATGTCTGTTCATGTCAATGAAGGAAAAAAATGTTTGTTCGTGTTGGGAAAAAAATTAAGGGTGTTCCGATCAATTAATTCATTTTACTTTTAATTGTATTATAAAAAAAAGAAGGGATGAGGATGAAGGTTTCTTATTAATGAAGACATGTTAGATAATTAATAAAGATTTAAAGATGATAGAGATGATAGAATCTATGGAATGATGGAAACAATTTCCTTTGATCACGGTGTGCATTTGGTATCTGTTTTCTATAATACCATGCCAAGAAAAGAAAAACTGCATTATCAGCATTATTTTACCCAGCCAGTTCCAGACTTCCTGCAATGGTAGGAACTGCCCATAACAAGAAAACTAGAAACAAAATGGAACAATTATTTTTTATGCTTTATGTATAAAATCATGTACATAATACTAATAATGTATGATTTCTTATATTAAATTATTTTAATAATTATGAAAATAGAACTAAAATAATTAATAATACAGTTAACCCTTTCCTGAGAACTTTTACGCCAATCTATTCACTTTTTCGTCCACTTCCAGTTTTTCAGTTATAGGATCTCACTCATTTTCTTTCGCTTTTCACAAAAAAAAAAAAAAAAAATTCTCACGGAGTTCTCTGTGCGGTAAGTGGAACCATGGGAATCATTTTTTTTTTCCTCTGGTCGGTAGGTGGGTGATAAAAAAATGGCAGAAACCTTACACAGCTATCTCCCAATTTTCACAAGTTGTAATAAATTATGTGAGATAATTAAAAAAATATTTAGCATAGACCGAAGACCGAATGCACGCATTCACACTAAACTGCATATGCATTTTGAACTCATGCGCCCATTGTTTGTATTTAGTATGCTTTATTCTGTACTTTTAAAAAAAATTCAGTATTCTTTAAAAATGTAAATGCATAACTTTAATATGACTTGTAAATATATACTTTCAGATAGTAGACATGGTATTGTAAAACAAGTAATCAAATTGTTAATGAAGCTTAAGAAATCCGGATACAAAAATTATACAAGAGTTAGTTGAAAATGAGAGTACTTTGCTCTCCCTCTAACCAACCCATTCTGTTTTTCCATCCCGGCTCCAATAATCATGCTTCCTCTATGTAAACGTAGGTCTTACAAGTAATTACGAAGGAATATTAAAAAAAGAAAGATTGAAAACCACTCCAAATCTTATATGATGCTAGTTCAGGTTTTTGACATGTCAAGTAATATGTAATACCGCACGCATAACTCGGAATGTTCTATAGACTATAGTACATTATTTACTCAGCTTCATGCCACAAAAGATCCAAATAAGAAATCTCGCAACAACCCTTCTCCCCAAATAAATGAGTAGATCGAGACACCACACCAGTATGCCATCCTTGCAAACTGCAAACTAACAAACCACAAGTAAGAGAGAGAAGATGGGTGGCGTGAAACTGTACGGGTCACCCATGTCGACATGCACGGCACGAGTGCTCCTGTGCTTGGAAGAGGTCGGAGCCGAGTATGAGCTTGTGCCGGTCAGCACACTTACCGGCGAACAGAAGAGTCCTGCTCACCTTGCTCGCAATGTGATTATCCTTTTGTTTTCATTCAAAAGTGTTAATGTACCAGATTTATTTCATACTAATTATTTTTTAAAAATTGGATTAAACTGTTGGACACAATATTATGATGCTAGGATTATTTTTAGGATTGGATTGGAAAATAATCAATTGAACAAATAAAATTTACCAAATAAAATAATTTTATTAAAATACTATGCAGCAAAATTTAAACATAATAAATATATATTTTTAAAATGCTTAAGACATATAAACATAAGAAACACGATTCATTAATTGTGTAGTAATTTCTAGAGAGTAACACAATGAAATCACATTTCTTTCAAAGATTATATTACACCTCTCTAGAGAGTAACTCTGATTGTTTGTGACCCTTGCAGCCATTTGGACAAATTCCTGCGCTCGAGGACGGTGATCTTATGCTCTTTGGTGATATCCAACTTCTTTATAATTTCTATTATATATCATTTACTTTTTCATTAAATTTGGTTAAGACTTGGAGGTCCTATAATTGGTACAATAATAGTTGTGGGGAAACCAGAAAGCACCAAATTGAGTCGCTTTCTCAGGCCTGTGGGCTGTGGCCTAAAGTCCTTGAGTAAATAATAGTTGGGTTTTGGGTTTATTGTTGCAATTTATCCATCAATAAAAGCTTAAATAGCCACCATAGCCCAAAAATTTTATTACATGCACTTCGTCGCTCCTTTGGAATTTAATCATGCAAAGTGTTAAATTATAGCTTAAAATAAAGAGAAAGTTAATATTATTAAGTTGAACCATGGTCAGATTTCTACTCATCCGAACTTCCAATTTTGTTAATTACATGGCTTAAATTATGTCACAATTAAACCGCCAACCCAATTTCTTTCAACTTAAATTCAAACATGTTATTGACATGCTATAAGATAAGCGACCTTGAAAATTTTTTGGTCCTTTTATTTTATTGAAGACTAATTTCGAACATGAACATTTTGGGGCCGTTTGGATCGCTTAGGAATAAGAGGAATAGTCTATTTCTAGACGTAAAACATTAGGAAGTGTGTAACTTTATGAAGAGTTTTGATGGTTAAGAATAATTTCCACCTAGAAAGAGGCTATTCCTCTTATTCCTAAGCGAACCAAACAGCCCCAAGTATGTATATGTACTTTAAAGTGGGGATATTTACATTTCATGAGAGAGACTTCTATGTTTTTTTTTTTTTTTTTTTTGGTTTCTCAGTTATTCTGAGAAGCAATCTCCAGTTGAAAGCAAAGTTATACATCAGAATAACTAACATGAACCCACATTTACATGCCAGAATCACGTGCAATTTCAAGATATGTACTACGCAAGTACCAGGCATCTGGTGCCGACCTTCTAAAAGAAGAGAACTTCGCAGAATCAGCACTTGTTGATGTATGGCTAGAAGCAGAAGCTCAGCAATACAACCCAGCCATTCAACCTATAATCTTCCAATTCTTCGTTGTACCTAAAAGGTTTGGGGTTTCGCCTGACCAAGCAATCATTGACTCAAGCTTGGAGAAGTTGAAGAAGATGCTTGAAGTGTACGAGGTGCGTCTCTCCAAGTCCAAGTACCTGGCCGGGGATTTCTTCAGCCTGGCTGATCTCAGCCATTTCCCCTATACCAAATATTTCATGGCTACACCTTATGCATCAGTCTTTGAATCATACCCGCATGTTAAGGCATGGTGGGACGATATTACATCAAGGCCGGCATTTAAGAAGGTGGCCGCTAGCATGCACGGTTCGTAGTAAAATCAAGATGAATGAGATATAAATAATATGTAATGATGGAACTGTTTTAATTATTTGTTTCTGTTGTTGTACTGGTAAACTAATGGAAGCACATGATGTGCTTCTGTTTCTCTAGTTTGACATTAATAAATGATAAGATATGTTGTGCCACGAGATTAAGACTTAAGAGTAAGCATTGGTTGTTAGTTTCTACAATGGCTAACAGCTACAGTCTATATATATTTCTTGATGAGGTTAAGATCATTACTCCACTGTTAATTGATCTTAATTTTACATTAAGATCGAAATAAAGGGGTCTTCAAAAACACGATCACCCCAGCAGAGTTTTTACTCAAGAATATAGTGTTGATGTCAGCGACCGGATGAAACACGCTTAGAACTTTAACCTTTTTTAATCCTCTTTATTTTTAGATTTGCTGTGAAACTTTATTTTGATTTTTTTTTCTTTTAGTTGTTCTTGTACGTACATATTCATATTTTTTTAGTAAAATTGTCGGCGTCGTGATTGCCACCTGACCCTAAAAATAACAATAATAATAAATAAAAGAACTTTTACATTAAAAACAAGTCCTGGAAGTGGACCAAATTAGATCTTAATTTTGTTCCAATCCTACCGTTTGATGGTCTTTTAGAAATGATGTTGAGACGTTGAATTGAATAATCAATATAAGTAAAGAGTAAAATGACAGATTTTTTTAATGACCAAATTGCCGTTCTAATGACCGATGATGCTTCAAAAAATTCGGACTGCTTTGGTCATAGAAAATCGAAGAAAAGAAAACTGCAGCAGTATTGGCAATTATTTGCACAACAAGTTCCAGACTTCCATTTACTACTGGTAAGAATTTTCCCACAATAACTGCCAACAAAATGGAAAAGGAGTTAACGGTCTATACTCAGACGATATTATTATGGTATTGATCCTTTAATACAGTTGCGATAATAACAAAGCAAACCTCTTATTCTGGACATCTGTTGACTATTAATTGCCATGTGCTCCCTATATCAATATATAATTGCTAAAATCTTACATTGAAGTCCAACCCTAAACTTCTTATTATCATATTGAGGATAGATAAACAACAACAATGATACCCTTGATCAGAAAATAATACTTGTGCAACTTTTCTTACCTTTTGCCATGCTTTGGGAGAATCTTATTTGACGATATATGTTAAGAGTTCAAGTTTCGCGTGCGCTTTAAATTTTAAAATGTTTGGCGATATATGTTTAAGCGTTCAAGCTTCGGTTCACTTCCAATTTCAAAAAGTTTGATGGCAAAAGACCTCCCACTTTTTTTTTTAAAAAAAATTATTTTTTGTAATTAAACAATTATATATAAGATTATAATAGTGCGAAAAATAAAATTGTTGGTGTGATTCTCACCAAGCCTTCAAAAGAATATATATAATAATGCGAAAATGCTTGCAATATCAAGTGGCGTGAGAACTCAAAAAACATACTATATTTTTTTTGAAGAAAAATAAGGGTCAAGCCCTTACCTTAATTAAATAAATAAAGTCAGTTACAAAAAAATAATAATAATAAAAAACTTCAGTAAGTTGCTGAAGCTAAGAATAAAAAGAAAACCTGAAAAATTACACTTAAAAAACATAAAAAGAATAGAAAAGGAAAAAAAAGAAGATGAAGCAGCAGCGTGATAACTCATGAAAGATTGCTGAAGAAATTCCACTCCAAGAGAACTTCCTGAATCAATTCAGGATGGCTTTTGCAAGCATCATTGAAAATTCTCGAGCATCTCTCTCTCAAGATCACAAAATAGAAAATTACAAAAAGTCCTTAATGATCCTCTTGATTGCAGAATTATGCAAGATATCCCAATGGGACAAAAGAATTACATAATTAGAGGTTGATAAAATATCTGAGACTGAAGTATTAGCAAGGAGTAGAGACTTGAGGCACTGAAAGAAGACACGGTGGTTGAATAAATGAAGGATTGATTCATTATCCCGGTAACAAAGGCAACATCTGTTAGGTAAACTCCAACCTCTTTTTTGAAGATTATCAATTGTAGCAATCTTGTTTTGAAATATTTTCCAAAGAAAGATTTTAACCCTTGGTGGAATCTTCAATTTTTAAATAACAGGCAGAGGAGAAGAATGGCAGGGAAAAAAAGTGATGAGGTTGTAAAGAGATTGTGTAGTTTAACCAGAAGAGGAAGGAGCCAACCTCCAAAAAACTACATCCAAACCTGAAGTCGAAAGTTGACTAAAAAAAATATAAATTAAGTTGTTGGAGATGATCAAGCTGTAACATTACCACAGGTACGGACTATAGCAGTGGGGAAAAGAGAGAGAAGATTATGTAGCCCTTGATAAAAATGAAAGGCTGAAATGTTTTTATCCAGAGCAAAAGAAAACAAGTCAGGAATGGTGAACTGTAGTATTTGATCACACCAGTTATATTGCCAGAAAAGAGCATTTTTGTCGGTGGTAAGATGAAAAAAAAAGTCTCACAAATAGAAAAAAAAGTCTCACAAATAAAAACTATTGACAGTTTTTAAGAGTAGCAGTAAGAGTGTTGTTTAGAGGTGAGAAGGACAAAACTGAAGATTGCAACTACATGGCTAGAAACTTCCAAAGAGAAGTGTTACTATCTAACCATTTTCAAAGCCACTTAGTTAGTAGGGTCTTATTGAAGCTTTGCAGATTTAGCACACCCAAACCTCCAGCCATCTTAGGCTTTGTCACTTTTGCCCAAGAAACTAACATTAATTTTTTTTAGTAGAATTTTGTATTCATGCCAGAGAAAATTTCTTCTTATAACATCTATCCTTTTGATCACCCAAGAAGCTAATTTGAATACTGACATAAAATAAATGGGTAAGAAAGAGAGACAAAAATTAATTAGCACAAGTCTGCCAGTAATCAAAAGGAGTGATGAAGACCAACCTTGCAATTTGTTTTGGAATTTCATTAGAAGGGGCTGAAAATCAGCTTTGAGTATAGGTTTGGGAGAGAGTGGTAGGCCAAGATAGACAATCGGAAAAGTAAAAACTCTACAATTTAAGATTATAGCTAGCAGTTGTGTTGTAACGTCAGAGCAATGCAAGGTGATTATGTCAGATTTAAGAGAATTGAGAGACAAGCCAGAGATGCTACCAAAGACATTGAAGATAATCTTGATAAAAACCGCTTGTCTATCTTCAGGTTTAAAAAATAAAATAGCATCATTTGCATAGAAGAGGCTTGAATGCATTCCGGCAATTGGCACTGGCAATGCACCCAAAGCAGTAAGTCTAACCAGCCATCTAGATAGGAAGTCAAAAGCAAAAATAAACAAAGAGATAGAGAGTCCCCTTACCTCACTTCTCTTCTAAGAGTGATTGGCTTCCCAACAATTCCATTAAGAATAACTCTAGAAGATCCCTTGAGCATATTTAAAAACATAATATATTAATTAGATGCTAATCTATTATATGCCACTAAACTTGTACTATTTAAGAACATTGCACGAGCTGGGATTAGATGCCTCCCCCCTCCTTAGAGTGCCCTTTTTGTATAATTAAGTAACGAAAATATGATTGTGAAATGCTTATATAGTTTTTAATTGATTGGCGATTATGGACTAGACATCTCGGTCTATCACATTCATTGACCGCAATTGCAGTCTCATTGCCTAAGAAATTTGTACGTACTTTCCTAGTATTATCCACAGGCATGATTGGGACATTTGCAGATAAGGCCTTCATAATAAATTAACGACCGTAGCAGATCCAGTGTCCAGAAGATAAATGACGTCATGGCTGTCGCCATATTAATAAAAGAAAAGATTAAAAATTCAAACATCTCAACGCTGTTTATAATAAGTTATCGTTTACATAATAAATCTGGATCAAGATCTGTGCATGGTATCGATTGAATGACAAAGGTTTATTATTCCTTTTGGATCGAAGATCGATCTGTGAATTCATAATAAATCTTTGTATACAATAACATGATTTTTTTTAATGTATCTATTCCCAATTTCAGTTATTTAATACAAATTGAATCTGTTTTAAAAATGCTTTTCTCATTTTTCTTATTGAACAAAAATATAAAAATGACATGGAAGTGTACAACCAATAAAGACTGCTTTACTTTTCTTTTTCTCCGTCACATTTCGGTCCTGATACAAAGTTTCGAAATCGACCATAGTTATTAAATAAATTTAAACTAGATTTGTACGTCCAGCGACGATATTGAATTTTATTATAAACAATATATGAAAAAACTTGTGCTTTTATTTTTTAAATCGATAAATGATTTTAAAATGAGAAAATTTTTAATAAAGATTTTAGTAGAAAGGATTTCATTATAGAAGTATATTTACTGGTGTAGTTGTGTTGGTTCTATTATTGGATAATATTCCCCACCATAGTCATTGTCTGATATTTCTATAGATTGGTTTTCTCCATAAAACATTGGTTGCATTGGTACCATACATAAAATATGATTTATTATTATTTATCAATCTAAGTGGGGGATTATTGGAAATAGCTTGATAAATGCGTGAAGATGTGCATTGAGAAGATGCGATCAATAGGTGTCATGAGCGGATGCGATGAAAAGGTGCTATGGGTGGATGTCATGTGCAAATGTCATCGAAGGGTGCTATGACCGGATGCCATGAAAGGATTCCATGAGCATATGCATTGAAAGGTCTTGATGAAAATATATGTAGTCTATAAATAAGTAGGGAATTATTAAAATTGGCTTAATAAATGTGTGATTGTGAAGAGTTGCATTGAGAAAATGCGATGAAAAAGTTTCATGTGCAGATGCGATGAAAAGGTGTCATGAGCATATGTCATGTAAAGATGCCATGAAAGGGTACCATGAACGGATGTCATGAGCAAACTGTTTGGATTGTGAAGAGCTACATTGAGAAGATGCGATGAAAAAGTGTCATGTGCAGATGCGATGAAAAGGTATCATGGACAGATGCCATGAAAGGGTGCCATGAGCAAAATGTTTTTTTTTTATATAAAAGAAAAAGCGTTATTTATAGATAAAATGTCGATATCCTTTGGCAGATGCATATATTTGATTGCATCCTTTGGCGAGACATCCCTTAGATGATATCTTATGGTCACCATGTCAAGCTATGCACCTTTTCAATCACACCTTTTAAACCATCAATTTGATTGCATCCTTTGGCGAGATATCTTTCAAATGACACTCTATAAAATATATATTAAAATAGATATATTTTCATTCGCATTTTTTTTAACAATCCACGCATCTTTATTATATATAAGATTATAACATCACGAACATGATCTATAAGTGCACATATAATGTCTGATAGACTCATGATATATGAATTTATCGTTCATTTATGTATTATGAAACAATATTAACCTGAATGAAATTAAAATTTGATTTATACTCTTATGAGTCTTTATCAATATCCAACAACAAGTTTTACAAATTAAGTTTTAATTTCAATCTTATTTAGAATAATTCGAAAAATATTACTTTAAAGTTAAAACTCAATTATTGACGAGTGATACCTCTTCATAGCTAATAATTAATTTAGTTTGAGATAGAAAGTACACGTCTTATTGTCTTATCTCTGATAACAACAGTCTTAACTATTTTGTCAGCGAATGGGACCCTTAACAACAGATCGAGTTATTCAGAACTGTTACCAAAATGTTTCGGTCAATTTTATGGAAATTGAGTATTAATTATTATTAAATAATGCCTCGAGAATAGATGAATTTGAATGCTTGACTAAATATACAAATCATGATACATTGGAAAATGTATCCTCAATATAACCACTGAAAGTCTTTAGGTTGGGGTTTGCATCATCTAAGAATAAATTAGAATTAGTTATTTGGAGTAAAAAATATTTTTTCTAAATGATCAAATAAGTTTTTGAATCTAGAGTGCTATATTTAAGTGGTTCAACGTTCATATTAAATTTTTATTTCTAGGATGTTTGAATCATCTTCTTAATGTGGATTAAGAAGTTGTTGGAACCACTTTTTAATCTGGACTAAAAAAATAATCCAAACACCATAAAAAAAATTAATCTGAATGTTGGACTACTTAAAAATAATAGTTAGATCTCAAAAAAATTATTCTTGAACTTTTAGGAATAATATTTTTTAATCGAATAACTAATCCTAATTTTTTTTAATGATCCAAACGCCCCCTAAATTAATAAAATGGAAATAATTATTAGTACATGCTAATTATTTCCTTAAAATTTATTCCACTCGTTCTTTCATTTTCCAGATTTTACGATTTTAATCTTCTAAGTCAATGGTGAACGCCTCCCTCTCTCCCTCACAATTAAAAAGTCTATCCAAGCCTCCAAAGTTGACATATTGGTTGGTGGAATAATACCGTGAAAAATTTAAATTGTTTCCTTTCGTGAGGGACTCTGGACTGAGGATTCCTGCTGCAATCCAGAAAATAAAACGCATTTAAATAATTGCTTATTTATTTACTTATGACTAAAGAAAAATAAATCAGAGAAAAGTCGCACAGCAATATCTCAAGAGCAAAAATCCGGTCTCACACTTTTTTGGTGCCACAAATGCCACACTTTCTTTTTTTATTTTAAATGTCAAAAAATTAAAATATAATCATTCAATCCAAACCGTTGATCTTGTTCATTTTAACGACGGATGCGTTGTACTAAAATTTCATAATTATTAAAGCTTATTTGATACTTGATCAAGATGTTGAAAAATGGACATATTAGAATGAATCTATTTTAGTTATTTTGATCCGTTCATTTTTCACCTTTTGATCAAGTATCAAATAAACTTAAAAAATTATAAAATTTTATGACAATGCATCCGCCATTAAAATGAACAAGATCAACGGTCTGGATCAGACGATTATATTTAAAATTTTTGACATTTAAAATAAAAAAGAAAAGTGTGGCATTTGTGGCACCGAAATCTTGCTCATATCTCAATTGCGCTGTTGTATTTAACATTTTGCTGTCTTATTAATAAAAATTTTTTCTATAAAAAAAATGTGTTGTATACATTCTGGACGGTTGATATCAATAATTTATTAGCAAGTTATTGAAAAATCTATGGCTATTTGTCAAATATTTGTGTTTATAAGTTGTACTACATTTATGCGTTCAAACGTTTAATTTAAAAAAATACCATTTTTTTTAATACAAATCGTCAAATCCGACTCAACTCATGTGTTTTATACTGAGCTGTGAATGGATAAATTTAGACGTTTATATTCAACTTTATTCTGTACTAAAAAAATATTGATTTTTCAATATTAAGTTATCGAACGTATAATTTCAGTATGACATCACTACAAGAAAAACGGAATATAGCTAGACTTTCACTGCATGATTTTTTATTTAGCTTCACAATTTTTGCTATTGGAAGACAATCCTACAAGATATCTTTTTAGTGTAGCTGGATTGTAATTTAGGTGGTGCTATTGGAAGACTTTCTTTATCATGCAAAGAATGATGTTAAAATTAATGGTAATTTTTAGTTCCCTACCAAAATTGCTTTCACAGGAAGTGGCGCCATGATATATGCTTTTAGAAATAGATGATACCTTTTTTTTATTAACCAATGAATAGAATGCATACTTCGTAATAGGCATGGCATAGTAAAAGAATTAAAATTAAATTGCCAGTAAATATTTAGAAAATAGTGAAAAAATGAGAATTATTTATTTATTATTATTATTATTTTATTTTTAAAACATCCGTAGGAGTGAAAAAATGAAAATACCTTGCTACACCGCTAACTACCTGGTAAGTGTAGGGCTGTCAATGGGTAGGGTAAGGTACAGTAGAGACATTTTCGTTACCCGCATCCGTTAAAATTTTCTTTATCCATACCCTACCCGTATCCGTTAAAAATTAACTTATTCGTACCCTATCCTTACCCATTATGAATTAACGATAAGGGTAGAGTAACGGTAGAAAACGAATAATAAATGATAATAATAATTCAATAAAAAATGTACAATATGGATGAATAAATAATATCAAATAAATATAATAAAGTGCAAAATTGAATAATACTTTAAATATAATAAAATCATATAATATCTTCTCATGAAAAATATATATAACTAATTAATAATTAAAAGTTTACTTACTCATCATCATGAATTATAAATTATTAATGTAGTATATTGTCTCAGTTAAATCTACCAATTGAATTGACTTATTAGTTATTAACATATTAATTGGATATTATAATCATATATTTTTCCATTAATGATTATCAATTATATATTATATATATAACGATATGGGTAAATAACGGTTACGAAATAGCGTTACCTTTATCCTTACTCAATAAATTAACGAAATTTTTTTTTATCCATATCCATATCCGATAACTTAACGAAAATAAAATTTTATCCATACCCGTCTTATCGAATACGATACGGATAGGATAAACGGTTAAAAAAATACCGTTGACAGTCCTAGGTAAGTGGTACCTACCATCTTCTGACTTTCCATCCCGGATCGGATCCAATAGTGCTTTCTCATTGTAGGTATAGGTGTTGCGAGTAATTACAAAGTACTTTTCAGATAATGGGAAACCCAATACAATTCCATATGCTAATTCAGGTTCGTCGACTTGTGACTTATGAAATCATACATAATATTCTACACAAACATACCTGAGTGTAGTGTGCTCCAATCGTACGTGTCGTGTCGTGTTGTGTCGAATACGATTATGTTAGAATCTCATGTCGTGTCGTATCGTGTCGTGTCGTGTTGACACGAATTATTTTTTTAATCGTGTTGTATCGTGTCATGCTTAGTGGTGAGAATATGCAACACGACACACATTCTGACACGATACAACTGACAAGATCGTGTCATGCCGCGTTGACACGTCGTGTTAGTCGTATCATATTATTTTATTAATTTTTAAATTAAAAAATTATAAAAAATTATAAAAAATTAAAATTAAGGAAAATATTACCAAAAGTCATAGTTTATTATTTGATTAAGTTTAAACTTTTTATTAATATTTTTTATAAAAAATAATAATGAAATTAGAACAATATTATGATTTAAATGAAGATAAATATATGATGTAGTATTATAAATTGAAATTAAATTATTAATTTTGCTTAAATAATCAACATTAATAATTAAATTTGTGTTGAGGTGTCGTGTTAGTTCATGTTCGTGTCGTGTTGCGTGTCGAATCGTGTCGTGTTGAATCGTGTCAAACTTTCTAATATCCCAACACGACACGATTGTGACACGACACGATAACACGATCGTGTCGTGACAATTTTGTATTCGTGTCGTGTCAACACGCACATCGTGTCGTGCCAATATGATAGTGTCGTGTCATTTTGGAGAACACTACCTGAGTGTTCTTCGACACATTATTGGCTCCGTTTGGATGGTGTGAGAATAAGAGAAATAAAAAAAGAAGTATTAGAAAATGTGTAACTTTGTGAAGAGTTTGAATTATTTATAATAAATTTGAGAGTAGGAAGAAACTATTCTCTTATTCTAGGCTCATCCAAACGGAGCCATTATTTAACTCGGTTTCACGCCACAGAAGATCACAGCCCCGGCAGCCCTTCTTGACTTCATCGGTTCTTCTTCCATAAGTAGACATCACACTAATACGCTGTCTGTCTATACAATCAGAGAGAGAGCGAGAGAGAGATGGGTGGTGTGATAGTATACGGGTCACCCATTTCAACATGCACGGCGCGCGTGCTCCTGTGCCTGGAGGAGGTCGGAGCCGAGTATCAGCTGGTGCCGATCAACATGCCGATCGGCGAGCACAAGAGCCCTCCTCACCTTGCTCGCAATGTAAGCCTCTTTTATTTTCTTCTCTCATTCATACAATTATCATTGATTGTGGTAGTTATCTAATTTGGTACTAATTTGGCATTTGTCCTTTTGAAGTAAGATTAAACTGTTGGGTCCCAATTTTGTGATAAATCAATAGATCTATTTTTCGGACTCCTTTCCCAAAAAAAAAAAATGAAAAATACCAAAATTTGCTAAAAAAAGATATTTTTTTATAAAAAAAACTTATTCAACAAAATTTGAACATATATAAATAAATACATTTTTCAAGACGCTAAAGTATAAAAATAATCTGTAAAACATGATTAATCGGATAGTTATTGATGTAGAAGACTTAAATGACTTTAAATGCGATATCGTGGTAAATTAAACTCTGATTGTGATCCTTGCAGCCATTTGGACAAATTCCTGCACTAGAAGACGGTGATCTGGTGCTTTTTGGTGAGATCCAACTTCTCTAATCTCTATTGTCTATGAATTTCTTTCTTAAAAATTTTGTTAGGCGTTGGGAAATTTAATACTTAGTGGAATCGAATCGGTTTGTTAGCCTCTCGCCTGGAGTAATATTTGGGCTTTGGTTTTATTGTAGTAATTTAACCGTTAACAAAAGCTTAAAAGGGCAGAAGGAAACCAACATACAAGTCTTATTACACTGTGATACTCATTGCCCAGTGGATTTTATACATGAAATGTGTTAAAAGTACCATTTTGGATATAATTTGAGGGAAACATCAGATTGCTAGCTATCCTAAATTTCCAATTTATTTATAATTATTGGTCTTAAATTGAAACATTAATTTTGGAAGGCATGAATAAGCAGCCTAACAAACTTTTTGGTCATTGTTATTGAAGATAAGCATCGTCTGTGTTACTTTTATAGCAGGAATAATCACATTTCACTAAAGCTATATCTACTTTACATGTAAGATGAAAAGGTAGTCATGACAATTTTAATGGCATGTTGGTCATTTTCTCATAAAAATTTGAAGGCTTTCGGGTAAAGTGAATTACAAGTAAGTATATATGTAATGCTACTGTCTTTTTTTTTTTTTTAAATCTCTTGAGGTTTTCTGAGAAGTCATCTCCACAATAAGGCAGAATTATATATCAAAATTACTAACATGTAATTATGTCAGAATCCCGTGCAATTTCAAAATATGTACTCCGCAAGTACAAGGAATCTGGCACCGATCTTGTTGGTGCAAAAATCAAATAAACAAATTCGGATAGCATAAAATAAATAAAATAAGTAACCAAAACATTTTTACCCGAATCGCGCTAGGCGCTGTCCTTAAGCGTATTCCGTCTCAACGTGCAAGAGGAACCGCAACCAAGATAAGACGGGTAACTGTCACTCCTTAAGGCACGACCGGAGAAGTGACTGATGAAAGATCTCCACAATATCCAGCAGAATCAATCGGAATGATATTTAGAATAGTGGAATAATAAACAAAATAAAGGAGATAGTGGAAAATTCTGATTGTAATTTTCAGTGTGTTAAATATCTTCCAAAATGAGTTGTTTATATAGAATATCAATGACTTGTATAGCTATAAGGAAAATGGGCATTAATATTATTTAATGCAATAAAGAACCACGTTCTTAGATAAATGACAATACATGAAATGAATGTCTTTAATATTATTTGTAACGGAGCAGAAATAAATCAACAGAAATGAAAAGGCAAATGGCCACGTTCACAGGTTTTCAAATTAAATAAATGGACATTAAACAAAGATAATAAAAGTGTGATCGATATTAGCCTATATTGATATCATTTAGGAGTGTGCTAATATATATATCTAATGAGAATTGGACATAGAACAAATAAATGAAATTTGAATTTATTTATATTGATCTAACGGGTTATATTCATTGAATCAAGTTAATTAAAATTTTGAGTTTTCAAATCACATATTCAACAATCCCCCACAAAGCTCAAAATTTTATAATATCAAATATGAAATATGTAAAAGCAAACTAGGGATTTCATTGAAGCAAAATGATCATTGTCGAATATATAAGATATATATAAGCAAATTGGATAAAGTTAGGAATTTGGAACAATCAAAATGGTGAATAACAAATTGCTGGATATTTATATTCGCATCATGAAGTAGTTTTCAAACTTTGAACTTCACTTAGTATAGGTGCATCAAATTTGGAGGAGATCGAGAGAACTTATGTCTTGAACTCGTTCCTTGGACCCAAATTCTACGACACCATACACGTAATACGGAGAAAAATCATCGCGGGGTGCGCATTAATGGCCATACGCATGTACCTTGGATTTTTCATGAGAGTCTTAAGGGCTTACCCATGCCCCGCACCGCGGCCGTATACAGACACTCTCATATAGGTGAGTCCCTGCCAAGGATGTGTGTAGATGCACATCCCACGGAAATTACCGCTTTGGTCCTCATTAAGAGCTAATATGCTCAACCTTACATCTACATAGAGCACACTCACCATAGGGATGGGGTTGGAGTCTATGCTCCTAAAAAGTGTGTACTCTTCGACCACTTGTCGGATTGTTATTACCCATTGAATCTCTTTCCAGGGGTCTGCCTTTCGGAGATTGGGTTGCCCCCGCAAGTGGCCCTTTAGGGCTAATACCCATCCCCCTCGATGAAATATGAACTTCTCATTAAGTTCATATATATAGAACTTCTCATTAAGTTCATCTCATTTTTATTTTTATTTTTATTTCATTTTCTCATGCCAACTAGTCGCTTCGATACTTGAGCTCAATTTATTTCTTTTTCCTGCAAAGAAACTTCCGAAAAACAAATTCTCCAAAATTTGTTAGTAATAAGTCTCTCTGAAGCATTTCATAATAGCATCATGCTAATGAAATAAATCATAATAACATACAATAATATCCATTTATAATATCATGTCTATTTTTTTTTAACGTGACCCCCACATTTTTCTGATATATGAATATCATAATTTTCTATGCATTCTTATTAATATCAGTTATTATTAATAAGCAAAATATGAACTCATATATATCAGTTGGATTTTATTTTATACCCCCACATTTCCTTTTGATTTTTCTTTTCTCGGAATTTGATTAAATCACAATTAATAATCATCAAGGCTACAAGTATATATCACACGAAATATTAAAAAACTCAATCATAAAAATTCAACTACCCGGTATTTAAATTTAATTTAATCTCAATAATAAAAACATGTTTTAACGGAAGACTTCCATGAGGGATTACTTCTATATGGCTTCCTCTTAACCATTAATAATTATCTCACATCCAATTCATAAAGTTGGACAGTTACTGATATAAAATATCTCTCAAATAACTACATTTATTTGCAATTGAGCAAAAAATCAATAACGTTAATGGACCAAAATTTATTATGATTATAACAACTTCGGTTTGCAACTCCCCTTACATGTTAATATTAACAGTCCATTTTTCTTTTTAGCGTGTCTATTTAACAGCACTCTTTATTTGATATATACACTGTTTTGGTAATTAATTTACAGCACCAATATTATTTAATAAATATAATCAGTATAATTATATAACGACAACCATTACTAGAAATCATTGACTATATACGTTAATATTTTACTGATTAAAGCTATAGCTAAATAGCAAATAATATTTTTTTTTAACTCTCTCCTAAAAATATGATAATACAATATCTTCCAAAAAAGTATCAACATATAATTTTTATTTTTTTTTCATCAACTGATTAGACATATTTATACAACTTAGATCTCAATTGTTAATTCTAAAGAATTAGTATTGCCACGCAATGCAAAGGTATAAAATACTTTATAAACAGACACGAATGAACATAGGATATATACATGGTATAGATATAAAGCAGTATATCTAATAAGTTTTGTTTTCTTCAAAATAAGCCTGACTTGCATGGATTAAAATAGCTCATAAATTTTATTAATTGTAATTATTATTTTAAAAGAGCAACAAGTATCAATTAAATTATCAAGACAAATAAATGACTTATAGTAACCTTTATACCAATATTGAAAACGAGTGCAATTATTCTAATAAATGTTTTTCTCTGTAAACGCTTTCACCAGTCAAAAGTATTATACAATAAAAAAAAACTGAAAACATTTGCCAATTATACGTGATAAATATAACTTTTAAATATGCTAATTTTCTTTTATCTACAATCAAATTCAGAACATTCACTGTATAGGTTTCTTTCACCATTTTTTTTTATAAACAAAAAAATTGTAGATTTGCTAATATACACTTATGAATATATTCTGCTTTCAAATAATTCTCGATCTTCAAATACACTTATGAATTCTAATATTTTGTAAATCCTTTACGTTTCTATTGATTCAATTAAAACAAATTTAACTACTAGTTGATGTACGGGTGAAATTAGATTTCACGAATTGAACAAATTTAAATGCATCTACATTTAACTCAACTATTTCATTGTCAACAAAATTGCTAACCGAATTACGGAATTTACGCTTAAGATTGTTGGTGCAAAAATCAAATAAACAAATTCGGATAGCATAAAATAAATAAAATAAGTAACCAAAACATTTTTACCCGAATCGCGCTAGGCGCTGTCCTTAAGCGTATTCCGTCTCAACGTGCAAGAGGAACCGCAACCAAGATAAGACGGGTAACTGTCACTCCTTAAGGCACGACCGGAGAAGTGACTGATGAAAGATCTCCACAATATCCAGCAGAATCAATCGGAATGATATTTAGAATAGTGGAATAATAAACAAAATAAAGGAGATAGTGGAAAATTCTGATTGTAATTTTCAGTGTGTTAAATATCTTCCAAAATGAGTTGTTTATATAGAATATCAATGACTTGTATAGCTATAAGGAAAATGGGCATTAATATTATTTAATGCAATAAAGAACCACGTTCTTAGATAAATGACAATACATGAAATGAATGTCTTTAATATTATTTGTAACGGAGCAGAAATAAATCAACAGAAATGAAAAGGCAAATGGCCACGTTCACAGGTTTTCAAATTAAATAAATGGACATTAAACAAAGATAATAAAAGTGTGATCGATATTAGCCTATATTGATATCATTTAGGAGTGTGCTAATATATATATCTAATGAGAATTGGACATAGAACAAATAAATGAAATTTGAATTTATTTATATTGATCTAACGGGTTATATTCATTGAATCAAGTTAATTAAAATTTTGAGTTTTCAAATCACATATTCAACAGATCTTCTAAAAGAAGGCAACTTAGCAGAATCAGCAATGGTTGAGGTATGGCTAGAAGCAGAATCCCAGCAGTACAATCCAGCCATTTCTCCTATAGTATACCAAAGCCTCGTTGTACCTAAAATGCGTGGCGGTGCACCCGACCAAGCAATCATTGACTCAAGCTTGGAGAAGTTCAAAAAGGTGCTTGAAGTGTACGAGGCGCGTCTCTCCAAGTCCAAGTATCTTGCTGGAGATTTCTTCAGCCTGGCTGATCTCAGCCATTTCCCCTATACCAGATACCTCATGGTTTTTTTTTTTTGGACATACTAGACAGTGGCTATCTAGTTAAAAGAAAAGAAAAGAAAAAAGGAAAGTAAAAAAGAAAGTAAACTGCTGCCTAACAAAACTTCCTAAACAAGGTTGCCTCTCCAACAATCCAATCATGGATGACGCTTAAGGGTCTGCATTCCTCTCTGAAGGTTCTATTGTTGCGCTCAAGCCAGAGTCCCCAAAATGCCGTTGCAATTACCGTCTCAGAGAAAGCATTTGGAGCTGTCAGAGCGAGCATCGCAGCTAGTGCATCAGAGCAATTAGTTTCTTGATTAACTAACCCAATACCAGTTGTCTGACTCAGTTTTGCCCACAAGGCATTGGAAAAAGAACATGAGAGGAAAAGATGTGGGGCCGTCTCACACAAGCTTTGATTGCAGAGCACACACTTCTCCTCAAAGCTAATACCTCTCTTTCTCAGTTGCTCCTGAGTCAAAATTTTGTTATGTGCCAGTAACAGCAAGAAACATTTTATGGAGGGTGTCACTTTAATTTTCCAAATTCTTTTCAGTGAAAAAACAATCTTGCCTGCTGTGACTAAGGTTTTATACATCGAAGCTGCCGAGTAGATACCATTTGCTGTCCAACGCCAATGTAGTCTGTCCTTACCAGTATTGAATTGCAAATGATTGGCTTCACTTATGAGGTCTGTTTGTTCCCTAGTCAAAGGTGCTGGTAAGAGCTGGGATATAATGGGCAAGGCATTGGCTAAAGAAATGCTTCTTCTATGCACATAAGTCGGCTCAGAGCCAAAAAGCAGCAATCTTGTTTGTCCCCATTTATCAAACCAGAACAAGTTGTGCATACCAGAATGGATTTCAGTATAAGTTGAAATCTGAAAGTATAGGCGTAATGCCATCAAGTCATTCCAGAAGAAGGATCCTCTTCCATTCCATCCAATTGCTGGTATGTTGCTATCTCTTTTGGCATACAGAAGCTTTGCAAAAACTGCCCATTGTGAATCTGGCGCCTCATAGATTCTCCACCACCATTTTAAAAGGAGAGCTAGGTTTTGTAAATGGAGGTTTGTCAAACCAAAACCACCAGCGTCTTTTGGTAAGCACATTTTATCCCAAGAAAGCAATGGAATACCTTTTGTACCTGCTGTACCTTTTCCCCAAATGAAATTCCGTCTGATTTTGTCTATGGCCTTTATTACCCATATTGGAAGTCTAAACACAGACATGTAGAATACTGGAATGGATGAGAGGACTGCTTTGGCTAGAACAATTCTCCCTGCTCTTGATAATAGTGCTCCTTTCCATCCTTGCAGTTTTGCATGAATCTTATCGATTAAAGCTTGAAAAGCCGCTCTATCTGGCCTTCCTTTTGTTAGAGGTAACCCTAGATAATTGATGGGTAAGGTGGAAACAGTACAATTGAAAGATGCCCTGATGGAGTCACACACCTGCTGTGTTAAGTTGAAGGGTATTAAAGTACTCTTACTCTCATTGATCGCAATTCCTGAAAACAAGGAAAAGTTTTGCAAGACACCATGCAAGGAAGTCAATGCATTTCCTTTAGTGGTAGAGAAGATAAGCGTATCGTCAGCGTATTGCAATAAGTAAAAAGGATCGCTTAATCTAATAGTTATGCCCTCATCTATACTTGTAGCTGCTGAATGAAGCATTTTGCATAAAACATCTCCAGCCAAAAGGAAAAGAAAAGGAGATAGGGGGTCCCCTTGACGTAACCCCCTCTTGTGAGGAAAAGAAGAGCCCATCTGTTCATTGATCACTAATTTTGAGGTGGCAGTTTGAAGCAGCAGTTTGATCCAGGAGAGAAAACTTGGGGGAAAACCTCTACACTGTAGCGTTTGGAAAAGGAAATTCCAAGAAACTGAATCAAACGCTTTTCTAAAATCTAACTTGAGCAAGATGGCAGGCTCTCTTTGTTTGGAAATTTCAGAAATCAATTCTCTTGCTGAATTGAAATTTTCTGGTAGCATTCTACCACTCACAAATCCAGTTTGTGTTGTTGAAATCAGCATGGGTATGTATGGTGCCAACCGTCTAGCCAGAACTTTAGAGATTAATTTTGGCACATAACTGATCAGGCTAATTGGTCTGAAAGCTGAAAGTTGGCATGCATTTTCCTCTTTAGGTAAAAGGATGATATGCGCCAGATTATGGGAAGACAGATCTAAGTGCCCAGCAAAAAGAGAATTGAAAACCAGCATCAAATCCTTTTTTACAACCTCCCAATGAATTTTGAAAAATTCATTTGGATACCCATCAGGACCACATGCTTTATTGTTTGACATAGCCATCACAGCCAATTTGATCTCATTTTCAGAGAAAGGATTTGCTAGTTCAAGTAACTCAGAAGAAAGATCTGAGTACAGGTTGCTTGGAGAGAATGAAGGAGTTGTGAATTCAGTCCCCAACAATTTAAGAATAGATGGATTTCAATGACTAAATAATTATTATTTTCCACTCTTTCGTTCATTTTCCAGATCTTACAATTTTAATCTTTGGTTATAGACTTCTAGTCTGTGGTGAGCGCATGAGCGCATCTCTCTCTCTCTCTCTCTCTCTCTCTCTCTCTCGCGCGCGCGCACACACACACACAATTAAGTCTATAACATGGTTGACAAACTGGTAGACTGGTAGGTGCAATAACATTGGCAAAACATCTTAATTATTATTTCCTTTGGTAGGTAGCAATTCCTGCTGCAATTCAGAAAATTAAATAAAACGCATTAAAAGAGTTACTTAATTATTTACTTGTGAGTTTTTTTTTTATATGTTTTTATTTAATTATTTACTTGTGAGTTGTGAGTTGTGACTACTATATTTAGTTGGATGATAAAGAGCGGAAAGGAAAGGAAAATATAAAGATGGAAAAAAAAGAGGGATGAACTGCCCATAACAAATTTACATTTTTTATTTGGATGAAAGATAAAAGGATAATGAAAAATAAATTTCTTTTTTTGTCAATCATATTACTGTAATTTCTCTTCCCCTTCTTTCCCCACCGATTTGGAGGAGAATGAATTTAAACATAAAAAAATTATGAAAGAAACATTCTCCTCCGTAAAAATAATTCCTTTCTTTATTTCCTTCCTCCAAACACACAAAATTATTAAATTTCACCTTCATTCTCATTCCCTTCTCTCTTTACCCTTGCAGCAAACACAGTAAAGAAAAATAAATCGGAGAAAAGTTGCACGACAACATCTCAATTGCGCTGTTGTGTTTAACCTTTTGCTGTCTTATTTATACAATGAAAAAATTCAAGCAAAAAATTTTTTGTGTTTTTTATATGCTGCGGTTTATGTCAATAATTTATTAGTAAATTATTGAAAAATATATGGCTATTTGTCAAATATTTGTGTTTATAAATTGTACTACATTTATGCATTCAAACGATTGATTAAGAAAACACCATTTTTTTTTGGTTAATACAAATCAGACTCAACTCATGCGTTCATACTAACCTGTGAATGGATAATTTAGACTTTTATATTCAACTTTATTCTGTACTAAAAAAAAATATTGATTTTTCAATATTAAGGTATCGAACGTATACTTTCAGTATGACATGGAATAGAATGCATACTTCGTAATAGGCATTGGCATAGTAAAAAAATCAAAATTAAATTGTTAGTAAATATTTAGAATATCCGGGATTAAAAAAATAGTGAAAAAATGAGAATACCTTGCTACTCGCTAATTACCTACCTACCTCCTGATTTTCAATCCCGGATCGGATCTAATAGTGCTTTCTCACTGTAGGTATAGGTGTTGCGAGTAATTACAAAGTCCTTTTCAGATAATGGGAAACCCAGTACAATTCCATATGCCATTTCAGTTCGTCGACTTGTCAAATCATACATATATTCTACACAAACATACCTGAATGTTCTTCGACACATTATTTTACTCGGTTTCAGGCCACAGAAGATCCGAGCCCCGGAAGCCCTTGTGCCTCCATAAGTAGACATCAAGTATGCTGTCTATGCACATCCTTTGAAAGGTGCCACTATACACTAGTGACTAGTGAGAGAGAGATATGGCAGGTGTGAAAATATACGGGAAACCCATTTCGACATGCACGGCACGCGTGCTCCTGTGCCTGGAGGAGGTCGGCGCGGAGTATCAGCTGGTGTCGATCAACATGCCGTCCGGCGAGCACAAGGGCCCTGCTCACCTTGCTCGCAATGTGAGGCTCTTTTGTTTTCTATAAGTATCATTCAGAAAGTTTATGGTAGTTAACTAATTTGGCATTGATCACGAAAGTTATCTAATTTGGTACTTAAGTACTTACTAATTGCTTCTTTTTTCTCTTGAAGTAAATTAAACTGTTGGGTCTACTAGCACTGCTAGATAAAGTGTGTGTGAGTCGACCTACGGACAATGGCTCCGTTTGGATAAGTGTGGGAAGAAGGGAAGAAAGGAAGAAGTGGGAGGAAGTATTGGGAAGTGTGTAACTTTGTGAAGAGTTTGGATTGTTTATAATTTTTTTTTCTTCCCTTCTTCCTTCTTCCTATTTCTTCTCAACGTATCCAAACGGAGGCAATTATAAATAATAATAATAATAAAAAAGTTAACTGTTGGGTACCAATTTTATGATAAATCAATAGATCTATTTTCCAGAGTCCTTTTCCAAAACAAAAAAAATTGAAAAATACCAAAATTTGCAAAATAGGATTTTTTATAAAAAAAAAAGTTATTCAGCAAAATTTGAACATATATAAATAAATACATTTTTGAAGACGCTAAAGTATATATAAAATCTATAAAACATGATTAATTGGATAGTTATTGATGTAGAAGAGTTAAATGACTTTAAATGCAATATCGCACTTCAGATGTATCAAATGCATCGCATTTTTAAATAAAGAGGGAAAAAAATATGACACACAACGCACAAGTCATCTGATTAAAATAAAAATAAATAGGAATGAAATCAGATGGCTACTAGTAAAAATAATTAAGCAAACATTACTTTTTTAGTCGGTATAAACCCTGATTGTGGCCATTGCAGCCATTTGGACAAATTCCTGCACTCGAAGACGGCGATCTGGTGCTTTTTGGTGAGATCCAAATTCTCTAATCTCTATTGTCTATGGTTTTCTTTCTTAAAAATTTTGTTAGGCCATGGGAAATTTAATACTAAGTGAAATCGAATCGGTTTGTCAGGCTCTCGCCTGGAGTAGTATTTGGGCTTTGATTTTATTGTAGTAATTTAACCGTTAATAAAAGCTTAAATAGGCAGAATGAAACCAACATAGCCCAAGTCTTATAATACTGATATACATTGCCAAGTGGATTTTATACATGAAATGTGTTAAAGTTCCCTTTTGGTTATAATTTGAGGGAAAGATCAGATTGCTAGCTATCCTAAATTTCAATTTTTTTTTATAATTATAGGGGCTTAAATTTTGTCACATTAAAATCTTCAACCAAATTTTCTTTCGGCATAAATTGAAACATTTTTGAAGGCATGAATAAGCAGCCTAACAAGCTTTTTGCTCAATTTTATTGAAGATAAGTATTGTCTGTGTTACTTTTATAGCACGAATAATTACATTTCACTAGAGCAATATCTATTTTTCATATGTAAGATGAAAAGGTAGCGATACCAATTTTAAGGGCATGTTGGTCATTTTCTCATAAAATTTTGAAGGCTTTCGGTGAAGTGAATTACAAATTATGTAATGCTACTGTCTTCTTTTTTTTTTATCTGTGAGGTTTTCTGAGAGAATTATATATCAAAATTACTCGCATGTAATTATGTCAGAATCCCGCGCAATTTCAAAATATGTACTCCGGAAGTACAAGGAATCTGGCACCGATCTTCTAAAAGAAGGCAACTTAGCAGAATCAGCAATGGTTGAGGTATGGCTAGAAGCAGAATCCCAGCAGTACAATCCAGCCATTTCTCCTATAGTGTGGCAAAGCCTCATTGTACCTAAAATGTATGGCGGTACACCTGACCAAGCAATCATTGACTCAAGCTTGGAGAAGCTCAAAAAAGTGCTTGAAGTGTACGAAGCGCGTCTCTCCAAGTCCAAGTATCTGGCTGGAAATTTCTTCAGCCTGGCTGATCTCAGCCATTTCCCCTTTACCAGATACCTCATGATTACACCTTATGCGTCGGTGTTTGAATCATACCCGCATGTTAAAGCATGGTGGGAGGATATTACGTCGAGGCCAGCATTTAAGAAGGTGTCTGCTGGCATGCTCGGTTCTTAGGAAATTTATCTTGAGATGAATAATATATTTATAAATAATGTATGATGAGGGAACTAAATTGCATTGGCTGGTAATTTGCTTGTGTAAGTTGGTTTTTGTCCTTGTACTGGTAAATTCATAAAAAAGCACTTGGATGTGCTTCTATTTCTATAGTTTGGTGTGAGTGAATGATATGTTGCGCCATGAGTGGTTTGGTAGTTTCTACAATCGCCACATCCACATGCATTCTGTATTTGTTTAAGAGCGGTCAAGATCATTTGCTCCATTGTTGATTGTTCTTTTATATAAGAATAAATTATGAAAGTGAGCCCAATTAGAATTTTCTTTTTTAAAATCCGAAATAGTTATGCAAGCCACCTGGAACAAAATTTAATAAGTTTATCGAAGTAAGAAATATGGTAAAATTGGTTAGATTTAACCTTGCTAAATCTTGCAACTTAAATTCTTAATCTTACAATTAAATCTTGCAGCTTATATACTATCAGCTTCCACCTGTTGTTACTGTTAAGCAGAGATCATTTCACCCAGCTCAGATATTTTCTTTTTACCTTCTGAAAAATTTTTGTTTGATAAAGATTTAGACCCTCTCACATTGCATGCCAGAATGGATGGTAGATTTTTTTTTTCCCGAAATTCATATTGTTCCTTAAAGATTAATATCAAAATTATGGTACTTACCATTCGTAAACTTCGAAAAATGTTTAATTTACTTATTACCTATGAATAATCCGCGAATTCGTCTTAATGGTACTGGCTGGCATTTTTCTTTGGTTTTTATGTAGCAATTGCAAACTTTACTATTATGTTTAAATTTTTCAGGATCCAAAAATTTCGAATATGCCTTATGATGTATGAGTGTTGATCTACTAATTTATTGAACTCACTGCTTATGTCATATTGGGGGGAAAAAATAAATTATTGATGTATAGACACCTTGACCAAAAATAATAATAATAATAAATCTCCCTCTTTAAAAAAAATGCCGATATATTTTAAAAGTTGAAAAATGTTCCCATAGTATCAGAAAATACTATCGTTACCACCATAATTTATTTGATTTTTTAAGAATTTACCTGAAGCATAATTTTCTTTGACGAGTTAATACGTCAACAACTAATTTTCTTATTGCACATACAACTGGCAAAATTCCGGCTAACATTTAGCAGATGTAACCCTGTGAACTTACGCGACTTTATTAAGGTTTATTATAAATATTTAAGTGTACCTTATGTACTTTATTTGCTTAAATATTTTTTAAAGTTTATTGGAGCCCTGTCTATAGTTTAGTTTAAATTTTACAGATTCATGTTTGTATAAGTAAAAAAGTTGCTCCTCCTTTAAAATGTATGCAGTATAATTAATTTATGTATTAATCTAGATAAAGGGGAAAAATGTAAAGATTTTAATAAGCACGAGAAATTATTGTCCGGCTTCTCTTTTCTCAAAATCAAAATCATGAGAAATTATTGCTTAGTTTGTTTGGTCTCCAGCTCCACTAGATAGGGATCCAGATAATAAAACCGTACCAGGCTAGGATCCTTGTCCTTGATTTGTACTTACATTAATTTATATTCGCATATATTTCAAGAATATCTCAAAAAATCAAGGATCAAATCGGAATTCATCGCGGTCTAGCCTCTAGCGTTCGTGAGAAAGAAATCCATTAGGCTCCGTTTGGATGGTTGAGAATAAGGTAAGAAGAAGGAAGAAGGGAAGAAATTTATTGGGAAGGGGTAAATTTATTGGGAAGTGTGTAACTTTTGTGAAGAGTTTGGATGGTTAGAAATAAATTTATTGGTAAAAATTGATTATTCCTTATTTCTTATTCCGGGAAGAAGCCATCCAAACGGAGCCTTAAATAGGATCGGAGTTATCGCCATATCAAAACACAAGTACAAACAATTCTTTAAAATACTGCTTTAATTCTAGTATATATTCTAAAGTCTGAGTATTGTGGAAGAATAATCTGAACGGTCCCTTCCTAGCTAGGTTGTATCGCAAGTCAACCGTCAGTTTGTCCATTTTATTTATTTTGAAAAAAACCGTTTCTATAAACTTCTAAGCATTTTTTTTAAGTAGATATAAAATTAAAATCGAGACATGGTAATTGTTCAAAGTGCGTCATCACGTCCGTCCGCTGCGCTTGCATTTTTACTAATACATGTACGTAACTTTCTGCATGAATTTAAAATATATAAATTCATACGTGATATATATTGATAGAAAATTATAAGAAACTTATACATAATTCACATTTTTTTATTTATAGAAATTCTGTAGACGTATCCTAAATGAACGAAATTATTTTTCTTAAACTTTATCTTTAATCCTAAATTGCAGATTCATTTTTAATTATCTTCAATATCTATACTCTTAAATTGCGTCAATTGTGAAAAACAAGATACGCTAAAATTCCGCTTTGACGATTGCAAGTTATTAATACTCCGCATAATTTTTTCATAAAAAAAATTCAAATTAAGAAGATAAAAGTTCATCATGTGTTATTTAAGATAATGCATCAACCATCATCTATATAAGAGTAAAATATTCGTACAATCCCACCTAACGTACGGTTGCTCAATTGCTAGTCCCTAAAAAATTTGAAAAAAAAAAGTACTACTGTCCATGTTGGATTTTTTTTTTCATCCTTCACATTGCTCCACGGTCCACGCCAAAAAAAATTCACATTCTATTCTCAGGGCTACTCTGTCTATAAATTACGACCATTTGCTCATGCTGCTCAAATCACAATTGGAGTCTGAGAGATCTAAAGAAAGTGAAAGACATGAGTTTGATCAAGCTGTACGGGACGCCTATGGCAACATGCACGGTGCGAGTGCTCCTGTGCCTGGAGGAGGTCGGAGCCAAGTACGAGTTGGTGCCGATCAGCAGTGGCGGATCTAGAAAAAATATCTAGGTGGGTCTGACAACCTCTGTTTAAGTTTTCAGCCCCACTTTCGAGTACTCCAATGGAAGAAAAAATTAGCTGGGGCTAAAGGGGGGCTCCAAGGGCTCGACGGCGTGAGGTGGGGCTCTAGCCCCACCCGCCCCGGTGGTAGATCCGCCCCTGCCGATCAGCATGCCGACCGGCGAGCACAAGAGCCCTGCTCACCTTGCTCGTAATGTAAGATTTTCACATACTGTAACACTATTCAAGAGTTATGATAGGGAGTAATATATTATATATAGTACCGGCCGGTAGGGTACAGGTTAGCCATTACTTGTAATCATAAAGGAAAACTATTTGATCTGCTATACATCAATCTTCAAACAGATGAGAAACTAAATTTGGTGTGAAATAATTCTGTGTTTGGTGTTTAATTGCAGCCGTTTGGACAAATTCCAGCCCTTCAGGATGGTGATCTTACGCTTTTTGGTGAGTTTTTCAATTTCTCTATTAATTTCATTTTGCGCAAACAGTCTTCTTTTTATATATGTTAGTAGCATATCATATGCCTTTAATTTGGGGATCCAAGCATTTTGAGCTGCCGTGTAAGCATACACCCTGACTTGATTGTAGCGCCAATTGCATTGATCAGCCTTTTAAATTTTAATGCGACTAAACTCAATTTGCAAATATTTTTCTATTTTAATATTTTATCACAATAGCATATGCCCGTAGAACTTGGGCTAGAAGCATATTATGGGAAAAAAAATGTGAGTTTATTTTTCTTACCAACATCATTTAGCCTAATTTAATTAATTTACCTTGTCACATTTAATCAAAACACTAATTAACTGCAGTAAAAAGACCTAATTCAGCCTGACTCATTAACATTGTAAGTAATGTGCAGGACACTATGCTTTACAATTGTGTTGATTTGCTCAATTTTTTTGTTTTCAAAATTGTTACGAGCAATCCTGACAAAGCTAAAAACCAGACTTATGATATCCGAGCCAAAACTAAAATGAGCTATTTACCAGAATCACGTGCAATTGCAAGATATGTGCTGCACAAGTTCAAGGGCCAAGGTCCCGACCTTCTAAGAGAAGACAACTTGTCAGATTCGGCAATGGTCGATGTATGGCTGGAAGTAGAAGCCCACCAGTACAATCCTGCCATCTCTCCAATAGTGTACCAAAGCCTCATTCTTCCAAGGTGGCACGCCTGACCAAACAATCATCGACACGAACTTGGAGAAGTTGAAGAAGGTGCTTGATGTGTATGAAACTTGTCTCGCAAAGTCGAAGTACCTGGCTGGGGATTTCTTCAGCCTGGCTGATCTCAGCCATTTCTCTTATACAAAGTATTTCATGGCTACCCCTTATGCATCGGTGTTCGACTCATACCCGCATGTTAAGGCGTGGTGGGAGGATTTTACTTCAAGGCCAGCATTTAAAAAGGTGGCTGCTGGCATGACGCCTCAGCAGTGAAATTTGCAAATATGATGGATACTGGAGTTAATTCACTGGATTTTCGAAGTATTTGGTGTTTGGTTTCAAATTTTAGTTGTCGATCATGATGTTTTTTTTTTCAATAAATAAATCGAAATCATTTGGATGTTTCTATTACCCAATTTGACAGCATAAATGTTTATTAAAGTGTTCAAGGTTACTCACCATCTTCTCTGATGTTCTTTTAGTTTTTCTTTATTACTTATTTTATGGGTTACTAGTTACTACAGATTTTTTTTTGTTAATTGTCCTTTGGAACTTCGTTCATTCGTTGCCTCAAAACATAAGTTACTCATCTCTGTTTATACTGAACCAATTTCTTTACATCAAGAATGTTATGTTTTGATGCTGCAAAGAAAATTTGATCCTCTGATTCTAATTGTACCTTCAGAAAATTTCTTGAACTAGAATATAGACCTTTTATTTGAAATAAATTTGACTATTTTGTTTTAAAAGAATTCAAAAGGAAAGGAAGGTGCAATCTGCAATGACAGAATTCGGCTATAAGACTTACCACCATAAACTTTGCAAGTTAGATTTTCTGCTTGCTTATTTACACTAGAATAAAAAAAAGGACTATTCCAAATCTGGATTAACTGAATATTATCATCTACATCGATCATTTCTTTTCTGGCAATTTTTCAAGCAACTCCGGAATCACATCAAACAAATCAGCAACTAGGCCATAATCAGCAACCTGCATAAAACAGCAAATTACAGAAAGAGTGTTTGAATAATTAGGCAATGAGACAAAAATTTGGTTGCCAGAAGCATCTTCGCCCTGGAAGCCCCAACTAGGCCACCACTGAGAGGTTGCCATGTGTTAATTCTGTGCTTCTAAACAAAATTCTAAATATGAACCCTGCATATATTTCAGCTGAGGTGTAATCACATGTATATTTGAATCTGTGCATAGCTAACATTTGTGGACGAAAATGTGGGACCATAGTGTCATGCTATTGTTGGTGGACTGGAGGCAGAAATGCTCCGGGACTATTAAAGCCCTCTTATGCAATAGTTTTATAACAGATTCCAGAAAAATATTACTTCTCAAAAAAGAAAATAATAATAATAATAATTTGAATATGCACTGTAAGTCTGTAACATGAGAAAACAGATATATTATGAAACTAATGGACATGTGCATGTCCTCCTATATCAATTTTTCAAAAGCTGAGTTAACCAAATTATTCTGACCATGGCAGAATATCAAGTGCAGGGATTATAGCATTTTGGGATAAAAGGCTTAGACTTTCAGACAATTTCAAGTACCAGTGATGTACAACATTATTTTCACTTGTTCATATCATTAACAATTTTGAGGTTGTTATGTAAACTGAGCAATTTAAGCTTGCGTTTTGAAAAATTTCCTCCTACTTTGTGCAGGTAAGCTAAGGAATCCCCTTTTGGCCTCCAATTCATTAGTTTTACTTAAAAGAAAAAGAAATGACAGCGAAAGACTGTGAACAATATATATATATATATATATATATATATATATATATATATATATATATATATATATGATCTAAAGAATGGTACCTGAAATATGGGAGCATCAGCATCTTTATTTACAGCCACAATAACCTTAGAATCTCTCATGCCAGCCAGGTGTTGTATGGCTCCTGAAACTCCAAATGCAATATATAGCTCTGGAGCAACTATCTTGCCAGTTTGACCAACCTGGCATGAAATTTATAGCTTTTAGGGGGGGGGGGGGGGGGAGAAGGGGGGAGAGAGAGAGAGAAAGAAGATTAAAAATGTCGCAGTGTTACCTGGAGATCATTTGGTACAAATCCAGCATCAACAGCAGCCCGAGTGGCACCAACTATTTGAGGATAGAAAATAACAAAGTTAATAAGTAAATAGAAATTACTTCATCGAAAAGCTAGGGAAACAGGAACAGGTACCAAGAAGGCCTTTTTTGTTGGAACTTCCAGAAATAAAAGAAAAACTAACTATTAAACACCAATCAGGCTTCTAAGTTAGAATAGGCAAAGAACAAAAAATTCCATGTGAAACTAGCATGTATATATACTGGTATCCATCTAATTATTACAGTCACATTACATTTTTCACTAAAAAGTACTACAAATGGATCCACCAATAAATATGCATGTGTTCCACAAGAAAAGTAAAACAAGTTCTGCATTTCATTGCAATTCATAGATACATGTAAGATGTAACATAATGGAGATGTACCTGCTGCACCAAGTTTCTCAGCAAGCTTTTCCAGCAATTTGAAGTTCTCTGCGCTTTTCAAAGCGCGTCCTCCTGTAACCACCACACGTGCATTTCCCAAGTCGGGCCGCTCAGAATCTTGAGAGCTAAGGTCCAACCACTTTGATTTCCCAACAATTTCTTTAAAATAAATAAAATAAACAAATCAATAAAAAAAAAAAGTACACATGAAGGAGGAGGGAGGGCAGGGAGAGAACACCTCCTAGCATACTTGCATAACATAAATACAAAAGGCAGAATTGAGGGGGGAGGGGGGGGGGGGGCGTAGAAAGTCTGTCTGTGCAGGTTGGATTCAAGGCAGATCTCATGCAATTTTACTCTGCCATTCCTCATGCAAGGCTGAGAATTACTACCAGTCCACCACATGTACCGTACATGATCAAAGCAGTTTGCATAGCAAAGAAACTCATGGCGATAATGTGCCATGTAATGAAATATACTTGGTGAAATAAATTGTACCTTGGTTCAGAGAAGAAATGTCAATCTGGGTGATAGTTGCAGGATTTGTTTTCACAGAATCTGGATTTGCTGCAACTGGGAAAGAAGTTGATCTTACAGTCATCATGCACGGAGATTGTCCTGTGTATCGCACCGTGCACAAAGCATTTCCAGCATATATTGGCCTATAATATCAATTTAATCTAAAATTTACTTGGAGTCAAACAATTTTCTTTTCCTGTGCACTGTATAGAAGTTATTTTCTGTTTATCACTTAAACCGCTAAACAAAGAGAAGACTCAGAAAATGTAAAGTGTTTTCATCAGTCAATTCAAGAGGTAAAGATACCTTTTCATGCTTTTACAAAAGTGTATAGACATTACCTCTTGTTTCCCAGGAGTACATAATATATTTTAAAGGAAAGCGTTATAGTCATCTTCTCTATAGTTAACATAGGTCATGTAACAAATTTGCTTTCAATTTGAGAATCACTTGGTCATCAATCAGCCAATAAAATTGACCACTTCTTATACCAAATCTGTTTTCAAATTGCACCAAATTTGAAACCAAATCTAACTAAACTATAAAATAGATACTTGTAATTTTACTTTCCTGATAGATACTGCATGATCGATTTGTCAGGATTGTCAATAACCGAGTCTATTTTAAAATCTTCCAATGACTAGTGAGAAAACCTGACTAAATTGAACATATTTGATTCATCCTTGAATTAGAAATTAGACAGGTAAAATATATCTTAACATCAAGTGCTTCAGGAAAGAAGGATAAGCCAGTAGAAAGAGCTCAATTTATACGTAAACCCTTTCTACTTCAGAAAATCCAACCTGACAAAGAGGTGAGGCTCAGATATCTGAATAACATCTGTGATGGGTGAAACATCCAACAGAGCGGCAGCACGTGGTAGAATATTCTTCCCAAAAGAAGTTGAGGCCGCCATTACATGACTATAACTTCCCTTCTGGTGTACCATTTTAACAATCTCACCCCAAGATTCTGCCATTGGATGTTCCAGTTCTTCCGCATCGGCAACAAGAACCTGACATAGACTAAAATTAGAACAACAACATCATACTTATATCAACTCAACTTCTGGGCTAGTAGAGTAGAATTTTTTTTTAAGGAAACAAATATATGGAATATAAGAATATTACAGAATTTGTTTGACCTGTTCTGTTTCTTTAAAAGGGGGAATTATTTACGAAGATGTACTGAATCAAAAATTCCAAAAAGATAAATATAATTTGTAACGTCATTGTCATCGGAACCTTTAACTAAATCAAACAAAGCAATTCTTCAAGTACAAAATGTATGTCATACTTATCTGGTAAAGTCTATAAATGGTCAGACGCTCAGACCTAACTATCTGGGAAACTGATAGTTAAAAAAAATGAAAAGACGATGAAAGCACAAGGACTCTCCAAGTCCATTACTAGCGCATACACCATATTATCGAGGAACTTAAACTAAGTCAGTACTGCAAACAAAAAAGGAGAAGGGAGAAACACTTTAGAGCATTTATGGATAATGTAGGAAATATCTTTGCAAATTTCCCTTCTTTAGTTGCTTTTGATCTTTTATTTTCACTTTCCTTCCTGATGATTGTTTAGGTTTTCATATGTTACCTAATTATTTTTCAAATCCCTTGCTTATTTACCTGGGTGCCTTCCATCAATTTTCATAAAGAATAATGCCATTCACAGAATTTGTGAAACTAACAGCAAAACGGGGATAGAATAATTTTCTTCACTTATTTGGGTGAATTTTTGCACATGAACCGAAAAAAACTCAAAATATATCACATATTATCCAACCAAAATGAGAATGACCACACTAGCATAGTATGGCTACGTGTCAAAGAAGTCAATTAATATTACAGTAGTTCTAAGTCTGTTGGTTCACGCATCATTTCAGCTGGTTATGTAGGGATTAAAATGGAACTACTTCTTTTCTTGTACCTCTGAAACTAAGGGATGGCATGTTGCTGCATGTTGAGCGGCCTTTTCAACTGATGGCCCAGAACCTGCTAACAGAACTGAAATTGAATTTTCTTTTGACACCGCTTCAGCTGCAGCAAGCGCACTTAGAGAAGACGGTTTTACAAATCCACCCTCGTGCTCTGCTACAACTAGAGTGCTTATCTGAAAATTATACATGTAATTGCTCAATCAAGCATCAATGCATCTAAAAACTAGCCAAGCCAAGAAAAGACAAAATTGAAGAATGAAAAAATATAACCAATGATGCACTTTTTACAGAAAATGAAATTGACATGAACTGGTCTACGCTTAATGCAATGTAGCTCTTCTTCACAGAGACAAGTCACTGGCAACACTTTATATTTATTTTAATTCATTGATAAATGCACTAAAAGTATCTATTACATTTTACTTGATCCATTCATCTTATGGACTCTCAATTTTGTGCATACCAAACTTGAAAAAAAAGCATGCAACTTTGAAAGCTTAATACTTAATCAGAAAACAATTTAAAATTAACATTCCTCTCAATTTAAGAGTTCAACTAACTGGGGACAGTAGAAGATCAAAGTAATAAGAACTAGAAAGAAGAGGAATTGGGACATGGAAACTTACAAAACGACATATGGATTGCGAGAACGGCGTGAAGTAAGGCGATGAGTTCTTTCGAAGTGCTCTCAGAGCTGCAATTGCTGCCATCTCTCTCTCGCTCGCTCCCTCGTCTCTTTTTTCACTCTTTAGGGAGGATGCGTCGGTTCCTCTGTGGCAGTTACTCTAAGGTTTTCTGTGTGTCAGGTCACTGCCATACGAAGTGCTCACGAGTACAGTTCTTATTTTATGCGACGAGGAGACTATAAACGGGAAATAAACAGAACATTTGAAATTTTCAATAATAAATTTATCTGTAAATTATAAATTTATAATCGTGTGATTCAAATATGTCAACAGATTATTTTATTAGATAAAATACAAACTCTACGTTTATTCAGATACTTCTTTTCATATTCTGTTTTAAATCTGTCTTATCTAAATTAATTGTCATATTCCTAACATGACATTAATAATGACTAAATTATTTTAAAAAGTCATTAATGTAACAAAAGTACTAAATTAATTCTCGAGAACTACAAATTCAATACATGATTTTATTACTATATTATGGTCCGGTTAAATATCTTGAAAATAAAAATCGAATTAGTTCTAGATGGTTAATAATATTTTTTTTTAGATTAATAACGTTATCTTTTAATTGATCTTCAATATTATAAAATTTAATCCGAGTGCATTTGGAATAAAATTTTAATCTGAAATAAAGAAATAATCCAAATGCATTTGGGTTAAATATTTATTCTGAATTTAAAATTATTTAGAAATAACATTATTAATTTAAAAAATATTCTCAACAATATAAAAAAATACTGTTTCCTATTCTGAAAAATTAATTCTAGTTTTATCCACAAACGATCCAAATGCAAGCTTAGTACGTAATATCTACTCAATAACAATTGTTAACCATTCTATCGTATGTTTACGTGATAAATATAACACGGGTGGGGACGCGATTATTAACACAACTTGCGAACAGATAAGATCATATACGTGTGAACAGATAGATAGAAGTTCTATTACGATAAGGAACTTATATGCAAATCAATACACATAAAAAAGTCTAAAAGAATTAGATCCAATATATTTAAATTATCACGACTGCACGAGTTGATTACTATGTTCATATTCTTCCTTTTATCTAGACGATGTTATCATGTTGTTAAATGTTTGCACCTTTTACTCATATCAGTTGGGACACGAAATGGATTGTGTGTTTCCTTAATTATGTATTGATTGAAGCATAAATTGGATTTTGTCAATTATTTTTTTAATTTTATTAGTTGAAAAATGAATTCAAACTTAAAGAAGGTTCTGCTATACCAAAATGTACTTTGGACTGTATATTCTAGTTCAATATTTCTATCCAGCATTGCCAACTGACCCTCAAAAAAAAATACTTCTATCCAACATACTTTGTATGTTAGAAGTCTATCCAATGTAAATTTACTTCTATCCAATATAAATTTACAGCCTTAACTTATTATTTTTAAACTTATAGTTATTAGATGTATCCAACATACTTATGTATATATATAACTATATATAAATTTCCTACAATTATTTGTAACTATATATATAACATACTTATGTATATATATAACTACAGTTATTAGTTGTACACACTTTCATGGACGGGAAAAACAAATGCGAATTATTTATAAATCTATCAAAACCTTGTACAGGGTATATTTGGTATGATTAATGAATGAGTCTTATTCCGAATAAGACTTATTCGGGATGAAACCAAACGCATCCGGAATAAATCTTATTCGGAATAAGAGTTTATTCAACCCTTTATTCTAATTCCACCAATATGATGGAATTAGAATAAGAGATTGAATAAGTTATTATTCCGAATAAGACTTATTCCGGATGCGTTTGGTTTCATCCCGAATAAGCCTTATTCTCAACTTGATACCAAACACACCCACAATTATTCTCAACTTGAAAAGCAAAAAAGAGGTACTTCGACGGACTGGACAGGTCCAGTTCCTCCTCTCTCAAACGGTCACACCACCGCTTCTTCACACTTCACAGTTCAGTTCACACTCGATTCAATCGAATCCCTCCCTCCCTCTAGAATCTCTCTCTTTGCGAATAGAGGTCTTTCTCTCTCGTTGCAGTTGTACCAATTTGCGTCTCTCGTCTCTCTCCTCACAGTTTTATTTTGTCAGTAGTTACTAGTTAGTTAGTCCGGTACCGATATGAGAGAGAAGAACTCCCGAAAAATCAGTTGCAAAATTGCAAATTATAACAGAAGTAAACTAACATGGAAAAAACCGAATCCAAAATTCCAAAATCTCACTCCTCACCACTTCCCAGTTCTCTTCCATTTCCATTTCACTCTAAAACCATCTCTCTCTCCCTCTTTCTCTTTCTCTAAACCAAAACAATGGCGCCTTTCTCCATCCTTTGGCAAACCAACAAGAGCGCTTCTCTTTCGCTACCAAAACCATTGACAAACAAGAAAAGGATCTCTGCTTTCTCTACTCCTCTTCCTCTCTCTCGTTCTCCTTCCTCTTCTGGTTCTGTTTCCATCTGTCAAAAACCCTTGGAAAGCTTGAAATTTAGAATGCTTCTAGTTCCTCCACCTCAGCAGCAAAGAAGCATTCGTACTAGTACGCTCTGTGCCTCCTCCTCCACTCACAACCCCACCCCGAGCAACGACTCAGATCAGAAGCCGCCATCCCCATGGATCAGAAAGCTACAACTGCTCTTAAGAGACTACTACTTGAGGGTACCGGCATGGATCAGAAAACGAAAGGAGTTCTTCGCTTTACTCCTGTTCGTGGTCTTCCTCTTGGCTTATAGGGCACTTTCTACCAGTAAAAAGACTTCAATAAAGGAGGTGCCTTATTCAGAGCTTGTCAGTGAGGTCAAACTTGGCAATGTAGCATCTGTGGAGTTTGAAGAAGCCTCTAGATGGATATACTTCCATACAATTACATCTCATCAAGAAGAGGTGGAGGGTTTAACTTGGAATATTAAGTACAAAACACGAACTGTAAAGAAAGACAAGAAATTTCTCCTTGGATTGTTGCACGACAAAGAAGTAGTTTACTGTTCTGTGCGTCCTTCTCTTTGTCGGTTTCTTTTTACATCCATATGCACAATTGCCTTATTTTGGATTACCATTGTTCCTGTAATTTGGTTCTCAGAGGCGTGGCCTAATAGTTTAGGCAACAGTGCAAAGAAATACCGTACTGGTACGAGGCAAAAAGTTACTTTTGATGATGTGCAAGGTGTGAATTCAGCTAAAGCTGAACTAATTGAGGTGATTTTAATATCTCTTTCCTTTATTATTATATGTTTCTTTGTTTACATATTTTCATATTTTGTCATTTTTAGTAGTCTGGTTTCATTTGTAGAAGCACATAAATTTGAAAATAGCCTGAGACTTGGTACTGATAAAAAAATACATAAATAAATTCTGTTCATTGTCAGACTGCTTTTTTACCATATATGATAATATTCTTCATTTAAAATTCATAGAAGAATCATTATAACCTTAAAATCAATATAATCAGAATTAATTTTTCCTAAGTGCTTTCTAAAAAGAAAACAAGATTTGAACAATAGAAAGTTCCTTTATGCTTAAACTTTGGCACGAAGATGATGCAGAATGGCACTGTTTCTGTTATTTAATCCAATTTGTTTGTATCATTTCTCCTAGGTGGTGAATGGTCTGTGTGGCACTTTAGATTACAAAAAACTAGGTGCCAAACTACCGACAGGAATCTTACTCGTGGGCCCACCTGGTACGGGCAAGACATTGTTGGCCCGTGCTGTAGCTGGTGAAGCTGGCGTGCCGTTTTTCTCAGTTTCTGCAAGTGAGTTTGTAGAGGTATATGTTGGTAGGGGAGCGTCTAGGGTTAGGGAGTTGTTTAAAGAAGCCAGAGGAGAGGCACCGGCGGTTGTGTTCATTGATGAGCTAGATGCTGTTGGTGCTGAGAGGAATGATTATAGTGGAGAGAGAAATCAGACTTTAAACCAGGTACATATCAGGTTTTAATGGGATCATTACCCTTTTTGGTATTAAGTGCATCCTGGTATTGGTTTTTTATCTATTAGTACTATAGTGTATGGTATGTATGTTCATGCAATGGCTACGTTGGTGGTACAGTTTAGTTTGTACAACAATACACTCATGACCTTCAGCGGTTGTGGTTCGCTGAAATGGACAGTGGTTCAAGTATTGTCAGTTTTTCTTGTACTTAAAATACAATGTGTAGCAGGCGAGCAGCATATCGTGGAATGGCTGAAGTTCCACTGTATGCCTGAAGTTTAATTCATATTTTATAAGAGTAAGCGATGGCTGTCTGATCCCTGCGCTTTCTGCAAGAATACAAAAAAGTTTTTATAGTGTATTGTGTCTGAACTGACAAATGAAATGTTGCAAAGTACCCATTTGAATGGAATAAGCCCAATTCCAGGTTTTATACTGGCCTTGGTTCTCACTAAGAGGCAAAAATTGTTATTGATATGTAAAAATGAACTCCCAATTTGGTCCAAAAATCAATTACTTGATGATACAATTAGGCTGAAAAAATGGTAACTACTTAACTCCATTTGTGCAACACCATCTGCTAATTTTTGAGAGACATAAAATTATTGAAGCGGTACTAATGCATTCCACATTCTTCAATTTCAGCTACTCACAGAGATGGACGGCTTCGACTCTGACAAGCAAGTAATTGTACTGGCAGCCACGAACCAGCCGACTGCTTTGGATCCAGCGCTTCTCCGACCAGGCAGGTTCTCTAGAAAGGTGTATGTAGGAGAACCCAATCTTGAAGGGAGGAAGAAAATCCTGGCTGTCCACCTAAGAGGAGTTCCCTTGGAAGAGGAGATGGAGGTTGTGTGTGATTTAGTTGCGAGTTCAACTGAGGGCTTTGTGGGAGCTGACCTGGCAAACATTGCCAATGAGGCATCTTTACTTGCTGTCAGAAGAGGTATGAATGTTTTGATTTAGGCTGGCTTACATTTTGGTAATTATCAAAGCCCGTTCATGTGACATGCCAAATTAGAGCTTGTATCTCTTTTCTGACTGGTACTACCTAGGTAGTTAATGATCTTGGAAAGACAGGTTCCAATCTTACTTCCGGCTAGTCTGGTGTTAACTCCTACTGGGAACTTGGGATAAACTCAACTATGATCATACAACCTGCTTGTTTTCATTGTTTTTTTATTAGCTAATTGATTGACCGCTCACAAGAAAATTGATATTTCCAGGTGGCAGCTTAGTGACTCGGGAGGATATACTTGAGGCTATTGGGAGGGAGAAATTCGGGGTTAAGGAAAAACAAGCAAATGCAAAGGAAGGGAAGAGCCTCATAAAGCTGTTTTCATGGCTACCTTCCTTGGCACAAGTCCCTGAGAAGAAGTAGAAATAGCAGTGAAAAGGGTAGCGTAGAGATATGAGTTGTTGAAAGCATATGGTCCAAATCTATTATCTACTCTTTGCTAAGGAAGAAATAGACGTGGGTGATTAGTTCATTGATTCCTTGTATTAAAGGAAAAATTTTGCATATATTAGGGCTATTCAGAAGTTTTACGTTTTGTTTTTTTTTTTTTTTAATACTGATTGAGAGTGGAAGGGGTTTCACTCTGGATGAAATGATAATCAGTTACATGTATAGCAAAATGACTAATCTGAGCTGTTTCAATTACAACTACAATTACTCTACACTATGTGTGTGTGTAATATATGATGTTGAGTTTGCCGTTATTCATTAATAGGCAAGATATCCCAGATTGCATAAGTTAGTCGGACGAGAGCAACACACTCTACTCTCACTAAATAAATGCAAAATTATACTTGTAAAACGTACATGTGCAGCGTGAATGGTATTTCATTGCAAGTGTGGGCTGGACTGCCTGTTTATATGAATGAACATCTTGGCCCAAACAAAATTATTAGCAACTTTTTTCTGTTTTTCATGGAACTATGGAAGTGAGTAGGCCAGCAAAAGGAAGCCCGTTTCACCATATTTCATTTCGTTTCATCCGGACGAAACGGTTAACAAAACAATAAAATGGTTTTGTCTGGTTGAACGAAACAGTTAATAAAACAATAAAACAGTTTCGTCCATGTGTAAATCACAAAAATTTCGTTAATTTCATTCGTTTCATCCTTGCGAAATGGTTAATGAAATTGGAATTCAATTTCGTCAACGAAATAGTTAATGAAACACCCTAGTTTCGTAACAGTTTCGCACGTTATGCAGGCCTCGAAGTGAGGCTCGAATGTAAGAAAATTTTTTAATGCTACAAAGCAAACCAATATATATGCTATAATTATATGGAGAAAGTTTAATATGCACCATAGTGCATAGGGCATTCCGTGCACTACGGATTTTTTCAGAAATTTTTTTGTAAATTGACAAATCTAATTTAACCGATTTAATCTACATATTGAAATCTCATACCAAACCAAAATTTACAATTTTTTAGATTTTATTACTATTTTTTTCGAATTTTTTAAAACATGTCATTTTTGGAATGTTGTACTATTTACAATTTTTCAAAAATGACATGTTTTAAAAAATTCGAAAAAAATAGTAATAAAATCTAAAAAATTGAAAAAAATTGGTTTTCTAAGAGATTTCAATATATAGATTAGATTGGTTAAACTAGATTTGTCAATTTATAAAAATACTCCCGAAAAAATTCGTGGTGCACGGAATGCGTTATGCACTATAGTGCATATTAAATTGCCCTAATATTATATGTGCATCAAAATTCACCAATGTTATATATTTGCAACAAAATTGCCCTAATATATTTGAGTCGGCAGAAAATAATTTTGTTCTGTAATCAAACTTTTCAAATTAGAATAATAAAAAAAAATCGCGAGCTACACAGACATAATACAGTTGTGATGAAAAAAGTTTTAAAAGTCACTGGTTCCACAGTACCATTGGAACGGCTGTTCGGCTTTTCCACTCATAACCGACCGCACATGCCGCGTCTTATTCCAAACTCGCTGGCTGCAGTAGTGCAGCAGTACACTAGCTCACTACAGGACCTAGCCTCGTTCTGACAAACGGGCCCCACATACTGTTGCAATTATTAGAGAAAAAGGGTAAGTAGGCATGCTCACTGTCAGTTATATCACCCACGCTGTGCTACAGAGACATCTGACACTGCTTTACTAGAAAAAAAAGATCGTAGAAAAAAAAAAAAGACTAAAAAGACCATTGTCGCCGCTTCTGAACACATTTCCACTCGAACACACTCAAAACGCGACTAAAGTTAAACTAAACACCTCTTTTTCTCTCTCTTTTTAATTATTTATTTATTATTCTCCATTTCTCTCCTTCTCCACGCAATACCTTCCTTCTAAGTTCTAACCTCCAATCAAGCAATCCCAGTTCCAATTCCACTCTCTCTCGCGCATTTTATCGAACAGATTCCGCGCATCTCTTCTCTCCACCAAAGAGAGAGATGAGCGACGAGAAATCGAGCTGGTTTATCTATGGTTTCGTGGCGAGAGGTACAGTTGTACTCGCTGAGTACACTGAGTACACTGGAAATTTCGCGGCCATTGCTGCTCGATGCCTCGACAAGTTGCCTTCTTCCAACAATCGATTCACCTATGCTTGTGATGGCCATACTTTCAATTTCCTTGTCAATGATGGCTATGGTATGTTCAAATCGTACATTTTTGTCTCTTTAAAATCGATTTGTTTCGTGTATGAGCTTGTGAAGATATTAAGTCGATGGAGTGTTTCTTAGTTCCCAGTGTGGTAAGTATTAGATCCGAGGCATTTCTTCAGATCTCACATTGTGGATATAAATGATTGACTTGAATTGGAATATTAGCTAAATTTTAACCTGGTTAATTCTAGAAATAGAATGTGTATTTAGATATTTCAAAAAGTGAGATTTTTAAATGGGGTGGTAATTCAGATCTCAGTGAGCTCACCCTACACCTAATTTGGATTGATACTCGAATGATTAATTTAGCTGATGAAAGCTTCGACCAAAAAAATTATTTTTTCAAAAGAATATATCAATAGTTTGTTAATAGGGCCTTAGAACTTTTTAACTTTTTTTGCTGAGTTATAATTAAGCAATTGAGAATTGTCATTTGTGACAATAGTGTAGGTTATTTTTTTGGATACTGCTAACTAGTTTTGTTCCGGTAGCATTAATGTGTTTGATGACTAGTGTGAAAATGCATGCTGAGGCTGGTGTCTTTGATAGCTCTTGTACTGGTACTGTTGTGGTACACAGGTATGCTGGGACCTTGTACCAATGCAAGTTGTTACCAAAAGATACAAGCTGATGAAGCTTAGGAAGGCTGATACATATATGTCATCTGGGCTTTGTAGTTGTGATTCTTGCTTTGATTAAGTTTTGGTAATTGTTGTTTCATTCTTAATGAAACAGGTAACACATTGATACTTTAAAAAGGAAAAAGACAAAAACAAGGTTCAATAAAAAAAAATTTAGTAAGTTTATATGTTACCAAATTATCAGTTGGTATGTGCAGGTCATGGTACCATGACATAGCATGATATCCAAAGTGGGCCCTTAAGTTGTGTGACTCTCCTGTCTTTGTAGGTCAACCAGATGTCATCTCATAATAATAATACAACTATTACAGTTGCATCACCTAGTTGTTGATTGCATTTGTAGCATATTGTGTGGTTGCAAAGGAATCTGCTCCGAAGCATGTCTCTGTTGCATTTCTAGAACGAGTAAAAGCTGACTTTAAAAAGAGATATGGTGGTGGCAAGGCCGACACAGCACTTCCTAAGAGCCTCAACAAAGAATTTGGGTATGTGAATCCTCCAATGACTTATTTAAGCATTAGTAGTGTCTGTCATGCCAGTTTAATAGCAAAATGGTCTGACTTGTTTTTTTCTTTTTTCTTTTTTTTCCTTGTTGAGATTGTTAGGGACCTAATTTCGACAGTAACTTGAGACAATTAGACTAAATTGAGAAGATTTAGCAAAATTGGGTTAGATTGAGGCTTATTAAGCCAACTTTTTGTTAGTATGAGCCAGGTTACTCAATTGACCTTTAATAATGTATATTCTGAAGCCCTATTTTTTATGTACCGTTTGAAGCTGTCTCCTTGATTATTGCATCTAACTGTTTTTGGACCATTTTTGCCCCTTATTTTTTATAGGCCGGTATTAAAGGAGCACATGCAATATATAATTGAGCATGCTGATGAGATAGAGAAGCTTATAAAAGTCAAGGCTCAAGTATCAGAAGTCAAAAGCATCATGTTGGACAATATAGAAAAGGTGAGTCACACCAAACATGGGCATCCAAAGTTGTTGGGCTCTGGGCCTTCTTTCTTTTTAAAAAGAAAAAAAGGGCAGAAGAAAATGTTCACACACACCTGACATCTTAAGATATATCAATTTTACCATCACAACGATATGCTGTAGCAAAGATTAGTGTTACCATAGGCACTGGTTATCCAGTTTTAATTTGTACCAGTTTTTTGTGTACCAGTCTGATGTCATACCAGTGTGCTACTATTAGAGTAGTACCAGAAAGTTGAAAGGGGTATGTCCATTTCTTTGTAATCAAAATGTGATTGCTGAATTTTTTAGACTATGGATAGAGGTGAGAAGCTTAGAGATCTTGAAGAGAAGACAACTGACCTACGCAACCAGGTATTGATTATATATAAATTCAAAAGAGTATTATGTTTCTTTTTTTCCTTGTTTTTTTTGTAAGCAAGTTCTTGTTCTTTAACAGCTTAAATCAGGTTTGAATTAGTTTTTAAAGTTGGGCCAAATATAATTAAGGCTCTGAAAATAGGTATTTGGCTAAACCAAAGACCAATCATGACTGGGAAAGTTTAAGCACTGCTACATCTTATGTTTAACTTAAAAGAAAATTAGGCTGAAGAGAAATTGGAAAAATATTTAGGAAGGGATAAAAATATGAAATATATCCATTCTCTCATTTCTGTCTTCTGTGTACAAATAAGAAAGATGGAAATAAAAACTCTTTTAGTGAACTAATGCACTCAGTTTCAAACATTATATTTTGTCTATATTGACTTCAAAGAATAGAATCCCAAAGCCCAAAAGAAGGAAAAATCACAGATAAGATAAGCTCATCATAATTAATTCCTAAGGGGGCGTTTGTTTGTGACTTAAAGAGTGCATAACTTAAGTTATGTATCCTTAAGTCACCAAACACCTCTTACATAAGATGCCTTAAGGGTACATAAGTTATGCAACCTAAATAGGTTGCATAAGTTATGCACCGGTCCCCCTTAATTTTTTTTCCAACAATACCCTTTAGAAATAATTAAAATAATATTTAATAATCTATAATAATTAATAAATAATAATATTTAATAAGTATAAATAACTATTAAAAGTCATAATTAGTATTAAATATTAATTATTATAATTAATAAATAATAATATATAACAAGTAATAATAATAATTAATTAATAATATTGATTTATTATTAAATAATTAATAATATTTATAATATTCAATTAAAAATATTTCATAATAATAAAATGATTTCTTATTATCATTAATAATTAATTTTTATAATAATTAAAAATTAATTAATATTAATTAATAAATAATAATACTTAATAAGTAACAATAATTATTAAAAAATCATAATGAATAACAAAGATTAATTATTATAATTAATAATATTTAACAAGTAATATTAATTATTAATAATAATGATTTAAGAATAATAATTAATTGAAGATAATTAATCAATAATAATTTTTATTATAAAATAAATAATAATATTTATAATATTTAATTAAAAGTAAATTATTAATATTTCATAATAGTAAAAATGATTTATTCTCATCATTAATAGTTATTTTTTATAATAATTAATAATTAACAATAATTAGGTCACAACATATAATACATAATACTAATTCAAATTTAAGGGCATTTTAGTCTTTTGACATGAATATATGCATGCATTAAGTTAGTCATCCTTACTACGCAACCAAACATCTATTACATAACACTACATAAATACTTAGACATCCTTAAGTTATGCAACTCCTTACTACACAAACAAACGCCCCCTAAGTGACAAGCCCAAATCGAGTAATTTCTTTTTGTGCAATTTAATCCTTAATTTCTTTATGAAATTGGATAATAATTTGGATCATGACACAAAGATTGGATTATTAACCTGTTACCGGTATCTAAATGTAACTGTTGTTAGTACCAGTACTTGCATGAATGCTGGGGGTTGATCAATTTTGATCAAACCATGATGCCAACAAAAAATGTTACTATGACTTACCTAATTTCTTTTTACTGTCAGGCACAAGATTTCAAGAAGCAAGGGACAAAAGTGCGAAGGAAGATGTGGCTACAAAACAAGAAAATCAAATTGGTCATACTCGGGATTCTCTTAATTTTTGTCTTTATTATATGGATGTCTATATGTCATGGATTTGATTGCACCAAGCATTCTGGAGAAGAAAACAAGCAGCCAGTTGAAGACAATCAAGGGCTACGGTGACTCTTGACACTTTTTGGAAAGTTTCTCGTGCCTTACAAAATTTGAAATTTTCAAATGTTCCCTCCAAATATTCGTCAATCAACTATGATCTCCAAACCTTTATAATCTTTTGAATATACTAGTTTGTGAACTGCTTTTAAGTTATCAAGAATTGAGGCTTAGAAGGTGAAGAAGGTACATTAGTAAATCTTCAAATTCTACTTCAGTAATATATTGAACATAACACTAATGAAGCAGAGAGAAAGGTTAGACATTAGTGTTGTGGATTGAAAATGTTTTGGGGGAATATTTATTCTGCAGGAAGGGTGAAAATAGAGAAAATTACTTATGCTTTTTAAATGTTAGCGTGGCCTGTTAATGTAATACCCTGCAGAGTAATCTGAATTGCTTGGAATTTTGGAGGGATATTTTTGATATTTAACTTTTGAGGAGGCATAACAACTATCTTGCCCTATATGGGCCAAGTTTGTTGAGTAAATTATGTGAGAAATTTGTATTCAGGGGTCCTAAGAGAAAAGATAAACCATCATTAACTACATTCCATCCCAATATGTTGCTTTTGTAAGATACTGAGGAACGTTGCTGGCTTGTTTGTTCATCCGTGCCTGCCATATCAAGCTTTAGTACCGTTTTGTTTTTATTGGGTTTGGTAATTTAACCAATTTTCTTTATTGCTGTCTGTAAGGTAAGCTATCTGTGATTCATCATTCATGGCTTCGTGCCTTGTATTATTTATTTATTTATTTTTGTGCATCGCACATGCACATGAATTATCAAACAAGCAGACACCATAGATTGCTGAAATCAATCTCCACTCTCCAGAGTATGCTTTCTGTCCAACAATGAAGAATAGTAAATATCTGAGGATCATACAATGTTTATATGTTAGTAATTTTATTCTCATACTAGCAATTCATATATAAATTAGTTTCTTTTAGGAACAGAATTGAAAAAGGAATGTGTTAATTTTTATAAATATAATTTTAAATGCTACAAATATGTGATTAATCAAGTGTTATTTATATAAGAAAAATATTAGAATAGCGAAACACGATATATGAATTAATCCATCAAGATAAGATAAGAAAAGTAATTAAGAGGTAAACATTTTAAAATATAAATATTATGGTATTGCAAAAAGTTTGAACGTATAACTCTACTTTATCATTTTTGTTTGGTTGCTGTGAAAATAATGGTAAGTAGCCTAGATGTGTGGATGGTTGATGTTGTATTGTTGTGATAAGGGGAATATTTCCAGGAGTTTTTGTTTATATGGCCTCTCCTTCGTCGAAGCTTCACGAGAAAAATATTTAATTGAAATATTGAATAGAAAGGGAATGTATTCTAGCTCCACTAGAAAAAAGCCTACTATATTCATTTAATTTGAACTTCTGCCAAGTAGACCAACCTTTTCAGATGCTCATTCTTGGAATCCAGGTTTGATTGGAACATCATAATCAGTTCTCACAAATCTCAGTTTCAAAATGCATTCTATATCCCCTCCCCCCCCCCCCCCCCCAACCCAATTTGTAAGGGTAAAAGATGAAGGAGTACTCATTTTATAGCAGTCAAGTGTGTATCATGAAACAAATTATACAATAATTAAATATATATTTAGAGATAATTCATACTTCAAAGTTTCAAATAAGAAATTCAAAATAAGAAGCATACATTTTGTAATAGCCAAGTGTACAATCTAAAATTATTATGTGTAAATTTTATAATAACTAAATAATAATTATATGTGTGTTCCGAAGATTTCACAATGAGTTAAGAAAATTTCAAGATAGCTCTGACTTGGTCAAATAAACGAGATACCTCATTAATTGTGTTTAAATTAAAATAATCAAATATGAAGTATACAATTGCTAGATAAGTAGATATGCATTAACGTAATAAATAAGCACAAATTATGTAATGGTTAGGTATGTATTATGTATATAATAATAGTTAAACGACGCGTGAAAAAATAACTATAACTAAAAATATAAAATTAGCGAGTTCGTGAGAATGACTATCAGATCCAACTATTATTTTAGTGCAATCATGTTGATAGGCGGGATGACTTTTCAATAATACCAATTTTTAATAAGCCCTCATATGAAAATGGAGAAAAAGTTGAATTCAATCTTGTGGGTCTGGATTTCCTGTTACATACCGATCGACATCTGTGTGCAACGAGTCACAAGTTGCATGGAACTGAAAGTAACAAAGAATCAACCAGAGCCGCTCATGTTCTTCTTTTGCAATATCTTGTCGCATGAAGCGGTACATCTTTCTTTTCACCACAAAAAAACTCAAATGTTCCCAATAAGTGGGGTCTAAATTGACACATTGTTATGATAATACCACCTGGCGTTCTCATATCAAATGCAAACTTTGGGTCTTCTTTTTTTATGATTAAAAGATCTGTTACATTTATTTAGAAATACTTTCCTTCATTATTTTTGGTGTTTGAATGTGGCTATCATTATCACGTGGGACACCAATGTTTCCCAAAGAAATTAATGGGAAGCCAGATTCTTCTTTCCACCTTGATAAAAACATCAATGAATGATTCAATTACCTACTAAGTACCATCCTACCCCACTCCTACCCCGCAATAGTGGTAGATCTGTTTTCTAGTTAGGATCTTTTGTCAAACGTACAGAAGTATCTAAAGTGTAGTGAATGGCTCCATCATGGAACCTAAGGCCGTCAATTGATCGAAGTGTTCAAGTTCTTTCCGACTTGAGTTTGATTTGAACTTAAACCCAGTCGCGTTGAAATAAGCTATATCATATTGAGCTAAAGCTAATATGAAAACAAATCATAGTTGGAATTCTATACAAGTCAATTATTATAATCATGTATAAATTATATTATTTTAAAGAGAATGTTAGAGTCCAATATATTTGATGGATGGACTCCGTCTAATACGATCATTTTCAAGTTTTTAAATTTCAAATAACCAATCTGAGCCTATCAATATGTTCTCCATATTGAAAACTTATAAGAAATCAATATTTACATTTTTTTTCCAAAATTTTTTACTATTTTTTTGATATTTTAGAAAATTGTTGTTATTGGACGATACATAATGTTTATATCATGAATTTTTCAAAAATACCAAAAAAATAGTAAAAAAATTTCGAAAAAAATGTAAAAATTAGTTTCTTGTAAGTTTTCAATGTGGAGAACATAACGTTCGGATTAGTCATTTGAAATTTAAAAACGTGAAAACGATCATATTGGACGGACTCATCCGTCCTATATATTGGACACTAGCATTTCTCTATTTTAAATAGATAAAGTATAAATTAATTAATAAAGCTATATTTATATTGAGCTAGAGCTAGTTTGAAGTCAAATCAAAATTGAGTTCTACGTAAGTTCAATTATTACAATCATATATAACTCATATTATTTTAAATAAAGTATGAATTAATAAATAATTAATAAATAATTATTATATTTTAATTATAATATTTACTTACTGATATTTTATTTATTTTATACTATGATTTTGAAGAAATTTATTACATATTAAATAAAATATTTTTTGCTATAAATTAGTTAATCTAATTATATATTGAGCAATTTCTACTCAAACTCAAGCGAGCCTACAATAATTTAAAATTAAACTCGAACCAAACTGGTCAAAAGTCTAAATCGAACGAGTTGAGCTCGAGCTAAAGTCGAGTCCTAAACTATAAATACCCCAAGTCATAATCCTTAAACAATGAGTCGATAGTCTATACAAAGTTTATAAACAAGCATAGAAACACAGAAAGAACTTATTTGCAGGCACAGATGTCTCTCTGCATTATTATTATTATTTTTTTAAGAAAATTAGGGGTCGTCGCTCTACATTAAATTCTCTCTCTCATTTTTTTCCTCCTGTATATACTCTCTAGTATCTGAGAACATTTTTTACAAATCACTTTCGCACAGATCTGGTCTTTTAAATTATCAGATGCGTGACACTCTACGATCGTAAAAATACCTGCTAATTTCTTGGAAAAAGGTTCAAAAATCTGACCTTACATCCTCAAATTAATAATATTACTTGCCGCACAATCTCTCACAACGACTTTTCAACTAATAGATAAATAGACTAACAGATAAATAGACAGAGAGGACTTGGTTTCGCATTCCATCCCTCTCAAAGCCATTATAAAATGACAAGAAAAGAGTAGAAGACAATTCTTGTTGATAGTGAAAATTAGGCCAATTGAGATAACCCAATGTTGAATAAGAATAAGAATCCTAGTCACCCATGGCCCACATGTGTGCCCCATGATAATGATATCCACTATCTATTTTCTTTATCTAATTATTTTTCCTCCTAATTATCTTCAAGCATAATTTCTCATCGCTCCCCATGCACTGACTGGCAACCATAATTGTGGTGGACCAAGTTCAATTATTTTGATGTAGTGGGCCCAATAACCCGAAACCCAATTCGGATCCATTTAACCAATAGAGTCAAATTGTTGGTCCTTTAATAAAATTAGAAAATCAATCAGAAGTTCAGAACTTCAGAAATAAAATAGGCTAAAAAAGAGAAGGATTATATCCTCAAATGGTGTGAGAGTGACTAACAGTGAAGATATAGTTAGAAAAAAACTGTATTTGGTAAATAATAATCAAATCCGACCCGATAAGCTCCTATAGCTGCCTTTTGGTTCTATAAATAGAGCCCTTCTCCCAGCATTTGAGAAGAATAACAAAACTAATCCCCAACTGAGGAAGATGAAGCCTCCTCATATTCCAGGAGAAACCTCTTGGGTTTATGAGGTGAAGCAAGCAATAGGAGATAAACTCAGAAAGGCATATGGCGCGGCCGCCGTATCATCAGAGAAGAACGCACGAAAGGTGCACGGTTTCTCGAGCCATGGCGAGGACCGCCGAAAACCCACAACCGAAGATCCAATTAGAAGAGTTATGTTCTTAGGGCCTTGGGGCCATACATGAAAAATTCTTTTATGGAGAAATTAACACACCTTGGAGCATGTGTTAGTTGTACCGATGTATGCCAATAAGTATGTTGTGAAGGATATATATAATTATGGGAAAACTAATTTCACTATTATGCTTGAGTGTTCATAAATCATATAACTTGATATCTACAAGGCATGGAGGCATAATCTGTATCTAGCATGATCTAGGATTAATCTAAGTGTAAGTCCAAGTTTCAGATCTTAAGTACTATAGAAGCTCCCATATATTTTCAACAACATAAGGTTTGACATATTAAAAAAAATTGAAATTGCATGTACGAGTCTTTTTCCAAAGGGACAGTTTTTCTTCTCCTTCTCCTTTTTTCTTTTCTTTTTTTCTAAATAAACATATTAAACTGATAAGCTTCAAAATTTGGATGTTGATGTTCAACAAGAATCAATGTAATGGTGCTAGAGGCATATAAAATCACGTAATTAGCTTCCTTCAAAAGAAGAATCACATATTACCTTTAATGGATAGTTGGGCTTAATATGAAAACTGATTAATCGAGTGATCTACAAAATATTGATTCTAGGAAAATTTGCTCTAATTTTTAGATCATTGAAACGCGGATTTGATTGGCTGACAATATTGTACTTTTCGCTTTCTACGTCTCAATTTTTTATAGAGTTGTTAACGTCAGTGAACTTACTTTCGCTGAAGATTTACTATAAATCAGATTCTGATTTTTTCAGTTGATCTTTCCTATGAGAGAGTGAGTGCGTGAAGATTTCAATGGAAATTGATTACTACCATCTCTATTTCTACCATCGCTCGAAGCGCTCCCCTCTCCTAACCCAGCGAAGCGAAGCGCTCCTCTCTCCCCAGTGAAGTGAGCCCTCTCCTCACCCTGCGAAGCGCTCCCCTCTCCTCATCCGGGTACGCTCCTCTCCCTTCGCACTCTTCAGTCTCTTCCTTCTGTGCATCTCTCTCCCTTCCCCCTCCCTTCCTTCTGTGTGTCAGATTTTGTTCACTTTGTTTATTGCATATGTTCAATTTGTTATTTTAGGTGTTCATTTTGTTTTGTTGTGCATCAGACTTTTATGTTTATTTTATACGTCTCACTTTGTTAGTGTAGATGTTCACTTTGTTGGTGTAGATGTTCACTTTGTTCGTTCATATGTTCAATTTGTTACTTTTATGTGTTCAATTTGTTTTGTTGTGCGTCTCACTTCTGCGTTTATTTTATACGTCTCACTTTGTTGGTGTAGATGTTCACTTTGTTCATTCATATGTTCAATTTATTTCTTTTATGTGTTCAATTTGTTTTGTTGTGCGTCGGATTTCTGTGTTTATTTTATATGTCTCACTTTGTTGGTGTATATGTTCACTTTGTTCATTCATATGTTCAATTTGTTATTCTATATGTTCAATTTGTTTTGTTGTTTGTCAGATTTATGTGTTTATTTTATATCTCACTTTGTTCATTCATATGTTCAATTTGTTATTTCTATGTGTTCAATTTGTTTTGTTGTGCGTCGAATTTTTGTGTTTATTTTATATGTCTCACTTTGTTGGTGTATATGTTTACTTTGTTCATTCATATGTTCAATTTGTTATTCAATATGTTCAATTTGTTTTGTTGCTTATCAAATTTATGTGTTTATTTTATATCTCACTTTGTTAGTGTATATGTTCACTTTGTTCATTCATCTGTTCAATTTGTTATTTCTATGTGTTCAATTTGTTCTGTTGTGCGTCAGATTTCTGTGTTTATTTTATGTCTCACTTTGTTGGTGTATATGTTCACTTTGTTCATTCATATGTTCAATTTGTTATTCTATATGTTCAATTTGTTTTATTGCTTGTCAGATTTATGTGTATATTTTATATCTCACTTTATTAGTGTATATGTTCACTTTGTTCATTCATATGTTCAATTTGTTATTTCTATGTGTTCAATTTGTTTTACATTCTCACTATTTGATGGAAAATGAATCAATGATGAAGGAGACAGAGGAAAGACAGAGAAGAGAAGAAAAGGCATGGAGGTAGAAGGAGAGTGAAGAGGGACGGAGGGGAGTGTGGCAAAGAAGGAAAGAGAGGAGATGGAGAAGATGAACGCGCTAGAGAAGAAGGGGAGCGCGCGGGAGGGGAGGAGAGCGCATCTGAAGAGAAGCGGAGCGCGCGAGAGGGAAATTGAGGTTAGCGATGGTAGCGATTGCATAAATCGCGATGACACTTATAATTTTTGGATTTCAATCGGAAAAAAAGAAGTGCGTGAAGATGATGAAGGGGAATTTACAAATCAGCCCCTCCTAAACTGCATGTGATCCCACAAATTTTTTTTGTTCTTTTTTTTCTCTCAAAATTCTATGCCTGGATTGTAAACTTAAGTAGGAGTGACCTCCTATTAGGATTTCCGATGCAAAACAAGGACGTGAGAGAATTCAGGAAAAAGATACTCCAAGATTCTAAATAGCGTTGTAAAATACAGTTGGCGACACCGACTAATAGCTAATTATTCGAAAAGGATACTCTAACTGTCGCAAATAATAATTATGTGCTAAATATTTTGTGATTTTAAGACTGTGCTCCACTACGCAGAGGGATGGCAATGGACCATACCTGCGGGCTTTAACCCTAGCCCATGCTTGATCTGTCATTTTTAATGGTCATACCTACCTGCCTGGGCCCAACGAAACAGGCATGAGGAGTGATGCCCGGCCCACCCATGGGCCGTGCCTCTTGTTAGAGATATGTCCTAGAAGCCAATTTTTTTTGCTACTTCTATGGTTTTATGTTATGGATGATTTTATATCATTTGTTCCTTGATTTATGTGTTGACAGTTCATTCAGGTTGAGGATCTGAATTATAGATCACTGTGTTTCATTTAGTAGTAAATGACAACAATAAATCTAAAGCGTCCATAATCTTGATAATTAACAAGGAACATTAATTATCAGACAATGACTTGTTGAGTTGCATGTTGCATCCATGGGGATTAGGCGTATGCCTGATTGGCTTTGAGTTGTATCTTTTATTTAGGCGTTAGTATGAGACATGTATATTTGGATATTACATTGAGTACTATGCACTGGCTAGAAGTCACTGTTGATTGACTCTAGGCCAAGTGGGAGATTGTTAGAGATATGTCCTAGAAGCCAATCTTTTTTGCTACTTCTATGGTTTTATGTTATGGATGATTTTATATCATTTGTTCCTTGATTTATGTGTTGACAGTTCATTCAGGTTGAGGATCTGAATTATAGATCACTGTGTTTCATTTAGTAGTAAATGACAACAATAAATCTAAAGCGTCCATAATCTTGTCACATCCTCCAAGTTACTAGCATAACTTGTTGAGGATTTGGTTAATACCAAGTGGACTCGAGGTGATTCGACAAGGAGGCGGGAGCTAGACGCGAGCACAACCACCTACAACCTAGCCGGTTCGAGCCTCTTGATTACTACATCAAGAGAGGTATACCTTGAACCCTTTCTCTTGTGTAAATGGCTTAGTGCAAGATCCGTGTTTGTGCATGATTGTTTATGGCTAATTAGGAGTATTTAATCATAAAACGAAAATTATGCACTTTACTAACACCTCTAAGCCCAAACCTGCCTGTTTAGGCCTGTTCCCCGTACCCAATAGTATACCAGTATGCTTATGTTCATACGCCTATTTCAATAAATCCAACATAAAATTAAACACATCTGATAAAATTACATTGAACAACCATACGATCAAAATTTTAAACAATTTGCATAAATACATCAAAATTTAAATAATTTTCCAGATCAATTCATACCACTTGTAACAACAAAAATAGACATAAAACCTAAGTTAGCACCAAAGAGTCTTGATTCTTGTAGGTTCTATTTCTGTCGGGTCATCATTTGCCTAGCAGAAAAAGAAAACAAAAAGTGAAATAACAACACAAGCTAATATAAAGCATCAGTGTATTACCTAAAGGGTATTTGCTTATGTATTTTTGCTTTAAAGAGCCAAACTCAAAATGCTACAATTACTTATAAAACCACACAAATCAGCAAATAAGTTAACCCAAAATTACCAACCAGAGTAAGCAATTATAAATTTGCAAACAAGAAAGATGGAGCTTATCCTATTCATTTCCCATAGTAGCAGAAGACAAAACCTGTGGATATCCTACTTACTAATGCACTATGTTCGGTCTTAAAGTAACAACGTCAATCAATAAAATATTCTAGATGGTCTTTTGCTAAAAGTTTTGAGAAAATAGATCAAACTCAGAATCTTTTCAGGATAAACAAATAAACTAGGATAAACGACAATATGTGCTCGAAGTGAAAGATCGACTGTGACAGAGAAAAAGAAACAGAGAGTGGAGGGACTTACAGGATAAACGACAATAGGTGCTCGAAGTCAATTGATGTAGAGACGCACGGTGCGTTGACAACGAGAACGGAGAGGAACTGAGGGCGACGATGACTCCAAGATTGTGAGAGACGGCGCCGCGGTCGACAGAAAAAATAAGATAGAAAGAAAAGTAGGAAGGAGAATCAGGGGTGCATAACGTGGAAAACGACCACGAAAGTGGTCATTTTCGTTAACCGTTGCATTGATGTACGAAATTTTTATACTTATTGCGTTGATTGTTGCATCCGTTTAGCACATGTTGCGTTGATTGTTCCATTGATGGGAACGATCAAAACGGTTATAACCATCTTTGACTACCTAATTGTTTTGCATTTTATTAAGATGTAAGAAAATAAACTATTCTGTATTTTGTATGAAACAGAGATAGAGAAATGACAGGTTAGGTCACGTGGGAAAGGGAGAGGAAACACTATAATCACCTCTTGCTCTCGACGGCGATTGTACTCGGTGGTGTAGAGGCGAGAGAGATAGATGTGATTGTGTTCGGCGGAGAAATGACGGAGCGACGCTGCAGAAATCTAATTTTACTCATTTCTCCCTCGATCTCTCTGCTGAGGTCCTCTGCAATCTAATAATAAAACCATAAAAATTTTTTAGACGAAATGCGCGAAATAAACGACCACGAAACGTAGCAGTTTCACTAATCGTTCCGTTCTGAGACGAAACAATATTTCTATTTGCGTTGGTTGTTCCGTTCCTTAAACGAAACTGAAATCCTTATCCGTTATAGTTCAGTTCCGGACGAAACGAAACGAAAGAACGGTTGAAACGGCTACCGTTTTCAGCCCTAAGGAGAATAGGTTTCGAAGCTTTTTTATCTTTTCTGTACCTTTATGTATCGTAACTTAAACAGGCCTTTCGATTTTTTCAATTAAATTGATTGGTCTAATCCCATTATAAGATGCAGGCTATGACTATATGATAATATATAAGTCCATCAGGCCTCCTGTGGGTCGGAACATCAAGCCCAAGCCTGGCCTAGCCTGACAGTATGCCTGGCCTGTTTAGGCCTGTTTCTAGTTCGGGCCAGGCAGGCATAACTATGGGCCAGGCAGGTATGAGCAGGCATTTGGGCCAGCGGGCTAAACTGCCATCTCTAACTACGCTAAGGTGGGTTTAGATTAAGGGAGACGAGGCCGAGGCGAGAGAGTAAATACCCGACTTCCGAGTTTACTCGCTCCCAGGGCGGAGCCGAAAAAATAACAATATGAGAGGTAAATATGTAATTTTTAATGTCTAGGGCAAATTGCTTAATTTCTATACAATATTACAAAAATTATTAGTACTAGTATAATAAAATCTGAAATCACAGGGGTGCAACAGCTCTTGTCTGCACCCCCACTGCTCGCTCCACAATCGAAGGATGTGACGGGGTTGAGACGAAGTGAGATAAAAGACAGATCGATGAAGACTTTACTTACGATCGCTTATCTCTGATTTAGGTGTGAGCCTCACTGGACACCCGTGATCTCTTCTCATCTCATCCCCCCACCCCACCCCCCCCTCGCTTTCATGTTCTGGAGCACAACTTAAGCATTAAATTGTTGCCAAACTCATTTTAATCAGCCGTGGTATCTAATTAGTTGCTTTTCAAAATGATCTGTTCGTGTAAAATTCAAATTAAGTTTTTGAAGAAAAAGTGAGATCTTTGTAATCTAACTTTTTTTAAAAAAAAAAATTAAATGTGCATTCATGGCTTGTCATGATATTGTATATTAAGCAAAAAAAAATTGAGTTTTGTAATGATGTTGTTCTACACAAAAATTAAAAGTTAGCGGCCAATATTTCCAAGGTTTCTTAGCAATACGAAAAATCTGCTTCCGGAAGAAACTGAAGAATTTCTGCTTTTTTTTACCAATAATGACTCCGTTTGGATGGTGCTAGGAATAAGGGAATAGCCTCTTCCTAGGCGTAAATTTATTTCTAACCATTTAAATTCTTCACAAAGTTACACACTTTCCAATATTATTCCTCTTATTCCGAAGCGATCCAAACGGAGCCAATAGGATTTGGTATTTATCTTGATTTTGTTTTCTCATTATCGATTGAGAAAGTACAAACTATTTTATCTAATTATTATCTTGGATAGTTTTTTAAAAGATACTTCATTCTAGATTATACAAATGTACTCTCTAACTAATTATTTATATTTATATAGAAACCACAAAATTTCGTCCGATCGCCATGTAATATAAATCAGTTTACATATCCTATCCATTCGTCAAGCGTATTCCGTGTTCTACAAGACTACAACACCAATCAAAGGTAATTATCTCGAAATTCTGCCTCAGGTCTTTTGTTTGGTGCATTATTCCAGCAACTTGGGTTAACAATTTTTTTATGGTGGGTTATGGGATTCCCTCGGGGAACAAAATTCTCGAGGAAGAATTGATTTGGAACAAATACTCCCTATTTCCTTCAGAGGATCATGTTGTACATCTACCCACAAAATAAAGCTTAGTTGGAGAAATTATATAAGCCTACAGCTGGAGAAAGTGGAGAGCAGAATTCGATCTACAAGACTACAACAAGACTACAACTACAAGTAGGTTTCGCTTTCACCAATAAAATGAATCCCATAATTTGCAAGCCTTATTAGGATAGCACTTTTTTAATAACAAGAATAGCACTTTTTATAACAAATGTATCTGTATGCAGTATGCTTTAGTTGCTACATAAAAGGAATGTTCCGAGAATTAGCTTCCAGAGACCAGAGTCCACAATCACAGCCCAGAAAGGCATAAATTTCTTTGTAGTGACAAAACTTTATGGAAGTGGAACCAAGCAAAATGTTTCTCTTAGAAATTCAAATGCAGGTCCGAATTTGTTGCTTTGACACTCCTTAAATGCATAGGAATCTAAATCACAAACTAAAGTTCCTAACAACACAATGATGAATCTGACAAACATACTGTTAAAGCTACGTCTAAAATATTTTATCGAAGTCAGTTTCGAGAATAATTAATTGATTAAAGATTAAAATAAACTGCTCAACAGAAAATACTAAAAATATTAACAATGACTATAGGTACCTACCTCATCTAAGTCATGTTCCATTCTCAAATTAGAACGCTTCTAATTATGAACACGAGAAAGATGATAGATAAACTAGACCTCCAAAAAACCTCAGGTACACCATCTACTCCAAACTATTAACAAATTAATAGACGATAAAGACAAAAAGATCTCAATGCAAAATTTTACTCCCCTCAGAAGCATTGCTACCATTGGTACAAAACCTGTTGAAAATGGCAAGTCCTAATGAAATTAGACCCAAAATGGCAATTTGAGTCTGCTCTGTAGATTTCACAGAAATGCTCAATTGCCCAGTCCTCTTGCTATCAACTCCCAAATTAACTGATAATTTTGAACTGGGACTGACCTCAAAATCGGTTTTGAAACTGGCACCTATTGATAAAACATCTTTTAACTTCACCAAATTCAATCCAATGGATGATTGAGATTGTCCCACCAGATAATTCGCACACCCAATTTGTGCCTCCAGATCGCACCCATAAATTGTATTGTTTTTTGCATGCACCATGCCTGCGGTACTGGTTACTGTCACCGGCTTACAAATTCGTGCACGATTTTGTATTTTCAAACCAGTGGCAACTGTGTCCCCAGAAAATGAAATTGACATGCCCCCAGTGATCGAGTTTCTTGCTAGGTTCTTTAATCTCGTCTCACCATGAAGGATATACGCTGTACCATTCCCAAACTTTTGAACCTCCAGGCTGGTTAAGGTGGACCCTGCTTCACCATGTCTGGCACATATAGATGAGTCTAGATGAATCGTGAATTCTTCCTTATTCTTTTTAAGCTGTAACCATGTTGAGGCCGGAAATTGGCCCCTGATGACAGGGTTATGATCCACAATCACTCCATTTAGCCTGTGCAGAACAGAAGGCAATGAAATACAAGAATTGTCAAATAAATCAAAATAGTTTTAAACTAATATACTTACATTCTGTATAAACTTGCAGTAACAAGAAGTTTTAAAATTTATGCTGTCTAAATACTTACATTCTGTATAAACTTGCAGTAACAAGAAGTTTTAAAATTTATGCTGTCTAAAGATCATTGGTTGCACATTGATAGAAAAAATCCAGATCTTGGATGGTAATGAGGGATATAAGATCTCATTCAACCTTTGCAGGTGAATGAATAAATATTTGAATACTTCAATAATGCTGTGTCTTCTGTTTTAGTTTTAATAGCAATACATACATGCAAATAACAAACAAATTTCTTAATATAGTTTTCTTACCCACAATCATGGTCCCACCCCTGTGCATCAGACACAGCTCGAACTTGCACCCATGAATTGCTATTCTGCAAGGAACGAAACCGATACAGTGGGCAGTCTCCATCGAACGAGAGAGGCAAGGTCAATTCAGTAATATGCGTGGATTCTGCTGGACCTTCCTTGGCTAAATAATCTACATCTTCAACTGTCCCCAATCCATCTGACCTGTTTCTCTTCATTTCCTTTGATCTTCTTACGGCTTCCTTTCTCTGTTTGTTCTCAAACAGCTTAATACGGTATGCATACTCCTCAAAATAGACCCTTTTTTGCTTCTTGCTAAGTTTCTCAATTTCAGATTTCATCAGTGGTTTGAAAGGTGGTAATGCGTCATACTCATCCTCTTCTCTCTCTAGATCTGAATCAGAGAGCTCATCGGAATCATTGTCTGAATCCACAACCCCACCTGTCAATTTCAGGTGTGGGCGAGATCGCAACAGGGATGAGAGAAAAAACTGAAGAGGTAAGCGGAGCATACCCAAACCAAAACCAGCATTTGATAAATTGTGGTTACCAGGATTCAACACAGAATAGACTTCTGACATAATCTTTACCGAGTAACACAAGAGAAGAAGGTTAGGCCTCCATGCAATGCCATTAGGCAACACCTGTTCACCTCCCTGGTTTGTTCTACACGAGGCATGATTCTCAACTAATGCAACTGGATTTGATAAGGTCGTATCCTGTGTGGCCACATGTAAGGTTCGCTGTGTCGCATGAACCTGTTGTGCTATGTATGTCTCATAATCCAACTGGGCCCCTGATCGTCCCTCAGGTGGGGTTGACCCTGCATGTGTCAGCGCTCTGACAACTTTTTGCCACACCGTTCTGCCCAAGGTTTCAGTAATGGATGCTAAGATGGGTATGTCATTAAAATTTTTGGTTTGTAAATCAACCCTATCAACATAAAGCACCACATCTGGTGGGTGTTTTTTGACGTGCATCTTTATAGAAGACAATAGCTTCCGGTTTGCTCCTTGGACCATGACAGAAGTGCTTAGACCTGGTGTATCTACTACACGAAGGGTGACACCATCAACCACGCCAACAATCTCCTTAATGCGATCAGTACCAGTGTCAAATGCATGAGTACGGCACATCTCATTCTTGAAAATTGAGTTTATCAAGGCACTTTTCCCAACACCTCTTTTACCAAGCACCAAAATGGTACATGAAAAATTCAGATCCTTTCCCTCAGCATCCAGACATAATGCCTCCTCCTTGGCTTTTTCAAGTATTTTGGCATTGTCCAGCCAGATTTTGAGCTTAAGACCCTCAGCTATAGTTAAACGACCAAGCACTTCAGATGCAGTTTTATTCTCTTCGATAGACAATCCCAGCCTATTAACCATCCTTATAAACTCCATACGTACCGAATGAACTTTTTCATGCACTTTCTTTCCTTCTTCGGTCAATAGATTGACGAAATCATCATCACTGGAACTGGGAGACGCATCAGCTTGCTTTCGTTCTAAATGTACAGTGTGTGGGGACGAGGGCAATGGACCAGTATCAGCAGGTAACGCCTGGTCAACAGAAAAAAGCCTAGTTCCATCTGGGGCAGAGGTGATGGCGATTGTCGCATCTGCTGGGGCACCTGTTGCTTGCCGAATCATAGCTGCAAGAGCTGCAGGGTCAAACTCGATAGTGTCATCTTCTTCTTCACTTTCATTCAAATTTTCTTCATCAAGATTCACAGTTGTGATTGACGACTCATCATCAGTTGCATCATCAAAATGAAAATCATCTGCCATTACTTCTCCCTTCCCTCTGTCTTTAGACAACTTGTATTGCCTTGTTTCTACATCTTTGGTCCCTTCTACCCATTTATGATCGGCATCTTCGATGTTAAATGAAGTGTTCTTGCCAACTTCTATATTATTGACATCTTCTAATGAATCTACTGAGTGGCCACCTCCAACAGTGTCAGAGTGAGGTTCAAATATAGCTTCTTTGTGCTCTGAAGCATCAACAGAGACTGAGTTCTTATTTGAATTTGCCACATCATACACAGTGTTTCCATCATTTTTGTCATACCTTTCTCCATCCAACGAGTATGAACGAACCTCAAGGTTCTGGGTGGCAACTTCAGGTTCAAGCTTTACATCTTGCACTCTGGTCTTAGTCCAAATGGTAACATCCCCATCTGTATTTCCTTGACTACTACCTATGGAAAGTGGTTCCACTGTCAAACCTAAAAAAAATGAAGAATACAACTTTAAATGTTTGTTTCTTTATAATTATTCACACTAAGTGCTACGCACCAGATCCTAATTTGTTTAACTATTTTGTTGGTTATCGCCAGGGATGCTATACAGACCTCAACACGTGATGTATGACCATACAATAATAAATAAATTAATAACCAAAACCAATATCTTATATTGTTTAGCACCAAAATTTACCAGACTAAATTGCAACAATTTGTACAAAAAGATGTCCAAAAGAAGATGAGTATCAATACCATCAGAAGCCAGAGCTGCTCTGAGATCATTTGAAGATTCATCCACATTTTGAAATGTTTCCTTGCCTGGAAGAGCACAAAGAATTAGAGCTTTGCTTTAATGAGAAAACTATACTGTGTTAGATGTTTTACTTTCCATTTCCTCTTGCATGGATAAAAAAAATGTCACGGAATTCTTTTTCTTTAATACAAACAGGATTACCAGTTTTAATATTAAACACATAGCATCAAACTTAATTATAATTCTAGCAATAAGCTCAATTTTGTTCTCTTCCAATATTATAACTAAACCCGGCAGAACCAGAAGCATTGAGAAATGAGAATGCACATAATTTATACAACCTTCTTGTCAGCTGATGTCACAACTTCCTCATTTCACAGAAGCAGTCACTAGTATCAGCAATTTGGCATAATGCTGGCAGTACAGACTGTACAGTACAGCATACCAATATTTAATCGTTCTAATTCTTACTTTAATTAGTATCAAGCAAACAAATTAGTTGAACTTCATATTTACTATAAAATAATTTTTTTTTATCTGACAATACTTAAAACCATTACCTGCCACATCAGTAGCTTCAAAAAAACCATCTTCCGATTCATTCTCGACCAAATTCAATTCTTTCTCAGGCGAAATTACTTTCGCGACACCGAGGGACCAATCCCTTTCCACTTCTTCCTCTCCCAAACTCTCGTACTCATCATCTCCAGTGATCTTCGCCACAGGCATTGACAAACCCCTCCCAAATCCGCTTTTCCCACTGGCCGTCTCCAGTCCAGTGGCGCCACTCGCCATCGTCATAGTCTCCTCGCCTTGTTCGGAGGCGGAGTCGTCGGAGTCGCCAGACATGTCGGAGTGCGCTGGAGAGATGTCAGAGTCGGTGTCGTCGTGCATCGAAAGACGCGCGCGGATTGGAAGCGGGCCTCGTGCTGTGGTTAACGGGACAGGTCCAGTGGAGGCCATAATGGGAGAAAAGGGAAAGGGAAATGGAATCAATCCACTGTTGGAGTGCGAGTTGGTGGGTTCCGCGCTGGAATTAGTGAATTTCTAGGTTTGGTGGTGGTTTGTTTGTTTTGGTTGGAGTTTGTTTGTGGTGTGCGCTTAGTGAGAGTATGAAACTATGAATGTTACGAGGAGAGAGAGACGCGAGGGAACGTAGGGTTGCTACGCAAGCGGTGAGAGGATTTCAGATGCTCTCAATGTTACATATTAATGGAGATATCCTTAATCCCTACCTTTTTGGTATTGTATAGGGAGTCTGCGAAGGAACTCGGTCCGGTTGGAAGGAAACTGGAGGCAGGTGAACAGATGATGTCGGGTGTACGATGGAAGCCGCAATAAATGTTTAAAGAGATTCTGAATTTTTCTGGAGGAAATGAAGTTATTTTTAGAGGTTCTAAATAATTTAGGGTATCATGAATTAACCTTTTCAGTCCAAATTAAGTCGGTAATTAATTATAGTGCTTTGTTTTTTTTAATACACGGTTTATTTTTTTAGCCCATGTAAAAAACTAATACAATTAAAATTTACCTAAAATTTTGAGTAAATTGCGGAATGTAATAATTTATTACCAACTGTAATTGCTCTGTCTTTGAGGTTGTTGACGAATCGAATTCAAAATGGACCCAACAAGATCTAATTGTGGATCCCAATGAGATTTTTTTTTTTTTATCATTGAGCATTGAATTGAATCGAAATTAGCGTTTTGAACGATCTTAACACGAATCTAAATCCAATTTTTTTTTTAAAAAAAAGAACGGATGCCATGTACATTAATTTCAATATCTAAGACAAGGTGTCTTATGCTTAAACCTACATAAGATTATTTTTATTCACACCTTTTTTAACTTATAACTGCATTGCAATTTTAGTTAAAACTTGATTCTAAATAATTCATCATCGCAATAAGAAATGTGTCGCCGCCGTTGTACTGAGACAATTCTCAGATTACAAACATTATAGATAAAGCGTCTTTAGCTTAAGAAAAAATTCAGCTTTTTTCAAAGTTGCTGAGTTCATATTAGACAAAATCAGGTAAATTCAGTTTTTTATACCGATATTTTTAATGTAAACAATTTTATATTCAAAATTTAAAATAGAACAATGATTTCTTTTTTAATGAACCACGATATAGCGTGATTCTAAACTCCGTTGTAGGCCAGACCCTTATAGCGGGATAATGAATCTCGAGCTATAGGCTATAGCGTGATTCAAATTTCCGCTATAGGGCCTATCATAATCCTGCTATAGAGCCGAATCAGTTTTTTTTTTCTTTTTCTTTTGTCAAATCATGTTATGACCGCTTGTCTCTCTTCCGAATTTTGATACACACCATAAATAATAAGGCTATATAAATAAAAATAAATAAAAAATAAAAATAATAACAATTACACACCATAATCAGTATTATAAATAAAAACCCGTGGGTGTCGATTTAAACACAGTTGAGTTTTGGACGGACACGGGAATCGGGCGTAAGAAGTTTTTTTTTCAGTTTGTGGAACATTATCTGTATAAACCTTGGTGTGGCGAGCATATAGTGGGACAAAACAACTCGGTTCATCATAATACAATTAATTGGTTGCACAATATTCTCTTATTTGAGTCTCTTCCATCATATTTCATCTCAGTTCATCTCTCTAAATGCAAAAAAATCGCATCGCCTCCTTCCCTGCGCTGTTTATGTTTTGTGCCGCCTACCCGAATTCCTCATTTTCTTTCTCCTATGGTAGAAATTGGTCACACAGCGGCCCTCCTTTATCGTCCTCATGTCCTCGCCTCCTCCCTCCGTTCTTTCTCTTCTCTTGACTTACGGGTTGCATAACGAAAATACTAGATCTGTTTATGAAAGTTCATTATTTAATTGATGGTAGGGGTGCCAAAAAGAATTATGAAGCTACTACCAAGGTGGTAAAGACAAGTGACAAAGTGTTAGATGTAACGATGTTGGTGAATTGGAGGAACTAGAGTTGGAGTTTGCTGGAATTGCTACTAATTCAGGTGTGGGTTTCCGTTTATGAATTTTGTATTGTTCTCAAAATCGCCATTAACTCTGTTTTTAATTTTATTGACACAACCCCAGATACTTCTCTTGGATTGCTATGCTAAGGCAGGTCGGTTTGGGGATTCATGGTGGGTCTTGAATGAGATAAAGAAGAAGAGAATTAGGTTAGATAGTTTTGTATATTGTAGAGTAATTAAGTTGTATAGGGATAATGGCATGTGGAAGAAATCAATACAGCTACTAATGGAGATGGATGAGGTCGGGATTATTGATACATTGGGTAAACTTAGACAATTGGGGAATGCAGTCAAGGTGTTTGTGTAAATGCAACACGGGGCTTGATTAACCTTTATTTTCCTTATTCTCTCTTCTTTGTTTATTTGATCATTATCATGCATTACTGAAGTGTTCTATTTCGGTGTATTAGCCCAGATGTCATTACCTACACTATTCTCATGAAAGCATTTGTAAGAGCCAAGCTATATGAAAAGGTTGTTTCCTTTCTCAATAAATTCTTTAGATGTAAGTATTGCAAGTTAAACATGTAGCACCAAAGTACTATCCATTATTTTCTAGGAGTGCTATTAATTATTTTCTCTAACTCTTAACTATATCTTCACAAAATTTTAAATGGCAGAATAAAGGTGCTTTGAGACAGCCATCCATAGGCCAAGCTGCAAAATCAGCGGCTGTTTATTTTAGAGTTATGATTAATGGAAAGGAAAAAGGTCTACGGAATTCTGATATTTGGTAGGCATATAATTATTGTCTTTGTTAATTAATAAAATTATTCCCTTTGCTGAAATTTTTCTCTTTATCTCCTTTATTTATCAAATTCATTTTCTATAGGTACAACCTTCACGTTTTTAAGCTTCCTTTTTTGAGATGATCCACGTGGTATCAAAAAGATTATTATCAATTCAACGTGCTATGTAAAGTATTATCGGTTCCAAAGATTTTGCAAATTATGTTTGTCCATGCCTAGGAAAATTCTTTTAATTTGGAAAACTAAACTGTTTAGAAGACAGCCTTTGTACCAGCATTTTATTCTCTATTCTGGGAAAAAAATAAAACTAATCAAAAACCTTACACCAACACTATAATGACATGCTTGCCATACTAATGTTGTTTTTATCACCTATGTTTAGTGAAATTCAATTTATTTACACTTGCCTATAGATGAAAAAGAGAACGAAGATATAAATTTTGAAAAACAAGCATAGAAAGCTCTTCACAATTTTATTTGTTTTTAAGTGAGTTTTCAAAAATGGTTATAGGGGTATCCCTGCCCTTTTCATTAGCGTGCATCGACAAGTTAGCACCAAAGAGATTACAAGATGATATATAACTGATTTTAAGTGCTTTTTACTCCAACTGTGCTAATATGCTCCTCTACCACTTTATTTGCTATTTTATTATGTCCGTATTTTTATTTAAAAAAAAAATGTTGTTTTATTTATAGATGATGTTATTACTATATTTACAAATGTTGGCATATTGAAGGTACAGAAAAATTTTCAAGGAAGCTGATTGCACTTTGAATAAACATATTAACACACACACACATATGAAATTTTAAATTTATTACAAACTCAACATAAAATAATACCAAATAAATATAAACAACTTATAAATTATTTCCATTAGAAAATAATTTTATTTATTAATCTTCACAAAATTTAAAATCATGACATATTTTATATTTATTAGTAAGTCAAATATCGAGCGAAGCTCGATTCATCCCCTAGTAAAAATAAGATAATGTAGATATGTGTTGCCATGTTTTTTAAATATAAATTATGGATTTAAAAGTAACTATATAAATTTTTTTGCATAAATAAATTTTGCCGTAAATAAAAACATTATGTAACTAAATGAAGAATATAAAAGAATTAACATAATTTTAGATCAGTTACTAATCATACGAGTAATGGGTCTAGATAACTCTTGCCATTTATCTTTACCCGATGAGATAACAAAAGCTTATATCCAATAAGTTTATTAAGATTTTTCTTTATTCATATCATTATGTTTAAAAAAAAAAGTTTTTACTGCACCTATCGGATGCCTCTCGTACATAAAAATGTAAGACATGCCTAAGGGTGCGTTTGGATAGGTGTGGGAAGAAGGAAAGAAGGGAAGAAGTGGGAAGAAGTATTGGGAAGTGTGTAACTTTGTGAAGAGTTTGGATTGTTTATAATTTTTTTTCTTCTTCTTCCTTCTTCTTCTTCTTCTTTCTTCCAACGATCCAAACGCACCCATATGGGTGCGTTTGGATAGGTGTGGGAAGAAGGGAAGAAGGGAAGAAATGGGAAGAAGTATTGGGAAGTGTGTAACTTTGTGAAGAGTTTGGATTGTTTATAATTTTTTTTCTTCTTTTTCCTTCTTCTTCTTCTTTCTTCCAACAATCCAAACGCACCAGATAGCTTCATAAAAATTTCAATCGTGAGGCTCAGCTATTAGTCTTAAGTAGTGATAAACTGGATAGAATCACACAAGGCAACATAAAAGTTAGCGATAAAATTTACTGATACTGGAAAAGTTCACAATTAAAGCGGCTACATTTTGGCTTGGAATTGTGAAGAAATACCCGGGGCCATCTTTACAAGCATCCAAAACTTGAACAGAAAATCCTAATTATATCCTCCATTAATTCAACTTCGATAACGATAACCTCCAGCTATTTCAGTCTTAGTACCAAATAATATCGGGTGTGCAATTTATTTAAAACGCATTATTCGATTTTTATTAATAAAAATTAAAAAGAATATACGTAACAACTAACAACGAACATATATTTCATCAAATCCGAATCGGAATTGCTTAGGACCATCCCTAAGATTTTATCATCCCATCATTCCCGCGTTATTCAGCACCCCTCATTAATTATCCAGGGATGATAACGACACGTACGCTGCAACTAACTCATCCCAGCGCCTATCCCTAGCGATGTGTATGCTGCTCCCTCTCCCACACACTGCAACTAACTCATTACCATACGCCGTCCCCCCCCCCCCCCCACACACACACTCCATGTTGATTCTCACTCCCATCTCCATCGCCTCTCTTCCTCTCTGTAATATAAGTAGTTGTTATAATCCGAATAGTAACAGTTAAAGTTAACATATTTAAATGTTGAAGTTAATATCGTAACTGCTGAAGTTAATATATATAACTGTTATAGTTATATATATTAACTTCAACAATTATAAATATATATTAACTTCGACAATTACGATAACTTCAACAATTATGATATTACCTTCAAAATTTAAATATGTTAACTTCAACAATTACGATATTTATGCATATTAATTTCAATGGTTATGGTATGTGTGAGAGGGAGGAGTAGCGTAGCAGGAGGGAGGGAAACATAGCGACAGACGAAGGGAAACAGAGCTACGTACGTTGGATTTCCAGAAATATGAAGCGCGTGACTAAAGGGATGATGGGATGATTTCCAAAAATAGAAAACGCGTCACTGGAAATGATGGGGATGATGGATCTTGGGAGTGATTCTTATCAGTCCCGAATCTGAATGCCCGCGAGAATGCATGTGGTTCAATTGCCATTGGCTTATATAAAGAATTATTTTATTTATCGGAAAATCATTGCTAAATAAAAGTATTAAACTATTTGTCAAATTAAAAAAATTATTAAATTTAGAGATTTTTTTATAGTTTATATCCGATTTATTGCTATTTGAAATATGTTTAATTAATTATTAATTTGCTGATAAAACTCTAGAACTTAATAATTAACTAGTGGGGTTTATCGAGCTTCGCTTGATACATGAGTTTTTTATTTTTATTTTTTTATATAATTTATTTATTTATCATTAAGTTATCTATATATTTTTGTTTGTATAATTCAGTTTTATTTATTTCTAACAGACTAAAAAATTTTGTCTAAATTTGTTGATGGTTGTAAAAACACCAAAGACACGATGTTTTAAAAATAATAAGCTAATTTGTATTGAAAATAATCTTGTAGATTAAAGTAGTATATTGTTAATATAATTTTGATTGTAAAAACATTACCAAAGACACGTAGGGATGGCACTACAGCCCAATAGCCCGACAGCCCGCTTAAGCCTACCCGGCCCAAAGCTCTGCCTGCCTGGCCCGGAGCGCAACAGGCCAGATCGGGCCAGGCCTATTGTCAGGCCAGGCCAGGCCTGGGCTTGAGAAGAAGCCCATGGGCTACCCGATGGGCTGATATATTTTGTAATTAATATTGTCTTAGACACGCATGTAATGTCCAAATAATGCATATTCTAAGCATCAATTGAGCATTTCAAACGATTCTGCATTCATTCTAAGTCATTTGATCGCAATCATCAATATTTAAGCTCTTTATACTATTTAGAAAGCGGTTAAGATCTTACTTATTAAAAAAATTTAATTATACATAGTAATTAAGTATATAATATGCAAATAATGCATGTTTTGAGTGTCATTTGAGCATTTCAACCTTTTCTGAATCTATTATAAGTCAATTCATCACAATAATCTGTATATAAACTATCTATACGATATAGAATATAATTTAGATCTTACATAATAAATAAATTTTTTATTATACATAGTAATTAGGCATTTACAGTGCAAATAATGCTAAATCAGAGTATCATTTGAGCATTTCATCTGATTTTGAATTCACTCTGAGTCAATTCATCACAATAATCTAGATTTACGCTGCTCCCTGTATGGTTTATAATATGATTCAAATCTTACTTATTCAAAAAAATAGAATACACATAGTAATTGCGCATATAAATTGCTAATAACGCTTATCATTTGAGCATTTCAATCATTTCTTCATTCATTCTAAGTCATTAAATCATTTCATCACAATAATATTCTTTTAAACTCTCTATATGATCAAGAATACGATAAAGATCTTACATATTCAAAAAGATTGGATTATACATAGTTATTACGCCTATAAAGTGAATATAATGCGTATTACGAGTATCATATTAGCATTTCATTCATTATGAATCCATTCTAACTCATTTCATCATAATAATCTACATTTAAACTATCTATATGATCTAGAATATGATTCAGAACTTACATATTCATAAAGATTGAATTATACGAAGTAATTACACATACAAAATGTAAATAATGCATATTAAAAGAGTTTCATGCAATTCTGAGCATCGTTTTTAACTTTTCAATCGTTTTTGGATTCATTCGAAGTCATTTGATCACAATAATCTACATTTAAACTCTTTATACTGTCTATAATATGATTCATATGTTATTTATTAAAAAAAAGATTGGATTATACAAGGTAATTATGCATATAAAATTATAAATGCAAATAATGCAATTATGAGCTTCGTTTGACCATTTCAATCATTTCTTGATACATTCCAAGTCATTTGATCAGAATAAACTATTTATACTGTCTAGAATATGATTCATATGATATTTATTCAAAAATATTAGATTATAGATGGCAATTATGCATATAAAGTGCAAATAATACAATTCTGAGCATCATTTCAACATTTCAATCATTTTTGGATTCATTCTAAGTCATTTAAACACAATAATCTACATTTAAATTCTTTAAACGGTCTATAATATGATTCATATGCTATTGATTCAAATAGATTGGATTATACAGGACAATTACGCATTTAAAATGCAAATAATCCAATTATAAGAATCGTTTGAGCATTTCTGGATTCATTGTAATTCATTTGATCACAATAATCTACATTTAAGTTCTTCATATTGTCTATAATATGATTCAAATGCTATTTATTCAAAAAGATTATATTATACATGACAATTACGCATATAAAGTACAAATAATGCAATTCTGAACATCATTTGAGCATTTCAACCGTTTCTGGATTCATTCTAAGTCATTTGATCACAATAATCTACATTTAAACTCTTTATACTATCTGGAATATTATACATATGCTATTTATTCCAAAAGATTAGATTATACATGGCAATTACTCATATAAAGTGCAAATAATGCAATTCTGAGCATCGTTTGAGCATTTCAATTATTTCTGGATTCATTCTAAATCATGTGATCACAATAATCTACATTTAAACTCTTTATATTGTCTTGAATTTGATTCATATGCTATTTATTCATAAAGATTGGATTATACAAGGAAATTACGCATATATAGTGCAAATAATAAAATTCCGAGTATTGTTTGAGCATTTCAATTATTTTTGGATTCATTCTAAGTCATTTGACCACAATAATCTACATTTAAATTCTTTATACTATCTATAATATGATTCGTATGCTATTTATTCAAAATGATTGGATTATACAGTGCAATTACACATATAAAGTGCAAATAATCCAATTCTGAGCATCGTTGAAGCATTTCAATCGTTTCTGGATTCATTCTAAGTCATTTGTTCACAATAATCTCCATTTAGAAACTTTATACTGTCTATAATATGATTCAAATGCTATTTATTCCAAAAGATTGGATTATACGTGGCAATTACGAATATAAAACACAAATAATGCAATCATTAGCGTCCTTTGAGCATTTTAATCCTTTCTATATTCATTCTAACTCGTTTGATCACAATAATCTACATTTAAATTCTTTAAACCGTCTATAATGTGAATCATTTCCTATTTATACAAAAAGATTGTATTATACAGGGCAATTACGCAAATAACGCAAATAAAGTGCAAATAATCCAATTTTGAGTAACGTTTGAGCATTTCAATCGTTTCTGGATTCTTTCTAAGTCATTTGTTCATAATATTTAAACTCTTTCTACTGTCTATAAGATGATTTGTATGCTATTTATTTAAAAAGATTGGATTATACATGGTAATTACACGTATAAAGTGCAAATAATGCAACTCTGAGTATCGTTTGAGCATTTCAATCATTTTTGGATTCATTCTAAGTAATTTGATCACAATAATCTATATTTAAACTATGTATACTTTCTATAATATGATTCATATGCTATTTATTTAAGCCTTTGTTTGGATGAGAGAAGAAGGAGGAAGAAGGAAGAAGGAAGAAAAAAAATTATAAACAATCCAAACTCTTCACAAAGTTACACACTTCTCAATACTTCTTCTCACTTCTTCCCTTCTTCCCTTCTTCCCACACCTATCCAAACGGAGCCTAAGAAAATTGGATTATACATGGCAATTACGCATATATAGTGCAAATAATAAAATTCCGAGCATCGTTTGTGCATTTCAATGGTTTTTGGATTCATTTTAAGTCATTAGATCACAATAATCTACATTAAAACTTTTTATACTATCTTGAAATTGATTCATATGCTATTTATTAAAAAAATATTGGATTATACATGGCAATTACGCATATATAGTGCAAATAATAAAATTTCGAGCATCGTTTGAGCATTTCAATCGATTTTGAATTCATTCTAAGTTATTTAATCCCAATAATCTAAATTTAAATTCCTTATACTATCTATAATATGATTCATATGCTATTTATTAAAAAAAGATTAGATTATACAGTGCAATTACGCATACAAAGTGCAAATAATCCAATTCTGAGCATCGTTGAAGCATTTCAATCGTTTCTGGATTCATTATAAGTCATTTGTTCACAATAATCTACATTTAAACACTTCATACTGTCTATAATAAGATTCAAATGCTATTTATTCCTGAAGATTGGATTATACGTTGCAATTACGCATATAAAATGCAAATAAGGCAATTCTGAGTATCGTTTGAGCATTTCAATTCTTTCAGGATTCATTCTAACTAATTTGATCACAATAATCTACATTTAAAATTCTTTATACTATCTATAATATGATTCATATGCTATTTATTCAAAAATATTTGATTATACATGACAATTACGCATTTAAAGTGCAAATAATCCAATTCTGAGCATCGTTTGAGAATTTCAGTCGTTTCTGGATTCATTCTAATTCATCTGTTCACAATAATCTACATTTAAACACTTAATACTGTCTATAATTAGATTCAAATTCTATTTATTCAAAAAGATTGGATTGTACTGGGAAATTACGCATATAAAGTTCAAATAATGCAATTCTGAGCATCCTTTGAGCATTTCAATCGTTTCTGGATTCAATCTAAGTCATCTGATTACAATAATCTACATTTAAACTCTTTCTACCGTTCACAATAAGATTCATACGCTATTTATTAAAAAAGATTGGATTATACAAGGTAATTACGCATATACATTGCAAATAATGCAATTCTTAGCATCGTTTGAGCATTTCGATCGTTTCTAGATTAATTCTAAGTAATTTGATTACAATAATCTACATTTAAACTCTTTATACTGTCTAGAATATGATTCATATGCAATTTGTTAAAAAATATTGGATTATACAAGGCAATTACCCATATAAAATGCAAATAGTGCAATTCTGAGTATTCATACGATTCATTTCTGCATTCAAGTCATTTGATCACAATAATCAACATTTAAACTCTTTATACTGTTTATAATAATATTCATACGCTATTTATTCAAAAAGATTAGATTATAATGGTAATCAGGCATATAAAGTTCTAATAATGAAATTCTGAGCATCGTCTCAGCATTTCAATTCTTTTCGGATTCATTATAAGTCATTTGATCACAATAATATACATTTAAACTCTTTTCTCTGTTTAAAATAAGATTCATGTGCTATTTATTAAAAAAAAAGAACTGGATTATACATGGCAATTACGCATATAAATAGAAAATAATGCAATTCTGAGTATCGTTTGAGCATTTCAATCGTTTCGGGATTCATTCTAAGTCATCTGATCACAATAATCTACACTTAAACTATTTATACTATCTAAAATATGATTCATACGCAATTTATTCAGTAAAATTGAGTTATATATGGTAATTGCGCATATAAAGTTCAAATAATGCAATTCGGAGCATCGTTTGAGCATATCAATTGTTTCTTGATTCATTCTAAGTTATTTGATCACAATAATCAATATTCAAACTTTTTATACTATCTAGAATATGATTCATAGGATATGTATTCAAAAAGATTTTATTATACATGACAATTACGCATATAATATGAAAATAGTGCAATCCCGAGGATCGTTTGTGTATTTCAATCATTTCTGGATTCATTCTAATTTTTTAACACAATAATCCAAATTTAAAATCTTTATACTGTTTATGATAAGATTCATACGCTATTTATTCAAATAGATTGGATTATAAAAAGTAATTATGCATATAATGTGCAAATAGTGCAATTCTAAGCATAGTTTGAGCATTTCAACCGTTTCTGGATTCATTCTAAGTTATTTGATCACAAATCTTCATTTTAACTTCTTATACTATCTAGAGTATGATACGAATGCTATTTATTCAAAAAGATTGGATTATACATGGCAATTATGCATAGAAAGTGCAAATAATACAATTATGAGAATCGTTTGAGCATTTCAATCGTTTCTAGATATATTATAAGTAATTTGATCACAATAATCTATATTTAAACTCATTACACTGTCTTGAATTTGATTCATATGTTATTTTTTCGAAAAGATTGGATTATACATGACAATTACGCCTATAAATTGCAAATATGCTATTCCGAGCATCATTTGAGTATTTCAACCGTTTATGAATTCATTCTAAGTCATTTGATCACAATAATCTTCCTTTAAACTCTTTATACTATTTATTAAAAGATTCGTACGCTATTTATTCAAAAAAGATTATTATACATGGTAATTACGCATATAAAGTGCAAATACTGCAATTCTGAGCAACGTTTCAGCATTTCAAACGTTTTTAGATTCATTATAAGTCATTTGATCACAATATTCTACATTTAAAATCTTTATACTGTTTATAATGAGATTCATATGCTATTTATTCAATTAGATGTATTTATACTTGGTAATTTATGCATATAAAGTGCAAATAATGCAATTCTGACCATCATTAGAGCATCTCAATCGTTCTTGGATTCATTCTAGGTCATTTGATCACTATAACCTACTTTTAAACTATTTATACTGACTTTAATATGATTCAGATGTTATTTATTCATAAATATTGCATTATATATGGCAATTACGCATATAAATTGCACATAATGCAATTCTGAGCATCGTTTGAGCATTGTAATTGTTTCTGGATTCATTTTATGTCATTTGATCACAATAATCTGAATTTAAACTCTCGTATACTTTCTAGAATATGACTCATTTGCTATTTATTCAAATAGATTGGATTATACATGACAATTACGCATATAAAGTGCGAATAATGCAATTTTGAGCATCGTTTGAGCATTTCAATCGTTTATGGATTCATTCGATGTTATTTGATTACCATAATCTACATTTAAACTCTTTATGTCTTCAATTTGATTCATATGCTATTTATTCAAAAGATTGGATTATACCTTGCAATTAAGCATACAAATTGTAAATAATGCAATTCTGAGCATCGTTTGAGCATTTCATTCGTTTCTGGAATCATTCTAATTTATTTGATCAAAATAATCTATATTTAAACTCTTTATACTGTCTTAAATATGATTCATATGCTATTTATTCAAAAAGATTGGATTATACATGGTAATTATGGTTATGAATTGCAAATAATTCAATTCTGAGGATCGTTTGAGCCTTTCAATCATTTATGGATTTATTCAAATTCATTTAAACTCTTTATACTGTCTAGAATATAATTCATATGCTATTTATTCAAAAAGGTTGGATTATACATGTTAATTACATATATAAAGTGCAAACAATGCAATTCTGAGCATCGTTTGAGTATATCAATCGTTTCTGGATTCTTTCTAAGTCACTTGATCACAATAATCAACATTAAAACTCTTGATACTGTCTGGAATATGATTAGATACTATTTATGGTTATGAATTGCAAATAATTCAATTCTGAGGATCGTTTGAGCTTTTCAATCATTTATGGATTCATTCAAATTCATTTAAACTCTTTATACTGTCTAGAATATAATTCATATGCTATTTATTCAAAAAGGTTGGATTATACATGTTAATTACATATATAAAGTGCAAACAATGCAATTCTGAGCATCGTTTGAGTATATCAATCGTTTCTGGATTCTTTCTAAGTCACTTGATCACAATAATCAACATTAAAACTCTTGATACTGTCTCGAATATGATTAGATACTATTTATTCAGAAAGATTGGATTATACATGGCAATTACGCATATAAAGTGCAAATAATTCAATTCTAAGCATCGTTTGAACTTTTCAGTCGTTTCTGGATTCATTCTAAGTCATTTCAATAATCTACATTTAAACTCTATACTGTCTAGAATATGATTCACGTGCAATTTGTTAAAAAAGATTGGATTATACAAGACAATTATGCATATAAAATGCAAATAATGTAATTATGTGCATCTTTTTTGCATTTCAATCATTTCTGGATTCACTCTAAGTTATTTGATCACAATAATCTACATTTAAACTTTTATACTGTTTATAATAATATTCATACGCTATTTATTCAAAACAAATTAGATTATACAAGGTAATTAGGCATATAAATTTCAAATAATCAAATTCTGAGCATCGTCTCAGCATTTCAATCATTTATGGATTCATTATAAGTCATTTGAGCACAATAATATACATTTAAACTCTTTATTCTGTTTAGAATAAGATTCATGTGCTATTTATTAAAAAAAACTGGATTATACATGGTAATTACGCATATAAACTGCAAATAATACAATTCTGAGTTATCGTTTGAGCATTTCAATCCTTTCTGGATTTATTCTAAGTCATCTGATCACAATAATCGCCATTTATTCCGAAAAATTTAGTCATATTTGGTAATTACGCATATAAAGTGAAAATAATGCAATTTTGAGCATCATTTGAGCATTTCAATTGTTTCTGAATTCATTCTAAGTCATTTGATCACAATAATCTAAATTTAAACTCCTTATACTATCTAGATTATGATTAATAAGCTATTTATTCAAAAAGATTGGATGATACATGGTAATTACGCTTATAAAGTGCAAATAATGCAATTCTGAGCATCGTTTAAGCATTTCAATCGTTTCTGGTTCCATTATAAGTCATTTGAGCACAATAATCTACATATAAACTCTTTATACTGTCTTGAATTTGATTCATATGCTATTTGTTAAAAAATATTGGATTATAGCTGACAATTACGCATATAAATTGCAAATAATGCAATTCCGAGCATCGTTTTAGCATTTCAACCGTTTATGGATTCATTCTAAGACATTTCATCACAATAATCTACATTTAAACTCTTTATACTGTTTATAAAAATATTCGTACGCTATATATTAAAAAAAGATTAGATTATACATGGTGATTACACATATAAAATGCAAATAATGCAATTCTTAGCATCGTTTCTGCATTTGAAATGTTTCTGGATTTATTATAAGTCATTTGATCACAATAATCTACATTTAAAATCTTTATACTGTTTATAATAAGATTCATACGCTATTTAATAAATAAGATGTGATTATACTTGGAAATTACGGATACAAAATGCAAATAATGCAATCATGAGAATCGTTTGAGAATTTCAATCGTTTCTGGATTCATTCTAAGTCATTTGATCACGATGATCTAAATTTAAACTCTTTATACTGTCTAGATTGTGATTAATAAGCTATTTATTCAAAAAGATTGATGATACATGATAATTACGCATATAAAATGCAAATAATGCAATTCTGATCATCTTTTGAGCATTTCAATAGTTTCTGGATTTATTCTAAGTCATTAGATCAAAATAATATAAATTTAAACTCTTTATGCTGTCTAGAATATGATTCATACCCTATTTATACAAAAATATTGGATTATACATGACAATTACTCATATAAAGTGCAAATATTGCAATTCTTTGCATCGGTTAAGCATTTCAATCGTTTCTGGATTAATTCTAAGTCATTTCATCACAATACATTTCAACTCTTTATACTGTTTTGAATATAATTCATATGCTATTTATTAAAAAATATTGGATTATATATGACAATTGCTCATATAAAGTGCATATAATGCAATTCTGAATATCGTTTGAGCATTTCAATCGTTACTGGATTCATTCTTAGTTATTTGATCACAATAATCTACATTTAAACTCTTTATACTGTCTAAAATTCGATTCATATGCTATTTATTCAATAAGATTGGATCATACTTGGTAATTACGCATATAAAGTGTGATGCAATACTGGGCATCATTTGAGCATTTCAATCGTGTTTGGATTCATTCTAAGTCATTTGATCGCAATAAATTACATTTAAACTCTTTATACAGTCTATAATGTAATTCATATGCTCTTTATACAAAAAGATTGGATTATACAGGACAATTACGCATATAAAGTGCAAATAATCAGTTCTGAGTATCGTTTGAGCATATGAATCATTTTTGGATTCATTCAAAGTCATTTGTTCACAATAATCAACATTTAAAATCTTTATACTGCTTATAAGATGATCCGTAAGTTATTTATTGAAAAGATTGGATTATACATGTTAATTACGCATATAAAGTGCAAATAATGCAATTCTGAGCATCAGCATTTCAATCGTTTCTGGATTCATCAGAAGTCATTTGAGCACAATAATCTACATATAAACTCTTTATACTGTCTTAAATTTGATTTGCTATTTCTTCAAAAAGATTGGATTATACATGACAATTACGCATATAAATTGCAAATATGCTATTCCGAGCATCGTTTGAGCATATGGATTCATTCTAAGTCATTTGATCACAATAATCTATCTTTATACTCTTTATACTGTTTATTAAAAGATTCGTACTCTATTTATTAAAAAAAGATTAGATTATGCATGGTAATTACGCATATAAAGTGCAAATAACGCAATTCTGAGCATCGTTTCAGCATTTCAAACATTTTTGGATTCATTATAAGTCATTTGATTAAAATATTCTACTTTTAAAATCTTTAGATTGTTTATAATAAGATTCATACGCTATTTATTCAATGAGATGTGATTATACTTGGTAATTACTAATTACGCATATAAAGTGCAAATAATGCAATTTTGACCATCGTTTGAGCATTTCAATTGTTTATGGAAACATTCTAAGTCATTTGATCACTATAAGCTACTTTTAAACTATTTATACTGTCTTTAATATGATTAATATGCTATTTATTCATAAAGATTGCATTATACATGGCAGTTACACATATAAAGTGCAAATAATGCAATCCTGAGCATCGTTTCAGCATCTCATTCGTTTCTGGAATCATTCTACGTTATTTGATCAAAATAATCTATATTAACTCTTTATACTGCATTGAATATGATTCATATGCTATTTATTCAAAAAGATTGGATTATACATGGTAATTACCAAATAATTCAATTCTGAGTATCGTTTGAGCATTTCAATCATTTATGGATTCATTCTAATTCATTTAAACTCTTTATACTATCTAGAATATAATTTATATGCCATTTATTAAAAAAAGATTGGATTATACATGCTAATTACGTATATAAAGTGCAAACAATGCAATTCTGAGCATCGTTTGAGTAGATCAATCTTTTTTTGATTCATTTTAAGTCACTTGATCACAATAATCTACATTTAAACCCTTGATACTGTCTTGAATATGATTTAGATGCCATTTATTCAGAAACATTGGATTATACATGGCAATTACGCTTATAAAGTGCAAATAATTCAATTGTAAGCATCGTTTGAAATTTTCCGCCGTTTCTGGATTCATTCAAAGTCATTTGATCACAATAGTCTATATTTAAACTCTTTATACTGTCTAGAATATAATTTTTGTCCAATTTGTTAAAAAAGATTGGATTATACAAGGCAATTACACATATAAAATGCAAATAATGCAATTCTGAGCATCGTTTGTGCATTTCAATTATTTCTGGATTCATTCTACATCAATTGATCACAATAATCTACATTTAAACTCTTCATACTATTTATAATAATATTAATCCACTATTTGTTCAAAAAAATTAAATTATACTTGGTAATTAGGCACATAAATTTCAAATAATGAAATTCTGAGCATCGTCTCAGCATTTCAATCATTGCTAGATTCATTATAATTCATTTGATCACAATAACATACATTTAAACTCTTTATTCTGCTTAAAATAAGATTCATATGCTATTTATTTTAAAAGATTGGATTATACATGACAATTAGGCATATAAAGTGCAAATAATGCAATTCTGAGCATCGTTTGAGCAATTCAATCGTTTCTGGATTCATTATAATTCATCTGATCATAATAATCTACATTTAAATTCTTTATACTGTCCAAAATATGATTCATATGTAATTTATTCAAAAAGATTGGATTACACATGGTAATTACGTATATAAATTTCAAATAATGCAATTCTGAGTATCGTTTGAGCATTTCAATTATTTCTGGATTCATATGTCATTTTTTCAAAAAAAAAATTGGATTATGCGTGATAATTATACGCATATAAAGTACAAATAATGCAATTTTGAATATCGTTTGAGCATTTCAACCGTTTCCAAAACAGTTGAAATGGTATATGATACTTAATCGTTTCTCGTGAGGACTCATAGCTGGTTTCTTGTGTAGTTTTGATATGATGTTGTTATGATCCCCCTGGTGTTGTGTTAAGAGAGAGAGATGCGAAACAGTTTCTTTTATATTTGTATAATATGTATAATATTTAGAATAAACTGTAGCTAGACGAGGTACTAATACAGGCTAGTAACCTCTGTAATTTTTCCTTTTATGTTTTGTAAATAGGGCTTGCAAGATTAGGGATGGTAATGGCCCTGCTTGCGGTCTTTGACCCTAGCCCATGCTTGGCCCGTCATTTTCAAACATCATGCTAACCTACCTGGGCCTAATGAAACAAGCTTGAGGAGTACGGAGTACCCGGCCCACCCATGGGCCGTGACTCTAAGCCCAAGCCTGCTTGTTTAGGCCTGCTGCTCTCCATATCTAATGGATTGCAAGTCTTAACATGATTTTTTTTTAATTTTTCAATTAAACGAATTAGTCTAACCCATTATATATATACATGCTTTATAATAATATGATAGCCCAACAGGCCTCCTGCGGGCTAGAATCTCAAGCCCAAACCTAGCCTTACACGTTTGGGTGTCTGGCCTATAGGCCTGAAAACGGTGACCGTTTCGACCGTCATTTCGTTTCGTTTCGTCTGAACGGAACAGTTAACGAAACAGGTCTGTTTCGTTATCGTTTATTTTGTTTATTTCGTTTAACATTCTACCTGAGTGCTATAACTTAATTGCAGAGAATAGAAAGCGCGGAGAGAACGAAGGCGTGCTCTAAACTTAGGGTTTCTGCGCTGAACTAAACAATTCCTCTCTTTTTCTCCGCCTCACTGCATCTCTCTCGTAAAATCTAGATCTCCGCCTTCTCAATTCCTCTCTCAACCCCACAACAGATCCGATCGATCCTCCATCTCTCTCTCTATCGCACTCAGTGACGCAGTAACTCTCTCTCACGCCACCTCTCGACAGCACCATCGACCTCTCGACTCCCTCTTCTCCTCACCGCCTCCCTCAGTCTCGAAGCACCGTCTCCCTCAATCTCGACTCCCACCTTTCGAAGCACAACCATCTCCTCACCGCCACCTCTCGAAGTACAGCTATCTCCTTACCGCCACCTCTTCGCATCTCCATCTCTCCAGTTCACTAGTGGAGACTGGTAGCTGCTCCTGGTTTAAACTGGTGGCGACTGATAGAGCACCAGATCTCGAGTTCACCAGACCACAAGACCTCTCTTCTCGCACCAGAGCACCAGATCCTCCTCTTCCTCTCTGGAGTGAAGAAGTAAATGTTTGTTCTTCTTTTCTACTTTTTTTCTTCTTTGGTTCACTGCTTTTTTTTTCCTGCTTCTTCTCTCTCGATTTGAGTTGGTTTTAGGATTTCATTTTTTCTACTATGTGAGATACTGATAAATTAGTGTTATTTGGTAAATTGATGCACATGCTGGTAAGGACTGTTATGGATTTTTTGCTAATGAATATTTTGAAGAGATACATCTGACACATAAAGAAATTATCATTGTCAAGAGGGGGTACATGAAGGTTGAAGGGGTACATCTGATTCTGACCCATTTTATTTTTTCATTTTGTACAGCATTACTACTGGAAATGAATTTTGTGCAGCAAGGATTTCGAATGGTTGATTGATCTATTTTTGGAATGTTAGTTTGAATGTTTGATTGAATTGCTTTTGAAATGTTATGTCTGTAGACTAGTTTTGTGAGAACTGTTGTGCTTGATTTTTAGTGCTCGATTTGTAAGACTAGTTTGCGAGAAATGTTTGATTGAATTTCTTTTGAATGTGTAATACGCATTTCTCTATATGGGTAATGGAAAACGGTTAAACAGTCAAAAACAGTTTTAACTGTTTTGATCGTTCTGGAGGACGATACGATCAACGAAATTTGTTTTAAACGGATGAAACAGTTAACGCAAGAAGTATAAAATTTTCGTTCATCAATGCAATGACTAACACAAATGATCAATTTCGTGGTCGTTTTAGACGTTATGCACCCCTACTGGCCTATTTAGGCCTGTTATAACTTTGGGCCAGGCAAGCATGACTCTGGGCCAGACGGGTATGGACAGGCTTGCGAGCTAGCGGGCTAAACTGCCATCCCCATGCAAGATAATGATGTACAATATGTTGGTTTTATTTTATGGACTTGTGTGCAAGAGATCGTTGGGATTTGTCTGTGATAAAAGAAACTAGCTTAATTAGTAAGACCTCCGCATCTTAATGAGCTTTAGGTGTGAGGGTGTTACAAGTTTGTATCTTATTTTTGCTTGTATGTTAGGCTAGTTTCTTATGTCTCAGGGCTAGGTAGTAATTTCGTTTAGTATTTGTGATGACTTGATGGATTTGATATGCTATGTGATTTGATATGTTGAGAGTTAATCATTATGCTTAGTTTAATTGATTGTTTGCTTGATTGTTTATCTATGGATGAATCACGGTGTTTTTAGGACATCAAACTAGATCAAATTATTAATTGATTAAGTAATCGAGGTAAGCCAAATGTTCGAAAGAGGAGCTTAGTTTACGACCGAAACGTGTAACTTCTAAACAATCTGAAAGGACTTAGATAGTCCTGGAAATCCAACTTAACAAACTTAAGTGACTAAATTCCAACACGAAAGTCTAGGACTAGTTCACGTACGTGGTGAAAATCGAGTTCAAAATCAAGTCCAAACCAAAGTTGCGACGACTGAGGGTAGGAATTAAGTATGGCCGACAAGTAACCTTCACACAACATTGTATAAAAATATCAAGTCAAAACAGAGAATCTGGAGCACTTTTTAGCATGAATTCGATAAGAAATTTATATATTTTGTCCGAAATTTTGGTATCACATGTGATAACAACGCTTCATAGCTAAACTAAATGAACCCTAATTCTTAAAATATTCATTTGCATTTGTTTGAGTCCAAACCTTAAAAAATATATATTTTTGCATGCACTTCATTTATTTGTCATTTTAATTACAACAAAATCCATTAAAAAAATAGTTGTCTAGATTTCGTAAAATCTAGTAATCACGTGTGGATTTGACCCTAAAACTGTACCACAAACGATTGGATCGGTAAACTCGACATTTATTTTGACCTAGATTTAGCCTTTGATCACTGTCAATTAATAATTTATTAATATATTATTATTCATGATTATTCCTACTTGGAAAATTGACAATCTAGGAATAATCATGAATAATAATATATTAATAAATTGAGAAAAGTGAAACCCTAGCACAACATATATTAATAAATAATTGCATTAACCACGAATTTAACACCATTATAAAAAGATGTTTAATGTGCACTATAGTGCATAAGGCTTTCTATGCACCACAGACTTTTTCAAAAGTATTTTTATAAATTGAGAAATCTAATTTAACCAATCTAATCTACATATTGAAATCTCATAGCAAACCAAATTTTATAATTTTTAAGATTTTTTTTTTGACAGACTAGACAGAGGCTATCTAGTTACAATTTTTAAGATTTTATTACTATTTTTTGATTTTTTTTAAAACATGTCATTTTTGGAATGTTATACTATTTATAATATTAAAAAAATGACATGTTTTAAAAAATTAAAAAAATAATAATAAAATAAAAAAAATTTTAAAATTTGATTTTCTATGAGATTTAAATATGTAGATTATATTGGTTAAATTAGATTTGTCAATTTACAAAAATACCCTAAAAAAAATCTGCGATGCATAGAAAGACCTATGCACTATAGTGCATATTAAACTCTCTCTTATAAAAATTGGGATAAAACTAATTAATAACATATACGTGAAACTGTTAAAGAATATCTCAATAAGAAATTATTTTCCGAGAACGCTAGGAAAAAAATACACATATTTTATTCGATTTATTAACCCAAAATTTAGATATTTATTTCGATCCGACCGAGCAAAAATGGGGTGACTTGAAAGGCGAGGATATCGGCGTAATAGCCCCCTGCTAACCTTTCTGTGGTCAAAGCAACCGAGAGCTGATCAACACAAGGCATCAGTGTTTTATATGGTCAAACACTGGCGAAAGACCCCTGAGAAACACAACACCATTTTTACGTGGATCCAAATCGTTGGATCAAGACGCCGCGGTTTAGGGTTACCCACTCTGATGCATTGACAGCTCCCCCCACATCACCCCAGAAGTTACACATGCGACACATTTGATTCTTATATAGGGTTCAAATCTATTTTAAATGCGCCTTGTGGGACATAGTTGCTTGTGAAAAGTGAAAACCGGACGGAGAGGAAAAGAAGCTAGGGATGGAATCGTAATTTCTGAAGTTTATTAGACAAATCTGTAAGTTTCACTAATAGTCTAGTCTAAACTCTAAAACCCTGTTTTGGCCAATTTCGAGGGTTTCTCCATTCTCTCCTCCAGCTCCACACAACAGCCATGGCGACTCTTTCAAGAGCACGTCATATCTACTCGCTGCACCTCAAAACCCTAGTAAATAGCGTTAGAATTCGATACCTTGAACGAGGTTTCTCTTCAGAGTCCAGTACAAGATCTGCCATTGATGAAATATGTCTAGTTCTAGGTCGAGGCAAGTGGAGCCCAGAACTGGAGTTGTCCCTTTCGCCTCTCCACCAGAAGACCAGCTCAGAGGTCGTTCTAGGGGTTCTACAGAGACAAAGAGATCCGAATTTGGCGATGGATTACTTCAAATGGGTGGAGAGAACCAGTGGCGAATCGAATAGTAACGAAGCTTACACTGCTCTTCTCATGTTGATCTCTAATTGTCGTAAGTACGATTCTTTAGAGAGCATTATAGAAGAAATGAGCTTGCTCGGCTATGGCATATCCGCTGATGCTTGCATCGGCCTAATTGGAGGTTTGGTTAAGTCAAAACGGTTTAAAGAAGCTTTTGATTTAATCCAAACCATGAGAAAATTCAAATACCGGCCGGCTTTTTCATCTTACACGAGGTTAATTGGAACATTGTCGGAGAATAGAGAACCCGATTTAGCGCTTTTCTTGTTCCAGCAAATGCAGGAAATTGGGTATGCCGTCAGTGTACCGCTTTTCACCACGCTGATACGCGCTTTTGCAAGAGAAGGTAGACTCGATTCAGCATTGAATTTACTGTCTGAGATGAGAAACATCTCTCTAGATGGAGATTTGATTCTGTACAATGTGTGCATCGATTCTTTTGGCAAGGCTGGTAAGGTTGAGATGGCATGGAAGTTTTTCAACGAGATAAAATCGAATGGGCTGGTACCAGATGGAGTGTCTTATACCAGCATGATTTGGGTTCTTTGTAAGGCTGAGAGAATAGACGAGGCCGAAGAATTATTTGAAGATCTCGATAGGAACAGCAAAGTGCCATGTGCATATGCATATAGTGCCATGATTATGGGGTATGGTACAGTTGGCCGATTTGATGATGCATACCGGTTGTTAGAGAGGTTGAGAGAAAGGGGTAGTATACCGTGTGTGGCGGCATATAATTCTATTTTAACTTGTCTTGGTAGAAAGGGAAGAGTAGATGAGGCTTTAGATTTGTACCAAAAAATGAAGAAAGATACTAAGCCCAGTGTAAAAACTTATAACACTGTTATAGAAATCTTATGCTCAGCAGGCAGACTAGAGGAGGCATATGTTATAAGAAATGCTATGGAAGAATGTGGTTTGTTTCCAAATGTAGAGACAGCTAATATAATGGTGGATCGGTTATGTAAGGCTAAGAAGCTTGAGGAGGCATACAAGGTGTTTGATGAAATGTCTCGGAGAGGTTTTGCTCCTAATTCAGTGACTTACTGCTCTTTAATCGATGGTTTAGGTAAAAAGGGGAAGTTGGATGAAGCATATAGGTTATTTGAGACTATGCTAGATGCAGGTCACAACCCTAATGCAGTAGTCTATACTTCTTTAATTAGGAGCTTTTTCATTAATGGGAGGAGAGAGGATGGTCATAAATTGTTTAAAGAAATGCACCGTACTGGGTGCAAACCTGATCGTACCCTGCTCAATACGTATATGGATTGTGTGTTTAAAGCTGGTGAAACCCAAGCAGGTAAATCCATTTTTGAAGAAATTAAGAATCAGGGCTTATCTCCCGATGTGATAAGCTATGCGATTTTGATTAATGGTTTAACAAAAGCAGGCCTTGCTAAAGAAACATATAAAGTATTTTATGAGATGAAAGAAAATGGGCTTGTTCTTGATGTACGTGCATATAATGCGGTGATTGATGGTTTTTGCAAATCTGGCAAGGTAGACAAGGCATACCAGTTGTTAGAAGAGATGAAAATCAAAGCCATATCTCCTACTGTTGCTACTTACGGTACAGTAATTAATGGCCTGTGTAAAATTGACCGGTTAGATGAGGCGTACATGCTTTTCGAAGAGGCAAAATTGAAGGGCATTTCAATAAATGTGATAATTTACAGTAGTCTGATAGATGGTTTTGGAAAGGTCGGTAGAATAGATGAGGCGTATTTAATCCTACAAGAAATGATGCAGCTAGGCTTGGTACCAAATGTGTATACATGGAATTCTTTAATAGATGCATTAATGAAAGCTGAAGAAGTGAATGAGGCATTAGTTTGCTTCAATTCCATGAAGGAAATGAAATGTGTTCCTAACACATACACCTATAGTATTGTAATAAATGGATTATGTCGCGCACAAAAGTACAACAAGGCATTTGTCTTCTGGCAAGAGATGCTAAAGCTGGGTTTGGTACCGAATTTAGTGACATATACCACTATAATATCTGGTCTGGCAAAGGCTGGTAACATAACTGATGCAATCAGCTTGTTTGAACGGTTAAAGTCAAATGGGGGTGTGCCTGATCCAGTTTGTTACAATGCTATTATAGAAGGAATGAGTAATGCAGGTAGAGCTATGGACGCTTACCAGGTTTTTGAAGAGACCCGGTTGATGGGTTGTAGGATAAATCCAAAGAGTTGCATGGTGTTATTGGATTCATTGCATAAGGCCGAGTGTTTACAGGAGGCTGCTATTGTCGGTGCTGTTTTGAGGGAGATGGCTAAGTCGCAGCATGTTTCAAAGACTGTGTAAGTTAAATTATTTTTTTTGTGATGAGCACCGGAAATATAGTAGTATTGTTTAAGAAAAAAAAATTCTTATTCTTATATTTATCGTGCTAGAAAATTAATTGTATACGCTTTCTTTGGTTATCATATGGAGGAAAGGAGAAATTTAGTTTTGGACAAATTTTGGTGCCGGTATAGTAAGGCATTGTCTACCATTGCTTTATTTAATCGTACTTTTTTAAATAATTTGAGGGTCTAATGAATTTGTAAAAATGGTTAATCTTAATAGAATTTCACTGTATCATAAGTTTGTTTCTTCTTCTGTTAGCATCTTTTATTATCGTCCTTTTTCAAATAACTTATTTGAAGTGAACGTAGCTTGGTCCAATATGTGCATAAAATAATTGTGTTTCCTTCATTATGCTTGTGGCAACTATGCTTGAGTTTTTCAATTTAATGACTCATCATTCCTCGTTGTTTTTGAGTTACATTTCAGGTTTTTAATTTGTTCTCGCTATAATTTATTTCTGTTGATCATTTTACAAGAGGGGTTTAATGGAATGATGACAACTAGCCAAATCAGACATGAATTGTGCTCCTTGAGGCTTCTAAGCTTTGAGTTGAAGTGTGAATCTCTGATGATAAATCACGGGATTGGTTATTATTTCTGACCTGGACCCTCTCTTAATTTATTTTGACAAATACTGCGTCTCAATCTTTTTTTTTTATTATAAATTTTAGTAAGTTTTGACCTGCCTTTCTTTTTTCTTTATTTGGAGATGGTGCATTTTTTAGGGGTTTGATGGGCGCCTGCCTCACTAACAAACTAACATTTGCATAATTATGTTCCTCTGTCAACTTTCTATTGGAAGAGTTAGGGCTTATGAGTTATGAAGCGTATTTCATGGTTCCGCTCATCATGTAGTCAACCGTTTGCAATGGCACAAAATATGTATCACACGAGGAAATCATCAGACAACTGATGTGGTTTTTGATGACTCCGCATGAATTTCCTTCAATTGTTTAGAAAAAGTTGTTGCAGATTAATGACTAGTTGACGACCTTTTTAATATTTTATTGAATTGATTGTATTATTTTTTTTTTAAAATAAGCCCGTAGGCAATTGATTGTACTATTGATTCTATAATAACCCCCCCCCCCCCCCCCTCTATTTTCTCAAGAGATCTACTCGTATAAATTGAGAAAAAAGAATGAATAGGTACTTTGGGCCTCAGATTGAAAGTAACTCTAATTGAGATTGCTTTTTTTTTTTTTTTTTGGATAAAAGTTAAAACAGATTTTGAGTATTAAAGAATTCAGGGTTGGGTACCAAATTTTGGTACATCTTCATTGGTTATGCAAATGTTGGCATTTAGTACTGATTTTTGATTGAGCACTTCAAAATTTAGATAGCAACTTTTAAGATGACAGAGATTTTCTCTATTTATGTTGACAGTAAGCAAATTATATTATCTATTTTAAAACACGAGACAAAAAAGGAAGCGACGATGATCTTTATTTGACAACTATGAAAATTGAAATTGAAACTTATAATAAATCGGAGGTGAAAAAGTAAATTAGTTGATATGCTTTCATGATTTAGCTAGATTGAATATCAAATTTCTGATGTGTTTGCTTATGAAATTTTGCTGAAAAATATTCGAATTGAACCACAAGTTATGGAGGATTTTTCAGATTTTGACAAATTCGATACAGCACATGTAACATATTTACAATTTGAAATATTTTTTTTCTTCTATTTTATTGAGTTATTGGTTGTCGCAATTGAGCTTGCTCTTAAGTCTTAACCTTTGTTTACACAAAATTTTTAAGCATCACTCTGCTTGCATTACTAAAACAAGAAAATTCCTGAAGATATGCTGCCATTGTTATAATTTTCCTCCCCTTTTCGGCCTCGCTTCTTTCAATTTTATTGGTTGGGCCTTTTCAATTTTCAATGTACATAATGTTGACATGAGAGGGCCATCTGAAATTTAACTAGCTAGGAAAATATTAACAAATTAAATTCTTAGTAAAGTAATAAAGAAATTAATTCGTTCATTAAACACAATAAACTATATTATGTAATTTATTTTATACAAAGTAGTAACGTTTAAACAATATTAGTAGAGCACCTATACTTAAATCAGATTGTTTCCAATTTGCTGCAACCATTTTAGCAATCATGCAACTGACCAAAGCTATATATATATACATTCAACAACTAAAACTTTCTAGTAAAATAACGTAGAAAAAAATAAGTTACAATTCAGGCACTTCATATGCCTTCTGAAGGGTTTATATCACATGCAATTCTTAAGGGTAAAATATAACCAACCAGATTGAAGAAGCATTTATCAAACAGTTCATATAAACCCAAACCAATGGGAGCATTATTTCCTTGGCTATAGTATCAACCAAGTCATGCCAAGTCAAGAGAAAACATCAAAATAGGGAGAATTATAAAAAAAAAAAAAGAAAGATGGATCCAATGGCAAAACAACTCTGATGATGCTTGCTGATTGAAACTACTAAAAAAGTTTAAGAAAAAATGAGCATTTAAAAGCGAGAGACATTGTGCTCTGAAGAAGGGTCAATGCTTCGTAGCCCCACCGTGTATCTCGTCACTTTCCTCATCTTTACGCGCTGCAGCTCGAAGCTGACGTTGCTCTTCTTTATATATCCTATTTCTCCTTTGAAACTGCAACAATCAGAGAGTATTAACAAGCACACACAGACACCCAATTATCTGAAGTAAATTAATGTGTTAATAGAATAAAGATTATATATCCCAAGCAATATTCAACAAAATACTGTACCAGGCACAGAGCACTGAATTTCTGAATATTAACCTATTGATTGATTAAAGATTATCCTAAGCAATATTCAACATAGTAATGTACCAGAAGTACCAAAGAATCAGTACCCAGATGACCCCATTCAACACCTTATAGGATTCAAAGAAGTAATTTCATTTCATTTTGTTTCCTTTGAAATTTCCTACTTTGTTCTCGCTCAACAGTCTAAAAAGAACAGTTAATGGCATCTTAAATATAAATTCCTGACAAAAGGGTAGATAAGAGACCAATAGATAGATAGGTAACAGCTGGATACCATGAAAAGATGGAAATAAACACCGACTATACACTGTAACAGAATGTGCAATGAATATAAGGATTTTTCTCCTATCTCCAGGCAGAAGAAGAATATTATAATATGAGGAAGGATAATTTCAAAAATAAAAGAACAGAGAAGCAAACAATATTTGCTTGCAAACAAAGTGCAACTGCAGATGCATTGGTTCTTAATACATTAACTGCAACCAGGAGAATAAGTAACTTTATAGTTGAGGCGTGAAAAGTTCTTTCTGATATACTTAATATATGCCGACCAATCAAACATATGAGGTTGTACGGCAAGTTCAATAGAGTGGAATAAAAAGGAAATAAAAAAGGCATAATAGATGCTGACAATGTTTGAATAGAATTGAACATAGTGGAATGACGAGGGAACATAAGAAAGGTATTGAATTTTTTTATCTGTAATTAAACCATCCCACTATGCACATATGCACCCCCCCCCCCCCCCCCAACACACACACACACACAGAGGAGGTATGGAATGAGGCTAATTCTATAGAAGCATATTTGGGGGAACTAAAGACAATCCACCCGTGCTGGAGTTGACTGTTGAGCCTATTTCACTTTGCTGAACAGAGTTCCAATATATTGAAAAAACTCCCTGATTCTTATTACCCATTCTATAGTAGTTGACAGCTACATAAACCTACAATATATATCACTAGAAAGAGTTCCATTGCCAGCAAAAATCCCATAAATCCTAGAAACTCATAGCTGTTCAAAGAAGTAATTTGAGCAATCATTGCAGTCAGTGACGCTTGTTCCTAATTCCCAAAATAGTCCAACAGAGTTCTATTCACCATGTCCATGTTCACAAGAGCATTGGACACAAATTTTTCATGAAACCCTGAACCTTAATCATCATTTGTGAAATTCATAGCCAATGAGCCAACACATAGCACCTATTTTTAAAAACTAAACACACCATAACCAAAGATTTAGTAAATTCTATACTAGATAAACCACCACACTTATTACTTCCACAACAACAATCAAAACCAGGTCAAGTTAGTACACAAATCAGGTTGTAGTAGATCGACTGGAGATTGACACTATAAGAAATGACCATATCGGGCAGATCGGTCGATTAGGGTTTTAAATCTAGGGTTAGAGAGGGAAGTAGAAGTACCTCTTTGGAGTGGTGGAGGCACTCGAGGTAGTCTTCGCGAAGGAGGTGGCAATCCTTGGGCTCGCGACAGCGCGACATGCACTCGCTGAAATCCACCCAGAAATCGTAGCATCTCCCCTTGTTCCCTGTTATTCCCCATCCCGACGCCATTTTTGCCTCTCTCTCTCTCTCTCTCTCTAACTGTGATTGGAATTTGAGAGAGGTTAGCTAGAGGAAGAGAACGTTTACACTATCGACCCTAAATAATTGAGAAATTATTTGTTGAATCTGTTTCAATCGCATGTTCGTACATTCGTGCTAAGTAAAATTGGGCCGATTGAGGTATCCAAAGATGGTCTTTTATGGGTCAAACCTATTACAACTTTTTACTGGCCTGGAGAGACTTTTGTTTTTTAAACAAAAAAATAAATAAAGAATGCAAATGCAAAATAATATTACGACACATATCAAGATTGCTTTAACCTCACGGTACATCCACAATCGTATAGAAAGCAATTGCTAGGATGCATCTGATAGTGATAATTAGATAACATTAAATCACACTATCACAGTACTGCTTTGTAGCGCATAAAGTTGTATGTGATATTTCCTTTTTAGGAGGATCTCAATGCTAGTTTTAAACATATTGAGGGGACCCAAAAATTGATTCAATTGTTCTAGAGCTAGCAAGCTCCAATTCTCAACTATGATACAGACCAAATAATGAAACAAATCAAGTTCGCTTAAGCGTATGCATTGCAAAATATGTACATGACAACAACAACATAGGCATTTTGCATGGAACAAAAAAACTGATCAATTCAATTAATACAAAGAATCATTTACAATGACTAACATTACCCTTCAAAAGTTTGTATGTTACAACACAAGCAAAACTCCGAGTTAGCAAGACAAACCAGATTGCATAGTCTCAAGGCATAGAAAAGCACCACTCACACACATGCCGGCAGACACAGACCCACCCATCCACACACACACACACACACACTCTGCTATAATTCCTCAAACCCATCTTCATCAGCTTCTTCATCCATCCGTTCTAAATGCATTCTCCATACCTCCATCTATCAAACCAACAAGGGAGCCAAAAAGAAAAAAAAATTAGAAGAAGGAAGCACCACCTATCTATTGTCTGAATTTCAGGAACAATTTTCTTTCTGAAAAGTACCCCTACATTCATCACACATGTTCCAACACCTCCCAACACTTTAAATTTAAACAAGCCACCCCATACATTTCGACAAAAGTAAAAAATGTTACTCCCCTGATCTTCAAACCATGTGACAGATGTAGGGTGATGACACTGTATGTCTTTTTTATGGTTCTCTTCTTTTAGCTATCAGCATCTGTTGAAGGTTTGTGTTATCACTTATCACCAATATACTTGGCTGCATTTTTTTGTTACGTAACTATTATCCATTCTGATATGCAAGGAACCATTTTTTTTTTATCAATTAGAACCATCTTTTTGTTATTAATTAGGATTCATATTTGCTGAAGATACCAAACTACACAGCACAGCTTACTTGTGCATCTGACACGCGTAACTGCTCTGCGACGAAAAGTATGCTTCCTGAAGCTTCAAAACCTGTATCTGGATCTAATTCTGAGTTTCCTGCAACTTCACTGTACTTAACTATACTGCCTCGGAAACCATGTCTGAGGAAAACGTTCTCCAGCCATTCCTCTTTTGTACACTGTCATATCCAAAGTATTGCCATACACAAAAATATATCAAAAGTTAATTTCCATTTTTTTTTCCTTGGACAACAAAATGAATTACCTTTAAGAATATCACATTTCATAGAAAAGAAAGTTAGTAGGAAATGCCATGCAAGGACATTTTATTAGAAAGAGTTTAGCTACGGTGAGTACTTATTAGAAATATGTAGGATATACCAAAGATTTCCTCAAAGGACAATGTACTCTCCCACTCTCCTTTCTCGTTGTTTGTCTTATGAGTGCAAAATTTAGGAGATAGGTCCAGTTGGAAGATGAATATAGTTTTGAAGGGCCTAAACAATATTGTGAGGTTTCCTAGGCATACATGAGAAAAGTTTCCTGTTCTGTTAGTTGGAAAACAAGTATACTTACTGATATCATCCAATCTGATGGTATACGCAATTCTCCAAAGAAAATGCTTCCTTTCATGGCCAAGCTACTAATCAAAAGCAGCAATTCTTCAAAGCTATTCAAACAAGGGAGAGGCAAGCCCTACAAATCACCAAAAAGGCAATCTCAATGTACTTGTCAGTTACAATAGATGTAACTAATCACATTGCAAAATTGAATTACTACAAATTTACAAGAAATGCTACTAATCTTGCTGAGGATCTTACCCGTATAAAAAGCACAATTTATAGTTTAAAAGCAACAAAATGAGTATATAATGAATTCATGATAGACCTATAATACAAAAATATGCTGATCCCCAAGCAAGATATGAACTTCATATTTCTTTCTTCTTGCGTTTTGTTTATATAAACAGTGAGAAATGAGGGATAGCCTCAGACATTTTTAAAGTAAATCAGGGAGAAGGGTACAACAAACTTTTTGTGTTTATAGAGTATTCTCGATACTATGCTTTGTCATGCCTTGATGTGTTGCAAAACTATACATGAAATTTTGCTGAAAGCAACTCAGAACATACCTGAAGCATCCATAAACTTGGCTGATTTCCATTGAAGCCATTTTTACACAAAGTTTCGTGTAAATTCCTTGAGTCATTAGGAAAATGAAACAAAAGGCAATTTCGAGAAGTTTTAGCTCCAATCACTGATGCAATCAAAATCAAACAAAATGAATGAGAGAAGTCTTAAAAAACCATAAAAATCTCTTAGCTTAAGACAGGCAAGTCAAAGGACTGTTCGTTGATACCCTAATTAATCTGAAAATACATTTAATGACTAGGTTTGGTCAGCATTTATGGACCTAATGCTGGGTTCATTTGAGTTACTACCCACTTATACTAAGTTCTGTAGTTTTGTGTTCCCACCGAGTAAGAAGCTTATGGACAACAGAAAAAAAAAATCAATATTAATCAAACATAGGTTAACTGGTCAGATCTGGGTTAATATTTGTCAACACTTTGAGTGTAATTTGGTCCAGGAAGTCAAAATTTTTAGACAAAAATGTGCAAACCTATTCCTACTAACTGCAAACCTAAGTGCCAGGTAGGATACCACCTTGAAGCCTTTTGGTCCCCAATGCAAAAGCTCTTTCAGGAGATAAGTCGTATATGACTGACAAGCGGGGCCAATTAAGCCTGTATGGCCGTGTGTCCATACCATCTGACAATAAAACAATCTATAAGGTATAAGATAAAGTTTAAACCATTGCTGATACTTGAAAACCGCAAAGTATGATACCAACTGGCACTACTATCTTGCTGACCTCAAACTAGTAACCAGAAACGCATTAGATGGTTAAATTTCAGAAACAAGCCAATATAACATACCTGTCTGAACTGGTCTGAAGTGCTCAAAAGCTGTTGCAATCTTTCATCAATGAACTTGGTCGCCAATCTATAACGGTACAATTCCGAGACACTCGTCGAATGTAAATGTAAGCATTCGTCCGACGATAGAAGGCCTCCAGCATAAGTATCAATAAAAAGAGGATCTGAAATCTCAAAAAAGAAAACTAACTTAAATTAATAATTAACAGAACAAAAGAGAAGAAGAGAATTGAGTAAAAAACAAAAACAATGTAAAGAAACAAACCGGAGCGACGGGATTCCTGGTCGCGAATCCACGCGGAGGTGAGAGCAGCTCGGAGAAACGGGTCGGGTTCTTCTGGTTCGTACTGTGCCGAAGCCCGACAGAACCCGACCCGCGAAGGGTTGGGAGAGAGCTTCTTGGTTCTCCAAGGTGAAGAAAATAGTGGCGAATGGCGGAGGAACGAACAGTGGTGGTTAGTCGCCATTGTTTGTTTGCTTGTTTGGACTGGTCAGTTCAACTACCAGAACTTTTATTTGGATCGGGTTGTCGCGGTCGTACTCATTCATACACGAGTGGATAGTATCAACGGATAATAAAACTAGTACGAATATTAAGGACTGTTCATCAAATAAATTTATAAAAATTTTAGTTTTCATAAAAAAATATGAATATATGGATATTAAATAAAGTTGGTAATTTTGTTGAAAACATGGGCTCTATTTGGATGACTTCTTTCCGGAATAAGGAATAAGGAATAACCACTTTTTACCAATAAATTTATTTCTAACCATCCAAACTCTTAACAAAAGTTACACACTTCCCAATAAATTTATCCCTTCCCAATAAATTTTTTCCCTTCTTATTTTTTCCTACTTTATTCTCAACGCATCCAAACGGAACAATGAATATTAATTCTAAAATTTTAAATCTACTGGATTTCTTTTCTAGCCTACCCAACAAATAGAATTATTAAACACATAAAAATACTATTATTGTTGTTGTTGTTGTTGTTGAAATTTGAATATGATATGTATTTTATATATTTAATACACATAAAAATGATGAATTATATGAGTTTTTATTGCTTATTGAAAATTTGGATTTTGCAACAAACTATGGTTAATGATCTATGATTTTGCACCAATTGAGAATCCAAGTATTATTAAACGTTCATTCAAAAGAATTTTGATGTTGAATTTTTAATCGAAATAACCAAAAATAATTTTTAATACTAAATCTTTGATGTTGAATTTTGAGAAACAAACATGTCACCATTTGATTCCAATTATATTTCATTATTTGAATTAAGAAAATGGATATGTCCATTTCAGACCTACTCCTCTCCCTCAAACCTTCTCTTCCAAATTCCAACAGACCCTCCTCCCGATATCTCCCCTTTTTTTTTTATAATAGACAACCACCACAAGATCCGGCCATCCACCGCAAAAATTTTGTAGTTCAAACCGTCAATGGAAGGCTTGAGATGAGGAGATTGCGGTTAAATTAGTTCTAACTGTTATTGCGTCCTCTCACAAACCTAATTTAGAGAAAAAAATCTCGGTTGATGAAACAATTGAAGCAAAATTGATGCTATCGTACCCACGCCATTGACACCGGCGCTGCTAGGGCCCGCGCCAATGCCAACTAACGCGCTTGCAGTGACGCCACGACACCTGCACACCTGATATGTTTATTTCTCAAAATTTAAACGTCAAAAGTTTGGTATTAAAAAATTATTTTTACTTATTTCGATTAAAAAAGTTCACGGTGGATTTGAACATAAGAGGGCATTATGGCCCTAACAAATGCATATTTTTGTTAGAATGAGGAGACAAAAATTAATTGTAGTCTATTAAAATCTTTTGGATAAGCTTTAATATGATGTTTGTATATACAAACTGTATATGATGTCTGCATATATTAAATTAAATTATTAAAGTATATATATAATGGAATATGATAGCGTAGGTAATAGATTTGTAAAATGAATTGTATTTCGAATTTATTGTGTACATTACTGGAGAACTCCATTCTTTGTCTAATAGCAGGACATACTGAGGTGGAGCTTACGATGATCGCAACATTTCCGCTACCTCCTCGCTGGCGAGATGACGAGCAAGATTGTTCATCAAAATAGGCCATCTGCCCCATATGCCATCGTGCAATTTCTAATTAGACCGGTATTAGCGCAATTGTTCATCAAAACTATCTTTTCTCCTCTCTTACTTTCTGACCTATACGAGTACCTGCTATCCTGAATTGTTAATAACGTGCGTAGTCCAACAGACCCTGTGAGGACAAAAAAAAAAAATTTAAAAGCACTGAAACAAAATGTGAGAATTATAGTAAAATTATTATTATTTATTATTAAATTTTCAAATAAATCCTTATGAATTGCATTATGTGTTAGAGTAATGTCTTAGAAGTCAATAATTTGATGACTTAAATATTAGTTTATGTTATGGATGATATTTTATCATCTGTTCCTAGGTTTATTATTGACAGATTATTCAGGTTGAGGATCTGAATTGTAGATCTCTGTGGATCATTCTTTAGAATGATAATAATAAATCTAAACGGTCCATAATCTTGATAATTAACAAGGAACATTAATTATCATATAAGATTAGTATGCAAGTTAAATGATGATTAAGTTCTACAAATCATAGGTAAATAGTTACCAACTTAATTGCATATGTGTATGTTATGGAACATAGTACAGGACATGACCCAACGAAATAAACATATGGATTGTGTTATGTGTCATTGTTTATTTCGTTATGATTTTGGTTCTAAGTTTGAGATGATTGTCTTTTCCACATGAGAATAGATTCTATAAATCTTGTCTACCGCTAATTTCCGTTAAGGACTGCTATACGGACTTGATTTACGTTCTCTTGAATTGTGCGGGAAAAAGCTAATCATCAAGAAAACCGTATGTCCCTCATTAATTCACTTAGTGAGTGACGATATCTGTTTGGGCCTCTTGATGGAGTTGGATCGTATGCGCGCAACTAAGCGATCAACTCTAAATCAAAAAACGTATAATCTGCAAGAATGACACATTCCTATCTTGAATTATACGATGATTAAACGTATAACCTGTACGGTACAAAAATATCTTTTTGGTTTACGTAATAAGATTTCTCAGTTTGGTCCAAACAAGCTAAGGAGTCCAAGGTCATAATGGTCATGTATTTTTTAATTAGCCATATTTTACCTCTATTTAATTAAAACATCCAAACAGAAAAAAAAGAAAGGAAGAAATTTTTTTTTCTTTCCTTTCATTAATAAACCAAACAAATAGATGGAAACAATTTTCCATTTCATCCTATTTCCATTCCTTTTCTTTTTGTATTTTTCCTTCCTTTCCATTCTTTTTCCAAAACCAAACAGGCAGGGAAAACACTCTAACGAACCTTATATCGAAAGATAAAGCCTTGACCTCTACCTGCTTCTTCTCTCTACCCTTGCTCTCTCCATCTGGTTTAAACCTTCACCTCCGTCCCATCTACTCTCGAAGCACCTACGCAGCTTTCGGAAACCTAGCTCTGCACCTCCATCTTTGCCTCATCTCCAGTCATAGCACTATGAATCAATCGACTGTCCAACTGACATCTCTCTCTTTTTTTTTTTTCCCATTTTTTGGTCTTTCTTCCGACTGGTCTACGCTAAATTTTTTCTTTTTGGAAACAATTTTTAAGTATTGGTAAACCCTAGATTTTCTGACCTGGAAAGCAATTTTTAATTTTATTGTAATTAATTCATGGAACTACAAAGCAACATTGTTTTTAATAATTTAGTAGTAATTAATTCAGCATGTCCTCTCTCTATGTTTTTTTTTTTGACTTTGGTTCTTGGTTGCTGGATGTCAAAAGAAAACTTGCTGATAAAAGTATTTGTAAGAGAACCATCTTTTGATTTAGTAGTAAAGATCAATGCATCTTGAGTGAAAGCTCGCAAGTTCGAAATCCGGCTGAAGATTTTTTATAAACATTTAATTTAATTTAAAAATAAAAATAATTTGGTTGACTTAGACCCCAATTTATATTCATATAAAAAAATATTTACACGTAAAAGTAATAGCATCTCTTATTAATAATACAAAATCTTTCTCCGGAAATTGATTCGGACACCCCACCGTTTGGTCCGAGCACCCTTGTATTTTGAAAATGACAAGTTAACCCTTTTGTCCGAACACACTTTTTGGTTTGAAATGTCTGATTTCCTTCTCCAAAAATCTCGGCTCCATGAAACTCTTCAAAATGACAAAACGCTTCAAAAATTTAAGAAAGGGACTCAATTTATAACCAGTTATTGAAGTTTTCCAAATCTAACCGTGTACGGGACTAAATATATTCAATTCTAGATTTAGTCAATAACTTATTTATTTGCATACACTAATAATCTCAAATTCATGAATCTGAATCTATTTATAAAATTCTCGAACATTGGAAAGAAAATTTTAGAATTATCATATTATGGGACCTATGAGGAACGCTGTGTTTTGGGTTCTTTGTTTTGTTTTGTTTTATTATTTTCTTTATTCTATGATAAGCTACGTAATTATATTTAAATACATAGGGGTATATTCATCTTGAGAAGTACTTGGACTAAGTTATGGGGTGTCCGCCCACTTTCTCCCGGTAATTACCAAAAGCTAAATATCGATCGATCGCTTCCCCCTCTCTTCAGTTTATTGACTTATTCGCTGCACTTGACTTATGATGAATTGAAAATGTAAAACTCATTCCTTACTTATTCACCACTTGTCTCCTGTGCAATACTCGAGCAAGTAATAAACAATTAAAAGTTGGGAGTGGCCAATGTCCAACATAGTTGACACAAGCACTCGTCCAACATAATCAAATTCTAATTTTTAAGATTAAAATGACCAATCTGAACTGCTCAAATTGTTCTCAATAATAAAATCTTTGTTGAAACCAAATTTTATAAATTTTTTTTCAAATTATTTTACTATATTTTTGAAATTTTAGAATATGCTTAACTTAAAAAAGTTATGAACCCTTCAATTTTGAAAATTCGAAAAATAGTTAGAAAATTTGAAAAAAAATATAAAATTTGATTTTTAAGGATATTTTAATATAGAGATCATATTGAAATTTTAACAGTCGATTTTTAGATCGTATTGGACGTCCTGTATGCTTTACTCTAGCTTTACTCTTAAAAGTTACCTCCTCTCTTCTCTTCCCTCCTATTTTTATATTAATGGATCGCAGCCTTAATGTATTCATATTTTTGTATTGCTGCTTGGCTTTCCTTTGTAATCATTCTTGGCCGCTTGATAGATTTAATCTGCACAATTAATAGATATATTTTTCGTCAATTTGTATGAGGTGGTTAATGGAGCTTTACAAGCGGATCAATTAGATTGGAGGTGCTACCATGACCTGTTGGAAGTTATTCATATTTTCAAAGTTAACTCTGGATTCAAGTGTGTATTAGTTCCTAGAAATCAACTTGCTATTGTGGATGAATTAGCTAATTTTGCTAGACTTAATAGGATTGATTACGAAGGGTGTACTTTTCCTATTTTTACTCCTGTATGATGTACCTCTTTTTTATGTGGAATGAAATGTACCTACGGGTTAATTTCCAATCAAAAAAAAAAAAAAAAAAAGCAGCTTGGCTGAAACCATGTAACATGTGCAGGAGGTCTAACTCGTGGCTTCTTCCCAATAATGTTAGACACCAGAGGTTCAACATGCCATCATCCATCTTGGCAATATATATGCTATAAGATGATTCACCCCGGCCGTCTTCACTTTCAAGTGACAAATCAATGCACTTCATGTACATACAACCCCCATCAAGAAAATCCCAGTCGATCATCAGAGCAGATAGTCAGGTGGGGGAAGACACCACTGCCACAAAAAAAGACTTTGTTGCTTGTGTCAGTGACCTGATTGAACTTGCGAGGCTCTTGGTACTGGTACACCTCAACCTTTTGCTTCGGGCACTTCGCCATGCCCTCATTTAGGTTATGTGCTGCCAGAGTATCTCCTCCTCCTCCTCCTCCTTCGGTGTTACTGAAACCAACCACTAAAACCCCAGATATTCCTTCCAGTAAAAACATTTTGACATAATCAAACGTTTCCTCAAAAAGATGGAAAGAGCTATTCTCAGGTTTGTTTGGCTCAATAATCTCCATGGCTCTATCACAAAGCAAATAGAACCGTCCATTATAGTACATCGCATCCAGGCATGGGTTTTAAAAAAATAGTTCTGATGGTAGCTGTCAACCTTTGTCCAGCACAGGTCCCCGACATGGCTGCAGAAGAACGCATTGAATGTTTGAAGGAACATTGCTATCAGGCAGTTGGGGTTGGTTGGATCCTCAGAGAATGTCACCTTTTTTATTAAAAAATGACCCAAATACGGGTCAAACCATATGTAGCCATAGCGGGTATCATTCCATTGGTCAGTGAGATCTTTGAATGAAGTGGCAAAAGGAGGAAGCTGGATGCGAGCCCCGGTTTACGTGTTCAGTAATAAAAGCCGTTTACCTTCAATCGACACACAAGCAAAAGCCAACCACGGTAGGAGGTGCAACACACCATGCCAATAGTCTCTGGAAGGTAAAGCTTTCGCATCTTGTCTTCCCAGAGGTCGTAGAAAACGCGGATCCCGTCGTCATTTTTGTCTCGAGAGCCCCATGGAATTATCAGCCATGGGAGTTGGGGAGGCAGGTGGCGCGGCTTCGGAAGGCGGAGCGCCATGGAGAGCAAACCGCGCGAAATTGGACATGATCTGTGACTGATTTCACCTTCTCTGAGATCAAGTTCACGACCCCTTCTGGGAGATAAGCCCAGTCGTGAAACTCCAATGGCGAGGTTTGCATTTTCGAAAGAGTTCTTGCTCAAAGACGCGAGAGAGGAGATGGAGAGATTTTAAGTTATAAAACCCTAGTGCTTAATTTGGTAACACCTCAAATGGAGAAGGGACGCATTGAGCAAAGGAGATTTGACTATAATAAGCTATTACCAAATTTATCGCACCATATTTGAGCACCTATTTCTGTTACCTTCGGTTCATACTTGAGCACCTATATATTGGACCGAAGGTATAACTAAATAAAAGGTTTTATATACCAAATTTTACTGGAAATTCATCTCTACAATCAGAGTATCGACAATCAAATAATCATTCATCGATCCCGTATTTTCATTTCTATTTTCGTCATCACGTGAGCGGCGACACGTGAATTATCAAAATTTTTAGAAAAAATAAAAAAATCATCTCTCTCCCGTCTAAATCTCTCTCTCTCTCTCTCTCTCTCTCTCAAGATTTAAAATTACCAAAACCCACTTCTCTCTCTGTCTCTCTTTCTCACGATCTCTCCTCTCTCTCGAGGTATGAGATCTGAAGCAGATCTGGTCGAAGTCTTATCCGTTGTGTCCTAGCCACCACGCCAGTGCGGTCCCGCCATCGTGCTCGACTACTGTCCCTGCTCGACTCCGCCATGAGCCCTATATTGGATAAGTTGAGGTAAAACGCTACCTTCGTCCGTTCACCCCTCCACCCAATCGGCTCCACTTCTCTCGAGTCTCGACCTAGACACAAAGGAGCTAGCTAGGAGATATAGTTCTTTTACAATTTGGGAGTAACTAAATTACTATAAGGGATGATATTAATCATATAAGGGAGTAAATAATATTCATATCTGATTCTGCTGTTTTTTTGAAGTAACTAAATTATTATAAGGGAGGAAATTGATCAGTATAAGAGAGTAAATAATATATAAAACGAAGTAAATAATATTCATACCAGATTCTGCTGTTGTTTGTGAGTAACTAAATAGCTTTAAGAGAGTAAATAACTAGTATAAGAGGAGTATCTAATATGTATGAGGGAGTAAATAACATTCAGAACTGATTAACTGTTGTTTGAGAGTAACTAAATAACTATAAGGGAGTAAATAAGTGACAGTAAGGGAGTATTTAATATAAGTAAGGGTGTAAATAATATTCATATCTGATTCTGCTATTGTTTGGAAGTAACTAAATAGCTACAAGGGAGTAAATAACTAGTATAAAAGAGTATCTAATATGTATAAGTGAGTAAATAACTAGTATAAAAATAGTATGTAATATGTATAAGGGAGTAAATAACATTCAGAACTGATTCTACTGTTGTTTGGAAGTAACTAAAAAACTACAAGAGAGTAAATAATTAATAGTAAGAGAGTATTTAATACAAGTGAGAGAGTAAATAATATTCATTTCTGATTCTGATAACTGCAGGGCTGGGCTGGGCGATGGGAGGGTTGTGCGATGGCGACAGTAGTTCTGGACGACAACTATGGGAGGGCTGGGCGACGGCTGGACTGCGCGACGACGACGACAGGGCTGCGCGACGGCGACGGCGACGGCAAGGCTAGACGACTGCTACGGAAGGGTTGACGACGACTGGAGGGCATGACGACAGGGCTGACGAGGACGGGAAGGCGCGACAGAAGGGCTGACGTCGACGAAAGGGCGCGGCGGCGATGTGCGAGAAAGGTGCGAAGGGAGAGGAGGTGAGGGTTGATGCGCTGGGAGAGGAGGTGAGGAGAGGAGGAGAGAAGGTGAGGCGGGGGTGAAGGAACGCGAGTGAGAGGACCTTTCCTTTTTCTGCATCGCGCAGTTTCTATTTTCGATCATAATTATTTGATTACCTGTTTAATTGATTGTACTTATCAGCGTCGAATTTTACTCTTCATTTTTTTTTTCAACAAAAGCACCCCAAAGCTGGAGACCTAATATCATAAAATAAAAAGCATTCAAGAGTAAAAAAAAATGACTCTGGAAACAACAGGCAAAAATTACCAGAAAAATCAAATATCCTAAGCATCACAAATACTGCAAAAGTGCGGGCAAAGATACATGAATCAGACATCAATTCCTGCTACAAACAACTAAGGAGCGTTACAAAACAATATATACCATCTATACCATTATAAAACAATATAAATTCCTCCTAAAATATACACGTTCCATAAATTATTTAGTCATCCAATTTTTTGGAATACTAAACGGTACTTATTTCACATAATCCTAAAATATCTTTTTTTTTGTCTCTCATAATGAACCTAGAAGTACTCAACACCTGAATATTCTTAGTGCCTTGATCTATTTTAAAGAACCACATAAAATTATTAAACATTTCAATTTGAAACTAAAAATACTATATTCACCTTATATTTAAAACTTGGGCTGTTTGGATTCCCAAAAAATTTGGGAAATTTCATCTTCCTGCCATAAATTTATTATAAACAATCCAAACTCTTCACAAAGTTACACACTTCCCAATAAATTTATTCCTAAGAATTGCAACTTCTTCAAATTTTCCAAATTCCTAAGAGATTCAAACGGCCCCTAAAATATTACATGAGAAGAAGGAAAAAAACAATTGTTGAGTAAGCAATAATTACATAGGCAGGGATATCAATTGGAATATTCCTGACTTTATTTATGTTGTTGTACAAATTAAATATGCCATCTTGGTGTTTGAAATAGAATCTTATTGCTGGCATTATTGCTTATACTACTATTTTGAGCAGAAAAAATGGACTGGAACCACTTATTAGGCCTTACTCCCCCCCCCCCCCCCACTTTGCTATATTAATTTGCAATTTGACTAATATTAAATTTCGTGTCACAAAATATACACGTTCCACAAATTATTTACTTAATAGAAGAAAAAGAAAAACTAAGTTGATTTTTTTTTTTTTGGGGGGGGGGGTTTTGATCGAGTCTTCCGAATTTTGGCTCCGTTTGGATATGTGTGGGAAGAAGGAAAGAAGGGAAGAAGTATTGGAAAGTGTGTAACTTTGTGAAGAGTTTGGATTGTTTATAATTTTTTTTCTTTCTTTCTTCCTTCTTCCTACTTCTTCTCAACGCATCCAAACGGAGGCATTGTAGAGATGGTATTCTAGTAGGTTAATGTATGACCAAAGAAAAAATAAAAGTCGGAGTAAATTTTCAATCACCCTGATCCCTGCAATGGTTCTGGGTAATTTGGTCTGAAAGGAATTCTAGAACTTTTGATTCCTCAATTGGCCGTAATAGTCATTCTATCATTTAGGTTCCGTTTGGATGCGTTGAGAATAAGATATGAAGAAGGAAGAAAGGAAGAAATTTATTGGGAAGTGTGTAACTTTTGTGAAGAATGTGAATGGTTAGAAATAAATTTATTGATAAAAAGTGATTATTTCTTATTCCTTATTCCGAGAAAAAACCATCCAAACAGAGCCTTATATCTTGTACACTATTGGACAGGTAATTCTACAGGTTTGGAACTGACAATTGGCTGCTGGAGTATCTAACATGGTGCAAGACGAAACTGGAGATGAAGATCTAATAGGCGATTGAATCTTTCACCATCTGCTTATCTTTTCTTAGGCTCCGTTTGGATGGCTTCTTCCGGAATAAGGAATAAGGAATAACCACTTTTTATCAATAAATTTATTTCTAACCATCCAAACTCTTCACAAAAGTTACACACTTCCCAATAAATTTACCCCTTCCCAATAAATTTCTTCCCTTCTTCCTTCTTCCTACCTTATTCTCAACGCATCCAAACGAAGCCTTAGCTGTGTAATCGGATCTCTTATCCTGGATGTTGTAATAGGATAGTTCTTGCCTTCCAACGTTGTTGGAATTACGTTCTGTTTGTTTTTCTTTTTATGATGATCATATGTAATGATCAGATGTTATGCTTCTAAACTTTGCATCAATAAAGCATGCAAGCTACTTGTATTGGGGACAATTTTTCAAAATTATTCTTTACATCACCGCTTCATTTTTTTTACTACCATAATCGCCCACTCAATGTGTGGGCAAAATTTTGATAAATTAAACATTAAAATAAAATTTATAGCAATAATTTTACAAAAGCATCTAATGAAAAGATTTTGCAAAAAAAATATTTAACTCGAGGATTTACTTTTTATCTCTCAGATTATGTCGATTTTAGTGCAATTTTAAAAGTAATAGTTGACCACAGAAAAAAATTGAAAATGCAGTCAATTACTTGTAATAAAGTTTAGTTGATCAAATATAAATAACAAACATCTAATTATTATTATTATTATTTCAATTTTGACAAACAAACAAATCTGCAAATGCAAGGTTGTAAACAGGCAACACAAGCTTGATCTAGCGAATCACCATTTCACCCATACTTCAAAAATCATATCTGGATGAACCAATGCACATTTTGTTCTTCACTTATAGGAGTGATGAGATCGATCACAATCACATTTTTTGTGCTACTATACGTTGACACCAAAAAGGGTCAAAACCAAACTTACACAAAAGAAAAAAATAAAAATAAAAATTAGAGAGAAGGAAGGAATCTTTGAATACTAAAACTGGTAAAAGAGATGTTTATAAAAATTCTGAATAGACATATGTTGTACAGTAACTGCATTCTTGGTCAAATTGCAACTAAAAAAATTACAAAATCAATAATTTTAGTCAACAAGAACTGTATTTTTTTGTTAAATTAATGAATCAACCCCCCTCTCGTCCAGACCCAACAATATGCCCAAACATTTAACAAAATTCGTCTGGGCTCTGACTTAAATTAGCAATGCTAACTGATCACCATACTATTGTGATTATAACCCTAAACAAAGTCACAACATAAGTTGTTTTTAAGTCAAATTACTATAGATTGATGATCTTTTATCGAGTAGCAGAAGCATCAGACATGGGCTTCTCAATCATGTCTACCGTAAGGGCCAGAACGCTACATAACCAAATTGCTTGTGACCGTATTTCTGGTAAAGAACCATAAATTCAATCCTCACAATATTTTTTAATTTATTAGTACGACAGCCCACCAGCAGTTAATTTTTTTTTAAAAAAGGAACTTCTTAACACGAACAACAATTTTTCAGTTTTAACCATTAAGCATCCAACAGCTTGGTGTTATTAGCCCTTAGGCTCTATCAGGGTTAATTTATCAAACACATGATGCACAAATTTTTCAAATATTAATTCAAACTCATGTCATAAAACATGGCCAAAAGTTCATTGTTGTAAAACTATCGTTATTGGATAATTATGCCTTATCCATGTTCTTTCTTTTTTTTTTTGCCCCAACCTATTCAGAATCTTGACTTTGGTACTAAATTTAGTTTGAATTTTAAATGAGAGTAGTAAGAGGTAGGATGTTACCAGTTTCTCGACCTCTTTTGTTAGAGAAACTAAGTCAAATTTGATGTATGTCTTCTACAAAAAGAGGACAAAAGCTTGTAGATTATTGACATCTACTTACATTAGGTGCTCTACTTCAGGATGTTGCACCTAAAAGTAACACAAATTCTCATGAATCTCATCTCATATTACAAAATGTATCGTAAAATTATGATAGATATTTGAAATCAAGGATAATCATGCCAACCCAAACATACTGTTTTCAAGTCACAGAAAGAAATTGAGGTTATGGTTATGCAGTACATGATTAAACAGTGTGAATTCCTTACCGGCTGGTTAGGGGTGCAGGTGCATAATAGTTACATAGTGGAATGACTTTATCTGTAATCTAGCGTTACCAAGCAAGCAAATTTTCTTTTTAAAGTTGCAACAAGCATACCTTTAGAGCCACATTGGTCTGTGATGACCTGAGTGTTGCACGATGTACCTGATTGAAATATAAACAAAATAAATTAAAATACAAAAGTCATCTCAAACATGCACCAGCTGATTCATTTCCTAAGAAATAACATAAACATAAATTGAGGAAAAAAAATAAGAATGTACCAGTTGATTGATGAAAAACCTTCCTCGAGACCATAAGATAAAAATTTGTTTGAAAGCCTTGGTAGAAATTAGGAGAAGGCAAACACCTATGATAACCTCATATGTACTATAACAATACAATCAAATGTAAATATATAATCAGATATATAGGAAAAAGTAAAATCAGTAATTGTAACAGTACAATGCACATAGATGGTTCTATACTTGAAATTTACCTCTTCCATATAATTGGTGGCCATGTTATTCTTTAATCAACTCTTTTCCTTAAAATGCTTTCTTTTGATGGCATGTCAGCACCTATCACCTCATGTAATAGCTTCTCACCAGTAATTTGAAGTAAAGCTCCACCGTTCATCAGATTTTTCTTATTTTATGTTCGAGGAGACAATTGCACACAATAGTTTTCGACTCTAAGGTCTAAATTGTACTATGATGGCTTGAATATTTTAATTAATAAAAACAAATATTTAAAAAAGGAACATATTGAAACATTAAATTACACAGAAAGGTTGCAGCAACCTGCATCTTTGTAGATTTACCCTTTGCCATTTTTTTTCTTCAATGTATGAAAGAGGGCTGCAGCAAGGTTGCGCCCCACTATCCATGGCTTCTCTAACAATTATTTTCTTTGCTGGCATAAAGCTAGGGCCTTGTCATCATCAATTTTGGATGGCGTCACACCTATTGTTGCAGAACTTGGTATTTTCCCTCCTTTTATTAGTCACCTGAAAAGTGCACTGTATTAGAAATGATATGAAAATTATTTGCAATTTAAAGAAAAAAAATTCTTGACTGAACTATGTTCTGACATGAATTTTTTCATGTGAATATTTTTCATTATTAAGGGGATACATCAAACCTTATGAGTTGTTCTCTGCGACAATTTCTCAAATAGATTGTATGCACCTATAACATTGTTAAAGAATCAAACATTAAAATGCAAAGTTCATAGAAAATGTTACATTTTGCAAATAATATACTTATTTGGCTAATCACGTTTGACTTCCATCGATACGTAGTCAAGAAAAAATATTATAATGACCCTAAAATAGATTTGAACAGAAGAAATAAAAGTACTTTATAATTCAATACATCAAAATTGGATTTGTATAAGAAATAAAAGTACTCAAGAATGACATAAGAAAGAGGTAAATTTAAAGTACTTTATAATTCAATACATCAAAGTAGTATATATTCTAGAGAAAGGCAGAAAAAAAAGAAAAGTACCTCGTCAAGTATCATGTAGTGCGAGATGGACGTTACTGGCAATAGAGATGTGGAGAGGCGCTGTCTCGGGGAGTTGGAGCTGAGGAGGGTGCCAATGAAGCGACTGGCAGGTCATGGCACCGCACGAACGGGCAATGCACGAGAACCATCTAGCTTGAGGAGGATAAAAAGGCGCACATGAACGGAGCGGAGGAGCGCGACAAAGGAGAGCGGCGACCATGGTTGGTGGGGAAATTGGGTTGGAGAGGGGAAAGAGAAGCAACGACCAAAAAACTCACGAGAGAAGAATGAGTTGAGGCGGCTGATTTAGGACGAGAGCAAAACCCTAGCGCACAATAAAGGAGAGGATGCAGGGGATTTCCCTTTTCTGGAGCAGCAAAAAAAAAAAAAACGTTTAGCGCAAAAACGGGGACTCGAACTCGTGCTACGCAAAATTTGGCGCTACCGTCCAGCGACTTAGACCTATTTGTGTGCAGAGTCGACTCCTTCGTAAAAATAGCGATCCAAATCGTACATTATATTAATCAATGGTTTATAATGATGCTAACAAAATTGTTTGGACCCCTTTGTGTAAAAAATGCAAATCTTGCTAAGGATGCTTTATAAGTAGTAGTGATTTTTTTTGAGAGTTAACATCCCGTATGCTTTACATCACCGCTTCATGCGGAGAGCCGGAGACCGAACGGTGAGATGAATATTTAAAAAATGGTCAACGGACTTTACTAGCAAAAGTAAGTAAGTAACTCATTTAATTTGACCTGAATTTACGTGCTCGCAAAAAAAAAAAAAAAAAATGTCCTGTAGCCTAATAGTTTTGCGAATTGTTGGATCATAACTAATCTGAGCTATTAAATTTTAATCGGACCGTCCATAATACACTCAACTAGCATCTGCTCTTGTGCTCTTGTGCAGTTGTGCTCTCTCTCGCTTTCCTTCAGCCCACATCATCTGGTCAAACGAAGAAACCAAAGATAAATCAAAGTATCAAACAAACCTCATCTCATTTTCTCTCTCTTCTCCTCTTTCCCTTTCCTAGTTTCCTTCCGTTAGTACCTATCTTCCCGTGATCACCTTTCCAACCCTTCTTATCAGTTGAATAGAAGAAGAAAATAGATCGAAATCCCATCATGGCGGCTTCAGCGATGGCGACGCAGAAGCTACTAAACATGGGAACGAAGATCATCGGCGTTGGGCGCAACTACGCCGCTCATGCCAAGGAGCTAGGCAACGCTGTCCCTAAGGTCTTTGCACTTCTAACCCCCCTTTTTCCAATAAATTTCTGTTCTAGTCCGTACAAAACCTATGAATAACTTATGGGAGTGTTGACTATGCAAGAATAAACTTAATGCTGGTGTTACCCTAGAAAGTGTGTGATTTTTGGGAATTGGGTGCATACCAATTTGACTCCACGGAGGTCAATTACTCTCTGTGCTTTATGCCAATAAGAGAATTATTCACACATAGTCTTATAAGCAACATTAGTTATGCTACATCAAAACAAGTTCTCATTCATTTTCTATTATGGCACATAGAGTTTTCAAACTGCATCACTCAAAGCTTATTGACATACTGTAATCTTCTGGTCTGAAATGTACAAAAGGCCAACATTGTGAATTTGAACTGTTCAGGGACCCTTGCAAAAATTGGAACTCCTTAACCCCAATTCAAAAAAAATGATTGAGAAATATGCGTAATTCACTCAGAATAGCAACACCATATGAGTAGGAACATATGACCTGGTGGCTAGGCCTGCACAACGTGCCAAACTGATTCGTTAACTGTTCCGTTTGATGGAACGTCACGGAACGTGTATATTTACACTGTATTTCACCCAAACGAATGACGAAACGCGTTCCGTTTACCGTTCCGTCACTGAAACGTATTGAAATTTCAGATCCGTTTACCGTTCCGTTTGGACGGAACGTGCATGGAAAACGGTACACGGTATACCGTTTGCACCCCTATTGGTGGCCGTTATGCTAAATTTAACAGCTTTACTGGTTTTTTTTGCAATTTCTTCGTTGTATTTTCCGTCCTATTTGAGGATTTAACTTTAAACTGAACAACCTTCATGTTTGCTTGGTTTGATTAATTGAAGGAGCCGGTGCTGTTCATGAAGCCAACCTCCTCTTACTTGGCCAATGGTGGCACAATAGAGATACCGCATCCACTTGAATCCCTTCATCACGAGGTTGAGCTTGCTGTTGTAATTGGCAAGAAGGCACGCGATGTTGGCGAGGGGGCTGCTATGGACTATGTTGGAGGTATCTCTTGTCAATCCTATGATTAAATCCCTGTTTTAAATGGGTTCAAGACTGTTAGTGTGTAATTAACGACTTAGAATCTGACCAGGACCTTAACAGTTTATGTTGATTTTGGTGCAGCTAGGAAGTGTGGCTGGTTTTATGCTTTTTGATTTTGGATTTATGAGGAACTTTGTTGTCCTTTTTCCCCCTATTTTATAAAAGAAGATTTTTTGCCTAGGGTGCACATTAAAGTTTAGTTCAGAGTTGTTGAGCCTTATGTTATCAAATTCCGCAACTGATGGTTCAAGAAGTTACATTGGATTGTACCATGTTGTCTAAGCACCAAGTGGTCTAATTAGCTACCAGTGTGTAGCTATTATTTTCTGATTGCATTTGTTGCATGCGAAGAAGCTCTATTTGATTGTCCTCATAATAGCGTCTTTTTGTTGGGTTTTAACTCTTTAAACTGAAATATGGAAGGGAAAACTAAGAATGCATAAAATGTGTCATTTGACATAATTTATTTTTTATGCAGGTTATGCACTAGCCTTGGATATGACAGCTAGAGAAATTCAATCTAAGGCTAAGGTACATATGATTTAACATAAAACGATAAGATACCTACACATCATTTAAATAATCAAGTAAAAATTATATTAAATCCTTTCTTTTCATGTAATTACTTTTTTATTTCACATAGTCAGCAGGTCTACCATGGACTGTGGCTAAAGGTCTAGACACCTTCACCCCAATAAGCGCAGTTGTAAGAAATCACCAAATTTGTTTTTTTTATTCAAAATTTGAACTGTTACTCTTTGACTTTTAGAACAGAGCAGTTTCTTTTGAATAAAGTAGGAAGAAAAATAATTTTGATTTCACTTTTTACATGTAACAGGTTCCCAAGTCCTTGGTGGCAAATCCTCATGACCTTGAACTTTGGCTAAAGGTTTTTTAAAATTGTTTTGTTTCTTACTGTACAAGCTAGCTAGTGCCATATGTTGGTCTGCAGTTACCAATACTCATTATTAAGCCAATTATTATTATTTTTTTTTTTCAGGTTAATGATGAGATAAAGCAAAAAGGTTCTACTAAAGACATGATATTTGATATACCATTTCTCATAAGCCATATCAGTTCCCTTTTTACTCTTTATGAGGGTGATGTGATCCTTACTGGTACGTAATCTACTAATCCCTGAAAGGTTCATCAGTCTTTCTGAAGGTTAGATGGTAAATTACCATCTAACAGTTTGTATTAAAATAACACAAAGTACAAGGTTTCATATTTAGTGGGGGAAAAAAGATATTTGCCTACGACCCTACGCCAAAATCTCCTCCAATCAAAGAGACAAGTTTAATGAACCAGCCATAGTTCTTATTATTAATTGCATATTTCTTCATATATAAACTTGTTTGTATGTAGGTACACCAGAAGGTGTTGGACCTGTACTGGTAGGAGATAAGGTGACTGCTGGTATCACTGGTTTGATTGATGCCCATTTCGATGTTCAAAGAAGGCTGAAACCTTTGGTGGGGTAAAACTGCAAATAAATGAGTTGGGTTGCTACGGAAATAATGTGCTTTTTACAGAAATAAATGGTTAGCAGCAAATTTTAGTTTAGGTTTTGTGCAAATAAGTGTGATGCCTTCATTTGTTGCAGTTTTTTTATTCCAGTGTGATGCCTTCATTTATTTCTTAATGAGACGCGTATGTCTTCGCCTTTATCTCATGTAATTACTCAAGGCAATTTTTTAGGTGTCATTCTATTTGAAGTTTGAACTGTCAAGTTGGATCGATCCTGTCTGAGCCGTAATGCTCAAACTCTTCAGGTTATGGGGTAGTACATGGTAGTATCAAGTGCTGATGCTGTTAGAAAATGATCGAATCAGCTTGTTCCCAGTGCTTTGCTACACCTAATTTGGCTGTCTACATTTGACAGCAGTTGATCACAGTATTCCTCTGAATCAACTCGACAGAGACGCTACCATTTTCAGAATTAAGAAATCTACTCAGCTCACACTGGATCGCCTGAGATACAAACATGCACTGTCGGTTTATTGCAAATTAAATGGTATAAAAATTACAACATTAATTTGAACACTGTTACAATTCAATTTTAATGGTTCGAAAGATGGTCATCCTATTTGTGATCTTGGTAATGTAAAATCTAGAGTATTGTCCGTTTGCAAGAAACCCAGTACACAAAATCTATCTTGATCTCTGTAATGCTGGAAACACTTTTTTTTTTTATAACAAACCAGGAATGATAATTGCCACGGCATATTTACCATCACGTGCCATCACTGAACAGACGACGCGCGTGTGTGAGTCTGGCGTGACTAGAGTGTCTGTGTCTGTTACAAATGTTCAGTTTAATAATGAAATGTGTTCATTTTAATAATCACAAGTGTTCAGTTAAATGTGTTATTTAATCGGAATTGCTTAGGACCATCCTTCAGATTCTATCATCCCCATCATCCTCACGCGTACATAACTAACTCCTCCCTCACGCATACACTCTCTCCCCTTCCCCTCCTCCGTACACTATCTCCCGCCCCTGTCCCCTCCTCCCTCCCACGTACGCTGTCCCCCTCCCCCCTCCTCCCTCCTACATACGCCGTCCCCCCTCCCCCTCCTCCCTCCTCCCTCCCATGTACACCGTCCCCCCCCCACCCTTCTCCTCTTCCTCCTACACACTTCATAATTGTTGAAGTTAATATATTTAAATGTTGAAAGCAATATCGTAATTGTTGAAGTTAATATATGTACTGTTGAAGTTATATATGTAATTGTTAAAGTTAATATGTTATATATGTAATTGTTGAAGTTAATATATATAACTGTTGAAGTTATATATGTAGCTGTTGAAATTATATATGTAACTATTTAAGTTAATATGTTATATATGTAACTGTTGAATTTAATATATATAACTGTTGAAATTAATATATATAATTGTTGAACTAGGCATATTTAAATGTTGAAGGTAATATTTGAAGTGGGCAAATTTAAATTATTGAAGTTGGCATATATATTAGTTTCAACAGTTATATATATTAACTTCAACAATTATAATCAATATATAGTGTCTGTGAGAGAGGGGAGGGGGAGGGGAAGCGTACGCGGGAGGAATGGGAGGGGGGACGAGCGTACGCAACAGGGAGGGAAACAGAGTGATTTCTAGAAATAGAAAACGCGTAGAGCCAAAAATAGAAAAACGCGTGGGGATGATCCTTATCACCCCCGTTATTTAATGGTTTAATATAAAATTGTGCGTCAGTCTTGGAGAGAGTCGCGTCAGGGGCAGAGTCGGAATAAATTAAATTTGAACCGAACCGATTCATGACGTCTTCTAATGTTTTCATGTGTTTTGTGTCCGGTTCGTGACCCCTTCGCTTGGTTAGTAATGACGTTTTTTGCTTATAATATTTATATTTTTTTATTGCACCTAACTGAATAATTATACCCAATTAACAAAACATTTGCACTTACCCAACTGAACATTTATACTTATTAAATAAATATTTATACTTAATAAAATGAATATTTTTTTATAATATTTATATATATATTTTTTAACTAACTCAACATTTATACTTAAAATAACGGAGCATTTGTACTTAATCAAACTAAATATTTAGATATGAAATAAGTGCGCTGGGTGAGAGACCATCGTTGAGGAGCTCCTCAGTGATGATGCGCGATGGTAATTAGTGCCGATATTACTAATCAATTTTCCACTAAATGTAAAGCCACTTTAGCATTTCAAGCAGGCCGAAGTTGTACCTCCAGTAACGAATGGGCTGTCCAATGTGTAATTGGGCATTTTATGCTTTGTTATTGGTGATGAAAGTGAAAATACTTATAGTACCAGCTAACATCACCTACCATTGAAAGTGATACCCTCCAAAAAAAAAAAAAAATGGTCGTATATACCATCTAACCGAAGGATCCTCTGATACCTATTCCATGTACTTACCAGTAATGAAATCAGACGGGTATCGAGTCCTTATCCAAAAGAACTTGTGTGCAAAATAAAACCAATGAGGAATCGATATCCTCTGCGAGAGCAGTTCTACGTCACAACCGTCCGATCAATAATAGGTGCCCCGTGATTAATATCGGATCTGTAAATCTTAACTGTCGAGGTTAGATCAGCTGACGGCTGTGATGAAGAACTGTAGAGGATTTTGGTCCAACCAACGAGATCCTTGGAGTTGAATCTATCGGCTCTACTGATGTAATCTCTGATCTGACGCTATTAGTTCATAAGATTTGTGCACTTCTGACTCGTGACACGGTCTATCATGGAGAAAATGATATCAAGAAACTGGAATATTCCTATTGGGTCCATGTAATAAGAATCTTTTTCTAGTAGGCCATCTTGTTGTGAATCCTAATATTAAATGTGAGCACAAATCAATATAATATCGTGTCAGATTTGACTTCGCTAAATGCTGATAAATCTTACCTAGCCCACAAAATATAAGATATAGAACACTGACTTGCAAACCTCAAACACACACCAAATACACCTTTGAGAGAGAAAGAGAGAGCATCAAGATGGAAGGCATACGTCACAAATCAATTGATGTGAGCGGCATCTCGATGCATGTTGCCGAGAAAGGGCCAGAAGATGGACCAGCAATCTTATTTGTTCACGGTTTCCCGGAGCTGTGGTACTCGTGGCGGCACCAGATACTGTCTCTGTCAGCACGCGGCTACCGGTGTATTGCACCAGACATGAGAGGATACGGTGACACCACTGCTTCTCCATCAGTTTCCTCTTACACGATTTTTCACCTTATTGGTGACCTCATTGAGCTTCTTGACAGCCTCTCACTGCCCCAGGTAAATTAATATTCACTTCTAAAATATTTGATTAAGCGAACAATTAGCAATATATTTTAAGGGGTCAACTAAATATATTTTATATTGTTCGAGGGTGCTATATTATGTATATAAATGTTTTTAAGGAGAGGGGTGCGCCTATAGATTAAAACTTCTCCTCATTGGTTGGTTGCACGATGTCTATGCTTTTCTTTCCTTTACCTTTGGAAAATGACCTTAATTAATTAATTAATTAATTAATTTAGATTTATTTATTTATTTTGGAAAAGAAAGATGAATGAGACCTATATGTACGGACCATATGTACTTTTCACACTAAATTTACAATCTACTATTTAGCTACAGTCGTTTGATTTTGCTTTCTATTTAATACACCATGGTGTTTATCCTTCTACCTTTGGCTTTTGATGAAATTGATGTAATTTACAATGGTAACACAGGTGTTTGTTGTGGGGCACGATTGGGGAGCAATAATAGCGTGGCAATTGTGCATGTTAAGGCCGGACAGAGTGAAAGCTCTCGTCAACCTAAGCGTCGCTTTTAGGCCTCGTAACCCGGCAGTTAAAACAGTCGATTACTTTCGGTCTCTCTATGGGGATAACTATTATGTGTGTCGCTTCCAGGTCGTCTCTCTTCATTAGTCATTACTATGCACTGCTCTAATAGCACATTTTATATCCATAATTTTTGGATGAAATATCTGATAATACTGTATCAATAACAAGAAGATTTTTTTGTGAATCTGTACTCTGTTCATGGAGTAAAGCCGCGTGCTTACAACATGAAAGGATAAGATATCCACAACATTCTACACACAAACACAAACACACAGAGTATGGAATAAATAATATTAAGAGTTTAGGGAAGTTAATTATTAGATATTCAATTGATAGATTTTCAGTCAACAGGCATATGATCTTTGTAACAATTGTTGGGTTCCAAACTTTCAATTAATTCAGGAGTACGGTGTGGTAGATGAAGAACTTGCAAGCATGGATCTTAAGGTTTTGTTCACAAACATTATGACAAAGAGAGGCCAAGGGCAAGGTGGGACGGTATCTTTCTCAAAGGCGTCGTTAGAAACTTCAAAGGAACCTACCCTGTTGCCATCTTGGCTCTCAGAAGAGGATATTGAATATTTTGCATCCAAATTTCAGAAATCTGGTTTTACTGGTGGGCTAAACTACTACCGTTGCTTAAACTTGTAAGTTTCCAATCTCTGTCTTCTTTATGTTCCCAGTAATCATAATTAATTAGTAGCATCTAGTAGGGAATAGGTCGTACAAAGTATCATCAATCAATGTAGGAAAAATTATCATAATCTCGGTGAAAACAGGTGTGAGAATTTAAAAAAAGATTGTAACTCACTTGTTAATTTAGACTAATTGAAGTGTCAATATTTACATATATAATTAAGTGAAAATTAAAGTGTAGTATGCCAAAGGGTTGTTGTTGTTGTTGTCAATCTTCAGGTATGCTTGGAATGTGAAAATAATTAATAAAGAAACATGTGTATCCTTTGTTGAGTGTTGACAACTTAATTATGTGGGTGTTAGATAATTTTTCTGATTACAATCCTGTTACTAAAATTGCTCTTGCTCTATATTTTGATGTATTCCATTGTTTAAACTTTTGGTGTAAATGTATTTCTACACTCTACAGAAATTGGGAGTTGACAGCACCATGGACAGGTGCACAGATAAATGTTCCAACAAAATATATCGTTGGCGAGTTTGATATTACATACCACTATCCTGGTATCCAAGATTACATTCACAAGGGTGGTTTGAAGAGCCATGTACCATTGCTTGAGGAAGCAGTTGTAATTAAAGGAGCAGGGCACTTTATCCAGCAGGAAAAAGCAAAAGAAATTAGTGATCACATTTATGAGTTTATCAAAATGTTTTGAGCTAGTTTCTACCTACGTACCTTGTTTTCATTAAAGATGTTTCACGGTGAAAAATTTGACAATGAAAGCGTAAGTCCGCCAAGAAATGAATCTAGATTAATACAGTTGTAATTGTTAGAAAATGTTATGATATCATTTGTAAGAGATAATTTATTTCATTATAATCAACAACAACAACTACAACAACTAAGCCTCTTGTCCCAAACAAGTTGGGGTAGGCTTTATTTCATTATAATCAAAATGAATAATTTTATTAGAACATCTTACATAACAAGATTCACGGAAATGGATGTTTCCATATTTTTGGCGATGAAAATAGAAAGGTATAATCCTAACAGACAGCATCTGCAGTGCTGGGAACCCAACTAAAGTTTTCCATATTGATCTTCCTTAAATGAAATCTCTATCTAGACCTCTCTATACATTCTAGCATGTGCAAATTGCTATAGTTAAAAACTTATAATCTTACAAAATCTTTTTTGTAATGCTTGAGACACCTTTTATAACAGACGTTTTACTTTAACTCAATTAAATTTTTGGTTTTGTGCTATGGACACTAAACCTGTAAAAGCAAGTTGAGCTAATTAATTAATTATCTCAAGCGCTAATGCTGTTTCATAGAATAGGCCCAAAGTTGCACCTTCAGGAATTTTAGGAGTTTACATCAGTAATAAGAACACTTTGAAATTTCAATCCTGGGCGTTGACGAGGCTACATCATCAATTCATCATCTATACCTCTGAGTCTGACCCCTCAGAAAGTCGCATCATCTACACCTTTGTTACATTTTCTATGGGGCGAGCGACTGTTCCCACTTCCAAATAATAATGGAAGTCCTCCCTTTTCCTTATTTCATTAAAGCTATATTACAATTTTTTTGTACCTTTTTCTTTTTACACGCTGTTCTTACTTCTTAGCCCTTTTTGATAGTACAAAGAAGAATCAACATACAGCTCAGAAAATCAATAACATGGCTAATCATAAAATCCGTATTTTAACGTATCATTTAGAAAAATATAAATCAGCACGTTACCTGTTACACAGTTACGTTTTGTGATTTGTCTTTCCTTCTTTGGATAGAAATCGGATTTTAGCATAAAATCCGTCAGTCTTATCCAAAAGTAGTGGACTCTGCAAGACTGCAACAAAAAAATCGAAAACTGCCTTGGACTTTCTCATCGGCTGAATTCAAATCCTTTATTAATTGAAACATGCATTTTTCTCTGAAACGAATCAGGGTCCGGGTCATAAAAAGTGGTCAAATCAACAGATTAAGTGAGCTCTAAGCCTCCAATTATGATCTAATCTTAAATTCTTAATATGAGGCGAATGCCAATTAGACAATTAGTTCATTTTTGACTCGTGACAAGGTCAGTATTTACAGAAAATGATATAGAGAAACTGAAATATCCTCTTGGCTGCATGTCTTAAAAATCTTTCCTTAGTCGGCCACCTTATTTTGTATGTTTGTATCCTAAATAATGTGAAAAGAAAAGATGACCTTATTTTGTATGTTTGTATCCTAATGTGAAAAGAAAGATGGAGATCAGATATGGGCTCAAGATTATACACTGTCAAATTTGACATTGCAACTAATAAAATCCTCACCTAGCCCACAAAATATAGAGAGAGAATACTGACTAAGAGGCCTCAAACACACACCACACATATTTCTTAGCAAGACCGATAGAGAGCTGGAGAAAGAAAGAGCAAGGGAGAAACCAATCAAGATGGAAAGCATATCTCACAATTTAATTGATGTAAATGGCATTTCGATGCACGTGGCCGAGAAAGGGCCGGAAGATGGCCCGGCAATTTTATTCATTCACGGTTTCCCTGAGCTGTGGTACTCGTGGCGGCACCAGATACTGTCTCTTTCGGTGCGTGGCTACCGTTGTATTGCACCGGACCTGAGAGGATATGGAGACACCACTGCTGCTCCTTCAGTTTCTTCTTACACCATTTTTCACCTCGTTGGTGACCTCATTGCACTTCTTGACAGTCTCTCACTGTCCCAGGTAAATTAAATAATTAATATTTAGTTCTAAAGTAGTTAATTATTGAACACCTTTATTTCTGAATAATTAATTTCCGCACATGTACATTATGGATTGTTTAAGGGAGCAATATAGTTTCAGGTGTCCTATGAACATATTTTATATTTTTTTTATCGAAAGAATTGATAGTGGCTGTCAAGGTCAAGCCTTAAAATAAAAGGAAATATTCTTCTCATTGGCTGTCTTTTTTCTCTTTACTTTTAATTTTAAAAATGACATGCATGTATTTTTTTTATTCAAAGAAAAAAGACGATTATTATCCCAAAATATTGTGAAATTAACCTTTTTATAGTTATTTCGGTATTAAATTTCTATATTTATGTACAACATGTGTTAACCTTGATTGAAATTGATTGATATAATAAAATTACAATGTAAAACAGGTGTTTGTTGTGGGGCACGATTGGGGAGCGATTATAGCGTGGAACTTGTGCATGTTCAGGCCGGACAGAGTGAAAGCCCTTGTCAACCTAAGCGTCGCTTTTATGCCTCGCAACCCAGCTGTGAAGACAGTCGACCACTTTCGTTCTCTCTATGGCGATAACTATTATGTGTGCCGCTTCCAGGTTCTCTCTGTTTAGTACTTGTTATTATTATTACTACTACTATGCATTGCTTCCTGGGCAGGCCGGAGCCCAGACAAAGAGCCGAGCAGTTAACAATTTTACTAATTAAGACCTGTTGTGGAAGATACCAGATAACAATGCTGTAACAGGTCAAGTATTACTGTAGCGGATCAAATAGTTGATTTCATAATTTATATTGGAGCTAGCAAAAAAACAAGGACATGTTCTTCCACAGAGAAAATCATATGAGAGATACACTAGTGTTGTCCATTTCTTTTGTTTTATGTTCTTTCCCCATACATATATAGTACTTGTATACACTAACAAATTTTGATTGGGGTTAATATTGTAATCATTCAGGAGTACGGAGTGGCAGATGAAGAATATGCAAGTATGGATCTGAAGTTTTTCTTCACGAAACTTATGGTGATGAGAACCCCCGGAGGGGGGCCGATCTCTTTCTCCCGTGCATCGTTAGAATTGTCAAAGGAGCCTCTCATGTTGCCATCTTGGCTGTCAGAAGAGGATATTGAGTATTTCGCATCCAAATTTCAGAAATCTGGCTTTACTGGTGGTATTAATTATTATCGTTGCATGGACATGTAAGTTGATTCGTTATTAATTTCCTTCATGTTCTTGACTAATGAGTAGCATTTAACAGAGATGGAATAGGTGGAAGTTCTATCTAATGGACTTAATTGCAATATATGCTCTTTTGTTAATTTAATTGCTATAATTACTTGAGCTAAAAACAATTATATATTGCTTCTTCATTTTGGTGAGTTGCTCTGTAGAGATAAAATACAGGAGTCATAGTCAAAAGAGAGCTGATAACCATTGAACGTAAATGCCGTCTACAGATTATCTAGGAAAATGAAATATCAATCTCCGCGATACAAGTGGGAATATTTTAAGAATATTACAATTCATTTGTTAATTCATGGACTATTGAAGTACCAATATTTACACAATTAGGTGAAAATTTATACATGTCAGTAGATTGTGTTGCAATCTTCAGGTTGCTTGTAATTAATGGCATTTCAGAACATTTTCCTTACGAAATTTTTTTTGAAAAAAAATAGTAAAACATTTGCATACTTGTTCACAACTTAATTGAGCAGGTGTTTCAAAATTTCCTGATTATAATTAATGCTACAAAAACTGCTCTTACTCTGCACATTGATACGTTCTTTTGTTCAGACTTTTGATATAAATGTATTTTCTACAGAAATTGGGAGTTGACAGCACCATGGACAGGCGCACAGATAAACGTTCCAACAAAATATATAGTTGGTGATGTCGATCTTACGTACCACTATCCTGGTATCCAAGATTTCATTCACAAGGGTGGTTTAAAGACCCATGTGCCATTACTTGAGGAACCAGTTGTAGTTAAAGGAGCAGGGCACTTTATCCAGCAGGAAAGAGCACAAGAAATTAGCGATCACATTTATGAGTTCATCAAAATATTTTGAGCTAGCTACCCACTTGTTTTCTTGAGAATTTATTTCTGGAGAATAATTTGATAATTAATGAAAGCATTAATAAGTTAGAAACAAAATAAATCTAGATTGATACAGTTATAATTGTTACAATTTTATAATAATCACTTGAAGAGATACTCATTTTGTTGTATGAAGAGATACTGATTTTTTTTTATCAATGTAATACCTTCATGCGTTTCAAAGAAATTGTACATATGGTTAAACTTAAATCTACGATGAAAGAACAAACTCTGAAATTATCTTTATTCTTTAAATTTAGCACAATTTGCACAAAACATTGCTGAAACAAACGACTTTGAGTACCATAGCGCCGGGAAGCCATGCATGCACAAAGAGCAGTACTGCCGGCACATCTGCTGGTCCCTTCTCTGCCACGTGCATTGCTATTCCGTTAACCTCTATTGTTCTATGAGATATGCCATCTGCCACCATATGTATCAGACTAATTGCAAGGGATTTTCTCCTATGTTATCAGCCAATCATTGAGTAATTTTTTGAATTGTACTGTCTCATTCGTTAAGATAAAAGTTGACTAGCATTATACATTCACTTTCACAATTTTACAACTTTTTTCAGATATCTGAGTCCAAATTTTTTTTTTCTTAAATACAAAAGTTAAAAATGGAAGTCTTCCAAGTTTAAATATTTGGAAAAACAGACCTGTCGGTTCATTTTCGAAACACTATTTTCCACATAAATTATTATCTTTAGTTACGAGATTCAAAATTGATTTTCAACTGTTTCATTTTTTGGTCTTGTATAAACAATATGTTTAGTAGTGCAGGCGAACATTTATTTTTTTTCTGAATTACCTTATTGGAAATTCCTAGTCTCCTAGATGTAACTAAATTATTGCTAACTAAGCACTAATAAAATAGCTAAAATACTCCTAAATATCCTCAATATCATCGCTAATTCTTACATGCTTCTTGTATTGGTGGATGGAAGCTATCTTGCTCAACAAATCCGTAGAAGCATTCTTAATTTCCTCCTGCTATAGCATTATGCATTTATTTTATTTAGAATCTTCTTTTTTTTTATTCCTTATTATGATACTTTCCATTGAATCTGGAAAGAAATATTTAGAGCAAGTTAGTTAGATCTAAGATTCCTAATCTTCTATTATAATTTTTTTTAGACTTTGTTAATTCTATTATAATTTCTGTATTTCATTTATATTTCAAAATTCAAATCTAAATTTTTTTATCTTATTCAATGAGCGATGTGTTTCTATATAATTTGTATAAATTGTGGGTTCATTTAATACTTGATATCAAGAGATAAAAATGAACAAACCATGTTAATTATGACCAATTAATTCTAATGTGTTCATGTTTTAATCTCTTAATCGAGTATGATATGAACTTCAAAATTTATAAAAATATCAAGCTTTTAAAAAACTCTGTTTTATAAAGATTTTTATTTACACCGCACAATCATTTTATCCGTTATATCACCGTTTTATCACCGATAAACACTAAATCACAACCCAACCGCTAAACCGCACAAATCGCATTTTAAAACCATGAAAAATATGGAAATACATCACTTGTTAAACTGACAGGATCAATAGTTTGGATTTAAAATTTGAATTAAAAAAAAAATACATTAGTGAAATAGAAAAATTGTAACATTCTGATATAAAAAATCTGAACTGATTCATTTTGCAGAATATATGAATTTTTCTAATTTTGTAGAAAAGTTTCTGTTATTGTCAAACTTTTAAAAAATTCTGATTTTTCGTTTTATCGTCGTTATATCAAGATTTTTGTTCATGCCGCACAACCGTTTTATCCGTTATATTGCCGTTTTTTTCGTCTTATAACCAATAAACGCTAAATCACCACCCAACCATTAAACCACACAAATCACATTTTAAAACCTTGGTTCTTGTATAAGATTTGAGTTATTTTTATCAATGTCCGCCAACTTTTATTACTTTGAGAAACTTCATACTAAATTGTGAAAAAAGTACTGTCGACAATTAATGGACGTGATTTCGAAAACCTTCATGCATATATATTTTAATTTGCACACATGTATATGTATTGATCGTACGGAATCAATGTGAAAATAGTAAATACTATTAAATTATATTAATCTTGGAAGTTTTACGCATATTCACTGTTAGAAAGATGATTTTTATATAGATTTTTTAAGATAGAATTTTTTTTTATTTATGTTAGATTTTGTTCTATTGTTAGATTTACTTGATGCACTAAATCTAACAATTTTTTAGTAAAACTCATTTTTCTATTAATAGGTCCTTAAAAATCTAGCAATTTATTTTTTATAGACTTTTTGAATCTTGCAATATTTAATGTAGCAATTTATTTTTGATAGACTTTTTGAATTTTGTAATTTTTAATGTAGCAAAGAATTACTGTATTAAACATTGCAAGATTCAAAAAGTCTATCAAAAATAAATTGCTAGATTTTAAAGGACCTACTAATAAAAAATTGAGTCTTACTAAAAATTTGTTGGATTTAGTGCATCAATTAAATCTAGCAATAAAATAATGTCTAACATTAATAAAAAAAAGTCTATCTATGAAAATCTATGTAAAGACCATAATTTTTGTAGTGATTGTTATGTAATTTTACAGATTTCTAAAAGGGGACCTTATTAAAAATTCTCAGCAGCAGCTGCAAGCCAAATTTTCACTTGATACCACGCTGTTTCAGTCAGATAACAAAAATTAGGCTCGGACCTTCAATAGTCACATAAAAACACAAGCTGGTAATGTGAGTTCTGTCTCGGACCATTTCAAACGGATTCGCTTGAAATCAAATGGATCTGATTGGTCGAGTGCAAAGAATCTAAACAGAATATATGTGATCTCAGCTCTTGATTTGCATCTTATGTTTACACCTTTTCAAGTGATCCACAGTTCCTTAAATAACACTATTTTGATAAAAAAAAAAACAGTATCTAATATTCAGCATTCCCTATCTCTCATCATGGCAGAAAAGAGAAAAATATAGAGAGAAGGGGGACAAGTTCTAGTTCGATGTTGATCTAATTAGTAGTGTCCTTCTGACACACGGCTCAATCGATAATTCAAACATTAGCAATGACTGATTCTTTATGATCCTGGAATTTTATTCCGCATTATTCCGATAAACTTCTCACGGATAATACAAAAATATATATATACAAAATTTAGCACCTGCCCAACATCCAGTCTTTCAAAGATAATACAAAAACCCATTTCTAATCAATCAGATCTAACAATCTTATAGATAAAGAATGAATTACAAAATTCAGCACACTCCGAAGAGCCTGAGGCCTCAAAGAAAAGATGCTCATGTGTGCCGATCGAGTTAGTTACAAACCACGCAAAACAATCAAGATTACAACAAAACAATGTTAACTGTAAGATTCACAATATCAGTGTTGCCCTGGTGCATCAAGCTTGGCAAGAGTCACTATGATCTCGCAAAGCTTGGCAAATTCAGTGTTCCTGTCAAGGAGCTGTTTGATCCGTGGATCTCCGTTGCCTCCCTTGCAACTATCATTGCAAGTAGTTGTATCTGCTGCTGCCGCTCCAACCCAAGCTTCGATGTCTCCAAAATCCCGCACATCTACGGCTTTTGTGGTGTCGTCCAGCTGTGCGATTGCATCCTCGAGGCTCTCTGAGCAGTCGTTGAGGCAGTCCTCATATTCAGAACCAAAGAACGTACCTCGCTGCGCGCTAGACACTTGTTCTGCTGTCTCTTTGGCATACTTGGCGGCAGCCCTTGTGTTTATTAATAAGTTGCAGAGTCATAAAATGGAATTTATAAGAGTCAGGGATACATAATTACACAAGTTCTGTTTGTGGAGCTGAATAGAAATCAGTAAGGCCCTGATCAAAATCTCTCTCTTTTTTTTTAACGTGGGATTTCATTTCATTAGAAAATTCTTAATCAAAATGAAGGAATTTGGTGTCATTTGATTAGAATTCTCGTGTAATTAAATCTAACGAAATCAATTCGATTGAAATGAAATGAAATGAAATCCCACGTAAATTTCATTTTGATCAGGGCCTAAATAATAAAAGGGAGTATTTCCATGCAATATAGGTTTCTTTCAAATTTTGAGATGTAATTTTACAATGCTTCGGGTAGTGCTCCACTGAGTCCAGTATACGATCAAAGAAACAACATTGTTATTCGGTCAAATGAAAAATTGTGGCTTTAATTTATTTGTATTTCATCTTTTTGCTTTCAGTTAGTACAAGTTATTAAAATAACATTTTGCAATATTAGAGGAATTATCATTAATATCCTCTACCAGATTTAAAAATTTCTATGCGTTATTATGCTGTAATAAACTAGGTTAGTGATGCCCATTTCACCTTCTCGAAAATTAAACAGAAAACTGTGAATACAATTTAACCGAACACATCAAACAGGAAAAAAACTGATCGATTGATTTTAATGGCAGTACCTGACCATAAGCCCGGTTAGTAAATGGCTGTCGGCTGTTTGGCTCTCATTAAAGCTTGACAGGTGCTTAACGCACAAATAAGCTGAAGGTGTTTTGTTGCATGTTGTTGTAAGAGACGCCGAGGCATTCGTCGGAGTTTGGGCAGTAACAGAGATGGACAGAGAAAGAAAGACAACAAGATAAAAGACACAGGCCATGGCCATTAATTGTTTTACTTTTTCTAGTTTTTTTGTTCTTATCAAATGGAGAGGTAAAACTACAAAACTAAGCTGTGATAATATACATAAATAGCTCCTTGATTTGCGATAACTGAGAATTAGGTTCTTACGCGGAGTTGTTAGCTAGGAGGAGGTTACATGCATTTTTCTTCCAAGGATTCTTATTGCTAGCTAGGCCTCTCTTTCAAGAACTGTTTACAGTTTTTTTTGTGTGGTGTTATTGTCCCATTGAAGTCAACAGTACTATTTTTAGCTTGATTGAAAACTGTCATCAAAATTACTAATTGACTTATTGATATTTTGATCCAATTTCTATCTTGAAGCATGAAAACTAGCATTTGGTTAAATAAAATGAACCAATCACATGATATTACATTTTACCATCGACATGTCTGGCGATTTCGGGACTACAAAATGGAATTTTATGGGCGTGGAATTCTACAGTACAAATTGAGAACAAGTTGTTTGGATGTACGGACATTATGATAGGATTATGTAAATTGTGAATATTAGGCCATTATAATTTGGTTTAGAATTTAGATATCTACTATATTACAAGTAATTTTTATGATGCTGTCGTATATTTTCTAATAACACTGTTGTTCATAAATATAATGCTTTTAATATACATAATTTTTCGATTATATAGCCTATCATATATGATTTTAACAAACCGAATATTTTTTCCCCCATAATTTAAATTTGTTTTACATTCTTATTAAATAAGTGAGGCATTATTGTTTAATAAATAACTTATAGTGTGACTGTGTGACATTGTCGAGCTCGGCGGGGAAACGGTCAAGTTGGATCAAATGTCAAAATCCCATGAGATTGCCTGATTGCGTTGTTGTGGAGGCCGATGCGGAATTCTTAGTTTTATGTCGAAATCGACGAAATTTTCGTGATTTACACATAGACGAAATCGTTTATTATTTTTTTAACTGTTTTGTTTCGTTCTGAACGAAATAACGGTTGAAACAACTTTTATTTTCAGCCCGACAAACAGCCTTAGCAGCCGAACATAATTGGAATATAAACCCATTCGGCCATTCCTATGAAATTTCCATCAAACCAAATAAGCCGAAAAAATATAACGTTACTATTCACTCAAATTTCGATAATAACAGTTAAAATTTTGAAATTAAAAAAATAATATCGTTAGATCGTCATCCGCATTGACGAAATCACAAAACGCTTAAATTGCCATCCTGAATGACGATCCAAACTTGAATCAGAAATCCAATTGACGACCCAAGCTTAGATCGTCATCCGAAATGACTATCCAAACAAAAAAAAAAATTCCGCACATTAAAAATGCCAACAATTTTCTGTGGTTCGGATCGGCATCCCATTTGCCGATCCAAACAAAAAAAAATTCAGCAACTTTTCTTTAATGGGAAATTTACTTTTAGTTATATACAATAGTATGTATTTATTATATAAAATATATGATACATTATATATATATATAAATAAGTATTATAAACATATACAATATTATGTATTTAACATGGATAATTTAATTATAGACTTATATTTTAATAATAGATATTTTAATTATGTTTAATTTTTAATCACAAATTATATATTTTATAATAATAAAAATTTTGGAGAAAAAATAAATTACACATTAAAAAAAAGTTGCTGACATTTTTTTTGTTTGGATCGGCAAATGGGATGCCGATCCAAACAAAAGAAAATTGTTGGCATTTTTTAATGTGCGGAAATTTTTTTTTGTTTGAGTCGTCATTTCGGATGATAAATGATGACGATTCAAATTTGGGTCGTCAATTGGATTTTTTATTTAAGTTTGGATCGTTGTTCGGGATGACGATCCAAGCGTATTGTGATTTCGTCAATCCCGATGATGATCTAATAACGTTATTTTAAAATTTCAAATTTTTAACTATTATTATCGAAATTCGAGTGAACATTAACGTTAGTTTTAATTTTTCCGGTCTAATAAGGGTGGGTATCTGAACATGCCCAAAAAAATCTACTTCCAAGTGATGGCAGAAGAACTCAAGATACAGGAACTGATTCAAGGGAGACTTCAGAGGGACATGTGGAAAGTGCTTCGGATGAGGATCTTCTTAGTTAAAGAGAGGATTGTTTGCTGTTTGTAATAGATTTTTAGTAGCAGCAGTAGCGCTGACTCTATTTAGTTTTCTAGTTTCCTTAGTTCTGTTGAACGTTTTATTTCAGTTTTTGTTTGACTTTTGTAGAGTCACTTTTGCAGTGACTCAAACCGTTTTTATCTTTAATAGTTTGGATCCCTACTTGGGGCTCTTAGTTTCAAAAAAAAAAAAAAAAATTAAACAGTGAGGTATTTTGAGTCCTTAATTGTACACAACATTTTGGTTAGGTTAAAGAAAAAGCCGAGAAGGAGAGGGAAAGGTATTTTGGGTCCATAGTATTAATTTTTGACGAGTGTCACTAGAATACCTGTATACGCGCTCCCAGAACAATTACCCCTTGCATACAGTACTCCTTTTGTATGATGCTTTAAGTAATCGTATTACTATATACTGACCTATACGGCCTAAATACAGGGCCCGATAAGAATCATCCTCTAAATTTATTATTCCATCATTTTCCAATAGTTAGATTAATTGCATTCTAAAAAAAGAAAAAGGATGATGGAAATGATGGGAATTTTTTTAGAATGTCATTAATGAAGCTTCTCCTTTCATTCCATCATTCTCATCATCTCATGCTTACCTTCTATTTTTTTTCACCATTCTCTAAATTTTAGTAAGTGTTTTAGTTAACATTTTTTTTAAGAATCGTTAGTTATTTTTCCAAAACAGTTACTTATTTTTCTAGAACAGTTAGTTATTTTTCCAGATGAGTTAGTAACATTAATCAGAATAGTCCCCTGACTTCCCCCTCCTCCTCTCTGTTTGTTTCTTCTCTCTTTTTCTGGAACAATTTTTTTCTGAATACAAACTGTTCTAAATTTCTAATAAAATATTAAGTAGAACAGTTAGCAATTTTTTTTCATCACAATTATTTTTTTCCAGAACAACTAGAATAGTTAGTAACATTAACTAGAACAGTTAGTTATTTTTTTAGAACAATTAGTAATATTAACTAGAATAGATTACTAACTGTTCTATTTGATATATCTAACTATTCTAGTTAATATATATAACTGTTCTAGTTAATATCATAACTATTCTAACTTTTCCAGCACAAATATTTTTTTTCCAGCACAATTTTTTTTTCCAGGACAACTAGAAAAGTTAGTAACATTAACTAGAATAGTTAGTCTTTTTTTTAGAACAATTACTAATATTAACTAGAACAGTTACTTTCGGAGCTAGAACAATTGTTTATTTAATTATAACAGTTAAGAGGGAGGGGTGAGATAGAGGTGTGATTTTTTCTAGAACATTTAGTTATTTATCCAGAGCAGTTAGTAACATTAATCATAACACTTAATTATTTTTTCATAACTTTTCTATTAATATTTGAAAATGAAACTTAATTAAAAAAAATTGTGAAGTAAGGAGGGAATTTGAAATATAAAATAAATTATATATTGAATATTATTATTTCTAAAATTTGTCAAACTTCAAAATTACAAGTTACTCCATTTTCTCATCTAAAAATAATGGAGTAATCATGTCTGTTCATGTCAATGAAGGAAAAAAATGTATGTTCGTGTTGGGAAAAAAAATTAAGGGTGTTCCGATCAGTTAATTCATTTTACTTTAATTGTATTCTAAAAAAAGAAGGGATGAGGATGAAGGGGATGATTCCATCATCCCAACTTTCTTATTAATGAAGACATGCTAGATAATTAATGAAGATTTGGAGATGACGAGAATGATAGAATCTATAGGATAATAGAAAACAATTCCCGCCTAAATATATTAGAGCAACAGAAAGATTATTAAAGCTACATCAATTCCTACCTTTTATAGAAGCAAATGATCAAGGGAATATTATGTCTAGTCATGGGTGGTTTTAATTTTCTATCATGAGGAAAAGTTAATTATCCAGAGTCCAGAGTCCAGACACGCAACACAAAAATATCACTAAAAGTTCACAGATATTTTTTCCAATGGATTTCCAAAGACAGAACATTTATTTTTATAAAAATCTAATCTAAAGATCTTTGAATAATCTAAATGTTTAGCATTTTTAACTAAAGGCTGAAATAATAATTAAAAAATATTCGTTGATGTTGCGATTAAAGACAATTTACCTTTTCTTTTTAATTCAGGAATGCAATTTAAAATTCGATTGAAAAATTTTATTGTGCATATTTGAAATTTAAAAGTTTAAAACCAACGGTCATCTTTTATCTACAAAAATTCGTATTTAACTATTTGAGCTGCTACTTGTACGACATCTTTGTCTGTTTGAGAGCTAAATTCGAATTTGTTCATTTTTTTTAATAGGATGAACTAATCTTAAGTCCGATGTATTTTTCTTGGCTTGTCATGGTTGGATCATGCGGGAACAAGTCCAGCAGGAATAAACCCGACGAATAATTCGACCGGATAAAGCGGATTATCTCAAAATTGTAAGGATTGGTTTCTCGCACCAATTTCTCTGTGCTACTTTGTGTTGCGAGTTACTACTGGATATTTTAAATTTAGTATCCGAGAAGTTCATCAAGGAGAATTACGAGGAAATAAATTAAGTTAACTCCTCAATTTCCATAAACTAAACTAATAATCATAATAAAATTATTATTTATATAACATTTATGTCCAAGTATTTCGTAATTTTAACTTTTAATATACAAGAGAAATTGAAGATACTATAATTGATGTTTTTTTATATTAATAATTATTATAATTTAAGAACAAGTTGTCATTTCTTGTAAAAATAAAATTGTTAGTACATAAATGATATTTTTTTCCCATATTCATATTCTACGAAAGGAGTTTCCGTATACATTATTGTGAAAATTGTACAGGACATAAAAATAAAAAATAATTAAAATGCATATTTTTATTAGATGTGTTGACTTGATGATCCATTAAGAAGAAATGGAAGCCAATATCTCTCTTTTTTATTAAAAAAAAAGCACATATATAATATTTTTAGTTATATATATGATTTTCTATAAAAATTTTCAAATTTCATCTTCATAAAAATTTGGAAAAAAAATTCAAATTTGATTTTCTGTACCCAAAGAACGTACAAATCTAAAATTAGTCGGAGTCTCGGAGATAAGTACCACAATTTTCTGCCTTTCAAATTTGTCAAGAGTTGTTGGCTTGTTGCACGAGTGAAAGGCCCGCATTGGCTGGCTTCACTGTTTGCCTCGTAGGATCTGCCACAGAAAATCCTGATTCTAATTTGTTTGAAGAATATTCTTCCCGCTATTCGTTTCTCTTTCCATTTCACTAACTCTCTTTTCTATTTACTTCATTACAACTACAGACAAAAGTACCAAACAAACCTTTTCCCCCAAAACATAGCGCGAACTCTTGGGAGAACAAAGAAAATACTCAATTTCTCCAAACCCACTTTAAACATCACAAATTTGAGAAAATGAGGCACCTGTTTCTTCTTTTTAGACCGGCTCAGCGCAGGATCGCCTTTCCAAAGCCATTGGATTGTCCCCCGGGATGTCATTACATGTCCACGTGGCCTGATCACGCACCTTCTACGTGGCGGGAGTCGGTGGCTATCACGTCTCGCACGGTTAAGTACATGTGTAGGGAGACTCTTGGGAAATGGCCGATTGGGGACATTGCATTTGGGATCAAATATCACATGAAGCATCAGGTTAGAATTAAATCTATATTTTGATAATTTTATTTGAGAGAAATTCATTGAGTTGAAAACCAGATGTGTTGTTGATCATATTTACACACCGAATTATATATTTAAAACTGTAAATTTTCAGTATAAGATAAAGTTATTAACTTAAGTACTGGTCTGGTTGGTACCCTTATTGCACTTATACTAATATAACTCATTTAGATTTTTATATTTTCTTAAAGTAAAATTTTATAAATTGTTTAATTTCTTACAGGCAAATTTTCATTATAATTAAAGGGTCTTGCAAAAAGATACATTTCTAGTAAAGTAAAATAATTAGACTCTGAAACTAAAAATATAGAATTAAATTAAAAAAAAAACAAACAGAAATATATCATGTGGAGTCTATCCAAAATAACAGCAATGGACATTTTTTTTTTGGAGAATTTTTTTTAAATTTCTTCTCTTTTATAACGTCTCAGATCCTGTCACCCAAAAAGAATCACATTTATGGTCTAACCACATTTGAGTTGTTTGTATACTTTGTTGTTGCCATATTCTAAATATTCATAAAATGATTAATTTATCTACTTTTGTTCTTCCATTATCAAAAAATGCCGGAATTATTCCTCGTATTTGTAGTTTCAGAAAAAATGCAGGATCTAATTTACAAAAATGCCAAATTAATATTGCTTTCTTGATTTGCATCTTAGTGGAAGTCCTCCTCATTTTGTTTCAGGGTACAATTCAACATGATTACGCAGGAAAAGACAGTTTACAACTCAAAGGAGATGAAACAGTGTCTGAACTGATGTATCTTTTGAATTACCTGAGGCTCTGCTTTTATTTCTCGAAGAGACCATTTCCAGAATTTCTACAGTATGGTGGATACTGCCAAGACAATGTTCTCATTCAAAATTCAAAAGCACGGGTTCGTAAGTATGATCCTTCTTTTTATTCTTCTTTGCAAAGGAAACTTTGCTGTGGACTACAATTTGATCTATCATTTTCTTTTTATATGTTTATCCTTTCTGTAATAATGTCATATTACTTGATAATAGCCTGCATAATTTTGTGTTAATCCAGATGTCATGCATACAGTGTCAAACCTCGTTAGGAATCCAAATCTTGTACCAGTATCACATTATACATGGTCTAGTAGTAATGTGACCTAATTCTACCATTGACAGAGATCAAAACAAACTTGAGCAGAACTGCTTGGAATCAGTTCTCATGTACACAAACGATACAGTATGATTATTAAAACATGAACTGACAGGTATTTTTACTTGCTGGTACTAGTACTACACCTCTAAGCTATTACTTGACAAATTACAGATGAGGTACTGTACCATACCAAACTTGAGCCGTTATAAATAGTACCAAACAGAACCAATGGCAGAAATATGGATACTGTAATTGACCAGCACAAAATCATAAAATAATAAAGTTAACTGGGTATAAAGATTCAATTTTCCTTGCTTTACAATTTATTAAGGCTTTAACTTTTGTTAACTTCATTTCTGCTTTAACTAATTTCAGCTTCTTAGACCAGCTTTTACAATAGTTTGTGATGAAAAATCTAGAAGCTTTATCATAATAATAAGAGGTGCCACAAGCATCCGAGACAGACTTACAGCCGCAACAAGTGGCGAGGTCCCCTTTCGGCACATAAATATTCAGAAGGGTGGCGTTGTAAATTTTGTGAAAGGCTATGCCCATTGCGGGATGGTTGCGGCAGCCCGCTGGATTGCTAAATATGCAGTTCCATGTCTAAATAAGGCAAAAAATCAGTTCCCAGATTACGAAATAAAGGTAAAGATCGCAATGGTTAGATTTAATTAGTGATTAGTTATTCAATTATTTTGTTCCACACAAATAGAAGACTACAATTATAATTTTGTTTTTTGAAGATGAAGTAAAATTATAATTCTGTATATTTGTATAAGTATGAGATTATAGTATTTAACTTTTGCACTATTCAAACATGTAATTATTCATGTACTTTCAGAAAAAAAAATTAATGTTGTCGTCATAAAATAACAAAAATTTCTTTTCATTTGTTTTACTTTCATGTAATTATTCTTTAGGTAATGGGGCATTCCATGGGAGCCGGAGTGGCTGCAATATTAACACATATACTTCGGGAGAGAAAGGAGTTTGCATCTTCTACTTGTCTCGCTTTTGCTCCAGGCAAGTTCGAGCTTCTGAATGTTAATTTTCCTTTTTACTCCCACATAATGGAAACTTATACTTAGCGCATGTTTTGTCAAAAAAAAAAAGGAATATATAACATGCTCTAATAAAAGAAGACACGTCCCTTACTATGTCACTATATAAAGTAATTTCATTTTGGTTTTTACAACCAGATACTGGTACAGTGAAGATATAGCATTTATGTCATAACTCAGAACACATGTTTTGATGCATATTTGTCTGTTTATATTTAGCTGCATGCATGACATGGGAATTAGCTGAGTCAGGAAAAGAGTTCATCACTTCTCTTATAAATAGAAATGATATGGTGCCGTCCTTCTCAAAAGTTTCAGCTGATAATCTTCGTTCTGAGGTACTTCTATAATAATTATTAAGAAGCTTGTTACAGACCATTTAGTGTTGATTTTGAGCGTGTGAATCCAAAAGGTATGAGGATGACATAAAAGTAAACATAACACCATAGTGAATTTAGCTCTCTTTTATTCTGTCTCTATTATTACTGTCATGCTGAGCGACTCTGTTAACCCGTGACTTGCTATCTGTGCTACTCTTTGATATTAATTAGTTAAATATTTGAGGCACAACGACACAACAATTAAGTACCCTGCCTCTTTCTTTTAGAACAAAAGTACCATTGACAAAAGTGTTAGAAATTGTGAATTGGAAAGATCGAATGGATCCTCCAGTTAGTGATGTCGGTCAAAGCACTATCAGGATGGTTTTTCTTCTAATAAAGTAGTAAGAAGCCTTTTGAAATGTTGTTCATGGACCTTTCTTTTATTTTATTTTTGAAAATTTACCTTCAAAGTAATTTTAAATAAAATGGGGACAATAGTTATTAACAAATATTCATATTGATGTAATTAATATAAGCTTTCAAAACTCAATTTTGTTGGCCCTTTAGCAGTTCAAAAATTCAATCCACACATATAATAATGCACCTTGTCTTTTATAAATTTCTTATTAAATTGACCACCTGATACGTTCTTTTTTCTTTTTATTTTGTAGGTGGTTGGATCGTCATGGCTTAATGATGTGGTGGGTCCAATACCTCTAAACAAACTCTTTAAAGCAATAAATCAGCACGTGGCTTTCCTTCAATCTTGTCTAGTTTTCATGTCAAGTTCACGGCAGGAGGTCAGGAATGATGCTGACATAGCACTGTGCCCCCAGCCTATCATTTCTGAGGTATAGTGATTTATCACTTCAAAATAGTTTCTACAAATGTTTTGTTTACCCTATTCCAACATCCCACATTAAATCCCAAGTTTAGTTATAAACAACAGCAGCCCCTAATAGTTAAAATACTGATGATAGTGATGATGAAATGATAGTATAATACACCAGTACTAAAAACAACATTTGATAACAGGCCGGTACTGTGTTGGTACCACATGAAAATAAACAGTAAGTAATTTCTGTACAGTCCAGCAGGAAATGCAACTTGTACCACTCATATGAAATATTACATGTTGTATACTAAAAATAAGATTATTCTCATATTTTATGAAACATGGTGACAGGCATCAATCAACTCCAGGACCTCCTTTCTTTCTACCACTGTAGAGGAGCATTTGCAGATTTCAAGTTCGTTTAAAAACCCAATTCGAGAATTTAGTTCTCTATCATTCACTTCATCTGAAAAGAGACCAACAAATTTTACACCCAAAAGACCAATAAAATTAAACTCAGATCCTTCCTCAAAAGAACACAAGCAGCTATTCCCTCCAGGGAGAATTATTCACATGGTCTCCCTGCCTGATTTGGCCAGCAAGGAGTCGATTAGAGTTTATGAAAACCCGAGGAGCTTATATGCAAAAATGCGGCTTTCTCCAGATATGATTAGACATCACTATATGCCTAGCTATGTAGAGATGCTGGAATTACTAATTGAAGATCTAACCAATAAGAAAGAATAGGCTTAAATACTAATATTGAACTTCTTAGGTTCTTGTATATACAATTTATTGTAAATAGATATGTTAATGACAACTAGATTAGTAGATTACCGTTGTGCAAATTTATTGCAGAAATCAGGTAAGAAAATTGTACGACATGAACAATTGCTTACAATCAATCAATGAAAAATTTTAATCATGGTGGCATTGTGATCAAAATTGTTTCTTCTATTAACTTTGTTAGGCTTCATAATGTAATAATTGAGTCAGTTGAGTCTCAATTGAGACGCACTGGAGGCTTATTTTTCCGTCATGCTGGATAGGACAGTATGGAAACTTTAATAGCACAAATATGAAATCCCATCAATTATACGTCTCGATTGCCTTCTTTTCTTTTTCTGTTTCTATTCCTTTTTTCTTTTTTCTTTTTTCTTTGGTTCTTTTCCACTTGGTAGTCTCTACCTAGTTTATCAAAAAAAAAAAACAATTCAGTGAATTAAATTAAAAAAAAGCAATTCAGTGAATTTACACTTAATCTTTTTATACCAAATGTAAAAAAACAATACTATAAAAAATGTCTACATAACGGCGATTATATGACCAATTGTATATTGCATTATTTGGTCCAAGAAATGTCTTTTAACGCCATTTTTGAAAAATGAATTAATAAGATATAAATTTGGGAAAAAGGAATTTATAGATCTATAAAAAATGGATGCTATGCATAATCTATACTTACTGAAATGATTGCATTTTTTAAGAATTCAAATGAATTTCCTTATTCATTTTAACTTTCAATTAAAGAGTTTCTCGGAAGAGTGAGTTAAACGGGGATAAAGTAGGTGTTTGCTTAATTTAAAAGCAATTGAGGCTTGGAGGCACAAGTTATTACTCATTTCGCATGCGTATGGGTTGACGTGACATCATAGAGGACAATATATTGATAATGATACATCATACATTTACATTTACATTTACAATGATATTTATTTTAAAATTATAATAGCCGATAAAATAGTTATCAAAATTAAGAAAAATACGGATATATTTTTTATATATAATTGAGATAGTTTGTGTAGCAAATTTAATTAAGTAATTTAGAAGTTGATTAGTTCTTTAACGAATATCAGTAAACTAAACTTGTATTTTTTTAAAAAAAATCGCTTATTAGATAACCAATGAAAAAGTTAAATTGTTAAAAATTCAATATACATGACTCAAAGGAAAAATACAATATTGTAGGACATGTTTGTGTCAATTTGCGTGGAGAGTAATTTATTGTTAAAATAATTGTATTAAATGCAATATAGTTCCAAACTACTGTCTTTTGCATTGGAGACATTAAACCAGCTAAACTAACGACATTAACATTCTCATAAGGCGAAAAAAAATAATAATAAATAAATAAAAATCTAGAATCCGTCCATTGTTTGCTTGATTGCATCAAAGCATTGATTGCACTCATTGTTTACTGGTTAAGATAAATTTATTCTTTTCGTCGTGACAACAGATACTTCAAAATGCCAAAATTCAATTACTACCTTGGAAAGCAAGTGCATTAGGATGAAAAGGCACATATAATGTTCAAAAGTCCTTTCAGCAAAAAATAAAAATTTGCTAAATATTTTGTAGCATAAGAATAATTTTTCATGGATCAAAATAATACGCAGATATAACTAGGAGCCTTGGACCAGAAACCAGAAGGTATATTTATTTGGGATATTGGAATATTTTCCTCTGCAGTAGATCTAAAACATCAGATCTGATCTCTCATATAGTGATATCTGCATCATCTCCAGTTGCATATATATAATATTGCTGAATGCCAGAAAAGATTTGACCGTTCATTTTAGATCAAACCACCAACCGACCGCAGAGCTGAGGAGTATTTAATTAACTATTTAATTCTGGATTGAGTAAGTACCATTTGATTTCAGGGAAATTGTGGTTGGTCAAACACAATCCTTCGACTTCCAAATGGGAACAAAAGGACCCGATTGGAATTAGTATATTTCTTTTTTTTTTTTTTGTTATGACACGATACAGTAAGGGAGCACTGTGTGCGTCCAGTTCAATTTTTTAATTTAAATTAAATTTATTTTAAAGGTAGCCTTAGGATGTAATTAATCAGCTAAACTTTGTATAATTTATGTGAAAACCAATGTATATGTATCAAGTTGAACTAGTGAACTGTTTTGGTTTAAGCTTTATAAGCAGATAATCCCAAAAAAAAAAAAGACCCATAATTTTGTCATTTTGTAATCATAATTTGAACTTACTACTGAAGAGAACTCTATTTTATTTTGTTTTATTTTTTTTGTAATAATTCTATTTTAGATTCAATAAAGGGGATTTAATAAAAGAATACTTGGATTTCCCGGATACAATAATAATAAAAAAAAGAGTTGCCCTTCTTTGTTTCCAATCAAACTACACCGGCTTCATTTTTATTTCCCCAATAAACCCGAAATATTGAGATATGTACAAAGCATATCTTTCAAGGCAACAAAAGTAACATGCATGACACTAAATCTTCAATAAAATTCCGATAAAAACCAGCTTGGTCTGCTGAATATTGAAAATAACAGATGAAGAAAGGGTTTTTAAATTTCAAATAACGCTATAGGTAAATTTTGGAAAAAGAAAAATCAAAAGAATTCAACACAACTTTTTATAGGTCAATAAATCTTCCAAACTTTAAATAGCTATAGAAATTCATCAGTCATGTTTCGAATCCATAACATCCGCTTAATGTATGATTTTTTTTAAGTATAATTAATAAGTATACATTTATGCCATCTCTTTCAATGGCAGCATCCACTGAATGAATTCTTCATGAATTCGACAAGAAGAGACTGTGGAAAAACTTCGTGATATATCACATATTGGGATACCAATATTCAGTACTATATGACTTGTTTATTCATTTCTTTCAAGAAATGTTATAGCGACCTTCAACGGTCTCGGCATTTCTTTTTGCGTAAAGAATGCTTCAGCAGTCTCGGCATTTCTTTTTGCGTAAAGAATGCTTCAGCAGTCTCGGCATTAAATATCTACTACATTTTTTTTTTTTGCCACGCATTCTGAAAATTAAAGGAAAAGAAAATCAATAGAGCAATATGCCCATTTAATTTGGATTGAGACAAGTACTCATTTATGCTTAAATGAATAAGCATTTTAGGATATCTGAATTGCATCAAGGTAGTTTTTTGTACAAAGTATGTCTTGACAGCTGTTAAAACATATTTTAAGATAAATAAATAATAAGTAATTTTTTTTAATGAGTGTGTATTCTTATACAGTCCAGTGTTTGTTTTTATTTTGCACACAATAAAGACAGGTGGCATAAATCTAATTAACCCTTAACTAAATAAAAACATTAACTTACTCTAATGGTTAAATTCAACATTAAGACTGCGAGATTTCACCTTGAATAAAATCAATTTCTATGTTCCAAAAATTTCGAGGGCATAGAGTAAATTTCGAAAATAGCATTTTAATTATCACGTTTCTTTCATTAATCATTATCCATCCGAAATTAATACAGACAGGAGACGGCCATCTAATTCCGATTCCGGAGTAAGAAGTCTTTAAATACTTGAGTTTGATCTACTGTGAAATTTCAACTACTAATTAAATATAGCGGGTCAGAAAACCTGAAATTCTGACCGCCATACAGATAATACAGCAAGAGAAACGGCATATTTCCTTCTAATCCAATCATATTCCGTGGGGCCCAGATGATGGCCATGGGCCCATGGCCGAGAACAATCCATCCGAAATTACTTCCTTTTTTGCTTGAGAGAGAGAGAGAATGAAAAAAATAAAATAAAATCCAAAGTATACTCTATTTGTCGATTTTAGTCGTACTAGCAAAAATGCCCTCAATACATGGGTAAATAAAAAATAAAATATTGATATTATTATTTATTATATATAAAATGTTACATATTAGGCAATAAAGATATGGTAAAATCAATAATTTAGTCTTTTTTTAACAAATAGCTAATTTGGTAGTAATTTAATTTTTTTTTAAGAAAAATCTAATTTTGATCAAGACCACTGATCAAATCAAATTACACAAATCAATGGTCCATAATTGATATAAGAATTGTTTGCACCCTTTTATATGATAAGTTTACTCTTTTTATATATATTGGGTGCTTTATAAGTAGTATAGATATAGATTACCGAGAATTTTATGTTGGATTTTGATAAGTATGATTTTCTTGTTAGTTGTTACTAGGGCTGTTCACGAGTCAAGCCACGAGCGAGCTACCCCTTGATCGAGCTTGTCTCGTTAAGATAGCGAGCGAGCTGGCTTGTCTCGTTAAGGGGTACGAGCTCATATGCATGGATTGATCTCGTCTCGTTAATAAAACGAGTTGGCTCAAACGAGTTCAAGCTAGCTCGTATAGAACTTTCTTTTGTGGAATTTGTGATATCAGCTACATGAAAATTAAAACGAGCTCAAGCTAGCTCAAGCTAGCTTGTACAGAGCTCAAGCTAGCTCAAGCTAGCTCGTACAGAGCACAAGCCTATATCAAAATTAAACCAGAAAGGGTCATGCAAGTTTATGCATTTCATTTCCATACAAATACAATTCATATTGTCATACATAATATCACAAATCAATAAAGATAAAATAAGTTCCATAAACCATAATCCATACAAATGAAATGAAGTTCATACAAGATCAGTAATGATTCTAATAAATTGTTCATACAACACAAGTTCAAAGCTAAAACTGAACTACTAAAAATAAAAAATTAACACACAAAAAACGCAAAGTCATACAAACAGAACTACTTAATCCAGCACTTGTTCAAAGCAGAAATCATGTTAATTTGTGATGATTGAAGAGCTGAAGATAGCCTACATCCCCACCTAAATAGAAATCACAAAGTCACACTTACATCTACACAAAGTCACACTTACATCTACACAAATGTACCAATACACTGAGTCAATGAGTATGTGAGAATTTACCTTCTAATTGATACTTAATTGGCCGATTGGTATCTTCACAATCAGATCTTCTTCTGCCTTTGCAGCATGCTGAAAAAGCAAAAGTCAGTCAAGCATAAATTCTATACAGTTCCATAAATTCCAGTTTGTGTTAAATTAGAAAAAAAGTATGTGAGAACTTACCTCTATAGTTTGCATTTCAGCCCTAGTATTTGCCCTTATCCAATCACCCCCACACACCAAATTCTCAACAACATTCTCTTTAAGAGAGCTCCTATAATCATCTAGAATGCGACCACCAGCACTAAATGCGGACTCAGAAGAAACTGTTGTGATTGGAATGCAAAGGACATCTTTTGCTAATTTGCTTAAAATTGGATACCTTACAGCATTTGTCTTCCACCATTGTAAGACATCAAATGGACTGGATGATCTATGTTGAAACACGGGTTCTTTCAGATAACTGTCCAGATCAGCTACTGGTGGTTCTTCACCCCAAGTGGACTCCAAATACCGCCAAAAGTTATTTGTACCTCCACTATATGGCTGAGCTGAACTTGAAGGACCTGCTGCTGCTTATAGGAATTAGTATTAGAAGACATAAAATCAACAATAAAGAGCTGTTGCTGCTGATCCAAATTAAATTAACATAAATTCAAAGAATTCAAGTTTATTACCTTCTCTTGCTGCCGTTGATGCCGCTGCCTCTGAAGAAGACATAAATTCCTTTGCATACAGGTCATAAAGAGCTCGTAATTTCTGCATGACTACATCAATACGACTTTCTACCTCATTCCTAAAGTATAGTACCCCATAAACAAACTTTACTGAAACCATCTTTAACCTAGGGTCCAAAATTGAAGCCACAGCCATCAAAACATTCACTTCCCCCCAATACTTCTCAAACTTCTCATACATTGCCAAACTCATCTCTCGAGTAAATTCATCATTACTAACATAGGCATCACATATCGCCTTTTTAACATTAAAAATCTCAACCAAAAACAGATTTGAAGTGGGATAAGAACTACCAGAAAAGACCTTTGTGGTTTCATTAAAAACAGTGAGCAAGTTGCGAACCTTTTCAGCCTTTTCCCATTGATCCCTTCTAGGTAGCCACTCAAAATTAGAATCCCTTTGAGCATACCCCTCAAAAGCCAGCTTGTAATGGATAGCCACATCAAGCATGTGATATGTGGAGTTCCACCTTGTTTTCACATCAATGCACAATGATCTGTTAGTGCATATGCCTAATTGAGTGGCTATCTCTCCAAATTTTACAAGCCGAGCTTGTGATTTTTTTAGATATTTAACCCCTTCTCTAATTTTATTGAGGCCTTTATCAATCTTGCCAAGTCCATCTTGCACAACTAAGTTCAGAATGTGAGCACAACATCTAATGTGGAAAAAATATCCTAGAAAATGTAACTTATCACGTGCTTCAAAACTCAACCTTAAAAGACCAGCTGCCTTATCATTATTAGAAGCATTGTCTAATGTGATTGTTCCAATTTTATCCTCAATACCCCATTTCCTAATTGCTTCTAAAATGGCATCAGAAATAACCTCACCACTATGGGGAGGTGAAAGATCTTTAAAGGTAATTATCCTCTTTTGCAAGTTCCAACCAGAATCAATGTAATGTGCTGTTATGCACATGAAACCAACTGTTCGGTTGGATGTCCAACAGTCAGAAGTGAGAGACACCTTATCAACATCTTTGAAGATCTTTTTTAGTTTGTCTCTCTCACTCTCAACCACTTTCATGCACTCTCTTGTAATGGTTGTTCTACTGACCTTTTGCCAAAGAGGATTGTTATACAACATGTATTTACGGAAAAGTGAGTATTCGGAAAACATGAATGGCAACTCATGACCAACAATCACATTTGCAAGCATCTCTCTATCTTTTACTGGATCCCACTTTCCATTAACCCAAACACGATCCCCCTCATCTACAACTCCTAGTTGAGTTTCAGAAATAGGTATTAAACCAGCAGTTTTACCTTGATGGCGCTTGTAATGAACACAACTTTCAAGATGGCGCCAAAGATGGGTTGTGGTACCAGCTTTCACTGCCTTGTAGTGCTTTTGGCAATGAACACAATACACTTTCCCACGATCATTGTTTTTGAAGTTCAACCAGATTTCAGACGTGCGTTTCCGCTTCTTCAGATTACTATCTCCCGTACAGGCCGTACTAGGAGTAGGACTTGGAGTTTCAGCTGATTCATTGGTTTGAGGCTCTTCAGCCACGGCCTCGCTATCACCTCCACTTGAAACTTGGACTTCTTCAATATTTGTCGTCTCAACAGCAACTGATGCTTGCGATTGTGTCATGTCTGTAAAGTATAAATTGAATGTCAATTGATACTCAATTACTCATTAATAACATGTCAAACAAAAGATAAATTGAACAAAAAAAAATAACTAAGTGCTCATAACTTGACAGATCGTATAACAAATAACAAACTTGGCATTTCATTGAATAATACTCGCTAATGTCTGCAGCTCTCCTATGTGTACCATTTAACATTTTAAGAGAGCTAACTCAAGCAACTACAATAAAGGGTATCAAACTTTAATCATTCAGAGTGGCAGAGGATGCTTTATGGATTCGAACTTCAAAGCATAAGAGCATATTGCAAGAATAAACCAACATTATTATTACTAAATCAGTTCAACAGAAGCAACATATATCAACAATTATTATTACTATAGTTCAACAGTAAAGAAACATATATCAACATATATCAGTTCAACAGAAGCAACATATATCAATTATTGCTAAATCAGTTCAACAGAAGCAACATATATCAATTATTATTATTACTATAGTTCAACAGAAGCAACATATATCAACATATATCAGTTCAACAGAAGCAACTATTGTTCAACAGTAAAGAAAAGAAAAATGGGTGACACATGCGTTGTTACATTATTATTACTAAATTTCACTATTACAACATATATCAACAATTTATTTTTTGTCACGATATCAAACCGAAAAGCATAAAAAATATTATATGAACATAAGTTCTTCGTATCCCTACTGTACACTAATTATACACATGTACAAAGAATTATCTTACACAAAATTGTAAGCTAAGCCAATTGATTTCACACAGCAGCACAACACAAGTCAAAGAGAAAAAGAGAAAGAAAAGAGAGGATTCAAACCGAAATAGTTGCAAATGCAAAGAAGGAAAAGGAATGGCTTCAGCTGCTGTCGAAAGTCGAAACCAGTCTCCTTTGATGAGCAATCTTTTGATAGAACTGAGAAGAAAGAGGAAAGAGAAAATCTGAGAAGAAAGATAATTAAAAGAAAATATAGGTAGTAGAAGAGAAAATCTGACTAAACTGAGAAGAAATACCTTAAATCTGAGAGCTCGCCAGAGGAAAGAGTCAGGTACAGAGGAGAGCAGTGAGGAGGCCGGAAGCGACTCAGGTGACTAGCGAGAGCCGAGAGGAGAGGAGAGCAGTGAGTAGAGGAGAGGAGAGGAGAGGAGAGCAGTGAGGAGGCGACTCAGGTGACTAGCGAGTAGCGAGAGCCGAGAGGCGACTCAGGCGACTAGCGAGAGCACAGAGCCAGTGAGGAGAGAAAGAGAAGAGTGAGCGAGTATAACAAGGAAGAATGGGATTATGGGAGCGGCGCTCTGCCTCTCAGTAGGGTTTAGTCATTATTAAAGAGAGTAATGGACGGATAGGATCTAATATGATTTTAATCGTACGGACAGTACAGCTCGTTAACAATCAAGCTGTTAACGAGCGAGCTAGGCTATGTTCGGACTCGCAAATTCTGACTCGCGAGCTGTGCAGCTCGTCTCGTTAATAGCTCGAGCTGTAAACGAGCAAGCTGTTAGCGAGTCTTCTTCGAATCGAACACGAGCGAGTTACGAGCTACGGGCTTTTCGTGCACCCCTAGTTGTTACTGACTGTATGGCGAGTCACAATTTTTAAACTAGAGTACACTGGCCAAGTGGCCGTACTGAAATTCTACAAAAACTATTTTATTATATCCAGCGGCCAGCGTTATGAAGTATGAATAATTGAATACGATGGATGCACCTAGTGGACCCCACGTATGATTTGCTGAGCTGGCTCAAAATTCGGATGAGTTTACAAAAGATGTAGCCGGTTTTGGTGGGACATTATGTCACGGAGAACAACATGCGCAATCGGACGGCACAGATTTATGCGGCTACTTCACTATGCGCGTGAGACTGAGAGTCCAAACTCCGAATTGTGCTTTCTAAAATTTTATGGAAAAAGTAAAGAATAATACTATAGTCCGTCAAATTAGGGATGAAAACGGATCGGATAGGATAGTGGTCATACCATATTCGTATTTATATTTTTTTCTGAATTTGAATACGAATACGGATATGTTCGGATACGAATACGGATCGGATGTTAAACGGATACGAATACGAATCGGATATTACGAGATACGGATACGAATACGAATATATTTTAAATATTAAAATAGATATATATAAATTAAGAAAAAATAATTATTAATTCCATATTATCATAGTATTATGTTATTATATTGCCAAAATGTTATTTTAAGTCAATCTAACTAGTAAAAATTTAGTTTATTAAAACAAAAGTCTTTTCTATAGGAGGAGTAATTAAGTTTATTATATTGTATCTTTGACTTAATTAAGGGTGAAAACGGTTCGTATAAAGACTAAATACGGATCGGATAACGATTTTTTTGTCGAATACGGATACGGATCGGATAGAAGTCAAACCATATCTGCATCCATATTTTTTTGTAGGATATGAATACGGATACGGATATGTTCGGATTCGGATGCGGTTCGGATATTAAGCATATTTTTCGGATTCGAATGCGGTTCGGTACGGAGTTTATCCGCACCGTTTTCACCCTTACGTCAAATACGATTGGATTTTAATTTTTGGTTTTGTAATGGCAATTTCGAACCGTATAATTTATTCTCCATAATAAAATCTCCTGAGGGATCAATTTTATATATTTTTAAATTTTTTTATTATTCATTTTGAATTTTAGAGAATCTTCGATGTAATTAATTTTGGGCCCTCCAATTTTAAAAATTCAAAAAATATTTAAATTTTGAAAATTTGTAAATTTTGGTCTTCAAGATAATTTCGATATAAAATCATATTAGTTAAGTTTAAAATCGCGTTTGACTCTAGCATTACTCAAAAAATGATCAATATTTGTCTTGTACAACTTAAGTTCACCAAAGTTGTTAGTGAGTACAAATTTTATTTTCATTAGTCTTGTTTGGATGGGGTTGGAAGAAGGAAGAAGGAAGAAAGCAAAAAAAAATTATAAACAATCCAAACTCTTCACAAAGTTACACACTTTCCAATACTTCTTCCCTTCTTTCCTTCTTCCCACATCTATCCAAACGGAGCCATTGATTGACATCAAATTAACAACGAATTCAAATCTATCATACGATATATTTCATGACTGGTGCGTTTGCATGTCTTTTTTTAGAAGTAGTTGACAGCGGCTGTGAATGGGAAAAATAAAAACAAAAAAAGAACAAAAAAAGGAAAAGAAAAATTCAGCTGCTCCTGATGAAGGCCTCCATCTCAGCTACGATCGAATATCTCAACATCTCTGTTCTAGATGAGCGTTTGCATGTCTAACTTATAATATAATTGTCTTAATTATTTAGAATAATAAAGTAGTGGCAAAATTTGAAAAAAAAGAATGTATTAAAATAAACTCCATAACCTTTAATGAATTTGTTATGTAAATACTGTAATAATTATTGAAATAGATTTCTTTGTAGTTGAGTTTACAGCTGAAAGCTGATCAAAAGTTAAATTCACAAAATATTGTAGTGAGCTTAATACTAATTAACAAAGAACTACACAACATTATGCTTTAAAGTTTCTTAAGCTTAAATATTTTTATTGTGAACTCATTTAATTCATAATTTGACAAAAATCATAGTAGCAAATGTAAAGAGAAAAAAAAAACTATATTTTCTCTATTTATGGAACATGGGAAATTTTGCTCTGTGTTTGCACAAATTAAACAGAAAAAAAGTTACTCCACGGTGACATGATTCAAATTTTAAAAATATTCAGCCAAGAATGTATGTTAGAAACTTTAATTTGTGCTATGTCATCGTTAACAATTTAACATATTTCAAGGTAGCTGCATTTACTCGTCGAGTGAGGTCATTTATGTTTTTTTTTTAGAATTATTTCCACGCGAATCATACTTGTTTGCTGGTGAATCCAATTCCCAACTAGTCCAAGCCAACGTGACATCGAGAAAGCAAACTGGCAACAAAATATAATTATTTTCTGTTAATTAAAATGGATCTAAAGTCGGGTTTTAATCCGCAATTTAGCGATTATATGTATATAGTTTCAAAAAAAAAAAAAAACGTCATATTCAATAAGGTCCACGTCCCCTAAAACCTTTCAATTTAACCCTACAAAAATTTAAATTTTTACAATAGTTATTACAACTTAAATTGAGTTTTGCTTTCTATTAATGGAAAGTGGTAGACTGGTAGATGTTCCCTACTAGTTTAAAAAAAAACTTAATTTAAATTAACTCGACAACGGAAAAAATTAATAAAGAAAGAGCGAAAACAGACTGGGCAGCGGAAAATTGTGCAATCATTTTAAATTCTAAAGATATTTCATGCTCCTGTAAAATATTAGAATATTCAAGGGTACGCTTGAAATTCTTCACGAAAAAAATAGCAGAATTAAAGGAGAAAGGAATATCAGAGAGAAGAATAAAACAGACATCAGAAGAGAAAAACGACGAGGAGGCCAGAGAGAAGCGCTCTCGCCTTTGCGCGGGACGATCTCTCTCTCTCTCTCTCCCCCTCTCTCTTTCAGAGATCTCTCGCGCAAACAATCCCTGACGAATCAACCCTATATCGGGGATTGAATCCAGCTGCGCATCATCCATCGCATGGCGACAGCGGAGGCAGCCGTGGCGGCCGCCGGAGGGGCGGTGCTGTTGTACCTGGCGCTGGTGTGTCGTTTATCGCATCACGATTCGTCGGAGAATGAAGGGAGGGAAGAGGAAGAGGAGGAGGAGAGGAGCTGGCCTGAGATGCCACCTGCCACGTGGCTTGAAGGGTTGACGCTCGCGACCAGGACGGTGCTGTTCACTTGCGGAGAGACGATCGGGAAATGGCCGATTGGTGATATCGCATTTGGTATCAAGCGCCAGATGAAACTTCAGGTTTTGTTTTATTATTCATTTGTTTCCTGTGTCATTTGGAAATCTGAGCTGGTATCTGCCTGGCTTTGTTTGATTTACTGTAACTGTGTTAATTTTACATTTTCTGGACTAGGATCTTTATGTTTTTATATTGTGGTATCATTGTCAGCAATAGTTTGTTCATTGACTTTCTAACCATAAGCTGGGTGATATCCATCTATTTTCTTTTCTGATCTTACAACTAGTGTAGTTGATTCTGTATGTCTTTACCTTATAGAGGTAAATCTACATAGTATTTTCAGTATACATCTCATAGAATGAAAACTGAATAACTAATCAATTAAAAAAAAGTTTTTGTTTTACAATTTTTTTAAGGTATATAGAAGGTGCTAGGTAGTAAGTCAACTTTAATGGTAGTCATGACAACTCCTGAATTTCTTTTCTCCATAGATTAAAATTGCTTTTATAATTTGAATATTTAGATGGCATTAATTGATAATTTCTGAGCTCGGAAATTACTGAACACGTGAAATAACTATAGAAAAGTGAAATTTGGTTAAATTTAAAATGAATAGAAGAATTTGTGTGCCTGAGAAACACTAAAATATGTCAGCGCTGGAAACAAGGAATATCCAATGTGTAATTCCAAATGGTACGGATATCACCCTAAATTCCAGATCTCAATATTTACAGAAGTTCCCAAATAATCATGCCTTTCACCTATATTAAAAACAGACAAGAGATTACTGGATGTATGTTCAAGAAAAAAAATGCTTTTTCCAGGGGACCAAAAGCAGTTTTTCCAAAATGTAGGGTATGTGCAAATTTAGAGGGCTTTGGGGGGCATAAATATTGTTTATTTAATTCTCATTCAGAGTTTCATTTTCATATTACAGGGTAGCTTGCAACATGAATATGCAGGAAGTGATAGTGTGCAACTAAGTGGATGTGAAACTTTGTCAGAGCTCACTGAGCTGTTGCGATACTTGAACCTCTGCTTGTACTTCTCCAAGAAGCCATTTCCTGCTTTTCTAGAATTTGGTGGGTATGACCAAGAAAGTATTCTCCTTCATATGCCTAAGGCAATGGTATGTAAGTATCAATAATTGGTTCTTTTTTTTTTGTAGTTTTAGGTTTTGGTGACATCTGGAACATTTATAAACTGGAAATGACCAGTGGTAGGTTAATATTGAAGCTAATTGAGCCAAAATTTGGTTCTACTGATAATGGTGTTCCTTAATTGAGAATAATTAGGTTGAATTGAGGTATAATTTATATCAAATCGTCTTTTACTTCAAGAGTAATTTAGAACTAACCGATTAATTCATAAATTCACAATCTAGAGTTGATTGAGTTTAGAATGTATTTTGGGAGAGGAGGTATCCGTGGTCCAATTTGTGTTTATTGTCGTTTGGCTCAGTTCTCAATTCTGATAAAAATGAAAAATCCACTGCAGCTTATGAAACCTGCTTTCACAATAGTGCGGGATTCCAACTCCAAGTGCTTTCTCCTTATAATACGTGGTGCAACCACTACCACTGATCGGCTGACAGCTGCCAGTGGGGCTGAGGTGCCTTTCCACCATGTGATCTTAAAGGATGGAAAAGTTGAAAAGTTGGTCTTGGGACATGCCCATTGTGGTATGCTTGTTGCTGCCAGGTGGATAGCGCAACTTGCCATACCGTGCCTTCATGAGGGGCTTAGTCGATGTCCAGATTATGAAGTCAAGGTATGTATATCAATTATGGAGCTAATGTTACAATTGTTGTTGGGAAGTTGAGTTGATCTTCAATACCACAGTGAGTAGATATCAATGAGAGGATGTGGTGTAAAATGAAAAACTATTGTGACATGGTTCTGTATCTTGAATTTATGCACCAAGAAAACTATATTAAAGACTGACAAGTGCATTGGTACTGGTTCTGTATCCCTCATTCTTCTGTTAATGTCAGGTCATGGGACATTCAATGGGAGCTGGTATAGGAGCTATTCTGACACATATACTCAGAGAGCGAGAGGAATTCTCCTCTTCTATCTGTTTTGCATTTGCCCCTGGTATGTGCTTTTACAGGAAACCCTTGTGTTTTTATTTTAAGCATATACAAATCTTCATTTTTTCTTGGTCTAGTACTTTTAGTGCATATTTCTTATCGGTTACTCAACCTATTTTTTAGTTGAGAGATTTCAATAATGTACAAATTATGTTCAGTGTTGATAATTCATGGTTGTTGTTGTTGTTGTTTTTTCCTTCAACTTGAATGTAATTGATGCTTTAATCACACTGTGGTCGCCAAGCTTAGTAAGACCAAATAAGGACAACTACCAGACTGATATTGAACCAGAATTGACACAGTAACACTTGATATGTGGTGTTGGCAAATAGGTCAAATTGTAATTTATACTTTATGAGCCCATTGGGCAACCCTCAATTCTACTATTATTCTGTTTAATTGTTGTTGTCACACACAAAGTTTGCTATACAGAAGAGTGATGTGCAGAGTGCTAGAATAGAATTCTTCCACTATTTCATGGGAATATTGGAATAGTGGATGAGGGAGAAGAGAGGAGGGGGGGAAAAAAATACTTGTTCATTGCCAAGTGCACTGAATACTATTTCAAATAGCACTCTTCCAACTTCCAGTCTCTCTACCACTTTTCTGCTGTAATCTTCCAATGAGCTCCTGTCTTATACTCTATAAATTGCCAAACTATGACAATCTCTTTAATTTTGGGATATTGATAGTTGAGACAAATGGATGTTGGTCATAATTTAATTGCGTATTTTTTCCTGTTCATTTTTATTCCGTGTAGCTGCTTGCTTGACATGGGAGTTAGCTGAATCTGGAAAAGGCTTCATTACCTCTCTTGTCAATACAAATGATGTTGTTCCTTCATTTTCTAAGGTTTCTGCTGCAAGAATTCGCTCTGAGGTAATTTGTAGGAATATAGTTCAATATTGCAGTATTGGCCAGTACATCCGGCCATCAATATAAGTAACTAGGGTGTAAGTTAGATACCTTTCTCTCTAAATTAGAAAATTTAGTGAAATTTAGCCCACAAAATGGTTTACTTTTGATAAGGTTTTCTCAAGTTCAGCAACTTTCTATGAAGTATCCCTCTGTTGTTCAATCCAATTGGATTATGAATTAACTTTTGCTTTGAATACCCTTAAGCTTATGGTCAGACATTAAATCAGTCATTAATTATCTGGAAGTAGAAAATGAAAGTTCGAATGAAATAACTGTGGAACCCCAGGCTATGCAAAACTCTGGTAATTGATGCAACTAAAATTATACAAGTTGCAGAGTTTGCATCTATTTAATCTTTGGCAATTTTTTCAATTTTCAATTTTATTCTTTGTATTCAATCTCTTATAAATAATTTTGTACTTGTTATCTTGTAAAGGTGATGGCGGCATCATGGAGGAATAATGTCAGGGAAGGGATGCGACTAAACAAATTATTTAATTTTGTAAATGGCCATGTAGAGAAGATCAGATCTCATCTTGCATCCATACCAGCTGTCAGGGTCGCTAATCCCAATGTGATGGTCCACTGCAATGGGTCTAGTCTTTCTGAGGTACCGTTTTTTATTATCTATTTACCAACTTTAATAAATCTGTAGCTTAGAGTCTTAGTTTTGGTTTTTATTAATTTGGAGTCACTGTCATCATCATTCTCAGTATTTTGCAAATTGGGCCTTCTACTTTGTTATTTGAGGCGAGTTGCCCTAAATTGTGTCTCAGTAGAAAACATCGCTTTACTGGGTTTAGTTTGAAACAAAGTGTAAACAATATACTACAACAACAACAACAGCCAAGCCTTTTGTCCCAAACAAGTTGGGGTAGGCTAGAAAAGAGACCCAGCAGAAAAATCATCAAAAAATAAAATAATATATAAAAGTACTGGTAATAATAATAATAATAATAATAATAACAACAGTAATAAAACCTACACTCAGCCGGAATCTAAAAATGAATTGCAATATCCTTACCAAAATTCCAATTGGGCCAAGGGCTCTAATTTTGGGGGCAGTAATGAATTTTTCTCAAAAACAAATACATAAAACATGTAAACAAATTGAATTGAAAAAGCTGAAATTATGCATTAAACAAAGCAAAGGAACTCATAAATGTCTTCCATCCCAGCCGTTGATAAAAAATACAGCAAATGGCACAACCAATGGTACAGATGCTCTAAAAATAAATGGAAATTCAGCCCAAGTCTGCTCAACCTATGTTGCCCCACAATTAGAGACGGAAGAAATCAACACACGACAAGAGCAAGAGACCTCTAATGGGGAAGCTGCAGCGGAGCTACCAGAAAATAAACTACATGAAACTCAAGTTGCTAGTAGAAGCCGCCAGTTCTACCCTCCTGGAAGAATCATCCATATGGTTGCACTACCTGATGGACAAACCGAAGATGACCAAGCATTTCAAATTTATGAAACTCCTAGGTATTTGTATGGAAAAATAAGGCTCGCACCTAATATGGTGAAAGACCACTATATGCCAAGCTATTTAAAAACTCTGGAGGTACTACTTGATAGGCTTAGTCAGGATTGTACTGACAAAACAAGCCCATCATCAGTTAATTTGTAGCTCGTTGTATAGGTGGTTTTGGTAATTGTTTGTTGATAGGTGATTTTGATATTAATTCTTTGGTTGCTAGATCCCATGTTTAAAAGGTTGCGTTGTGTTGCATAGTGGTTGTGTATTATTATTCTATTCTCCAATATGTAATTCTTTATAGCCTTTGATTGTCAACCAGTCGTTGCCATTTTTCGCTAGCTGTATCTACTGAAGGAGTATTGTATTGCCTATAAATTTGTACAGATAATTATTGTACCACACGTGCTTTACGTTTTAGTACGAATTTTGTGAAGAAACGACATAGAAGTAATAGCGTCAACCAATGCAGAATGTTAATATGAAAATTCATATGTTGGTAATAGTGTCTGACAATGAATTTTTTCTAATGATTTTGGAGTCGTTTTTCAGTATGTTATTTTATAGTTTTCTTTTCTTTTCTTTTTCTTCCACATCAAAGCCCATAGTCATTTGCTCCATTAATGGGCTTACACAGTCAAATGAGTTCTTGAACTACTTTCTGAATAAACCTCTTTATCTATTTAATGTGATTACGGTTAGCACTTCTGTTGATTTTGGTCACTTTTGCTGTTAAATACGTGTACGGCTGTCCTAAATTTTTCTCTCATTCCCAACTTGCACTACATAACAATTCACAACATCGACAAAGCAGAGAAATTAAAGCTGTATTATTTAAAAAAAAATAATGAAATAATAATTAAGAAATGCGCTTCAAACAGGATATGAGAAACAACAATAAGTGCTCAAATCGGAAGATGTCACGAGAAAATTTTCTCCACTTGCTTGAACCAAGCCAATAATTCAAAAAGAAACAGATTTTCTTCAACTTTATTTTGTATATCTGTGCTCGCACTTTATTTTTCTTATCATTTTCCTTGTTGCCATATCTGATATCTCTCTGCTGAAGCTACAATTTTATAGGGTAAAATTATAATACCGGCATTAAGGTTCGCATAGTGTCAAAATTCGCTAAAACTTAGCACCAACAAGTTTTAAAATTTAATAAAAGAACGTAAAATCGTTGTGTTGTATTATTTTCAGAGAGGAGACAAGACATCGTACTTCACTTGTTTATTATTACAGAAAACATTTTTCCTTTGCATCATATCGATACTATGCAAAAAAAAAAAAAAGACAACAATAAATTGATATTTACTTAAAGTCGATAATACTCTCTTTTGAATTGAAAGGAGGTCTGGATTATCTCAAATCGAACGGTTTCGCAAGGAAGATTACTTCACTATCACCAATTGATCCACTCCTACGCTATATATTAGCAAGTGTAGCACAAGTCAAGAAAAATAATACATACGTTGCACTCATGTATACCTAATTATATTTTTAAAACAACTAGGCGAAAAAATTACAAAGCTATCACCGAAACCTACAATAAGACTATAAATGATTGATCTATATTCTTAATTTCCCTATTCTTAATTATTCTCACATGAGAACTTCTTATGGTACCAAAGGACCAAAACATTAACCTCATTGTCATAGCTCAAAGCCCAATTGTTTTGTTGACATTTGATTCAACTTTCCAGCTATGAAATTTGGACTTTTTACCCTGATTTGCTTTGCTGCTCCGAAGCCCGTTCCACTCTACATTTTTTTTATTTTGGTAGTGTTTTTCCTTCAACCAGCAAAATTTCCTCGGTGCGCGTAATACTGTAATTTACTGTTTCACATGTATAAAAAGGAGTAGAAACTAAACTAAAAGAATTGATATATGATTCATTCTTTTTGCGCTAAAAAAAAAACTGAACGATTTACTAAATTGTTCGAACGATGGTTAGCTGACCCTTTTTTTTTAATACTAAATCGGAACATTCAAACTGAACCAAATTATTACGGACAGAGTACGAGTGAATAAAACCTTTAAATAAAGACTATAATTGCACTTATTACAAATATATCACATCCATCAAGATACACTGATACAAAGTGCCTGAATAATAATTATTCATTTTCCAAAAGGTTTTCTTAAATACGCATCAAAAGATTATTGATATTCTCATGTTCAAATCTCATCTAGCACTAAGGAATTTCAACTCTCAAAACATTATAGGAGCTTATGGAGGATTTTAAAACTTACTTTCTTCTAATGAGGTAAAAAATAGATTAGAATGATCCTTAAATTATTATTTCCAAGTATATCTTGTTGCATTATTGACTTTTTTCCCCCTCCATTGACTAAATGATTCTTGTGAGACTCTACAGCAAAAATGAGAAAAATGTCTTTTGCACTTGAATCATCTTGTCAAATTCGATTTTCATTTTGTTTGTCTATATGAATTCACAATAGTTTGTCTGAATAAATAAGCATGACTTGATTTATCTCTACTACTTATAAATTCACGGACCGTAGAGGTATTACACGCTAGGTCTAGTATGTAAACATGTATTTCTAATTTTCTATTGTTCAATCGATTTGATCTTTCGTCGGATATTAATCGTCATACGAAGTAACAATATATTTTGATTTTTCGTCTAATGAAAAAACAAATTAAATAACATATCTATTTGTATCGATGCTAGATTAAGCAATATATTTTTATTATCTAATATTATTTTGTTTTTTTATTTGCTCACATATAAGGGCATCTTAAACTAGTATGTAATTAAAGAGGAGAGCATCCAAATTGGAGTGTCATAAGAAAGCTCATTAAACATTTGGGTTTGTACATTTAAAATTTATTAGTTTCAAAGCATGACGGAGTCTCAAGCTACTATAGATGTCCACTAATGGAAGCAAGATTTTAGTAAACCTCAACACCTCAGGGCTCAAGAGCCAGCCAACCACTTTTTAGGAACAAGAAAGAAAAGATAGATAGCTTTTGTCATATCACACTTCTCTATGTTGTTCTTTGATAGGAAATTGTCGGGAAAAAAAAAATAAGGAAAGCAGACCTTTTTTTTTAAACCTTAAATAGTGTATATCGTCCTATCCCTATATATAGAAGGGTAGATGATTGTATAGGGAGTTGGATATTCAATTATTGACAGACACCATTGTAAACAAACACTGTAATCATTACAAGCAATAAATTAAGATCCATTTACCTCTCGATTACAATTCGATTGTTGATCTCTATCTAGCTAGACGTATCAGCTACAATCAATACAAAAAGAAAACAAATTTTGTTGCATTGCAGAAATGATATCTGATATGGTGGAAATGTGGATACAATCCGAGCTTGATTCTATTGATTTTTTTTTTTTTATTCCGTTGACATCACTTTTGTTTAATTAGAACTACGTTCTATCTTTAGACTTGCAAAAAATGGAAAAAAACATGTTCAGAGAATGTCTGACAGATTCAGAAAAAAAAAATCCTATATAAATGGTATAAGATTTGTGTTCCCTATGAAATTTCCTGTTGCCTGTTTAAATTAGGACTCTTTATGTCTAACCAAATCCGATTACATAATACCAAGTGTAGATTTAACATCTCTTATCGTCAGAGATTCCATTTACAAGTATCCTATGCCTTGGACATGAAAAATGAAGCAGTAAAGCATGCACATTCTAACTAGTCAAGAAATCAATTCCCTAGCGAGGGGAATTAACAGCTAAGTTACTCAAATAATAACATTTTGGTGTCAGAAGTTGTATTATGCTTATGCATGCATGACTAATGTGGTGATACAAATCTGTTGCTACTTGCTAAAATGCTTTGCAAAGCACAAACTGTTCCGTACATCGCATTTTTTTTTCTATTTCGTTCTTCAAACGGCTTATTCAAACTAGTCACCTTGTTCACATAAAAATCTTGTTGAAAAATCAAATTAATGTTTTTTATTTCTATTATTTTCTGTAAAATTTTTAAAAACATTTTGATTGAAGGATTTATAATTAACTAGATCGATAATTTTCTAAAAATCTGAGAAAAAAATTAGGAAAACAATTTAAATGTAGAATTTAGTTTCCAATAAGATTTCAATATCGAGAAGACATCAAATGGTTCAAATCAGTCTTTTGAATTATGAAATTCAAAAATAAATGCAATATATGAGACACGTTTATGCTTGGCAAAGCATTTTAGCAATCCTCATTAATAGCAACAGTAGTTCAGCCTGATAATATAAGAACAATTATTATCTTCAAAATATATAAGAACAATTATATAAGAACAAGTTGAGAACCAGCTCTTGGTCTAGTGGCAAAGAGCAATGCACCTTGACTCCTTGAGTGAAAGGTCGCATGTTCGAAACCCGGCTGGAGGGTCTTTCATAGACATTTAATTTAAAAAAATAAGTTGGGTGGCTTAGACCTCCAATTTATCTTCAAAAAAAAGTTTATATAAGAACAAGTTCCAAACTTTCAAAATGTAACTCTAATCAACAATCAAATGCACAAAAAGAGTTTAAAACTCGACGATTAACATTAGAATATCCCTAGGATGGTTGTTGCTTCTCTTAACTCATGACCTATTTAATATTCGTAAGACAGTTGTTGCTTCGCTTAAAAGAATGTAAAACATAACATTAATTGATGACTTTATTACCACCAATACTTATCTTCGTTATTTGCCTAACTATTCCTATCTTTATATTTGTTTTTATCGATATAGTAGCACAGGCACAGCTACCAATATCATTATGAAACAACCACAATTGCAGTTCTTAGAATTAATGTTTCTAGATTTTTTTCTGCAATTTATGCCAATTGGAACTTAGTTGAGATTTTTTAAATCACATGGTGCATTAGTGCTGATGGCTAAATGATTCACATGCATAGATTTAAAATCGGACGGTTAAGATCAAACTTTAGAGGTATGTCAATATGTCATCTTTTACGATAATGACCTCTCTAGACTTAAATATACACTTGAGCATTCTTAAATTCACCATAACTACAACTACATGCATAAATTGACTTAAATTTAGAAACTAAATGAACCACTACAAACGGATATCATTACATTAAACCAAGAAAGTACGAATGCTTTTCATGTGATAAATACGAAGGGCATATAGTCTATATACTAACTAAAAGAGAGGAAATAAAAACAATACTTTTGTTACAGTTGAAGTCAGTTTTTGTCCCTAAATGCCCCACAAAACCTTTCAAAAGCTCCAGCGCAAACCGCGCTCTCTTGAATTCCAAACCCAAAATTCCCATTAAATTGTTTCTTTCTCTAACTTGGGATATCTCATATCTGACATCTCCTTCCCTTTTTGCACTATAACCCCTATATTTGTACAAACCTTCGAAATTTAAGATACCTGAGTCTCGTCCTCTTTAACCCCTTCTCCCCACCTCTTCATTCATCGCTCTCTCTCTCTCTCTCTCTCTTCCCCCATTCTACAAAAAGAAGAAAATGAGAGGTCGAGTAAGCAAGCAGTATTAAAATGGCTAAGGAGTTGGATTCAAAAGAAAATCTTGTGGGGGTCATTTGCAAGATCTCAGAGATTTTCATTTCATGCCAGCACCACCACCATTCAGATGGAAAAAGCTCGTTTCTTGACTGGTACCTAATTCTTGGGGTGAGTTTTTCATTTTCTCTCTATCTCTCTCTATCTCTTTTTGTTCTTGCTTTTCTTCCATGATTTTCCTCTTCTACCTTGTTCTTTTTCCTTTAATTTTGATAGTTTGTAAGTTTTTCTTGCATGAAGTAGTCAAAATTTGCATACCAGTTCATATTTTACCTCTGTTAATTAGTTTGATTTTTTGTCTGATTCTGCCATATCTTGTGTTGATCGTTACTAGGTTGATCAAGAATCGGGGCAGGAGGTAATTCGGAAGCGGTATCGTCAACTTGGTAAGTATAAGAGTACCTTAATATGATATAATTTAAGTTGCATTTTTGGTAAAATTGTTCTATCTCAAATTAAGACTGATTTTATTTCTTAATTTATTTGAAGCACTGCAACTTCATCCGGACAAAAACAAGCATCAGAAAGCAGATGTTGCGTTCAAGCTAGTCTTGGAGGTAAATAATTAGTGTTCTTTTCAAAGTTGAAAGCAAAGATAATTGGAAAGAGTAAAATATACAAAGAAAAAGGAAAATGTATCTTGTAGAGAGTACTTTTAAAAAAGAAAAAAAAAAGAAGTCGAAAGTTGACACCCTTAAGTGAGCACCTAGATTGCTAAATTTATATTATATAGTTATAGGCCTGTTTATTTTTGTGCGGCATTGTCAAATTTATCAGTATTTTAGGTGGCAAACTGTAAAAATAAAAAAATTATATATTTCTATACTCGCTGTCCCGTAAACTAGCCTTTATTTAACACGATTGGTATATTGAATGTCTAATTTAGCATTGCCATTCTCACTTTGAGCATTTGTTATATCAGATGTACCAAATTGTTCAAATGCTTCTCCAATCTCTAATTAAAAGATCTTTGTTTAGGCATATTCGTGCCTCTCTGATAAAGCCAAGAGAAGTTCCTTTGACTCACTGCGACGCACAAGTTTCTGCACCGAATGCTATGCAAAGTTCAAGTCAAGCCAGAATGGCAATAGCAAAGAAAACACCTGTACCAACACTAATACAACCTTCAAGTCATCCAAGCGATTCGTTCATGCGCTAAAGGAGCTTCAAAAGAAGTTCACCGAGGAATGTAGAGTCATAGATAATTGTTTGAGAGCTACCAACCCATCACTTAGTGGGTACCCGGTGTTTGATCCAGATAATCGAGTTTTCTACCCAGATTACGCACACTTCCGTATTCCGGTAAGTGGTACAAATGCAAGACACTTCCCTGCAAATGGAGTAGGAAGCTTGAGAAGAAGAGGCAGCATGCGTGAATCATCAGTTTACAGTGTAGGACCTGAGGTCGATACATCAAGCAAACCAGAGGGCAGAGAATACTGATTGATTAATTTTTCCCATTTTTAAAGATAATTTGTTTATAAATTATTACTTTGATTTTGAGTCTCATAGTTCTCTGACTAAAGTAACGTGATAGTTGATAGCTGGATGTTAATATCTTCCAAAGATGGGCCCCTTCAAAATTCTCTTTTTTGCTTTTCCTTTTTTTTCACGAATTACATTTTGAAATAATATGGCACATATTTGACCTTCTCTGACCTTATCGCAAACCACCATTAATATCCAAAAAAGAGCTTTCCATCAAGATGAGAATGCTATAATAAAATACAAATATATAAATAAAACAAAATTTAACAACATTAAAACTCTTTCCTGAAAGACCTCCATCAAAATTCCCTCTCAATTTTTTCCAGGTTCTTTGAGTACGCCAGTATCGATCAAATGCTGTAGCTCAGATTTTGCAAGATCTCTTGTTTTTGAATCTGTCGATTCAAGGAATGCCAGAAGCACCTTTGAACTGTATTTCATTCAAAAACAAGATTTAGTAATATGATAGGGCATTGAGTTACAAAATATCCCACAGAAAAAGGATTTCCTTAAAAATATGAAATTGAATATAAAACAAGCCAATAAAAAACCCTAAAATGCACCTAACAAAATTGTCTGCGACTAATATACACTAATACTAGTCAGTATCATCCATAAACCTAATTTAAATATGTAATTTATACATGCTACACTGTAGACATCTATAATTGACGTAGATATAGACTGATATGATGCAAGCGAAGCATGCTAACCCACACAACCTCAAATTACCACTCAAGTGAACTAGGTATAGACTGATATCTCAAACATGAAGTATGCTTTTGGGTACCATTTGCCCATCCAGGGCAACACAAAATCCCACCACACTAAACCCAATGACGTCAAACATAGAAGTTAACAAGGCATACCTGTGTCCCTGAGCCCACACGTCAGTTTTTCCTTGTAATGAGACTTTCCATAGTACAGAGGCAAATTCAGGTGAGTCGAGTATCAGTTTTCGAATAGTTCTGCTAGAGTGGAAGTTTTCAAAGACGTGCTCTTCCTTAGTATCAGTGCCCTTTGGTACTGCTGCCAACGATGCTATGGCCTCATACAATGTATGAACTTTATTGGACAGAGGTTGCAAGATTTTGTCAGCCCCTCCTATTGCAACCTGTGTATAGTTTCCTTTGCAGATGTAAATAAAAGATAAAGATGTACAGGTACTTAAACTTGTCTATTTCACTGGCTAGTTGTTGTTCAGGCCATTAATCTTTCCTGATATGAAGAATCAAGGAGAGATAATCATGCCAAAGTATTTAAATGTCTTATTCATACATATCCATTTCATTAAAAGAACAATTTACAACAACAAAAAAGAGAAAATCAGAAGCACCTCATAGATTACTTCTCTGCCAAAGTTGGAAAGAAGGAGCGCGCCGACGTTCTCAGTACAAGTTTCAATCAGACCCTAATAGCAGATGACAAACGAAAGTTACATCAAGGGCCAAGGCTTATAGACAAAAAAAAAATGGCTTTAATCAACAGGAAATTAATATTTAGATTTTAGAACAAAAAAAACTTTTAGATCAGGAACAAAATTAGTTTAGGGTTTTTAATTACTCTAGGCAACCAATAACAACAAAAGCAACAAGTATGAAAATGACACCTCTCCAAGGCCACTATCAAGTAACAGCTCACTCCTACGCAAAGAGGGATCCTTCTTCCCCTCAACAGATGCCTTTTGGCCCTCACCAGTGGAGACATCAGTTTCCGCCAATTCTTCACCCTTTAAAACATATTATAGAGATTGAGCACATCACTACAATATGACACAGACATAATATATAACTTGATGGTATGACAAAACATATATTGGAATTTCTTTTGCAAATATCACACATATGCAAAAGAAATCCAACTAATCATTTTGCCCAAATTTGTTTGTTTGTTTTGCATTTTCCTCACATGACGAAACTAACATCCAACAAAGCTGACTAAAAAAAATAATGACTTAAATAGTATAACAAAGTTATCTTATTCAGTCTATATGAACTCTTCAGTGAATTTAGTCAGATTGACTACGCAGAACTTGAAAAAAAAAAGCTTTATGGGGTGTTATTTGTATAATTTAGTACGATGGGTCTAATTTAAAAGAAAAAAAAATGAAGCAGCACTCTCTATGTTGAAGACCAGGATTGCCACATTCGACTCCCTGACCCGACATAATTGAGTGTATTGAAACAATTAATACAAAACAGCAATTATTTATCAACCTGAGAGATGATGGAAGGAACTGTATAATTAATGCTTGCCAGGTCATCAGGGCTCAGGTACCGTGAGCAGTTGGGATGAAGCAGTTGCAACAAAGGCCGCCTTCCATTCTGTTTTGTTGTTTGTTTTTAAGAATTAAAAAAAAAAAAAAAATTGATATGCCTTCTAATTATCATTGGCATATTAGTAATAAAATCATTAATTTGGTTAAATGCATAATACTAGAACTGTCCCACCCATGATTCATAGCACTGGAGAATTTCAACTCATAATTTATTGAAGTTATCTCAGGTTGCCTCAATCAGAACACCAGCTAAGTACGTTTGCAGCATTATGTTCTTATTATATTAATCACAAATAAACAAAAAACACAAAAAGTTTGTACAAAAGTGCACATTCACACCTAATAGCTTTATTGATTACACTTCATGGGCATAATTTCCAGTAAATTGAAGATCTTGTCAAGCCAACTGAACCAGTGTATATTATTATAAAAATTAGCTAAATAGCACCAAAAGAAATGTCAGGATAATAGTTTTACCTTATCATGCACAAGGTCATTTAGTGCCTTTTTTATCTCTTGCATTATGACCTAGTTAACCACAGAAAACATCCAACAGAGAATTTCAGTTTGTATAAGCAAAAGCAACATAAGTAGGTTATCTGGGAAAAAGGAACTTACTTTGTTCACAAGCTTTGTGTCATCAACAATAGATAGGATGCAAATCAGGAGCTAGACATTAAAAATAACATAAAGTTAAACAATATTACAACATCAATAAAATAACATAGAAAAGAAAGGCTACATTTTCATTATGATTGGACATCTAACAGTATCTTACAATAAATATACGTCTTAAAATAATAAAAACTAAATGAAATTAAGTAGGATACCCCAGTGAAAAAGAAAATTAAACCTGCAAAGTTCAAAAAAAAAAAAATCTAACAGATAGAACTTACAAGGCTCCCATATTGATCTAAAGCAAGCTTTCTAACATGACCCTTCATGCTCTTTATGATCTTTTTCCTATCCTGGATTTGGCACAATAGAACAATTTCCATATTAATAACTTTTTTTTTTTGCAAAAAAAGAAATTTCACATGCATCCTTCAAAAACATGAAATTGACATGCACCGTGCAGAGCAAGGAATATATTACACATACAATAGAAGCACACAGATTTCCTCTATTTTTATAAGATTGCAATAGGTTTCTCCAATTTTGCAGGAGTACATATGATATCTATAGTTTCAAAAATTAATGTGTCATAGAAAAAGCATAGGTTCAACAAGCATACTACACCTTTGCAGTTCCATGCTTTACACAGAGGACAGCGATCTTCAACCCATCTCTGTTATGCATCATTCTAACAAGAAGCGGCTGAGCCAACCTTTTGCTTTTATTTTTTAATTTCTTTGGTAAATTAGGTGTAACTTCAGTTTCATCAGAATTGGTTGATCCTTCAATTTGTGATATTAACTGGCGAATCACATCCGTTGCAGAAGTCTTGGCAAACAATTAAGAAAGATGTACGAGAAATAAATTAGCCAATTAGCCAAGGATATAAAAGACGTTCATAGATTTTTATTTTAAAGATGGGCTGAAAGTTTTCAATAAATAAAAACCATTATACTCAAATATCTTAGAAGACACGCGCTAATTGTGGAATTGGCAAAAGGGGAAAATAGTGAAGGGATATCCAACAGATTTCACATGCAGAACATATTTTTTTTTTTAATTTGGCCCTTCCATTCTACCAAATTCATGGGTAACTTTTGCATAGAGTGACAACTAATGAACTCCTTATTTACACAATATCATTCTCTTTAGGTTATGGTACCAAAACAAACTTCTACAAGTTATACAAATACTATTTACTGAAATTACCTTGTCAGCTATTGTGAGGTACTCAAGTATGGCGGTGTGGACGATTGAATAGTCAACAATTCCTTTTTCCAAGAGAGGTTGTATCACCAGGGTCATGTGTTGCAGCACTGATGATTTTTGCAACCCTAGCATGGCAATTATGTCCAATAACCTTGGAAAAGAATAATTTGTAAAACAAAAATCAATTCCTCTGATATCAAACCAAATGCTAATCAGAACAAACTTGTCAATGAATTAAACAAGATAAACTTGAAAAAAAAAGATAAGGAAATAGAAATTTTAAATATCATGTAACAAATTAATATTAAAGAGATTACCGTGCCGAGTTTATCTTTGTTAAATCCTTGAACAACTGAAGTTCGGTTGAGTACATCTCAACCAACAAGCTTCTCTTTTGGGACCCTTTCGCAAGGTGGTATACATGCTCCACAACTAAAGACATGGTAATAATAACAATATAAGTCTACTACAAATGTTACTTATTAAAAAAAATACTCCAAAATGAAAAAAAAATCACATGCCTGCTGCCCCCACACTATGACGAAGAAGGGAAGCTACTTGGCCATGGAGGGAAGAGACGAACCATTCAAATTGCTTTTTGCTAGCTACAGGTCAACAGACAATGAATAAACATCGAGAGAAGTTACAAAAAAATTGTGATAATTCACACCTTCAAATTTAAAATTTGAAGTAACAGTACCAGAATCTAGAAGCTTCTTGACGAGATGAACAGCATACTTTTTTCGAGCAAGAGTTAGAAAATGCGGGCGGAGTGCATCAAAAACCTTGTCCTTCTCCTCTTGTGTGCAATATTTGATGCATGTCTAAAGCAGATTTACGAGTTATAAATGTAGCATAAATAAATAGCAAAGCTTTATAAGAGTTCACCAAAAACAAAACTGAACATACTTGAAGAACACGTGCAGAGACATGGGATCCTGCAATTTCCATGAATTTTCCACCCATTTTACGAAAGGCTTCACTTACAAACCTAAAACAATTTTGTATAAACAAAATAAGTTGTAAACAAAAAGATGAAAAGCAAAGAAGAAATAAGATCAACTAATTGACAACAGAAAAACTTGACTATTTACTTTGATCTGTCTTCTTTGCTCACATCATGACATCTCATCTTTTCCCACAATAAAGCAAGTTCCTGTTAAAATAATTAAAATAATAGGTTAATCAAATAAAAGCAAAAGTTACAATTGATTTAACTTTTTGGTTTAATTGTGCTTATTTGGGCACTCAAAATTGAACCATTAATTGAGGATTATGATAAGTTTTGACAAAGTTCTGTTCAAAGCACCATTAATGGTGATCCATCTGGCGACCTACCAACCTTGTACGAGTAATGGATGACAGATAAGGAAAAGTAAAGTTTACTTTTTCAAGATTGTAATTTGGCTTCCTCTTCTTCTTCCTCAGCTCAGTCATTTCCTACATACAAAGAACAAATTATTGGTGAAAGATAATAACAAGATAAAAGAAATAATCATCATTACAATTTCTCAGCATTCTTTGCATATTTTTTTAGCACAAAAAAACTCTGTACTCTTATTCTGTAATAGAAATTATCCATGATCATGGTACTTGCAAAAGTCACATTTTTTGGATGCACAAGGAGTAATATTAGATAAAATAATGTTGTCTTTAAATTTTATTTTTCTTTGCACAAAAACAATATTGTTCACTGTTGACATTTAATAATTTAGTATGTTTTAGGAATACAAGAAAATATAGGAAAAAAGAAAATCGTAAATTAATCACTTGCATTGGTTGCAATAGAGAAAATCGTAAATTAAAGGCCTCAGTGGACCTTCAAACTTGTACTGGAATTTGGTTGGAAGCAATTTTTTTTTCTAACACCCGGCTAGTGCTCATGTCAGTCATGAGTTTGCAAACACTGCCATATCAAAAATACTTGCACAAATACCCTCTTAGGCACAAAAATTGAGCTAAATATTAAACTGCTCACAGTAAGCATTTCATCTTAGCTTGGTCCTATAACCATGATAATTTACTAACATAAGTTGCACATAGAAATCACCCAAATAATACACTGAAAACGAGAGCGACAGAGAGAGAGAGACGCACCTTCGAGGCCAAACGACGCTCCTTTGCACTCTTAGGCTCCTTCTTCTCTACTTTCGTCACCATGTGCTTCTCCTTGTTAAACCCCTTCTCCTGCGCCTTCTCAGGCTTCCGTGCTACCTTGCCAAGCACCTGATTCTTACCTCCTTTCGGTTTCTGGTCGTCTCTTTTTCTCTTCTTCGATTCCATCTTTTTACCTCCAGTCGCCATTCAGCTTCAAGCTTACCTCTCTCCCTTTCGTGTAAGAAGAACTAAACAGAAACGAAACAGAAAGTGCTTCACTGGGGCTAGGGTTTTAGCTTAATTGCAATTGGGTTTGATTTCGAACTCCATTAAATATATTGGGCTCTCCTCATTTTCTATTGGGTTTAAAATCTCGGTCCTTAATGGTAAAAAGGTCAACAGTTGAAAAGTGGTTGTGGGCCTACATGTCAGAACGGCTTTTCCGATTGGGGGTTAATCTGGAAATGTGAAACACAAGGGACAATATTTTACTAGTGGAGAAGGAGAGGAGAACTGGATCTCCTCTTAGCAAGTGCCACGCCGGTCTCAGAGGTCTCATGCACGTGGAATTGGGATCGGTGATGGCTAATTTGTACTTTGAACTTTGAAGTACAATTATTTTCAACTTGAGAATATAAAATTTGGAATATTTCTGTAGTAATTTATTTAACACGAAATTACAATGAAATACGTAGTATACATGTTTTATATATACACAGAACAATCAATTTAAAGAAGGAAACAAAATAGAATAATTTGCATAGCAGAATGAAGGAAAGAAATAACAATTGCTTATGGCATGTATCTTTTCTGATATATGCATGATTTACCGAATCTTAATAGAGAATACAAATTAAATTACCCAAGCACTGGCTGTATAAAATGCATTCTTTCTTAATGATGTTCTTATGTGTGTCAGAGGGGAAAAAAGAAACAAATACTATGAGTTCCATATGTTTAATGTAGCTATAAAACTTTATATTTTAAGAATTGAATATAGACGTAGTATGCTGTATTTAATTAAAGAACGATAATCATCTATTGGATTGTTTTTATGTGTCAGGCAAGGTCAACTAATTAAAATTAATTTTCAATTAAGAGATTTGCAGAGAACATAAACCTATTTCTTTACCTGAAGAAAGCAAAACTACGTTACAATTTATATAAGTAATAAGATCTTCTATTGGAGACTGAAGAACTTAGATCCTAGATTCCATGTTAATATCTATCTTCCCAATATTTTGAATTGTGACTCCGCATCTTCTACGGCACCTTCCCTTTCTCTATTTTAAGGATCCTCTGTAACAAATACAACTTACCAAGTTTTCATTACAAGGTTTATTTCTAGTACTGGTTCATTCACATCTGGTAAATCTGAATGCTTCTCATTTTTTATGAACAAAATATATGGCCTCCAAGGCAAACTCTACATAAATAACTTCTACTCTCTCTCTCTCTCTCTCTCTCTCTCTCTCTCTGTTAATCATGGCAAAACTTCCCCTTTCTCCACTTCCAATTCTGCTCCTGCTCATTCTCCTTCTAATCGCATCTCAACCATTCAATATTGAATCAGTAGTAGAGGTCAAAGATGGCACAGACTGTGCACCTCCACCTCCATCGATCCCTACCCAAACTTTTACTTACTCCTCTCCACCGCCACCACCTCCTTCCATCACTCTGCCACCGCCACCACCATGCGACTGTAATCATGGGTCATCTGTGCCGTCTCCTCCAGGTGTCATGCCGTACTATCCATCCTATAATTTCCCGCCTCCAGGTTTCATGGTGGACTCGAGTTCGCATCCGAAAAAGCCTTTCACGGTTCTTTTACTTCTATGTGTTGTTTTATTAGTTGTATTGTTGTGAGTTTGATTGAGGTGTATGATTTTCAATTTGTTTTTTCAGTTCTAGGAGGGTGATTACTTATCGGTAAGTTTGCTCTGCAAAAATGTTCATCAAACAATGCATGTGGTTATAATTTACTAATTTGGATTCCCTTAATAATAAAATGTGTACTCGGGATGATTCAAAATATAAGACAGCATTCAATTTGATGACAGTAGTTTTAATTGTGAGAGATGTAGATCTAAACCAGTTTTCAGTGATGCATTGTTACTGTGATATATGTTTCATTGTGCTTCCATCTTTGCCCTTCACCCTTATCTTACTGTGGCTGCCCCAACCAAGAGTTAAAATAAAGTTGAAGATATTTAATAATTACTATATCCAGTATCCACGATTACATTATTGAATGATGGAGAAAATTAATACATTTTATGAGACTTGGATTCAAATACTAGTTTAATCTCTTTCGAGATTGAAATTTTTAAATGTCCAAAATTAATTTGTCGTTCACTAATTATCAAAGCAAGTACCAATATTATAATTTCAATGAACTTAATTATCCTTAACTCTTTGTTAAATTAACGGTTATAATTTCAATGAATTTTTCTTTTGGTTCCGTTGACAGGCCTACTTATATGTGGGCAAATATAAAATAATATTAGACAATATTTGTTTTCTTATCAGATGGAAAACTAAAATATATTGTTACGCATCAATTGAACATGCTATATCTATCATGTAATCTTTTTTGAATTCGTGCGTTTATGAGGAACATAGATATTGATAAGATAAAGGCATTTAGTCCTTCTAGAAATAAATAAAATCAATTAAATTACAGAAGGATCATTGTCTGCAGAAATTTGTTTCCATATATACAAGTCCAGCTGAGCCCGTCGTAACGGGATGAGATTGTTCGAGTTCCGTTTGAAGATATCTTACGGCTCGAGCTTTCTTCCTCAAATAACGAGGCTTCGAGCTGGAACTTTAAAAACCTCATTTTCTAGCTCCACAAGTAGGCCTGCACAACGTGTCAAATGGAAACGGAATGAGACATTTTGTTTGCCGTTTCGTTTCGTGAATGGTACATATCAAATAATACCGTTATTCGTTCCGTTTCAACGGAACGTATAAATTTGAACTGTATTTCATCCAAACGTGTGACGAAACACATACCATTTATCGTTTCGTTCTTGAAACAGATTAAAATTTCATAATCATTTACCGTTCCGTTTGGACGGAACGCACACGAAAAACGGTACATGGCACACCGTTTGCACCCCTGACCACAAGTCGGCTTTGGTTATGGTATATTTGTATATGTATACATCTGTTAGACTGTTTTAGTATACTTGGTTGGTTCGGCTTCATTTGACGAGTCTATTTGTACACGGGCCTATTTGTAGAGGAAGAAAATTCTACTTGGGGTATACATCAGTCGTTATAATGGAACATAAAAAACGAATAAAATAATCTCAACAAATCATCTAATTTATTAACAATATGATTATCTTGTAATTTTGAAAATTGAGTGCATTTATTCGTTAACAATATATTGATAATAGATTGTTTGATAACTTTACAGTATCCTTGTCCCATAAAGATTAAAGTACGAGATAATTTATTTTTCCAAATTAAATTGGGGACCTACTTTATGTTGTCTTTGGTTCATGGTTATAACTGCTTAAATTTGAAGTTAAAATGTTAGCCAATATCAGATTCTCTGTTTTTCTTTTACCCAAAAAGAAAAATCAGAATCTTTGTAAAGATTGCCTTCCAACTAGATGAAAGAAATGCAACGAAATAGATAATAAGCGGCGAAAAATAAATGAAAAAAAAAAAGAAGTTTCTCAACTGTTCTAGACATGAAAATAGTAGCTCGGACAAATGTCAGGACCAAATTTGAATTTATCCAAAATAAGGCGCTTAATCGAAAAATGACCTTGAACAGGCGAGAGGCGGAGAACCTCAGTCGTCTCTCGGACTGCCCTAGGTACATCCGACTCGCAACAAAAGCATGAACCAGGTCTATCGTTTTTCAAATTTCCCCGACTCGCTCTCTGAACAGTAGACCCCACTTTCTAGTCCCACAATTCAGTCAAACGGTCTACTTAGTACGGATTCCGTTGAATCCCTTCTACTCGCTCTCTTAGCTCTCTACCTTCTTCAGAGGTCCAAACCCTCATTCCATTCCAATCTCACAAAACAAAAAAATTAAAGAAAACAAGAAAACGAAGAAGCAAGAAAGAAAAAGAGCTTCTCTCTCTCTCTCTCTCTCGCCGGAGTTCGTTAAAACCCTAACCCTAATTCTACCTTCTCTCTCGTCAGCTCCGACCTCGTTTCTCTAGTGCTAGCTCCTCTAACCCTAGCGCTTCCAAATCTCCTCCAATGGTCATAGGTACTGCCTCCTCCTCCGCCGCCGCCGCCACCTCCCCCTCGTCGCACCGCCTCGTCGGCGTCGACCGCTTCTACAGCCCTCCGGCCGTACGGAGGCAGCAAGAGTTGCAGAAGCAGAAGCAGTTCCAGCAACAGTCGCAGAAAGACGCGCCAGAGCAGGTTAAGCCAGAGAGATTCGCTGTGGATGGATCTGGAGAGAATTGTGCGAATCCGGCACCGGATTCATCCGCTTCCAATCTTGATCAGTTTCTTCATTACACCACACCTTCAGTTGCCACTCAGTACTGGCCCAAGGTTAGTCTTTTGGAAGTAATTTTGTGTTTTGTTGATACACCTTTGGTTCATAGAAGTATAAAGATTCTTGGGTTTTATCCCTCTTCTTGTAAGTTGTAAGAGCTCATGAATTGATCCTTCCTTAAGATTTGTACTTTTAATTTGTCACTCCATGATTCTGTCCTCAATTATATTATAAAATTCTATAAATCAGCTTAGGTTTAACTGGAAACCTTTGTGATGTATAAACATTACAAACAGAGAGAAACTTCTTTGTTCCAGATGAATGTAGAGTGTTTTTTTTGTATCTTTTATGTATTCTTTTCCGTTCAGGATAGAAAAAATTCACTTTATCCATGGTTTAATTTGAAAGTTTCTGTTTTTAGTGGTATATAAGTATACTTACATAATGCTATATAGTTTGGAACATTTTAGGATTAATTGGGATTTCTGTGCCAATTTATTTTCAGTCATGGATATCCAAATTAGTACCTCTTAACTGAACCTTTGAAAATTTGTAGCTATCAAACTAATTACCATTACTTTTTTACACCCCATTAATCTGTTGGCTATAATTATGTAATCTTATGCTAATTATGTAAACTTGTGCTAGACAAACATTAAGGGGTGGAAGAATGGAGAATCTGCAATGAGTTCATGCATGTACTACTGCCTGGAAGACTTGTGGGAATCATTCAAGGAATGGAGTGCGTATGGTTGTGGGGTACCTGTAGTATTAAATGGAAGTGACAATGTAGATCAGTACTATGTACCGTACCTATCTGCCATCCAGCTATACGCCAATTCTAAACGCACCTCCAGAACAAGGTGCGAATATTTCTCTATTATTTTTCTTTCTTTTCCTGAAACAGGGTTTAAATTGTCATCTGACTTGTCAGGAAATTGGTACAGTAATTGGTGCTAGCATTAATCTATTAGTTACCTGGAATATACAGAGTTCAGAATTCAGATTACATCATAAGGAAACCAGAATAATATTGAAATTTTGGCAATATCACATTAATAAATTGCAGTTCAGAGGTACCACCATAAAACTGAACTGTTGAATATTGATTCACGATTTTAATCCTTGATGAATATGCAACATTTTATTGCACAATCAAATGGTAACATACCCTATGAATTGAATTCTGTATATGACTATTTAATGTACACACCCAATGAAAGCAAAGTTATTATTGGTGGGTGAGGGTCTGTACCAATGCGAACTAGCACTTGTTTTCCTACTTCAACAGAATAGTATAAATTTTTTAAAATTTTGGCCTATATATCTGGGAACTCAAATCTTTGTGTTTAATTTAAAGGAGGCACGGAGAGGAGAGCAGCAGCAGCGAAGGCAGGAGTAGCAGCAGTGAAGGCAGTAGTAGTGATGGTAGCATCGGCAGCAATGGGGAGGCTGAGAGAACAAGGCAAAGAGGCATATCTTGTACCAATCGACAATATAATGAGAATGGTGGTTTTACTAGTGACAATGGTAGCTTTTGTACAGCACCAGCTAGTGTACCAGTTTTTGAGTATTTTGAGCGAGATCCACCATATTGCAGAGAACCATTGACTGACAAGGCAAGTCTGTTTATGCTATTTGTTGTTTTCTCGGTGGTTTTCTCAGTTTTATGACGGATGATTCATATTGTAATTATTGACCTAATAAATCATTGAAAATTTTGGTTCTATTTACAGATATCAATTCTTGCAAAACAATTTCCTGATCTGAAGACCTACAGAAGCTGTGATCTGCATCCTTCTAGTTGGTTTTCTGTTGCATGGTACATCATATATTCTTTTTCCTTTTCTTAAAATACTAAAATGATTCTTTGGTGCTGTTTTCTGATGTCTTGCATTTATGCCTCAAGTTTCCTTAATGTCTCTTCTATTCTACCGTAGGTACCCAATATATCGAATCCCCACAGGGCCGACATTGAAGGATGTCGATGCATGTTTCTTGACATACCATCGGCTCGCTAAACCTTCAAGTAAATTTCTTAACATTTTTAGGTTTTTCATTTAAAAATTAAATAGTGACTAGGAATTGGCTCATGTGCACCCCTTCTAGATATCTAAATTTTTGTTTGTTACCAATGCAAAATGGATAAAAATGATATTATGCATATAAAATCAGAATTGTTATTTCTCTGTATGAATTATATATCCTACAAATATCATGCGTAGTCTCGTCACTAATGTTGATCAAAGTTACCCAAATTATTTCACTTTTCTTGAGTTATTATTAACTATTAAGTATTAAAATGTAGTAGTGAATAAAAATGGATATGCTTTAATCAATTGGTGAAGATTGTAAAATGATTTTCGTGTCCACTGTTTGTGGGTACATGTGAATTTCTTATAATCGGGGATGTACACAGTACACATCTTTTTTCTTTTCCATGCATATGAAAAATTAGTTTCCTGTAATTGCATATATGATAGTTTTGTTTATTATTTCTGTTAACAGATACGAGCAGTGCAAATGGTCCTTTGAAGTCATTATCATTGCATAGCTTCGGTTTGGCCTCATATAAATTGAAATCCAATATTTGGATGAAGGATGAGCCTTGTGGAAGTGAGCGTTTGGACTCTCTCCTTCAAGAAGCTGAGAACTGGCTAAGGCTGGTGAATGTAGAACATCCTGATTTTCGGTTCTTCCTCACTCACTATAACACCAACTGGAGATGAGGAAAAACTGTGTTGTAAATAATAAATCAGGGAGGTTTAGCAGGCGTATTTTGTGGCTGGCTTCCCTTTGCCTGGCAACTTCTCATTTGTTGTACCATCTTCTAAGATTTTGTCTTTGTGCTTTTCTAATGGTTTCTAGGTGGTGTTTTTCTTTCTAGATGTTGATGTCATTTTTTTGATAGATGAATATTATTGAACTAGTATAAGCTTGGTGAATAGAGATCTAATATAGAGATTAAAGACATGAAATCACTTAGTGCATAACTTTTTAGTTATTTTTTGGTTCGCTTATTATATGTGGTTAGATTGGAACAGTTAAATTGCAGCTGCTTCTTATTGGGTCATAAAAAAATAAAAGAAAACAGGAAATAGTTCTTGCTTATCAATTATCATTGATAAACTGACGTTTCAACGGGTTTTGATTAAATTTATCTAACGAAATCTTGGATTTTAAATTATAAAATTGGGTTAGTGTCATGTACTGACAAGTCTTTTTTAGATTTTTGTAATAATTTAGAGAAAACAGAAAAGAAATTGAGAAAGAAACGATTATAGAAATAAACTGGCGGCTGCCTTTGATTGATATTGATTGTCTATTACATTTGCGCAGATCCTTTTATACTTGTTTAATTAAGCAACATATTAGGTAACTAATAATTATATGGAAATAATTAATCTAACATTACACGGTGTATAAAAGTAAAGGTACAAGGCCCAAATTAAAGCCAGCCCATATTGCATTTATCCATTATTTTACTTTTCCAATTCATCTCGTGACTTCCATCTGACATTGCCGATATATCCCTTCCACATCTAAATTTTTTCGTCTTCGTTAATTCCTTTGTCTCTTCTACCGAACATAACAATGCCTCTTCCTCAATTGATTCTTGCCCACAAGAATCGAATTTTAAGAGAGTAAGTTTGCTGAGATGAAGATCTTTCCCTATGACCGCTGATTTGGACATCTTCAAGCACAATCTGACATCCTCCCCGATCTCCTTCCCTGGCGCCTTTGTTCAATGGTACAAGGCGATTTCAGGTCCCATCAGTGGAAATTCAGGTACACCTTTTATCATCAGTAACTCTCCTTTATCGATTCTAGGTTCCAATTCACTGCAAACAACATTTATGCTAGTCTTATGACCTGTTCCTTGGAATTGAAGTTTATTACCCTCCTTCTTTAGACTTAATGTCAATTTTTCAAAATCTAAAACTACTGGACCAACACTTCTCATCCAATCACCACCAAGTAGCATTTCATAAGTACCCATGTCCACGACCTTCAAATCGAATTGAAATTCATGATCTTCAAAATTCCATCTTAAGCCCTTGCACTCTAACTTGCATTGCATTTTGGCACCATTAGCTACTGTAACAGACAACGGTGCTATCCTTTTTGGTGTAACACCGATCTTTTGTACAATTTTAGGACTTATGAAGCTATGGTTGCTACCACTATCGATCAACACTATCACAGGTACTCCATGAACTACTCCCTTAATCTTGATAAGATCAACAGAATTTATCTCACCAATGGCATGTAGAGACATTTGTGCCCCTTCTGGTTCTTTAGGTTTGATTTGTTGAGTTTGTGTTTCTGGACCTAATTGCTTCCATTCTTCACCCTCATCATCACTTTCATCTGGCCATGCCTCCTCCTCAGCTAGTGCAAGGTGCAGCCCTTTTTGTTGACAATAATGTCCTCGAAACCACCTATCTCCACATTTGCGGCATTTGTCTTTGTCTTGTCTCTGGCCAACTATATCCATGGTGTTTTGGGTTTGCAGTAGCTGCTGTTTTTGCTTCCTTTTATGCTCAAGAATCATCTCTTGATACATAAATGCATCATAAACCTCTCTAAGTGTTTGCGGTCTTGTACTCAACACCATAAGTTTAAGGTCTTCTCTAAGTCCTGTTAAAATTTTTTTGACAAAATATGTTTCATCATATGTAGGGTTATCTCTAAGAAGAAGCAACCTCAACTCCTCAAAACGACTCCTGTAAGACTCAACATCACTCAGCTGCCTCAAGTTTTTAAACTCTCCAATTATGCCAACAGATGACTTAAGCTCAAATCTCTCCAACAACTCTTGCACAAATTCCTTCCATCTCCATTGACCTCTCATGGTGTTGGTGCTTTGACACCAAATTTCAGCTTTATCTTGCATGTGCATCGAGGCTATCTCCACCCTTTGCCAATCAGGTATTTGATATATCCCAAAATACTTCTCATATTTGTAAATCCAATTTCTAGGATTGCTGCCATCAAACAAGGAAAATTCTAGTTTCGGTGTAGGCACTAGGGTTCTAGGGTTTTGAGAATGATTTTGAACTTGCCCTTGCTGGTTGAAGTTTGTCCAATTTATGAGGTTTTGGTTGGCAGTATGAGGGTTTATGATATTTGGGGCTGGTGCTATTGGATTAGTTCCTTGTATCAATGGAATCATATAATTTTGCAAATTTGGGGGCAGTTGTGGAACAGTAATTGGCTGGTTTGTTTGGGATGGATTGATATGTGAAAAATATGGTCGATACTTGGGTTGGTTTATGTATTCTTTAAAGAAATTAGGTGAGGTTTGATTTTCTAAACTGATTTTGTTGCTGTTTGAAGTTTCTTTAAACCCTTGTTGTTGTGCTTGATTGATGTGTCCTTGTGTTTGTGGCAGGTTAGAAAAGATTGGTAGTGATTTTGAAACATGAGGGTTCTTAACAGCACTAGATGAAGCTATTGTACCGACCCGATTATCACCCAGTTTTGTGTCTGATTCTGAGGCCACCGCTTTGCCCTTTAACAGGGGCGAAGCTAGGTGGAGAAAGGTGGGTCCATGGACCCACCTCAAAAAAAATATTTTCTTAATAGTATATTTGTTTGTAATTAAAAACAAAGTTCACAAGAAGTTAGGGACCCATCTCAAAAATTTGAAGGACCCAGCTAGACATGTCGTATTTGATTTAAATTGTATAACGACATCTAAAAATCGCATAGGGATCCAGGTAGCATTTGATCCTGACTAATCGTCTTCTTCCTTTATCCCCAATTAATTTTATTAAGACAAAATTTAGAATAGAATGGAATATTTGGATAAATAATTATTTGTAGCATATATATACTAGCGTGAATTTCGTGCATTGCAGGATTCGTCTATATAATATTTTGTGAACTTTAGGACATAATAAACAAAAGCTACCACATAAGATAAAAAAATGCAATTCGGATATTATTTAAAAACTGCCAGTAAAAATCATAAATACTATTTTTGTCAAAACAAATTTCGAGCGCCACAAAAGATAAGAAATATTCTGGTTTGAATAGTGGCCAAATTCCTCTGTATGCCTCATATCTTTATATATCTATAATATAGAAAAAAAATGTTCAATAAGTTTCTAATGAACCTATTATGTAAAATTATGAGAAAAATAAAAATTCATAGAAAATTGTTGTATTTTTTTTATTGTCTTGATTTTTAAATTATTATTTTGTATATTAAATATATTATTTTAGATTTTCTATTATTATTATAATATATATTTGATTTCTCATGAATTTTTTATATCACATTATTTAGAGTTCTTTATTTAAAAAATATTATTATACTATGTCTATATTAAAAGTTACATCATACATATATTTTCAGAAAAAAAAATTACGGACCCTGCTGACACGAAATCCTGGCTTCGCCACTGCCGTTTAATGCTTCTTTCAACATCGATCGTAACTCATCAAATTGTGCTCGAGTCTCGTTTTGGAACAAGTCGAATTTTTCTTGCTGCACGTCTAGTTTCGAGTTCATGCTTGTATGTTGTTCTTGATCTCGATCTAGTCTATCACTTAGGGTTTTGATTTGCTCTTCCATTTGGCGTGTTCTTGTAACCATTTCCTTCTAGGTCCGATCAGTCTCTTGATACCAATTTGTCATGTACTGACAAGTCTTTTTGAGATTTTTGTAATAATTTAGAGAAAACAGAAAAGAAATTGAGAAAGAAACGATTATAGAAATAAACTGGCGGCTGCCTTTGATTGATATTGATTGTCTATTACATTTGCGCAGATCCTTTTATACTTGTTTCATTAAGCAACATATTAGGTAACTAATAATTATATGGAAATAATTAATCTAACATTACACGGTGTATAAAAGTAAAGGTACAAGGCCCAAATTAAAGCCAGCCCATATTGCATTTATCTATTATTTTACTTTTCCAATTCATCTCGTTGACTTCCATCAGACATTGCCGATATATCCCTTCCACGTCTAAATTTTTTCGTCTTCGTTAATTCCTTTGTCTCTTCTACCGAACACAACAGTTAGCTTCTGCGTCTTTTTATTTAAAAATAATGTAAAAAGTCCCTAATCAAAATCAGTCTGTTTGGGCTATTTTTTTCTTCCCTTACATTTACAATGTGTTATTTTCTTCTTGATTACCGGACCCGACGCAGACTTTGTGCATAGTCTATAAACAAACAATGGCATTCACAAAATTTTTTTGATATTCGAGTACGAGACCCAAACCAGCTCTGACCCGAATCAGATATGCCAGGACTGTTTGAATCCAAGGAAACTGAAGGCCTGAAGAGAATCGGTCGATTAGGCTCTTTGAAGACACAGACCGTGTCAAAGGGCACATTATATTAATTAAAGTTTTTGTTTTGCAGGAAACACTACAATTAAGTGGTTATTTACTTATTTTCTGTATGTGAATGCTTCAGATTTCTTGGCGGTCGCGACGGGCCTTGCAGGCACGAACTGCAGAAATCCTTTTCCGATTTGAAAAGTTGCTTTTACTATCGATATACAAAAAACAATTTTGATACTCTTTTTTTTTTCATTTTCTGAATGTAGATTTGGTAAACGCTTTTTTTGTTCTGCTAATTTGACGGTGATCTCATTAGTTGCGTTTTTTAGAAGTTATTTCGTTCGCTGGATTGGATATGACTGGAATTTAACTAACAAGGTTATAAAATAAAAGTAATATTAATTTATAAGGGCTTATGTGCTCTTTATATAGAAAGTAAATTGTTTAAATACCATCATCTCCTTTGACTTTTTATCTAAACTTAACATCTAGACTACATATGAGATCAGATCACACAAATTAATAGTTCATAGTTGACATGAAGATTGTTTACATCCTCTAATTGCAATTGTTTATAACTTTTTTTTTATGGATGCTTTTTATAAGTAGCTGGGATGTACAATAATAAAAACGGTGCGTATATTTTTCCGTGCGGCACACAATATCTGCACATTTCCAGAAGCCACACAAGACAATAGCTGCTGCATCCGCCAATTAAAATGAGAAGCATAGATATATTGATATATCATATGGAATTGATATACGAGATGTTAAATTATTAGCCATAATGCACATACGTGTACAAACAACAATATAGGTTTTGTATTAGGACGAATCTGTAGAGCATATTAGTCTTCTAACTGTGAAAACTGAAAAAGGAACAACAGATTTTTTTTTTTAATAGGGAAAAAAAAAATTTAATCACTGACGAAGGCCGCTAGCACGGGATACACTCAATACTGCCATTCTACTCTGTTATTTTCAGGTGTGCTTGTTAAATAAACTAAGTTCAATGAACTATTCCTTTTTAACCTTTACTGGGAAAAAAAAATTACCCATCATTTTTCTAGCCTCTTAAAATTACGACCCCTCTTGTTCTATTATGACTTTATATGCCTTACATCATGGTGGGGTTGAAACGGGAGAGGGTAATTCATATTGACACAAGTTTCGCATGTCGTGTGATTGCGAAAGATGATTTTTCATGATCCATCATACATATATTGCTTGCTATCTCAAGTATTTTTTGGAGTATGTAAGTAATGCTAATCAACTATAATACACAAAGATGAAGTGCAAAATAATGTTAGAATTTTAGCAAATAAAGACTTTTTATCTAATAAGAATTGAAACAAGCTAAAAATTACTCTTATGAGTTTAGATATGTTTTTTTTTATTCTTGCAAAATTAGAGATTAGAGAAAATCAACAAGTATTTATATATATGCTAAGTTAATGAAAATAAAATTCAATTATTTTTAAATTTGAGAATCAAATAAACTCTAAAAGAAAAACATAAAAAAATAAGTAGAGATGAACTACTCATCAATAAATATAGCAATGTTAAATTCAAATTATCCCAATCGAGAAAGTTAAGTAGGTCTTGGTTAAATCTAAAGTTCATAAGTATGTCTAACGTGTACGTCAAAGGATCTATCAATTATGAGTATTGAAGATCATTATAAATGGAAGAATTCAAGTTCCATTTGAGGTGTTGCTCTCTACATGTTTACTCTCACCTATATGGGATATGTTAATAAAAGAATGGCTTTCTTCATAAAAGGGTCGTTTAAACAAATGAAAAGACAATTTCACTATTTTTCTAAGATAAATATTTTTTATGATAAGTTAATTTTTTTAAATATATATAATTATGTTTTTTTTTTAATAGATAAGCATTTACTATATTTACTAAATAAAAAAATACATGTAGTATAGAATATTTGTAATGGAAGAAGAAAAAAAATAGAAACTTCCATATCTAATTGAAGAAAAACAAATGAAAAAAGGCAGATTTACTTGTTTAAAAAAAAATCTAAGACAATTTTCAAATTTCGTTTGCTTGTCCAAAATCTTAACTCTGACTTTTTATATATGTCAAAATACAATACTATAGTAGATTAGACTACACGTATCTGTTATTTATTTCCAAATTAACTCATGGGTAGAATTCAATTCTCGAAAACATAATTGAAATAATCTGAACCAACATGTCTTAATTTGCGGTACAATGAGTTTTCTTGTTGAATTATATTTGTCTGCATTTAATTTCATTGACATTTTCTGATTTCCATCTATCATATATTTGTTCACAATTTTCATTAAGTTTAACCGCCGACAATAAACACTTTTACTTGTCTATGTGTGTTATTAAAGAAGACAACATGCAAATGACTTGTCCATTGTTGAAATTTTTAGATAACTTATCAGTTATTGCGCGAAATTAATTGGACAAGGTTAAATCCATATATTGTTTTTAATATCAATATGAATGAAATGTAAGTGATAAGCTGAGTATATTTACATAACTTAGTGTCGGTTCAAAACTAATCATCAGCATTATAAATAAAAACCCGTGGGTGTCAAAAGTGAATTTTAGAAATTATTAACCGACACGGCAAAGCCACTTTTCATGTGTTCAATCTTTTCCGATTTTAAAAAGTTAGACTCTATATCTATCTATGTGCCGAGAATTATATGTTTATAGAATATGACCCGGTCCAGCAATTATGTTTATTTGCCACCATAATTTTTTGTTTTCATAGTTGCTTCCCTAATCTAATTTATTCGACCTCTCTCTCCTCCTCATCCCCTGGTAGAACCGGCTCTCACGAGTCACGCCCCTCCTTTCTTGCTCTTCTGTCTCCTTGCTCTCGATCTCACTATCTCCATCTGGAAAATAAAGTTGAGTCAGCTCCTTTCTCACTATCTCCCTGTAGCATTTTTTCTTCTCTTTTCCTTTCATTTTGTACTGGCTAGAGCAAATTCAAGTTTTTTTCCCTTTTCTCGATCGTTTTAATAAATTGCAAAAAATATGTTGAAAATTTCAATTATTATGATTTTTGTTCAATAGTTTAATTATGAGGAGATTTTGCTTATGAAAGAAATGAGCTTCTTGGTACGTGAAGAACAATTAATGTTGGTTCAACATGATAATTATTAACAACCTCAGTATTGCATCTAATCTATTGATGTGCAGGTCAATTATATGGAAAAGGAGAGACGAACAGATCATGACTCCACCTATCCAGCAGGTCAAAACTGGATTTCGGATTGGGGTTCAATGAGAAGCAATGGTGGGTTTAGTCCTTGCTTCTCTCAGTCTAGAGAAGGGAAGGAGGAACAAAGGGAGAAGGTGAGGCCAGTTTGACGAGAAGGAGAAGAGGAGGAAAGACGGAAGAGAGCTCGGAGCAGCAGCTTAACTGGTACTGGTAAAATCAGAACAACAACTTAATTGATATTGAGTACATCGGTCATTGGTATATCACTTCCCTGCTGCAATCAAGTTAATTTGCATCTGCCCAACTCTTTAAGTACACTCATCTGGTACTATAATCTTCGATTAATTTTTTTCCCTCTTTTTTATTCATCTTCAGATCTGGTCCTTCCAGCTTTAGGGTTTTTTTTTTAGTTTTTTTCCTATTTGTGTGCTTGATCTTCGAATCTGGCCCTTTGTTCATCTTTAAGATTAAGTATCAAAATAGTCTATATTAGACATTTTTAAATGGAAAACCTATTCAGTTTGTGCTTTTTTTTTGGAAAAAAAATTTGTGTCTATTTGTGTCTCAGTCTGTTGTTCTGTATGTTTCATTAGTTTTTTCCCCCATGTATGATACTTTATAATTTTAGATAATTGGGCATATAATATGTTGGTAATAATATTTAAGTAAGGTAACCGTACTTCTTATTGATTTTGTTATCTTGGAGATTTAAATTTACTGAGATATGTGATTATACTAAATGATAACTTCTTACCAGATTAGGAAATTTTGTGCTTTCATACAAGATGTAAAGATTAAATAAAGAAAAATTTTATTGGTATTTTAAATTATAATTCCTATTATCTTTGTTGTTTTGCTATTTCAGTACCAATTAGTAAATTTGTGTGATATATATGATGATGGACAGATGCACAAATCAAGGCGCTGAATGCTTTTAATTATGTATTAAATGTGCTAAATGTTGTATATTTCTCACGACTTATGGACAGATGCACAAATCAAGGGAAGATTTAATGCTGCGTTACATTTTTTTTTTTACAGAATGTGCTTCAATTTTGTATTTCCCAATCACTGATAAACTTTTCCTTAGATTGCGCTTGGACAATAAAATTGACACTGTAACTGTCTATAATATCACACTATTTTGTATCTATATAAATGTCTATGGCTTCTATTGGAAAGGTCATCCATTTTTAAGTATATCCTACCAAAAACTGTCAATTGTAAGAGAGAGAAAATCTGCACAAGTTGCAGTAAAATTAATATTTCCACTTTAATTGTTTTTATGTCAATTGCATTCTCGACATTTATTTGTTTTTTCCTAGGCTATCATGATGATCATTCTAACGATTGCACGACTAACTAACAGGATGCGGGGACTAGGGTGTCATCCATGCTAGGGTCTTCGAATTGTGGGAAGCTGTGGATACAAAAATTGAAAACATCTTGGCTATGAGTTTTGTTAACTTGATAAGTTGGTTATTTATGTAAGCATGCAAATTTTTCCTTGACTATCCTTATACGTCATATTGCTTAGCTTTTTGGCAATTTACTTTTGCAACATCCTAAATTATCTCCGGCTATAAGTATTTTTTTTTCCTTGATTTGATTATTAGATTTGAAGATCTTCAAGTATGACTCTACATCAGTGATGGTAAGTCCAAAAGTTTGACTTTTTGTTGTATTATTACTTTTTTGATGATTCCTATATTTCAGTTTTTATCTATTTCAAAGTTAATAATAGAAAGAGGTTAGTAAAATCAGAGTTTCATTAGCCTTTTGTAAATGTCAAGGACATTAGAGAAGGTATTAAATTTTTTTTGCTGTTTTCTATTATTCACAATGCAGAGAGTGCTTACAATGGAGAACGTAATGGGGACAACGACGCCTCAAACCGTCAAGTACTTATTAAAAGTGGTATCACCTATTATTGTCATTGTAGTTGAACATTCTGATCAACAGTCCTCAAGTACTTTTACTAAAAGTGGTATCACCTAAGCAAGCAACAGTGTTGTCATTGTAGTTGATGATTCTGATCATCAGCAGTCATAAAATAATATCACATTTTTTAATTCCTATAAAAGTTCAAGGGCATTTTAGCCATTTATACTTGACTATGGTACCAAACAACTCATGGATATTAGTCTTGATTAGTCCAAATAAGCCATGCTATATGCAAAAAAGTAATATTTGCATTGAACTTTGCATTTGTGGTTATTTTGTTAGCATGACATATAGTAAGAGTTCATATATAGGTATAAATCTCACCATTTTACTTCATTAACCAGTTCTACAAGGTATGAATTATTATTGGTCTGTGTGTAGTATCAGTTCAAGTATGTTTAGATAGGTCATGTATCAGTTCATTTAAACCAGATTAATGAAACTTTGAATTTACAATAGGTTACCTTTATTTCAATCATGTTTAGAAAGATCACGTATTATTTCATTTAAAACAATGTTTACTTCAATCCTTAAATCCATATATTTGTTTAATGCATTTATGGCTCATGTGGACATATTCCAATAGCAAGTATGCATTGTCAATATTGCATTTATTTCGGCATTCCAAAAGCTATAGCAGATAACACATTCTGTGGTTTGAGCCGAATGAACTAGAAGGCGAGAAGACCTCGGCTAGCTATGAGGTAAAAAACAGTATTAAAACAAAGGACTCTGACTCAAGAATATTAGCTGAAGTTTCTTAGCAGACGAGAGAAGGTAGGGATTAAAATCAATAGAACAGATGTGTTATACCTACACTTGAGCCCTTTCAGTTTCACAGTTTCTTTCACATTTTTTTTTGCAATTTGAATCCAATGAGAGATCTTAGGCCCGTGTTAACTTTGGAATATTTTTCCGTCTCCTTCCATTTGCTAGCATTAAAGGAGATTGATGTAATGCTTTTTCTGATATATTTCATACTAAATCAGGTTAATATTATTAACATGTTATAGTCTAAGATAAGATGGAATTTTACCAAAATTTTTGTAGTCTATTTCAACAAAATTAAATTAAATTATACAATTAAAGATATTATAACTTATATGAATAAAACATAAACTAATATAAGAAAAATTCATATATCGAGCGAAGCTCGATCTACCCAACTAGTAAAATATAAGAGTCAATAGGGCGGCCGGCCATCCTGAATCATGACAATGTACTTTTTAACTAAATTTTTGTATTAGAAATTTTCTTTAATTAAAGTTAAGAATAAATTTGACTACTGGATAACTGCCAGTCTAGTTGAAAATCGCAACCGACAGAGTGCATATCAATTAGGGTTTAGCCATGATATAACTCTGAGACCAGAATCAGGAAATAGTTGGATCTGAAATTACGATCATTTAATCGAGTAATAAGATGCGGCACCTTGTCGTCGACAGGCTTTCGAAATTCGATTAAGATACTTTTTTTTTTTTGTAGGTAACTGGTAGAATATCAATTTTCCATTGTTATGATTTTGTCACAGACTCACAGTATATCAACTTATCAAGGCTAAATGTTTTGCCAATATGTTAATTTTTTATTTGAAAGTAAGTTTGGCATTCCAAGTCTTTTTACTTATTAATATAGGAATGAAATACTGTTGCGCTGCAATATTTGAAGTTTACAAGGGCGGCCGACGATTTGCCAATAGTTGTGTTACGGATGATATAGTATTATATATCCACATAATCATATTTCATGGCTAAAAAACTTCCCTTTTCCATATCCGTGTCGAATTTTTCGTCGATACTCAAAAGTGATGATATATATAAGGCCTCACGACCCTAACCTTATCATTTCACGCAGGCTGCTTGGCCCTATTACGCGGGACAAGTACTTATTTGGGCTTTTAGGCCCGTGAAATTGTATCATCCTTGTGCTACCGAAAAATTTAAAAATAATATTAAATTAATATAATATATTAATAATAATATCAATATAATAATATTTTTTTAAATATTATCACAAGATCGGAATATGGGATTCCTAACGCAATTACGGAATTCTGGATTCCGATATTAGATTTTTTATATATTATTTATTTATTTATTTAGTTTATTAGTTTATTAATTAGTTAATTAATTAGAAAAAATAGATAATGTATTGTAAAAATATTGAAAAAAATATGAAAAAATCAGGAATAATTAAATTAAATTTTATATGTAAATTAGTATTTTGTTGGGAAATTTATTTTTTTTATTAGTTTATTAATTAGTTAATTAATTGAAAAAATAGATAATATATTGTAAAAATATATGATAAAACAATAAAAAATCATATGAAACTTTATACGTAATTTAATTTTTTTTTTAAATTTTTTTTGCCTTCAATAATTAAGATATTGATAATTAATTATTAAAAAATATTAAAAATCGATGGTATTAATTTAAAATGTAGGGAAAAATTGTTCAAAAGAAAGTTAAACCGCTTCTACTCGAGGTTAACTTTTCTATATCTTTATTTTATTATTGTTTGAATAGAAATGCTTGTGAATTGCATATAGATTGTATGTTGTTTGAATGATTGAATGATTGTTGTAATATCTAGCAAGAGGGAGAAGAAAATAAGTGTAATATTTGTGGTGATGTTGTAATATTTAGGTCATGCGATCATCATTCTATATATTTTTTTAGAATTTTTGGAAGCTTCCTTGATGGCTTTCTAGCGCAAAACTTTTCGCACGCAGAGCTATCTCATACTTGGGTGTTTCGTACTCATTGTGTTTGTCGTAATAAGCTTGTGTTTTTTTCATTTAATGTTTATAGTTATGATTAACTTGGTGTTTTAAAAAAAACAAACAAATATCACAAGACAAATATAAAAGACAAAAGACAAAGAAATAAAGGTCACAATACAAATATCCATGTCATACATCAATAAAAATATAAATAAGTCCTATATATCATAACCATGTCATACATAAATATACAATACAAATAAATCCTCAAGATGTCCAGTATGGGGGATCCACCTCCCCTCACTCGGGGACCAAATAAACGGAGGACCTGGCGGCTGACGGGGGTCTCATCCACGAGCAAGTCCGACAGGGGTTGGACGTGGAGTCATCCGAGGAGTGGAATGACGAGGTGGTGCACTAGAAGAATATCATCTCTTTAAAAAAAAAATTAAATTACATATAAAGTTTCATATGATTTTTTCTTATTTTATCATATTTTTAAAATATTTTTACAATATATTATCTATTTTTCCAATTAATTAACTAATTAATAAACTAATATAAGGAAAATAAATTTTCCAAAAAATACTAAATTACATATAAAATTTAATTTAATTATTCCTAATTTTTTCATATTTTTTAAATATTTTTACAATATACTATTTATTTTTCTAATTAATTAAATAATTAATAAACTAATAAAAAGAAAACAAACTTTCCCAAAAAAATGTTAAATTACATATAAAATTTAATTTAATTATTCCTGATTTTTTCATATTTTTTCAATATTTTTACAATATATTATCTATTTTTTAATTAATTAACTAATTAATAAACTAATAAACTAAATAAATAAATAAATAATTAATTCCGAATTCCGATCTTGTGATACTATTTAAAAAAATATTATTATATTGATATTATTTTTAATATATTATATTAATTTAATATTATTTTTAATTTTTCGGCTGTGCTACAAGCCTACAATTTTCTGTCATTCCTCGGCCCAAAATGACGGGTCACGAAGCAACAATGCAAACTAAAATAATGATGATGATGATGATGAAAAAAAAAATAGTAAAAAAGAGTAGGAATTTATTGATAGAGGCACTTAATTTAATTGATAACCGTGATATATTTAATAAAAACGATCATATAGATTTCAAATATAATATTTTTAAAGATGAAATTTTTAGTACTTTAAATAAGAACGTGTGCATATTATCATGTTTAATTGGTCTGCTTATTTTCTATAGTTTTCAAAGGATTATATGTTTGAAAACAGTGACGCGCATTTTCTTGGTAATTATGTTGCGACCATGACAGCTGTGGAATTGAATTTAAAAAAAATAAATAAAACAATATTGATGCATACCTATTACAAGTTTTACTTTTATTTATGTACGGATGTTAATAAACTTGGGTTAATTCACTGAAGTTTGTAAGTAATATGAAGTATAAATCTTTTTTTTTTTTGTTAACAACTTTGAGCGAATATATTGAGTGTATATGTCCGTACTTGGCAGTTATAATATTCTTTAGCTTAATTATCAGAATAGACTATCATCGTAGTATTAATGCAAATGTAGCAGTACTACCATATATTGATATAACTTGTATGTTGTATTAATGGGTATGTTTGTAAGTTTCAATCTAACAACCGTCCGCATGCCATCCTTTTCCTACAATATTGACTGAAATGTTCCTGTATCATCCCTTTTCCTACATGTCCTCCGATTAGTACGAACAATGTTGCAAGAGAAATACATGCTAGCGGGAGTTTTGCATTGGTACGAAAGATATGTTTTGCGTGACCTATCATACATATGTTGTTATTTTAAATATTTCTTAGAATATATAAATGATGCTAGCTATAATTTATTATATAACGAAGTAAAATGTTGTCCCAAAAAATAAGACTATGTTTATCCAATAATAATTAAAAGAAAATCTTCTATAAATTATAATTGTGATTTTAATTATTTATATTTTTTAATATTATAAATAAGAGATGAGAGAAAATCAATTAACTTATAAATTTGAAATTGGTTGGAATATATATTTATAATGGAAATATGTTAAGTTTTTAATTGAAAGATAAAATTAATTCAAAATTAAAATATAAATTAAATTGGTCTACTAAATAAGGACTCAACTACCAAAAACTGAACAAAAAATCATTGTTGTTATGTTAATAAGCATGTCATATTCATCAGCAAAATAAGTTGTCTATTATTGTTTTAGAAGTTAAAAGTATCAAATAACATACATATTATAGACTAGTCATACATGAAACAACTCAAGGAGTCAAAATGATGTAATTAGCATGCTATTTTGGAGTGCAGCCTAATTTTTCAAAAATTTCAAAGAAATCAATAACAATAAGAAATTATATAAAATTATTTTGAAAGTTTTTTTTTTGCTAACTTTCATGGGGTTTTTCTTTCGAGATATGTCATTATAAAACCAAAATTATAATGACGGTGATTATAAAAATAGATATATAAATTTTTTGTTTCAATGTGATTTGTATAAGTTTTAATACAATATGAAGCCATGTTTAGCAAGGAAAGCGAACTAGTTGTTCGCGAACTAGCCCAGTTCGCACGAACCAAACGTGATAGCAAAAAATGCGAACTGAGAATAAACAGCTTGTTCAAAATCCCATCTATTTATGCGAATTAAGAACAACGAATACGAATTCATTATTCACCTATCCCTTGTCTATCCTTTTGTCCCTTGTTCCTAGCATGTGCCAAACACACCCGTAATCCATCAAGCGCCATGAAAATTTAAATTGTTAATACATGGTGACTGATCAATTATATTCTCATATTGCACTAAGTTTATATTCTCATAATCTATCTAATCTAAAAAAATGCATCTATAATTTTATTTTTTATAACCGTTTAATCAAATTGGTTGTCGAAAAAATATATACATATAAACCTTCATCCCATTAAATAAATCGAGACTAACAATTGTGTAAGGTTTATTAGTGAGCGCGCAAATGCAGATGATTTGAGGGACATTAAAGAACCAAAAGCCCATGGAACACGTCTAGAGAGCGGCCACAATTAGAGGAGCAAGCTAATTAGACGACAATTAAATAACAGCTGGCTATGATTGGTGTCTTCCACCGGCATGTAGTTTTTTCTCCTTCTTAGTTATATCCTCATTCAGGCAGACATCACCAATGCTTTCTCATAAATGCTTCTTACCAACACCGTTGTTGAGGTCGACATCTTTACTAAGTAGAATTTGGAGAATTGAGTTTCTGGTTCTGTGTCCTGTGCTAGGATCGGATATTCTCTCTACAACACTGCTTGATGTTTACTACTTTACTTAGTATGGATCAAATGTTTGATTTTACTTCTCGTTGGCTCCGTTTGGATAGGTGTGGGAAGAAGGGAAGAAGGAAAGAAGTATTGGGAAATGTGTAACTTTGTAAAGAGTTTGAATTGTTTATAATTTTTTTCTTCCCTTCTTCCTTCTTCCTACTTCTTCTCAACGCATCCAAACAGAGGCGTTATATGTTAAAGTTTAAACAAATTTCATATTAATGAATTAGATTTATTGAATGTTAAAGAAATATTAAACAATTAAAATTAGTGATAAGGAATCAAAAGTAAGATCTGTCCTGTACTTGTTCCTCGGAAGATTCGTTTTTGCATTAGTGATAAGGAAGCATGTTAGTTATTCGTTTCTTCCCTTCTTCCTTCTTCCTACCTTATTCTCAACGCATCCAAACGGAGCCTAAGATTTGCACCATTAGAAAAACAAGATATGGATGATAAGATAGAAAATAACTAATCATAATCATAAGGAAAAAAAAAATCCATTTTTTGGAAGTTCACTAAATTTACTCTTGGCAGGTCAAGAACAATAACTAAAGGCTCTCATACTACCACTTGGATCTAGAATCTACAAGCTGATGCTCAAAATTTCGATAGTCATACTAGTGATTTGGAGGAGATCTCCCCAAAAGTATTTAGTGCTCATTTTGGTCAACTCTCCATTATTTTTCTTTGGTTGAGTGGTATGGAACTATCTAGTTTAGTAAATAACTCAAAAAAGATATGGATGATAGATAGAAAATAACTAATCATAATCATAATTGCTCTGGTGAATAACTCAAAAAAGATAATATATATATACGTACATTTTCAATTTATTAATGATATTATATACCGTGTGGTCCAGGATAACAAAGATAACAAAAATTATAGAATTTTAATTATATTTCATTTTATTTTATTTTATCATTGACTCATTGTTCTTAATACTATATCAATCATTATATGTCTTATGTTTCGAAACCATTTTTGTTTGTCCATCTATTGATATGCTAACATTTCTCAGAAATTTCTGTAGTACCCTTTTTTGACAACGATATTCATTTTATCTCGATTATTACTAAAGTAATGGGAAAAAAAAAGCGAAGGATTGCACATGCATATCCCTATCATTTAGAATGAAAGGAAAAGATCTAGCTCATCCAGATGGTTATCTAATAATAAAGCATTCATATTGTCAACATTAATTCTTACATGCCTTTTAATTAATAGTGACGATGAATAAATTATTGAGGTGCCCGGCATATGAACTTGTTTTCATTTTCATGAATTATTTCACTTTATTTATTATTATTGGGAAATATTATTTGACCACCAATCCTACATGTGCTTGAGCATATATGTGTTCACAGTAGACATTCTTTAAACTAATTCCAGAGTACAGGACGCAATAAATCCCTAATATTCACTTTTCATTACAGTTCCTTTGTCACTGCCAAATATAGAGAAAGTTCATTCCGGTTTTGGAAGTGAACAGACTGACAAACGTTAAATTTTTTACTTAATTATAAACATATTGTTTTTATAATACTAACCATCATCGCAATAAAACAATATATAACAAGTCCGCACAGAAAAGCAGATGAACACAAACGTACGTACGTAATTATATTATTTTTTAAGAGTTTTTGTTAAATTTTCTCAAATAAAATACATCACTTAATTTAAAATGTAAAAGAACGTGAAACACATAGTGGACCGGCCGTCTGATCATAAAACATGAAGCACAGAACCCATCCGATAATAATAAAACACTTTAAAAACGTAGTTGATGTGATATGAGTATATGACTGATCAAGAGCTTGAACAATCAATCCTCTTTATGATCAAACAACCAAAAACGCAATAACGTGACATAAGACCAAAATATACCTTCTATAAGTTTGAAAACGTGTCATAAAAGAATTGAAGCGAGTGTTAAAAGAAATAATTCCTTCCGCCTGATTTCGAGAAAGAATTACTTCTGTGCTTATAATATATATCTTATTTTGCATCTTCATCTCCAATATTGGATTTCCCATTTAAATAAAATCTGACGATCACCTGGGCCAACATACGATAATCTAAACTTCAGCAGTGTCTTCCTGCAAGGTGGTTTTTTTTTTTTTTTTAAATACGATAACCTGGGCCAACACTATATTATAATTTGGGTATTGGTATTGATACCCAAATTAGGTGCCTCCACCGTGACCAATATTGATGGCCAGATTTCTGTGCAGAATAACCAAAATAATACAGGATATATATATATGAGAAAACCTATGGTGCATACTAATGTACGGAAGTTTCGGTGCATACTGATCCGAACACTTGGATCTGCTTCAAAATGACCGATCCAAACCGTCCAATATGATCTTCCTATTATAATCTCCTTACCGACTAAATTTTACATTTTTTCGAAATTTTTAAGTATTTTTTTTTTCAAATTTTAGAAAATCGCTAATCTAATTTTTTCTGAACCGTTCAAAAATAGCAGTTTTTAAAAATACGAAAAAAATACTTAAAAATATCAAAAAAATGTAAAATTTGGTCGGCAAGGAGATTTCAATAGGGAGATCATATTGGACGGTTTGGATCGGTCATTTTGAAACAGATCCAAGAGTTCGGATCAGTATGCACCGAAGCTTCCGTACATTAGTATGCACCATAGGTTTTCTCTCTCTCTCTCTCTATATATATATATATATATATCCTGTTAGATTTAGTATTTTTTTTTAATAAAATTCTTTGGAGTGCCAAATCTAATTCGAATGTTCATTATCATCTAGTGACTTTAATTAATGAAATGTCGTATTTAAATGTCATACAGATATTAACTTTTACTGCTTATATCTGTCTATTGTCTCGCTTTAGTTTTTGTAGATGCTATGCATGCCTGATTTATGTTTATATTTCAATATTTCATGCATGTCTTTTCTCTTTAGATGAGATGCTATGTCTTTAGTTTTCGGGAATTAAAATTTGTCTTGAGATGCTATGTCTTTAGTTTTCGGGAATTAAAATTTATTAAAGTCTATACCATATCAGTTATTTATTAATAATGTCATTGATCGGTGCTGAGGGTACCGGTCAAATTAAATTCTTAAATACCGATACTAATTCATTTGCAGTTCAGTTTAAGGATTGAATTTCATGAACGGACTATTCTTTTTCTAGATTAAACAATTCAAATTAAATTAAATCATGAGGGAAATAAACAATTTTGAAGGTTTGAACAAGTTAAACAATAAGTAAAATTCAAGTCAGAAATCCTAAATAGCCAAAACCTAAGTTACAAAAAGGAACAAATCAATTGACAAAATGTTAGGGGTTCAGGTTATTCAACTTTTCTCCATCTGTCAAGGTTGGAACAGACTGTTCTATTCCTAGAATGGACCGTTTCAACACCTGTCAGCTGGCTGGAACAGGCCGTTCGGGCTCAGGCGTCCCTTTCCGGGCAGTCTGTGTTAGGAACTCAAGTCCACGTGCAATTAAAATTTTTATTAACATTTAACAAAGAATTAATACGCACGATTAACGAATCTAGTTATTCAAGTGATTAATGATATCTCATATTTATATCGATATTTTGACCAGACTTCACATCGAAATTATAACTAAAACTGTGATTTTATCTTGTTTTTCGCTTTTGTTTGCCAGATTTGGCACTGCCGTTGCGTTTTGTTTTATTTTTTATAGGAACTCGAAGAAAGCAACAAATAAGCAATGAATTGGATAGCTAGACGACTCATTCCTAGCTTAGATCAAGTCTCGACTCAGCCCGATGCACCGCCTACGCACAAAGCCAACCACTCCACAGCCTATCTCACTCAACCTCTACAATCCAGCCCGGATTCCTCCTAATCCGGACCCGATCCTTATGCAAACTCAATCCAGTGGCTCTAATCCGGTCCGGATTGCATCATGTCCGGTCCGGATTGCCATATAAAGAAGGTTCTGATCAGAAATTAAAGGCGATTTCTTTTATGGAAAGGGAGGTAATTTCGTGTGTGTGATTGAGGGAAGGTAGCTGGACGTCCAGGCAGGCAGGGGAGGCATTTTAGGCGTGCTCCATCTTTGGAAAGGGGGATTCCTGATTCCACAACTTTCTTTCTCTCTCTCCAGCAGCAGATCTAGGGTTTGAGGGTGCTTTTCTCTCTTCTTTGGGCGACTAGGGCAGAGGCTAGGCACGTTTTGGAGCTTGGCTTTGCTGTGGCAACGAGTTCTCAAGGTCTTAGGGTGTTCTCTAGCGCGACGGCAGCGGTTGACAACTTAAAAACTTGGATATTTGTTGTTTCTCTCATACTTTCTCTCTAAATTCTGTTTTTATGGCTTGTATGACTTTATCTCTTGCTATTTGCTTGTTGTTTGAAGTTATGTTAGGCTAAACTTTTAATGCTTTAGGGGTAGATGTAGCTTAGGGTTTGGATTGCTTGATTTACTCTTTTGGTTGATGGAAGAAGTCAATTACCTTTGGGAGTTTTATTGATTTGCTTGTGTTTTGTGTTTATTATTACTTGTGTTGCTCTGCTTGTGTACGGCCGCACTTGTTTGAGACATCAACTCATTATAATAACTGAACCTTTCACTAGTATTTCGAGGTAGGTCAATGGCGAAAGTCGACCAGTTAGTAACCAAAAGTAAACACTTCTAATTAGGCGAAAGTCTAAGTTAGATATCTCGCAGAAAACCAATTGTAAACTCGAATAGGTCCACCGGCAAACGAAAGTTGAGGGTGCAATGCATTCGATGAGGGTTAACACTAGGTTCTATACCAAATACCGTACCCAATAAGTGACAGCAAAGGGTTAGGGAGTTTAGGTATGGCTAGATGGACCCTTGACTTGAATAAATCAGCAATTGAGTAAATCACAGCATTCACGCAGTGGAATCCGGACCGGATTGGCCACGATCCGGACCGGATTAGTGAAACAGAGACACGAAAGTGGTATGTTTCGCAACCCTGTGACCAAACCTAAGTGAAATCGAACCCTAAGGCATTTTTAGCATCATATATTAAACTGTTAGAAAATCCCAAAAATATTTACTCGCATTGTTTTGAATTATTTTCATATTTACAATTGCATTCCTTAATTTATCTTTCATTTATTCTATTTGTGACTCAAAAACTTTTCTAAACTTTTACTGTCTAGATTTAACGAACCAATAAGAATAGTAATCATACCCATCTCTGTGGGATCGACACCTTTACTTTGCTATAAACGACTAGTCGAGTACAAGGTTAATTTGTTTGACCCTGGTTTACACCTCGATCAAAATGGCGCCGTTGCCGGGGATGGCGTTATGATATTATTTCTTATTGAAGTAGTTAAAGACTAGATTTATTTTTATCTTTTCACTCATTCGTTCGCTTGTTTTTCTCTCTTTTGTGTGTAGGTTAACACTGGCTAGAGGATCTAAAAACACCCAACCCCAGATACCACACGATTATAACCTCAGGGGGAAGGGAGACAACTTCCACGAAGCTTCAAGCTCGAGCACGACTCAAGCTGCAGCTCGGAAAGGGAAGAAACAACAGCAGCCACCTACACTGAATCCGGACCGGATTCCACCCAATCCAGTCCGGATTTCAACTCAACAAATTTCAGAGGGCATAATCCGGACCGGATCGCAGACAATCCGGACCGAATTACCAAGGATTCAGCACATAGGTGAAGGGACAAGTGTACCAATGGCTGAACGAACTGATGAAGCTAGGCAACTTGAGGCTTTACGCCTTGAGTTAGAGGCCACTCAACAAAGAATTCTCCAAGACCGACTCGCGCTCGAGCAAGACCGACTCAACTTCGAGGAGGAGCGCAATGGAAATTTCAATGATGGCGGAAGCATCCATGGAGCGCAAGCTAATCCCGAAGAAGCTCAGGGGCCACACAAAACTCTTCGCGAGCATTCTGCCCCTCGAGTCCAAGACGTGGATGGACCGATCGTGATTAGGGGGATCGCTGCCAACAACATGCAAATCAACCCCGCGCATGTCGCGCTCGTGCAACAAAACCAATTCTATGGGGCTGACCAAGAGGACCCGCATGCACACTTACAAGCTTTTCTTGATTGCACCAAATTGTTGAAATTCAACGGGGTTTCCCCGGATTCAATTAGACTTCTCTTGTTTCATTTTTCTCTTAAGGATAAGGCCAAGAAATGGTATAACACACTGAAAAGAGGGTCAATTGATAATTGGGAAGCCATGGCTAGAATTTTTCTTGAACGGTATTTTCCAGCAAAAAGGACCTTTGAAATCAGGAGAGAAATCACGAATTTCAAACAAAGGGGGGATGAATCTTATAGGGAAGCTTGGGAACGGTTTAGGGATTTAGAGAACTCTTGCCCTAACCATGGAATCCAAGATTGGTTAACTATTCACTCATTCTATAATGGTCTTTATGATGGCATTAAAGTGAATGTTGATGCTCTTTCAGGTGGGAGTTTCACCCAACTCGATGCGGAGCAAGCACGCGAAGCGATTGAAAGGTGTGCCTTGCAATACAATTGGCCAGCACCCAACCCAACAAGGAGCAATCCCACTAGACACGAGGTCAAGGAGATCCAAGACACGCGAGATAGGATTGCTCATTTGGAAGCCGAGCTCGCGAAAATGCAATCAATCAGTGGCACACACCTACTCTCCAATGAATGTGGAGTGTGTGGAGAAGAAGGGCACAAATCTCCTGATTGCCCTCTCCAATATGGCGATGGAGAACCCGAGGAGGTTAAGTCCTTCGAGGATGTTCACAACTGGTACCAAGGCATAACGGGGAATAACGAGGCAGGGGGTAGCCAAGGCAACTACCAAAGCCGCGCGTTTGTCCCAAGAAAGATATACACCAACCGCGCTGGTAACCCACCTCAACCCAATCAAAATCGAGGTGTCCCGTTCCACAATGACCGTGGGCAAAACTTTCAAAGAAAGCCCTATATTGCACCAGAAGTTGAGCAGTTCATAGAGACCCAAAAATCCCTAAATGAGCAAATTCTTGAGGGAATGACCAAACTTCAAAAAGAATCTGGAGCCGCCTCGCGGGTGGAAAAGATGATGGAAGGATTCTTTGCTTCTCAAAATATCCGCCCACAAGGGAAGCTTCCAAGTCAACCCGAACCAAACCCTCGGGCAGAGATGAAGGCGGTACACACGCTCAGGAGCGGCACCCAGTACAAAGACCCGCCTATGCCTGAAGAAACGACACCAAGCAATACACCAGCAGCTGAATTGTCAGAAAATCCAGACCGGATTCTCCCTAATCCGGACCGGACCTTTGTGCAGGAAATTCCAGTGGAAGTAATCCGGTCCAAATCACCTTCAATCCGGACCGGATTAGTAGGCGACAAGCGCATATCTCCTCCGAATCCCTTGTTGAAGGCACCCGAACAACTGGTAAAGGCTCCTTTTCCTCAAAGGTTGGCCAAGACAAAGGTAAACTCTCAGTTTAGGAGTTTCTTAGAGGTAATCAAGGGTTTGCAAATCACTATTCCTTTTACTGATGCGATTACTCAAATTCCTTCCTATGCAAAATTCTTGAAAGATCTCATTACTCATAAATTTCTTTTGGAAGAAATCAAAACTGCAGAATTGACTGAGCAATGCAGTGCGGTGATCCAAAATAAGATGCCTCCCAAGATGGATGATCCGGGCAAATTCACCATACCTTGCACCATTGGCAAGACGACAATCGGAAGGGCTTTGTGTGACAATGGAGCAAGCGTGAGTCTCATGCCTAAGTCCGTCTTCGACCGTATTGGTGTTGGGAGGTTGAAGCCGTCAAACATGACTTTGCAACTCGCAGATTCATCGGTTCGGCTCCCTATTGGTGTAATTGAGGACATCCCAGTTAAACTTGGTAAATTCTTTATCCCTGGTGATTTTGTGATAATGGATATGGAGGAAGATAAGGACGTTCCCATCATCTTGGGGCGTCCCTTCCTTAGAACTGCAGGGATATTGATGGACACGAGAGATGGGACCATTCTGGTGAGAGTTGGTGGCGAACAGTGGGAATATTCAATTAGTCAAGCAATGAAGTGCCCAAACCAACTCAACTCGTGCTACAAAATCGAAGCTAAGGAGACACCGGTCGAACAATCGCTTGAGGACCAATACTCGGATGCACTCAGGAGCTATCATGAGTTTCTTTGCGACGTACAGGAAGCAATCGCGGTAGAGGAACCCATCCAGGAGATCACCGACGAGGCAAGCCCTGAAAGCACCAATAATCCGGACCGGATTCTCCCTGATCCAGACCGGATTCGAGGCTCTGGAATTACAGAAGTTTTCTCATGCAACAATCCAGACCGGATCGACTCCAATCCGGACCGGATTCCAGATCCAGAAAAGCCACCTCAAGTCGAACTTAAACCTCTACCCGCCACATTAAGGTATGAGTTTCTCGGACCCAATCAAACATACCCTGTTATTATTAACTCTGCTTTGGATGATGAGCAAACAGAAAAACTCTTGGAGGAACTTAGGGCACATAAGAAGGCAATCGGGTATTCAATAAGCGACTTGAAGGGAATCCACCCCTCGTTCTGCACGCATCGCATATTGATGGAAGATGACCACAAACCCTCCATTGAGGCACAAAGGAGGCTCAACCCAAACTTGAAGGAAGTTGTAAAGAAGGAGATACTCCATTGACGCGGGTGTCATCTACCCGATCTCGGACAGCAAATGGGTTAGCCCAGTTCATGTGGTTCCCAAGAAAGGTGGCACAACCGTGGTGAAGAATGAGAAGAATGAGTTGATCCAAACACGCGTGGTGACTGGTTGGCGCATGTGCATCGATTATCGAAAACTCAACGCGGCAACCCGCAAGGATCACTTTCCATTGCCATTTGTTGATCAACTTCTTGAAAGACTTGCATCTCATTCTTACTTTTGTTATCTAGATGGTTATTCTGGTTTCTTTCAAATTCCCATTCACCCAGATGACCAAGAAAAGACCACTTTTACATGTCCATATGGTACCTTTGCTTATAGGAGAATGCCTTTTGGATTATGTAATGCACCAGCAACCTTCCAACGTGCCATGATGGCCATTTTCTCTGATTTGATCGAAAATGTGATGGAAGTATTCATGGATGATTTTTCTGTTTATGGTACTTCATTTGACACTTGTTTGACTAATCTTTCGAAAGTTTTGCAGCGTTGTGAAGAGGTCAATCTTGTCTTGAATTGGGAGAAATGCCACTTTATGGTGCAAACGGGAGTTGTGTTGGGACACGTGGTCACGGCTAATGGAATTGAAGTTGATCGAGCGAAAGTGCAAGTGATTGAGAAGTTAGGGATGCCGTCAAATGTCAAGGACGTGCGAAGCTTCTTAGGACATGCCGGCTTTTACCGTCGCTTTATCAAAGATTTTTCAAAAATTGCTAAACCTCTCACTAATCTCTTGATTAAGGACATTGACTTTGTTGTTAATGATGATTGCCTTCGTGCTTTTCAGGAATTAAAGAAAGCTCTTGTCACCGCACCAATCTTGCAACCGCCGGACTGGTCCATGCCCTTTGAGCTCATGTGCGATGCGAGCGACTATGCGGTGGGAGCAGTGCTTGGTCAAAGACGAGATAAGAAACCCGTGGCTATTTACTACGCAAGCAAAGTGCTAGACCCAGCTCAAATGAATTACACGACCACGGAGAAGGAATTGCTTGCCATTGTCTTTGCCCTTGACAAATTTAGATCCTATCTCGTGGGGTCTAAGGTCATAGTGTTCACCGATCATGCGGCGATTCGGTATCTCTTGGCCAAAAAGGATGCTAAACCAAGACTCTTAAGGTGGATTCTACTTCTCCAAGAATTCGACCTTGAAATAAGAGACAAAAAGGGATCCGAAAACTCAGTAGCAGACCATTTGTCAAGGCTACACATTGAAGAAAGTGAAGGGGAAGGATTGCCAATCAATGAATCATTCCCAGATGAGCAACTCATGGCAGTGACACGTAATCCGGACCGGATTCCATCCAATCCAGACCGGATTCAAGCCTCTGGAATCGACGAAGTGCATTGTCATGAGGCAATCCGGTCCGGATCCCAACCTATTCGGTCCGGATTGCAGGCGCCCTGGTACGCAGACTTGGCAAACTACTTGGCAAGCGGTGTATTACCTCCCGAGATGAGTTACCAAGAAAAGAAGAAGCTCAAATCAGACGCCAAGTACTACTTTTGGGAGGAGCCCTACTTGTTTAAACTTGGCATAGATGATGTCTATCGCCGATGCATCCCTTATGAAGAAGTTCGACTCGTTCTTGCTCATTGCCACTCCTCAGCTTATGGCGGGCACGCATCCTTCTCCAAAACGGCCGCTAAGGTATTACAATCTGGTTTTTATTGGCCCACCTTGTTTAAAGATGCTCGTTCTTTTGTTTTGTCTTGTGATCAGTGCCAAAGAACGGGAAACATATCCAAGCGGAGCGAGATGCCCCTCAACCCAATTCTTGAAGTGGAGATATTTGATGTTTGGGGTGTTGACTTCATGGGCCCATTCCCATCCTCCTATGGGAACGAGTATATCTTGGTGGCGGTTGATTACGTGTCTAAGTGGGTCGAGGCAATCGCATGCAAGGCGGCTGATGCAAATTCGGTAATCAAGCTCTTTTCAAAGATAATATTTCCTCGTTTTGGTGTTTCCAGGGCAGTGATAAGCGATGGAGGCAAGCACTTCATCAACCGCCAATTCGACAACCTCTTGAAAAAGCACGGTGTCACACACAAGGTGGCAACTCCTTACCACCCTCAAACAAGTGGTCAAGTCGAAGTCTCAAACAGAGAGATCAAGAGCATTCTCGAAAAGACGGTGGCCCGCACACGCAAGGACTGGGCCATGAAACTTGATGATGCACTTTGGGCATACAGGACCGCATTCAAGACGCCAATCGGCATGAGCCCATTCAAATTGGTGTATGGCAAGCCTTGTCACTTACCTGTTGAGATTGAACACAAGGCGCTTTGGGCGATTCGCACACTCAACATGGACTTGCATGCAGCGGGTCAAAAGAGGATTCTTGACTTGCATGAGATGGATGAGGTACGTTTTCATTCCTATGAAAATGCAAAATTATATAAAGAAAAGACAAAATTGTTGCATGATAGGATTATCTCGAGGCGAGAATTCAAAGAAGGCGACTTGGTGTTGCTATTCAACTCGAGGCTCAAACTCTTTCCAGGGAAACTCAAGTCAAGATGGTCCGGGCCATTTCGAGTCATGAAAGTCTATCCTTTTGGAGCGGTGGACATTTGTGACAAGGACTCGGAGCCATTTAAAGTCAATGGGCAGCGCCTAAAGCATTACATTGCTAATCATGACATCGGAGAAGTGATGGTTGTTTCACTTCTCGATCCGCCTGTCGCGACATGAGTAAAATGATGGTCAAGCTAAAGACCTAAAACAAGCGCTTCTTGGGAGGCAACCCAAGAATTCTTCTCTCTTTGCTTTATTTTATTTTATTTCATTTGTTATTTAATGTTCCAAAAGATACTTGAAAATCACAAAAAAAATTATAAAACAATAAAAACAAAAAAAAAATTTAATTAGGACTTTAGATTTTTTTTTTTTTCTTAGGATTTTCAATTTTAGCATTATTTTTCTTGATATGTGTAGGAAAGAGACATGGTTGATTCGTGCTAGAGCACCAAAAGGGACGCAAAAATTGGCATCACGCGCCCGCGCACGACCTCATGCGAATCAATTAAAACCTGCAGTCAAGAAAAGGGCGAGAAGGCCCACACTCCAACGACGAGCCTGCACTTCTTCATACCTTGATCCGATAAGTTCCCTTTTTCCTCCTCTTTATTTTTCTCTGTATTGCATTGAGGACAATGCACTGCTCTAAGTTTGGGGGGAGGGAAGGAAAAATGAAACAGACGTGATTTCACTTTCTAATTTTTGAACCGTCCGAAAAACTTGTGGAAAACTCGAAAAATTTGAAATTTTTGACTTGTTTTGTCTTCTGGATCTCTAATCCGGGCCGGATTCTCTTGAATCCGGACCGGATTCTTCTCTCTGTCCAACACGTTTCTAAACATCCGGTCCGGATTCAAGCCAATCCGGCCCGGATTCTCCTCTGGTGTTTGATATTTTATCACAGTAGTTTTGCGAGGCTTGGAGATTTAATTTAGTGCATTGATCAACTTTTCTCGATGGAATTTCATGCTAAAAACCCTGTGGTTCTTTTCTTTTCACAAAGGTTCGTTTGAATTTCAAAAACTCTTGTTTGTTAAGACGTTTTAGGCTAATTTGTGTACCAATGGACTGAAGAATTTCGAAATTGTACTTGTCTGGATCTGAAAATTGGTTGCTTAAAATTGTTTAAATACAAGTTAGTCAAAACCAAAACTTTTTGCCGAGTGAACGGATTTGTGAGTAGTAAACTTTTGTTCAAAAAAGAGATTTGCCGACTTTTGAAATTATAAGATGAACTTTTTCTGGTTTGAAATTGCTTTTAATGCTTGAATCACCAACGAGCAAACCTAAATTGACTGAAATCTAAATAGTTGTGAAAACGAGGAGTGTTGAGACCTTTTTCCACCAACTCAACCACAAAATCTGAGGGCGGAGCTAGTTGCGAAATTGTATAAAATCCGGACCGACCTCCCTGGTGCGACATGTACCAGTAGCAAAACTTGGAGGGTGGAACTAGTTGCGAGTTGTCAGGAATCTGTACCTCAAAGAACTCGAGGACGATTGGGTAGCTCCGACTAGTTTCATAGTGGACCGTAACAAAATTGCATAAAAAAAAACTGGACCAACCTCACTGGTGCGACATGTACCAGTAGCTTTTTCAAGGTCAATGATACACATCTGATCCTCTAGGGTGTAAAGCCCCACGACTCGACTTGCACAATTCAAATTGGTGAAAATCGAAATTGTTTTTGAGAATGGTTCATTATAAAATTTCTAACTTCGGCAAAATTCTTTTACAAATTTTTGCGAATCATGGAAATGAACGGGCAGATAAACTTGGGTTTGCATTGAGCTTAAATAAAGAAAAGCTAGGGTCCATACTTGTCAATCAAAATTTTCTAAGGGCCAAGAGCTGCATGAATTGGAATGAAACAAACTTAACCCTTGTTTGAGGATTTCAATTGAACAACTGTTGAAAAGCGTGAATTGAAATTGATTTGAACTGTGCACTTGATTAAATTTCTAATCCTAAGTTAATTTCGATTTTAAGTCTAAGTCCTGTCATTTCTTCTAAGTTTAGATTTTTGCTTGGGGACAAGCAAGTTTTAAGTTTGGGGGGATTTGATATCTCATATTTATATCGATATTTTGACCAGACTTCACATCGAAATTATAACTAAAACTGTGATTTTATCTTGTTTTTCGCTTTTGTTTGCCAGATTTGGCACTGCCGTTGCGTTTTGTTTTATTTTTTATAGGAACTCGAAGAAAGCAACAAATAAGCAATGAATTGGATAGCTAGACGACTCATTCCTAGCTTAGATCAAGTCTCGACTCAGCCCGATGCACCGCCTACGCACAAAGCCAACCACTCCACAGCCTATCTCACTCAACCTCTACAATCCAGCCCGGATTCCTCCTAATCCGGACCCGATCCTTATGCAAACTCAATCCAGTGGCTCTAATCCGGTCCGGATTGCATCATGTCCGGTCCGGATTGCCATATAAAGAAGGTTCTGATCAGAAATTAAAGGCGATTTCTTTTATGGAAAGGGAGGTAATTTCGTGTGTGTGATTGAGGGAAGGTAGCTGGACGTCCAGGCAGGCAGGGGAGGCATTTTAGGCGTGCTCCATCTTTGGAAAGGGGGATTCCTGATTCCACAACTTTCTTTCTCTCTCTCCAGCAGCAGATCTAGGGTTTGAGGGTGCTTTTCTCTCTTCTTTGGGCGACTAGGGCAGAGGCTAGGCACGTTTTGGAGCTTGGCTTTGCTGTGGCAACGAGTTCTCAAGGTCTTAGGGTGTTCTCTAGCGCGACGGCAGCGGTTGACAACTTAAAAACTTGGATATTTGTTGTTTCTCTCATACTTTCTCTCTAAATTCTGTTTTTATGGCTTGTATGACTTTATCTCTTGCTATTTGCTTGTTGTTTGAAGTTATGTTAGGCTAAACTTTTAATGCTTTAGGGGTAGATGTAGCTTAGTGATGAAGGAATTTAACCTAGGAATCAAATAAATTTGTAACCTATAGCTAACCTCACTAATCGTTCAGAATATAGCTTTAGGGTCGAACCCAAGGGACGGATCTATGAATACCGGACTTGTCTTTTCTTAAAATCTAGATGAAAATATTTTATGGGATTTTGAGTAATTAAATAGTGCTTAAATTGTAAATGTTTTTGGTTATTTTTGGACTTGGAATAAATTGTTCAAACAAACTAAGTAAAATATTAAAGTAAAGTCTTTTTGAGGTCTTAACAGAATTTAAGGCGCCTTAGGAATTGGATTTCATCTATGTTTGGTTGTTAAATTAGAAACTCAAAATACTTTCGCATTTTAATTTCTCAATTTAACTACAATTAACCTTCTGGTCAATTCGAACACCAATCTGTTCGATTCGAACAGTGTCCTGTTCGGTTCGACCAGATCTCTGTTCGGTTCGACCAGAGGGTAAGGGTGCGTTGGGTTTGTCTACTATGTTTACTAATGTTTTGAGATAGGTTTAAATGGACGAACCTAGCTAATCTAAACCTCAGCCTTCGCTTGTTGGAACAGATTCTGGTTTGTTCACAATCTAACCTAATTAACTTGATTGGTTCACAACTTTTGGTATAGAATTCAATTTGTTAAACCAGTCTATCAGAGTTCTTAGGAGTATTTAGAAGTCTTTTGTACTAATCTAAAAGTTGCACTTTTGATGCAGACTAATCTCCCCTTTCGGTTCTAAGATTTACTCAAAATGCTTAAATCAATTTAGACTTGCTATTCCTAACTTAGACTTACTAGAAGCAGCTGTTCAACTAGAAGGTAATTAGAGAATTCAACAAGTAATTAACTCAAGCAACTAATTAATTCATAATAGACTAGGTCTCAAAACATAGCAATTCATAGCATATCAAACTAACTTCATCCAAACATAGAGTTACTCTCCTAATCCTAAGGCTATAAAAGGGTCTAGCCTAACATAGTATCAAAGCAAACAACAAGAGTTAAACAACAATAAAGATACAAGCCCATCAAATCACAAGATAAAAACATAAAGAAATAAAACCAAATACTCCTTATGCTTTTGATCACGATCTTCAAGGCGATGGAGTGATGCTAGATGGAGATGTCACGTGAAACACTGCTGCCGTCGTCAAAAGGATGATGATTCCCAAGGAGAAGAAAGTACTTGACCCTTAGAAAAGTGGAAGATGGTGTTGAGATGCGAATCCCCTTTTCTTCGGGCCTCTAGGGTATATATAGATATCCCAGGACGCAAGGATGGAAGGCTAGGGCACCAGGGCGCAAGAAATTGCCATAGCGATCAATTTCCATACAAGAAATGCTACCATAAGTGATATGGCGGCAACCTGGTCGGATCGAACAAGTGGGCAGTCGAACCGAACAGGAGAGAGAGAAAGTAGCCACGCAAGCATGCCACTGTGAGGTCCAGTCGGATCGAACAGCCAGTCAGTCGGATCGAACAGGAGAGAGATGTCGCCTGATAGCCATGAGTCTAGGTCGATTCGAACAGAAATCTGTTTGGGTCGACCAGAAGAGAGAATAAAGCCTCCAATGCTAGGAATGAGTCATCTAGCGTGCGTAATACGTCGGGAATCCATCTATACGCTCCAAAGTCATCAGAAATCATCAAAAACCTGTACATAGAAGAGAAGAAACGACGGCAGAACCAAATCCTGGAAAAACATAGCAATTTATCAAATAATTTATTGGTTTGAGTCTATTTTAAGTGCTAAGTACGGTCCAAATAACAATAAATATTGACTACGTCAAATCCCCCCAAACTTAAACTTTGCTTGTCCTCAAGCATCGCCCTAAGCTTAGATTCTTAGACTGTACTTAAATCTAGATCAAGTCATATCTCAAACCAAGAAATCAACATAGAAATCAATTGCTCGTGCCTAAAATTTTCTCACACTTTCAACAAATGAGTCAAACAATAATTTTAACAATAAACCAAGTCAAGTGTTCACAACTTAATCAATACAACTCTTGAGCCTAAGTGAAATCTTTTCCCAAAATTAAGAACTCTAGCCCCTCTTTGATATTTCAAAAGCAATCTCAATTTCAATCACCCGTTCCTTTTCGTATTTCTCAAAAATTTGTAAAAGCCTTTATCAACTCCAGAAATTCTATAATGAACTTTTCTTAAAACAATTTCAATTTTTCACCAATTTTTTTTTTTTTTTTTTTTTTTTTTTTTTTTTTTGCAAGTCGAGCAGTGGGGCTTTACACCCTAGAGGATAATGCGGTATCATTGGCCTTAAGTTTGCTACTAGCACATGTCGCGCTAGGGAGGTTGGACGGGTGTTGCTCGACTATGGCCACGGTACACTTGGGCCATAATACTCAACAACTCCTTTACCAATGCTTTCGCACCGGGTCCGGTAGAAATTAATTACAAGCTCCCCAATTATACCTCGAAACTTTGAGTTATAATTCCTGACAGCTTGTAATTAACCCAATACCCTCCAATTTGTGGTTAAGTTAGTGGAGAAGGCCTCAGTGCGTCCTCGTTTTCACCGCTATTTGAATTAACTTCCCATTTATTGTTGCTCGTTGGTGATTCGAGCGATTAAAAAGCAATTTCAACAAGACAAAGTTCATCTTTTAATTTTCAAAGTCGATAAATTTCTTTCAAAAGTTTGTCAAATACAAATCAGTTCACTCGGTAAAAACTTGTGAGAATTGACTAAGTTTGAAATAACAATTCTAGGCATCCATCATCAAATTCAAATCTCAAAGAAAATACTTCAGTTTGGGTCCATTGGTGCAAGATCAAGTATGATATCAAAACATTCTAGGGTCATTTGAGAAAATTTTTTTTTTTTTGTTTGACTCAAAAACAAGTTCAAGCAGTGTGAGAGTTGTCATTTAAAATCCAAATCGAGAGAGTAGGCAAAACCAACTTATTTCAAAGCCAAAATAATACTAAATTGTGCAGAATATAAGTTCTGGTCGAGTCGACCAAAGCTTTGTTCGAACCGAACGAAGAGTAGAACAGATCAAGTTTTTTTATGAACTGGTCGGATCGACCAGGTACCCGTTCGAACCGACCAGAGAAGACAATTATGCATAAAATCCAAATGAGAGGCGTTCGATTCGACCAGTGCTTGTTCGACTTGACCAGAGAAGAGAAAAATTCGAGAAAAATTGCCCATTTTCACAGAAAAACAACCTTTTCATCCCACAAATCGATTTATCTCCTATATGCCCCCCCCAAACTTATCAAATGCTTGTCCCAAGCATACTTTCACACAGAAATAGCAAATAGGAGAGAAATTGATGGTTACCTTTTAGTAGGGAGGAGGGAGGCTCCTAGAGGAAGAGCCTTGGTTGAAACCACCATCATAGCTTGGGAAAATGCCAAAGAAATCGCCTTGCTGCTCCTGCTGCTGCTGCTCCCCTCCTTGGTCGCCCAGAGATGGATAATAGCTTGGGTCGGAATTTGCAGGGCGCCATTGTTCCTCAAAAAGTGGTGGCATGGGCTGCTGTGGCGGCTCTAGGACTTGCCCTCCAAGGTATGGGTAAAACCCATAGTCGGAGTGAGCGGAGAAGGTTTGCCGTGGAGAAGGAGGAAGCGGTGATGCTTGGCTATGAACCGATTGGGCTTCCGGGCTCATGATCGGATCTTCATCATCACGTGGCCAATACCCTCGTTGCAAATAGAAGCGACTCTCAAATGCCATGTCATAGGCCATGCTAACCTTCCTATTCAAACGATCAAGCTTCTTGGTGCAATCGGCCATGCCCTTGCGCATCTCATCCCGTGTGTCCAAATGAAGTTGAGTGAGGTTGTCCACCATTTGGATGAGATTGTTGGCCCATTGTGGTTGTGTCTCACTCCCTTGAGGAAAGGGTACACGTGGTGGCGAGTTAGGCCTTGTTGATGGCCCCGCTTCATCGGTCTCCATGGGGATGATCCTAGGGATTGGGTGTTGCAATTCCTCCGCTGTCCTAGGAGTCACATAATCATGAGGAATTAGCCAAGAGAGAGAGTTAGAGAGATCTACCCGGTGAGGATATGGAAGAAAGAAGTTGCTCCCCTTGTCACGCACCCACAAATATCGCTCGGATATGTCCCGGCTCTCGCGGAAAATTTGCAAGAAGCGAGCGGCTCGGAACCTATCATCATCATAGACCATGTAGCCGGTGCAAAAGGTTTGCTCGGGTAAAGGTAGGCCCATGCGCTTGGCTAGGATTGTAACAAAGGAGCCCATAGTGATTTTGCCCCTAGCGTTTTCCATATCTCTTTGATAAATCCAGTGCTTCACCATTAACTTGATCCAATCCAATTTAGGGGGTTCGGGTTGAAGCACGTGCCATAGGATGCCAATCTCCTTGTCATTTGTGATATTCACCGTCTCCCCTCGTGCAAAAATTGCAGAGGCAATGGCACGTAGAACGATTCGAAGGGTAGGGTGCTGCACATGCCTAGATTGAAGCCTACCCGCAGTTGAGCCCGTGAGCCTTTCCCATACTTGTCTCCCGAAGACTTCATCATTAGGGTCCCTTGTCCAAGTAGTCTCCTCCACCTCCCCTCTTTCTAACTTGAAAACCACGGACAAGTCATCAAGCCATGCTTTATGAGTATTGTTTCCAAGCCGGAACCAAATGTAATCCCGGCCGTCTCGTTCCATGAGTCGTAGAGAAGAGAGAAACTCTTGGGTGTAGACTTGGTATGCCTTCTCTCGGAATTCCCAAAAGGCGGGGGTAATACCGGCATTGCTCGTGATCTCCAAAAATTGCTCCGCTACCCCAAAGGTTTCCAATGTCTCCATATCCATGAACCTCGTGTGCTCAAAGACCCTATCTCGCATCCTTAGATAGTTTTCAAACATATAGTTCCAAGGCATTTCAAAGTTGGCATCCCTTTCAAATGGTGCTGCAGCGGGGTTACGGACCAAGTCCGGATCGATCTCAGGCCCGATAGGGTGTTGCTGGGGTTGAGAAGAAGAAGCAGCGGCTGCTAGGCGTGCACTAGCACGGGTTCTTGGTTTGGGTGCCATAGGGAAGGGACAAGAGGTGAGGTGATTGCAGGGTTTGGGTGCTCTGGTCGAACCGAACAGGGGGCTGTTCGAACCGAACAGAGTGGTTTAACAGAGGGTTGGCGCTATAAGATGTGCTCTGGTCGATCCGACCAAGGTCTGGTTCGACCTGACCAGAGAGGGTAAAATGTTGGTTCTGACAGGTTCTGGCACGGGTTGACCCGTTTCACTGGTACACCTCAAAATTCGCTGGTACAAACTTGCAAAACCCTCAAACAAACCAATACAAGTCACAATTGAACAAAAGAAAAGGAAGTAGAAGTAATTGGACCTTTGTAAACCTCAATTTCCCAAACTTGCGGTGGTTGGAAATGGGGCAGCGGCAATAAGGGGTTCCCGGCACTCCGTGAGACTTTGTGGCGCAAGAGAAGTGTGCAAAAGTGCTCGGGAAGAAGAGAGAATGCAAGAGAAGCCGGAGTCGCGCCCAACAACGACGGAATGGTCCCGTAGTGGTGTCCCTTCGGCCAAACCTAACTTGAGTCCTTCAAGTGGGCACTTAGGGCAAGGAGAGGGCCCTGGAGTACTTCCCCACGAGAGAAATTGAGAGAATAGCAAAATCGCTTGAAACCTCGTGGAGCGTGCCTTGAAAAACCCGTCGCGAAGGAACTTCAATAGCAAAAACTAAGGACAGTAGTGAGAGGAGAGTAGAGAGGAGAGCAATTTGGGCTTTAGATCTCTTGAAATGGTGGAGAATTGAGGAAGTTGAGATTTTGGGAGAGGTGGTTCGGTTTGGAGAAGAGGAGAACGAGAGAGAGAGATGAAAAATGGGTTGAGTGGGGGAAGGAGAGAGGTAAGGGACGGTTTTGATTAGGCTTAATGGGTTTCGGGTCGGGTTTGGTGGTAACGGCCCTTTGTAACGGCTAGTCGCGACCCCTGGGGCGTCTCCTACGCACTTGAATGGAGGCGTCCCTTCAGGCTATGAAAAAGGCGCCCCTTCAGAAAATGGAGGCGTCCATTGATGCATAATGGGCCCTACATAGACAAAAACCAACTGTCAGCCCAAAATCAAAATGAACAGGCCCAATTATTGCTTTGGTCGAACCGACCAAGATACTGGTCGATCCGAACAGCAACCAAATGTGGCTCTCCTTGCACCGCTCCTTTCAGTCGATTCGACCACCCTTATGTTCGCTTCGAACAGGCTTAGTTCCTGCTTAGGTCCCTCCCCAGCTTCCGTTCGACTCGACCAGAGGTCTGTTCGACTTGACCAGGAAGTGATTTTCATTGATCCTCTTCATGTCATCATGCTGTTGTACTTCCTTGTTCTCTTGCTTCGTCCAGGATGGCATTTCTCCATTGCTTGAGGTGTTGTGCAGTCCATATGAGGTCGATCGGGGTTAGTTGGCTCACGTAACCCAAGGTGCTCTTGCATGGAACGCATCCTTCTTCGTTTAGACTTCGTAATTTACCTACAACAAACAAATACAAATCATTAAACTCTATGTGTAAAATATCTCTTTTTATTTTTCGAATTTTCAAGGATTTTAGATTTTTTTGTTTTTTTTTTTTTTTTTTATTTTTTTTTTATGACAAAGTAAATAAATAGAGAAGAGAAAAGAGTTGAGAAATCCTTGGGTTGCCTCCCAAGAAGCGCTTGTTTACGGTCCCTAGCTTGACCATGCTTCTCTAGTCTTTGTGTAGAGTTGGCTCGCCTAGCTTGATGGCTTGAATCTCTTCTTGAACCTCACTAGCGATGTAGTGCTTCAAGCGTTGTCCGTTAACCTTGAATGGCTCCGAGTCTTTGTCACAAATGTCAATGGCACCGAAGGGGTAAACCTTAACGACTCGGAAAGGGCCGGACCATCTTGACTTTAATTTGCCCGGAAAAAGCTTGAGCCTAGAGTTGAATAGTAGCACCGAATCCCCTTCCTTGAATTCTCTCCTTGAGATCCTCCTATCATGCACAAATTTCGTCCTCTCCTTGTACAATTTGGCACTTTCATATGAGTTCAGTCGTATCTCATCCAACTCATGTAAGTCAAGTATGCGCTTTTCACCCGCCTTGAGGAGATCCATGTTGATTGCTCGGGTTGCCCAATATGCTTTGTGTTCTATTTCAACCGGGAGATGACACGGCTTCCCATAGATAAGCTTGAAAGGACTCATGCCAATGGGGGTCTTGAAGGCGGTGCGATAGGCCCACAATGCATCATCGAGCTTGTTTGCCCAATCTTTTCGGGTTCGAGCGACCGTCTTCTCCAAAATACTCTTGATCTCCCTATTAGACACCTCTACTTGACCACTTGTTTGAGGATGATAAGGGGTTGCTACCTTGTGAATCACTCCATGCTTTTTCAAGAGGTTATCAAAGTTCCGGTTGATGAAGTGTTTTCCACCATCGCTAATTACCGATCTAGGCACCCCAAATCGCGGGAAAATCACCTTAGAAAAGAGTCTAATCACTGAGTTGGAATCCGCGGACTTGCATGGAATTGCTTCTACCCATTTAGAGACATAGTCGACGGCAACCAAGATATATTCATAACCATGGGAACTTGGGAACGGTCCCATAAAATCAACTCCCCATACATCAAAAATTTCAACCTCAAGAATCGGGTTAAGGGCCATCTCATTCCTCTTTGAAATATTGCCCGTTCTTTGACATTGATCACATGTCATAACAAAAGATCGTGCATCCTTAAAGAGAGAGGGCCAATAGAAGCCGGATTGGAGTACCTTGGCGGCTGTTTTGGAGAATGAGGCATGCCCACCATAGGCCGATGAGTGACAACTTGCTAGGATCGCCTTAACTTCATCGTATGGGACACATCTCCTATAAATGTCATCAATCCCAAGCTTAAAGAGGTACGGCTCATCCCAAAAGTAGTACTTGGCATCCGTCTTGAGCTTCTTCTTCTCCTGCCAACTCATTTCAGGAGGTAGGGCACCACTTGCAAGGTAATTGGCTAAATCAGCGTACCATGGGTGCTGATTGTGTGCCATCTTCCTGATCATTCGAGGCTCTGGTCGACTCGAACCAGCATCTGGTCGACTCGAACCAGGATCTGGTCGGTTCGAACCATCATCTGGTCGGTTCGACCAATGCTCTATGGACAGCATTTCGTGGGCCAGGTCAAGCCAGAATTGGTCCTGCTCAGCTGGTCGGATCGAACAGGGTGCTGTTCGGTCCGAACAGGCATCAATTTTCATCAATTTCTCATGTGGGAAAGAGTCATCAATTGGGATTTTAGCATCTTGACCTTCCTCCCAGTGCAGCCTTGACAAATGGTCTGCAACGGAGTTCTCCGTGCCCTTTTTATCTCTAATCTCAAGGTCAAATTCTTGAAGGAGAAGAACCCATCGTATGAGACGCGGCTTGGCATCTTTCTTACTCAAAAGGTATCTAATGGCCGCATGATCAGTGTAGACAATCACCTTAGAACCCACTAAGTAAGGTCGGAATTTGTCCAGAGCAAAAACAATTGCAAGGAGCTCCTTCTCGGTGGTTGTGTAATTTGCTTGAGCCGGGTCTAACACCTTGCTTGCATAGTAGATGGCGACCGGCTTCTTGTCTTTCTTTTGCCCAAGCACCGCTCCAATCGCGAAGTCGCTCGCATCACACATGAGCTCAAACGGTTGGGACCAATCGGGCGGTTGCAAGATTGGGGCAGAGACAAGGGCTTCCTTCAATCTGTGAAACGCATTCAAACAATCCTCATCAATAATAAAATCATTGTCTTTAACGAGAAGATTACTTAATGGTTTGGCAATTTTAGAAAAATCTTTAATGAATCGGCGGTAGAATCCGGCATGGCCTAGGAAGCTTCGCACGTCCTTGACATTCTTTGGCACTCCAAGCTTCTCAATCACCTCGATTTTCGCTTTGTCAACTTCGATCCCTTGAGATGTCACCACATGCCCTAGTACTACACCTTTTTGCACCATAAAATGACATTTCTCCCAGTTCAAAACCAAGTTAACCTCTTCACATCTCTGCAAGACTTTAGATAGGTTAGCAAGACAAGAATCAAAACTAGTACCATACACTAAGAAATCGTCCATAAACACTTCCATTTCTTTTTCAATAAAATCAGAGAAAATTGCCATCATAGCACGTTGGAAGGTTGCGGGTGCATTACAAAGACCAAAAGGCATTCTTTTGTAGGCATAAGTGCCATATGGGCAAGTGAAAGTGGTCTTTTCTTGGTCATTTGGATGAATTGGTATTTGAAAGAAACCCGAATAACCGTCTAGGTAACAAAAATACGAGTGATTAGCTAATCTTTCAAGCATTTGGTCAACAAAAGGAAGAGAAAAATGGTCCTTGCGAGTCGCCGCATTGAGCTTGCGGTAATCGATGCACATCCTCCATCCGGTTGCTACTCGGGTTTGAATCATCTCGCCTTTGTCATTCTTGACCACCGTCGTGCCTCCTTTCTTTGGGACCACATGGACCGGGCTCACCCACTTGCTATCGGAGATTGCATAAATGATACCCGCATCGAGGAGCTTGAGAATCTCCTTCTTGACCACCTCCTTGAGGTTGGGATTGAGTCGCCTTTGTGCCTCTCGAGTCGGCTTATGATCATCTTCCATGAGAATTCGATGTGTGCAAAACGAGGGGTCAATGCCCTTCAAATCCTCAATCGAGTAGCCAATTGCACCTCTATAGGCCCTTAGCTCCATTAAAAGCTTCTCCGTTTGGCCTGCATCTAGCTCTGAGTTAACAATAACTGGGTATGTTTGACTTGGGCCAAGAAATTCGTACCTTAACGATGCGGGAAGAGGTTTCAACTCGACTGTTGGAGGCTCTGGTCGACTCGGACAGGCTCTGGTCGGATCGAACAGGTCGCCAGATTGGGGTTCCATGCCTGGACGAGGCTCTGGTCGACTCGAACAGGGGTCTGGTCGAATCGAACAGGTGGTCGAACAGGCCATGCTGAGAGTGGCGTTGCCTTCTTCCTCGACTTCCATGGTCTCTTCTACCCCTATTGCTTCTTGCATGTCACATAGGAAGGCTTGGTAAGTTTCCAGAGCTATTTGGTACTGGTCCTCAAGAGACTCTTCAATTTCGGGTATCTCTTGGATCATGAAGCAAGTTTTCGCGGGGTCGGGGCATTTCATAGCATGATCTATTGAAAATAGGAGACGCTCCCCCCCCACTCTGACCAAAATTGTCCCTTCCAGGGCATCCATCATTACACCGGCTGTTCTAAGAAAGGGTCGACCCAAGATTATTGGTACTTCTTTATCGACCTCCATTTCCATGACCACAAAATCGCCGGGTACTAGGAATTTTCCAACTTGCACAGGGACATCCTTTAAAACGCCCAAGGGTAGCCGGGTTGTGGAATCGGCGAGCTTAAGGGTCATGCTCGTGGGTGTAAGCTCTCCAATTCCAATCGTTTCAAACACCGACTTAGGCATGAGGCTTATGCTTGCTCCCATATCACACAAGGCTTGCATAACAGTGGCTTTTCCAATAGTGCAAGGAAGGACGAACCTACCTGGATCCTCAAGCTTGGGTGGCATGCGGTTCTTCAAAGCCTCACTGCTCTTGTATGTTAATGCCACCGTTTTCAGCTCCTCCATGGACCTTTTGCCCGTGCAAAGCTCTTTCAAGAATTTGGCATAAATGGGCACGTGGGCAATTGCGTCGGTGAAAGGAATTGTAATTTGCATTTGCTTGAGCATCTCCCAAAAGATTCTAAACTGAGCGTCTTCTTTGGATTTTACCAAGCGCTGAGGGAAAGGTGCAGGAGGTTGGTAAGCAGGCACTGGTGTTTCAGCACTGCTTTTATCCTTAGGTTGTGCCTTTTTAGCCTCCTGGTCGGACCGAACGGTGGTCTGGTCGACCCGAACAGGCTCCTGGACTTCCACATGGCCTTGTGCAGCTTGGTCGAGCTCTACTATGGGCTGGTCGGATCGAACAGGGGGCTGGTCGATCTGACCAGAGAGCTGGTGTTGCTCGTCAGCCGGCATAGGAGGGTCTTGATACTCTCGTCCGCTCCTTAAGACGTGCATGGCTTTGATTTCAGCATTTGGGTTAACTAGAGGCTGCCCTGGAAGCTTCCCTTGAGGTCTAGAAAATTGTTGCTCCATCATTCGCTCCAGGCGTTGCAAGGAAGCGGCACTACCCTTTAACTCATTTGTGGTCGCCTTGAGCTCATCCAACCCCTCGGCCATCATCAGGTTGAATTTGCCTTGCTGATGCATGAACTCTTGGACGACCGGAGGAACCCCGTCTGTATTATAGACTGATTTCCTAGAAAACGGTCCATTAGAGTTGTTAGGTTGCTGATCTCGTCTAGGGGGCTGCTGATTCTGTCCCTTGTAATTGTACTTGGGTTGGTAGGGCCGGTCAAGAGTGGATTTTTGCATTGTATTCTTCAGATTTGGGTCATTCATGTGCTCCCAATTTCTTTGCTCACCCTCATCCAGTGAATAGCTCCGGTTGAAAATATGTCTCGGGTAATAGGAAGGTTCGCTATTCAAAGAGTTCACTTGAGCCATGTCATCATTGATTTTAACAAGGGGGCAATCGGGAGATTTATGCCCTTCTTCGCCACAAGCACCACATTCGTTTGAGTAGAGATGAGACCCTTGGGCGGATTGATAAGATGCTAGCTTGGCTTCCAATTCAGCAATCCTCTCATCTCTAGTAGTGATCTCATGCACTTGGTGCTTCGCATGGCCAGAGCGACGGGGGTTGGGGATTGGATACCATGTATAGTTCCGCGCGCAATGATCGAGTAGGTCTCGCCCTTGAGTCGCATCAAGCCGTTTGAATGCCCCACCTGAAAGTGAATCAATATTAATTTTGATATTGTCATATAGACCGCTATAAAAGTTTTTAATCAAAAGCCAGTCTTGAATCCCATGGTGTGGGCATGAGTTTTCAAGATCCCTAAATCGCTCCCAAGCGTCCCTCATTGTTTCATCATCTTTTTGGGCAAAGTTGTTCAATTCCCTCCTAATTGTATCAGACCTATCAGTTGAGAAATATCTTTCTAGAAAAACTTGTGCCATTTGATCCCAAGACCGAATTGAACCCTTTTTCAAAGTCTTATACCATTTGCGGGCACTATCTTTAAGGGTGAAATGAAACAGTAACAGCCTAATTGCTTGTTGAGAAACCCCATTAATTTTAATCAAACGTGTGCAATCAATGAAATTTTGTAAATGAGCATGAGGGTCCTCTTTGTCATCTCCGTAGAACGGAGTTTGTTGGACTAGTGAGACATGATTTGGAGAGATTAGCATGTTGTTGGCCGCGATGCCCGGAATCAACACGGGCCCGCCCACATCTTTGGCATTCGGGGCTCCGTATTCTCCGAGTGTCCTTTCACGGCCTTGGCCATCCTCATCATCAGAGTTGTGGACGCTAGCCTCGTCCTCTTGGGTCCAGCGGCGACGCTCGTCTTCTAATTCCCTTCGTTGTCCTGTCAGAGCGTCCCGCTCTACTGCGAGTTGAGCCTCTCTTTGCTCGAGTTGGAGACGGAGGTTCTCCAGTTCTTGTGTGCGCTGGGCAATGGCCTCGGGAGTGAGTTGGTCGGCCATCGCAGTGTTTTCTTCTCTCTGTTCGGGGTGCTGGTCAGATCGAACAGAGCCCTGGTCGGTTCGAACAAGTGGGCAGTCGAACCGAACAGGAGAGAGAGAAAGTAGCCACGCAAGCATGCCACTGTGAGGTCCAGTCGGATCGAACAGCCAGTCAGTCGGATCGAACAGGAGAGAGATGTCGCCTGATAGCCATGAGTCTAGGTCGATTCGAACAGAAATCTGTTTGGGTCGACCAGAAGAGAGAATAAAGCCTCCAATGCTAGGAATGAGTCATCTAGCGTGCGTAATACGTCGGGAATCCATCTATACGCTCCAAAGTCATCAAAAATCATCAAAAACCTGTACATAGAAGAGAAGAAACGACGGCAGAACCAAATCCTGGAAAAACATAGCAATTTATCAAATAATTTATTGGTTTGAGTCTATTTTAAGTGCTAAGTACGGTCCAAATAACAATAAATATTGACTACGTCACTTAGGGTTTGGATTGCTTGATTTACTCTTTTGGTTGATGGAAGAAGTCAATTACCTTTGGGAGTTTTATTGATTTGCTTGTGTTTTGTGTTTATTATTACTTGTGTTGCTCTGCTTGTGTACGGCCGCACTTGTTTGAGACATCAACTCATTATAATAACTGAACCTTTCACTAGTATTTCGAGGTAGGTCAATGGCGAAAGTCGACCAGTTAGTAACCAAAAGTAAACACTTCTAATTAGGCGAAAGTCTAAGTTAGATATCTCGCAGAAAACCAATTGTAAACTCGAATAGGTCCACCGGCAAACGAAAGTTGAGGGTGCAATGCATTCGATGAGGGTTAACACTAGGTTCTATACCAAATACCGTACCCAATAAGTGACAGCAAAGGGTTAGGGAGTTTAGGTATGGCTAGATGGACCCTTGACTTGAATAAATCAGCAATTGAGTAAATCACAGCATTCACGCAGTGGAATCCGGACCGGATTGGCCACGATCCGGACCGGATTAGTGAAACAGAGACACGAAAGTGGTATGTTTCGCAACCCTGTGACCAAACCTAAGTGAAATCGAACCCTAAGGCATTTTTAGCATCATATATTAAACTGTTAGAAAATCCCAAAAATATTTACTCGCATTGTTTTGAATTATTTTCATATTTACAATTGCATTCCTTAATTTATCTTTCATTTATTCTATTTGTGACTCAAAAACTTTTCTAAACTTTTACTGTCTAGATTTAACGAACCAATAAGAATAGTAATCATACCCATCTCTGTGGGATCGACACCTTTACTTTGCTATAAACGACTAGTCGAGTACAAGGTTAATTTGTTTGACCCTGGTTTACACCTCGATCAATTAACATCATAAAAGGAGAAACGGTAGGAGGTTACCTCTTCCGAAATCGTATTCGGAAGGCTCGACCTTTGCTTAGGAGTCGATGGCGTGCTCTCCTCTTCATCTCCTTCATCTTAGGTCCACCAAAAGCATTAACCAACTTCTCAAGGCCTTGTGCTAGCAAAGCATGAGAAATTAGCTAATCCAATTATTTCCCTTCTTCAATTAAATCATTATTTAATCTAAGAGGCTATTGCTCAACTCATGAGTACCTAACCAAATGCAATTAAACAACTCAAGTGGCAGCAAAACAATTTTTGCTCCATGATTAGAGAGGTGGCGGCTAGGAGATTCAAGGAGAGAGAGATTATTAGGTTTTTTATTACTCTTCAATATATCATTTATATATGCTAAGTTAATCTAATCCCTTTAATAAAAACCACTCCTATCTCCATCAGGCCGGCCACGCTATGGGCTTCCAAGCCCATAATGCTTGGTATTTAATTCATTTTTAATTCCATCTTAATTGCATTTGTAATTCGGCCCATTTCGGTATATTGAAATATTTCGATTTAATTTATACAATTCACACAATTGTATTAATTGAGTTGAACAAATTTAATTATCAATATAAGTTAATTATTATTAGATTAGCATATGCATTAATTTAATTTCATATGATTCATTTGAGTTAATTAATTATAACGGTTCGCAACGGTATATAATTAATTAATCAACTTATCATATATTACATTCTCCAATGCAAATTAAACTAAAATAATGCACTGTTACTTAAAACTTTATTTGTGTGACCCTCGAGGATTTATGTCATGTTGGCCATGGAAATTAAATCGTTATTTATTTCCAATAATCATAAGCGGTATCTAGCAACACGTTATGATTCCCAATTAACATAGATAAATATTGTACCACTACAGTACTTCAATCCTGCATAAGAAAAATATCTTATTATTTTGATTCTTACGTCACATGATATCCTTCTATAATCCAAGATAGGAATGTGTCATTCTTGCAGATTATACGTTTCTTGATCTAGAGTTGATCGCCTAGTTGCGCGCATACGATCCAACTCCATCAAGGGGCCCAGTTGATATCATCACTCACTAGGTGAACTAATGAGGGACATACGGTTGTCTTGATGAACAGTTTCTCCCCGCACAATTCAAGAGAACATAAATAAAGTCCGTATAGCAGCCCTTATCAGGAATCAACGTTAGACGATATTTATAGAACCTATCCTCATGTGGAGAAACCGAATCATCTCAAACTCAGAATCAAACACTTATGAAATAAATAATGACACGTAACACAATCCATATATTTATTTCATTGGGTCATGTCCTGTGCTATGTTCTAGTAACATACACATATGCAATTAAGTCGGTAACTCCTTACCTATGATTTGTAGAACTTAATCATCACTTAACTTGCATACTAATCTTATATGATAATTAATGTTCCTTGTTAATTATCAAGATTATGGACTCTTTAGAGATATTATTGTCATTCTGACGAATGATCTACAGAGATCTAAAATTCAAATCCTCAACCTGAATGATCTGTCAATAATAAACTCTAGGAACAAATGATCAAGTATCATCAATAACATAAACTAACATAATAGTCACCAACTAATTGACTTCTAGGACATATCTCCAACAGTCTGTCCTGAGCCTGGAACGGTCCGTTCCAATCAGCTGATACTTGATTTGTCATCTTACTTAACTATCTGTCGAGTGTTTTTATGCAAATTTAACTAAACATAACTTACAGACTTGCGCTCTAACTTCCGTCCAGGTCAAGTTGAAAGGTTTGGTTTAGGAACCCCTAAAAACTCCTAAATTTCAATCCGTTCTTGGTTCCGGTGTTTTAGACTACTTTCTGGGTCTTGGTAATCCCTCAATCTTCCGATTTACGGGCAAAACTCTAACTACTTAATGCCTGGTTAAATCCTTTCGGGTATCGCCTACCAAACAGTTTTGAATGCTAACTTATTTTTTGCAATTTGATTTGTATCCGACAGTTAAACTAGACCTTTGTTTAACGAGACAATCAGATCAAACAATAATAGAATTAAGCAAGCAATTAATCAATAATAATTCACAGAAAACATAACATAACTTAACTCAACTAATAATTAAGCTTTCAAACAAAACAAGCAAGTAAGCAACTTAAAAAAAAATTTATCAAACCATAGCCCCTAAACTACTTTACTCTAACAAATCCATGCAAGAAAAAACATGTTTCATCAAGTACAGATACATAGAAAAAGAGAAAAATCAAGTTATAACAAGTAATGCTCGAAATCTCCACGATTCTGTGCTCTGTCCTACTAGGGCGGTCCGGCCTGGCCCTGGGACGATGCGTCTCAGGAGTTGGCTGGTCGTCTCAGTAGACTATCTCCTTTTGTGAGTTGATTTTAGGCTAAAACTAGGGTTTCGAACTTAGCCTTGGCTTGGGGACAAGACAAAGCTTATATAGCAGTCATTAGGCGGTTCTATTCATGGTAGAAGTGCTTTCTGGAGGCGGTGGAAGTAAAAGAAACCATTAGATAAAATCGTTGCTCTATTTTTAGAAGTCCGGATTTGGCTGGAACAGACCGTTCTGCCGGTGGGACGGTCCGTTCTGGACAGGTCTAAACAGGTCCTTTTGAGCATCTTCTCTTTTGGTTGGGACGGATCGTTCTGCCGTTGGGGCGGTCCATTCCAACTGCCTGAAGTCTTCATTTTGATTGATTTTTCTCGGTTATTCGTGCCAAATAAATGACGAACATGTAAAAAAAACTTGTTGGGCTACGGCTGAATTGACTTTCCTACATCCTAAATTAGCAAAATTAGAGTAAAAACACTTGTAATTGATCAAAATTTGAGGCATATTCTGATTAAAAATTAAGTACAAAAACCACACATCAGTCATTGCCAAATTATTACAAGTGGATACCATATCCATTATCTATTAATATGATGCCAGTGCCAAATTATTAAGTCATTATCAACTCCTTTATTTCCGAAAACATATCTAAGGAATGAGAACTTATGTTTGGGTCCAGTGTACAATGTCTTGTGTTAGCTGCAAAATAATAATAATAATAATAATAATAAATAAATAATAATAAAAGAAAATTCTAGAGAAGTAATGTCAAAGGAAAATATAATGCGTGATATGTGACTGGTGTTGGTGGTTAAACCGTCAATGTGTTGTTGATGGCTGCACGAAGAATCCTCTCAATTTGTCTGTTGAGAACTTGACATCAAAACAATAACGTTTTAAGTTTTTTTTTTCTTTTTTTTTTATGAAAATAACGTTATAAGTTACAAGGATTTGTGTTTCTGTTCAACAGAGAACGTTAGAAAATTAATCAGGCAGAATTTAAATTTCTTACAATAAAAAACTATATAATCTATAAACATTTAAATTGATAGTTTTAGTTAAGTATCTTAGTGATACTATCAAGGAGTCGAAAGTACAATTTGTCAATAACTAAATATCGCTAGGCCGTGTCCGTCACGTATCAGACGCGCTTATTAAACTCCTGTTCATCCGCGTACACAGTAATTCACATATTCCGTTAACTTAACGAAATAATAACACTAGTTTGGTGTGATGTTCAATCTTACCCCTTATAGTTTTGTTTCCTTCTTCACTCAATGATGAGTTTTGTTTCCTTGTTCAAACAATGATGTGATGTTATCTTCTTTCTTGCAATCTAGGCGTGGGATGTTTTATACCCGGCCATGTTCAGCTTCTTTCCGTGTCTCCTAAAATAAATGGACCGAATTGTGTATTATTAAAGAGAAGATCCTTTACAAATTTGCATTTTCAATGTCCCACATATTAATGGTTTTCTAAAAGCCTAAAATTTAGTTGATTAGACATTTAGACTGCAGATTTAATTAGCTGGCTTCATCATACCAAATTAATACCAATTGATTTTGTAAAACATAATATATACGGTGAATCTTATTTATTTATTATTATTATTATTATTTTTGCAACTTTAGTTGGGTATAGAAATTCGGTTTGCTATGAAATGTATTCATAATTTTATTTTATTTTATCTATCATTTAAATAATTTAATTTTTATACCCGAATAACATTATCCTTAAAAGAAACTACGTTTTATTAGAAATTGTTTCAACACAAAGGATGTGCCAGCGTACCTTACATAGCACTTATTGGACCTTTTATCTAGATATGCTCACCTTTATCTTGGATTCTTGGTATGCTCACCTTCAGTTTGGCAATTTTTCTGGCAAACTCGAAAGCATGTCTAGTGGAATTAAATATAGTTTCTTAAATATATATATATTAATTAGGATGAAATTACGTCAGCAATTAATTGGGGCTTTTAAATAGGATAAAAACAAACTATTCGAATTATAAAATAAAATTTCTTACGTAATAGAAAAATGTTTTTCGAATATATTATACATGTATGGTTAGAATGTAAGATAATCTTGTTTCGGTATGCCGGAGCTTTCCCACAAGGATGCTGCCATGACGGTTGTTTATTTGTTTGCATCGTAATTTGTTATTTTCTAGTATATGGATATATAGCAAAATACCTATCACATTTATGATTCTAAGGATGCGTTGCAACGAAGCCTATACAAGAACCAGCACTTATATTTACAAGTTGCATCATGCATGTTGCATTAAAGGCTCCGTTTGGATGGATGTAAGAATAAAGAAATAATTTCTTCCTACTTCCAAATTTATTATAAACAATCCAAACTCTTCACAAAGTTACACACTTCTCAATACTTCTTCTCTTAGGCTCCGTTTGGATAAGGTGTGGGAAGAAGGGAAGAAGGAAAGAAGTGGGAAAAAGTATTGAGAAGTGTGTAATTTTGTGAAGAGTTTAGATTGTTTATAATAAATTTATTCATTTATTCTTTCTTTCCTTCTTCACAAATAGAATCCAAACGGAGCCTTATTCTTCTTATTCCCACACCATCTAAACGAGCCAAATTTAATCAAGGCCTATTTTCAATAACAAAGGACAGATTAATTATTTTATTTTGCTCGACCCTCAAAAAAAAATTATTTTATTTTGCTCAACTTTTACACAATTACGAATGATTTTAAGTACGTACGTAGGGTGTCTGGGTGTGTGTCTTCTCTTCTGAATGACTGTGTTTGGATGAGCCTATGAATAAGGGAATAACTTCTTCCTACTCTCATATTTATTATAAACAATATAAACTCTTCACAAAGTTACACACTTCCCAATATTTTTTTCCTTATTCCTCTTATTCCCACACCATTCAAACGGAGCCAATATGAGTCAACTATATATGAATATTGTTCTAGCTGATGTGATCATTCAAAAAAATGAATACCTCGTAGCAATATTTTTAGAGAGTTTGACAACCGTCAAAGCGATTTGATGGATCGCTCCGTCAAACCCGATTAAATCTCAAATTTAAAAATTTTAAATGACTGATTCAAATAGCTCAATGTATTATTCATATTAAAATCTCTTTGTGGAATAACTTTTATATTTTTTCAAATTTTTTAAGTAAATTTATCAGATGTTTTAAAACTGTTGTTATTTGAGAGGTAGAACAAATTAGATCAAGAATTTAAAAAATTTCCAAAAAAATAATAGAAGTTTTCTAAAAATATATATAAAATTTGGTCAAAAAAAAATTTCAATATGAAGATCACATTGAACATGATTAGAATTGATCATTTGAACATTCGAATTTGAGATATGGTCGAGTTTGACAGTCTGTCCATATACCGATTTAATTTTAACATTTCGCTTATTTTTATAAAATTATTGTTTCAGATGAATATATATGTTTTGATAGGTGTTAATTATTAATGCAATGATATATCATATTTGCTGAGCGCATGATGTTCACAGTTCACATCAGCTTCTTTTACCGTTTTCATTTTATTATTGTAGTTTCATTTTCCTCTGTCCAATATTATTTTAAAAAAATACACCTATAATACTAAAAATATTATAAATATATGTATTATTGAAATAGAAAGGGGTGACATTGACACCCCTTTCTCTATTCAGTGGTCCTAAACTCCAAATTAGAATACTACAATATAAGTTCGTATGTCCGTACAAGAAGACTATTCCATATTCTTCAAGGTGCATATATGCAAAAGTCTCTTCTGAAACTTTTCCAAAGAGAACCCGAAATTTATTGTTTACCCTGTGGAGAACCAAAACCTTTGTTCTCTCTCTCTCTCTCTACTTTCCCTCGCGGTAGCGCCATTAATGGTTTCTTGCGCCTTCTCTCCTTCGCGTTACCAGAAACTTTAACCTAACTTCCTTTATACGTAAGCGGAAGCTTCTTTGTACGAGATCTCAAAGAAATAGAAGAGCATTGACATCAATTTGCCCACTTCCATTGCTCCACTTCAGTACAGCGATCTGAGGTTCCTAAGCTTTCTTATAATTCTTTACCTAATTGGGTCTGTTAAATGGAAGGATATATCCCTCAATGTAGCTTGATTGTGTGTAATTTGGTAGCCATTGACTGAGATTTGTTGATCGTTTCCCACCCTAATGTGTGAAGTTTACTAAGTAATTTCCAAATTCCATGCAATTAGTAGGTTTAGTTTTCTTTTAATTTTATAAATCTCAACGAAGAGAGATTGTGTGAGCGTGTGTGTGTGTGTGTGTGTGTGTGTGAGAGAGAGAGAGAGAGAGAGAGAGAGAGAGAGAGATGGCTTGTTCCAGGGACTTCTTTTTTATTTCCCCTTTTTACTGCCCTTAATTAGTGTGAAAGCTGGAGGTGTCCTTGAAACCTCCTTGAACAGCTAGTGTCAGCTTGTATGTTCAATATCCTCACTTCGCAGCAGCAGCTTCAAGGGCTCCTGCATCATTTTTGATTGAGGTGGCCTGAGCCTTTTATGCACATGACCAGAGTTCTTATTCGGAAGGAATTGAACAATATTTCATATATAATTATACGACGTGCTAATAGGTAGTTTGCTGGAATTCCTATAAAAAAAAATATCTGTTCTAGGAAAAGAAACGTGTATCGTTCTTCTTGGTAAAGTATACCAATGGCCCTCTCTTATCTCCTTTCTCTTATACAAGTTCAATTAAGTACCTATTAGCATATCTTGAAGTTTCAATATTGATATTTCCGCTGGTACATGTTAGTATAAGATCAAGCAACTAGCACATGTATGAAAGCTTGGATGATAGGTGCAGGGTCTGTACTGAAATTGAGATTTTTTAGAGCACAAAAGGTTATTTTTCTAATGTACTCTTTTATCTCTTGTAGATTTTATCCTGACTTGGATCGCAAGGAAAGAATGTAGAAGCAAAGTATTATTATAATAAAAAGAAATATAAAAGGAAGATGGAGGTCGAAAAGGCTAATTCAAAGAGCAGTGGCTTCTTTAAAATAATTGATTGGGGTAAAAAGCCCAAAAGGAAATTGTTTGCCAGCTTACCTGCCTCTGGTAAGTGTTCAAGGAAAATTTTTCATCTGGGCCCTTTCAAAGTTGCATCATAAACTCCTTTAGGAAAAGAAGTGTCTCTGTACTGCTGAAAAACTATAGAAAACATCCACGATGCTCCTCTGCACATTCTCAAAGTACCTCTTGTTTTATTACTATTGTACAGAAAGACACGCTAAGGGGTATTTTGGATTTCTCTCGAGGACTGAAAATGTCATATTATTTGCCACAGTGATCCTGGTTTTACTTTGCTGGTTGTAAAGTTTTAAATGAGTGATTGATATTGATATTTGTTATTTTCTTTCTGCAGATAAATTAACTGATGGGAAGCAAGTAATCGACATTGTATCGAGCTCAAGATCGAATGTGGTGGGCTTTATTTTTCTATTATCATAATCTGTCTTATAATTAAAATCTCTACATCCCTTTTGCCAAGCTACCATTATGCACTACATTAATCTGTTTTTTTCCCAATAGTGAGAACACACTACTTAATCTGTTTTTTCCCAATAGTGAGAACCTCCTAAGCCAATTCTACTAGTCAAAAGTCTTGTTAATTGTTCTCTAAAGAAGGGGAACAAACTAATTTGTATTTCCCAGGGAATAACCTTATTAGGAATCCTATGTGCATGCCTTTTATTCTTATACAACTTCATTCCTAAAATTCTTAGGTTGAAGATGATGCAACAGTTATGTCAAACATTAGAGGAACAAGTGAGTGTTCTTCTTCAGTGACTGAAGAGGAAGGAACTATGAAAAGACCGCCAAGTGTTGTTGCTCGGCTAATGGGTTTGGATTCCATTCCCATCTCAATGCAGTCTGAGCCTCTATCTCCTCCTTTACAGCTTGGTCCACAGAAAAGTGTTGAATTAAGGCTTCACAAGATGCCGAGTAGCCCCATTGAACGGTTTCAGACAGAGATTATACCACCAAAAATGGGTAAAACGATACCAGTAACTCGGTACAAGCCTTTGTCTCCAATAAAGAGCTCCAATTTCATATCTGGTCGAAATGCTGCTCAGATAATGGAGGTCGCCTCGAGGATTATAGAACCTGGATTGAATTTGGCTTCAACGCCTGTGTACGATTCAAGGTCTCTTATAAGAGGGAACCCAAAACCTCTTAACAGAAGGCTCAGTGTTTTAGGTGGAGACAACTTGGATGGTGCAAATGGGATGAGGAAGACACCTGTAACAATAAATCAAGGTAGGAAAAATGCCTCAAAAATAAATGGCACCACGAATCCTAGCAGGTCAAACAACCAGAAAAGAACTCCAGTACAGAATAGCAGGAAGCAGAATATTCCTGGTACAAAAACCGGTTCTCAAAGGTTATTGAATGGAGATATCAGCCGTACTGGTGATGCCTCTGTTGGGAAGAACCGAGTCTCCAATCATATCAAAGGGGGTGGAGATTCGAGGATGGCCAAGAAAACCAGTTCTCGTGCAAGGAAGTTCAGCACAATCTCGGAGGCAAGCCAAGTTACAAATTCTAATAACAATAATATATTGGTGAGAAAAAGCGAGAGGCGTATCAACCACAACTTAGTGGTGGAGTCACAGCTGAGAAGCAGTGCCATTACCAAAAAAATTGGTACAAATGGTATCAATACTAATAACATTGTATCTTTCACATTCACCTCCCCAGTAGATAAACTTCATAAAAAGCGGGTCTTGCCAGCAGACTTATCGCATGGGGGTACGATAGATGGAGATTATTTGGGGATTCTGTTGGAACAGAAGCTGAGAGAACTGACATGTGGGTCTGAGTCCCCATACAGGAGATCACTGAATATGGTTGCAACCAAAAGATGTGAATCAGAGCTATATTGTTCTATGAAAGCTGATTCTGGGGCCTTGATGAAAGAAAAAGAGCCATTTTCATCTAGCGGGGCCCATGATATGAAGGTACATCTGTTTGTAGTGTAGTACTGTATTCATGAATTTATGGTATTGTACTTTTTGGCAAGATATAGTACTTGTCTGGCTAAAGTTGCTTACATCTCTTGTTCTTCACAATAAGTTTCCAAAAAAGGTTTTGCCACTTCCAATGTGCTAAATTGGACAGATGGGGACAAAGTTAAAGCTATTTGGGTTGGTGTGTCAGGTGAGGATGGTTTGTGCTAATTAGAGGCCAAATTGCTAATCCTGAGTTAGGCGTAAACAACATTTAGTTGTATTTGGATTTATTGCAGAACTGAGGACTCATTTTGTTCAATTTTGGCGGAATTGTATGATTGAAGGTCACGTGGATGTACTTTGGTTAAACAAGGACAATTAAATTATAATTGTGTGCAACTCAGTTAATTTTCATATAAATTTGCAATTAAGAGACCAATTGGTTTTTATAGGCCTTAATTCACTATTTTCGGAGTTATGTCATACTAACCTGCTACCTGTAGTGCATTACCAGTTGTTCGATTTTCTCCTTGAGTTGCTTCTTTTTGGCAGTCAATTTTTCTTTTATTTTGCTAAACAGGAGACAGAGGGAGAAAAGGAAACAATTGCCAGTTTAAAGGAGCCTGATCAAGCAAATAGTTTAAGCCCTTTTTCTACACTAGAAGCACCTCCTTCAATGGAAAGCTGTAACTCATCAGAGAGCTGGGAAAGCTCAAAAGATATACATAATCTGCCAGGTAGTTGACTAACGCCAGTCATGTACTGATCAGTGCTTAGTCTATATATTATCTCAGTTATATATAAATTTTGTTGCTTCTGGTTCTGTCCGTATAAGGCAACACTTGCCTCAAATATCTTACCTATAGTACCAGATTGCAACTTGTTAACAGAGCTTTGGTCGCCTGTAGTCCTGTACTGAATTGCTTCCAGTCCTGTACCAACAGTACTTGCTGCTGCTTGTTGGGCAAATCTGAGAAAGTACTTGCTGTGCTTTCCTGTTCTAATCTGTAAGATATATTATAGTTCTATGCTTACATTCCAGGAATGAAGGCATGTACTTCCTTTCGTTTTAATGAAGGCTTAGAAGTAGAAGATGAAACTTCGCCATCTGAATCTGACTACTCACTCACCGCAACTACTGACTTACCTTCATCTGAGATTGCTGATACAGCCATTTCATTTGGAAACACAAACATCGACAGCCCTGAAATAGCCTTGATCAGAGAAATCATAAATTCCATAAATATCACAGAAGTTTGTTGCAATGGCTTCTACCTTGATGAAATTGAAGTGAAAGAAGAGGAGGGAGAAGTCAAAATTAGCCGAATAATGCTACTTGGTTGTGTGCGTGAGTTTCTAGAGGAAAAATGTAAATACTACTTTGGATCAGGTTACCGTCTATGGTCTCAGGGTCTTCTATTTATAGGAAAATTATCAGCAGAGAAATTGTATAAAGAGATATGGGTTGAGAAGGGTGTTGATGAGGAAAGCATGGTGGATGTGTTGGTTGATGCCGATATGAGCAGTCAAGTGGGGAAGTGGGTTAATTTTGAAATCGAATCTTTTGAGGTTGGAGTAGAGATAGAAAGAGAGGTTTTAGATTCATTGATTGATGAAATGGTGGCCGATTTGTTGTAGCCTTTTTCTAGATTATGCTGTGTAACTTCTTGGTTGACAAGTTCTTCCCCCATTAAGTTGTATATCTTGTGTGGCATTTTTTTTTTTCTAGTTTTGCTTTTTCAAGCATTCCTGTCGAACCCCCTCCCCCTCAAAAAATAGAAAGGATAAATTGAATGAGTACAAAGAAGCAAAGACAAACACGCTCGCATTAAATTGGGGGAGGTTCAGTGTTCAGTGTTACGTCCCACCTATTGTAATTTTTCTGCACTTGCAAGTTAACAGTCCTTGGTCTCTTCCTGTCGTCTCTCTTCACATGAAGTCTCTTTCTAGAGTTCATCAGGAAGTTTGACTTGGACCAGACCCTTGTACCAGGCATGATGACGTGTTAGGCTATTGGTATTGTATACTGTATACCCCAGTTGTGGGAGCAAGTGATGCCGTAATAACGTACTATTCAGGTGGGGTTATTCCTCATGTTTTCTTTGGTTTGAACTTTGAACGCCTGGTTTTGGCCCGCTGGTCCTCTCAGTTCCTTTATCAGATACTGTAGCAGAAACAATTGTTATGTGGAGAAGAAAACAAGCTTATACAGTTATTGTATGCTTGTAATCAATGAGAACAAACAGGCTCAGTTAATCCAATTTAGTTTTCCAATCCAATCATTGGGGCCGTTTGGATCGCTTAGGAATTTGGGGAAGTTGTAATTTCTAGGAATAAATTTATTGGGAAGTGTGTAACTTTGTGAAGAGTTTGAATTGTTTATAATAAATTTATGATAGGAAGATGAAATTTCCCAAATTTCTTGGGGAATCCAAACAACCCCAATAGTCGTCCGATCATGATACCAGCAAGCAATAGCTAGCTAACTACCATTACTTTAAAACCATTAAAAATATGTGTTATTAGATAGCTCGATTTTTAGTTTTACAGATCTCATTTATTAGAAAAACACAACTGATAAATATTTTTAATTAAAATGATACAAATGCAACATGACTCAGCTTATGAAATAAACTAGAGTGTTTAATAAAACACTAGAATAACACCACCATCATCAACACAATAATATTACTGGTGTAACTCAACATAAGATATTGAAAGTAGTGTTGATGACATAATTCATGCGTCAAAATAAGTTTGACGGTATGTCCGTTTGAGTTATTAACTTATTATATACATCTAAAAGTTTTAATGATAATTTAGGAAAAATTTTCAGGCCTCCATTGTGCCCATTGCTTTAAAGAGGGCAAATATTGCAAACTTTGAGTAATAAACTAAAAAAATATAGTTAGACGTGATCCATATTACTTTCTTTATATACATAGAATTTCTATGACAATTTGAGTTTTTGTTTTGATATGATTCATGAACTTGAATATCAATGGCAAAAATGCGTCCGCATCAGTATATTTCTACAAGCTACCAATATAATTATGCTTATGACAATAAAGTAGAAATAAATGTACTTTTTCTTGTGCGTAAACAAATTAATGTAGAGTATATCTAACAATTTAGTTTGATATTTTATTTATAAAAATAAAGACAGTAGAAAGACAGTAACCACTTCAATGAAATAAAATATTTTTGTACTGCTATATATTTGTAAATCGGATTAGACGATTCGAACTAATTTATTTTTTATACTTTTTTTATCTATCTAATTTATAAAAAAGATTTTTTTTATTTTCTTTCTCCTAACTTTTTTCTCTTTTAAAAAAGACCAGAGGTACTCATAAAGCAGGCTTTAGTCCTTTTGTGACAGCGCCAGGACAAAGCGAGAGAGAGAGAGAGAGAGAGAGAGATGGGTGGCAGCGGCGGAGATGCGGCGGTCGGAAGCCCAAGTTCGACGGGAAACAGTGGAGCGAAGAGGGGAAGAGATCCAGAAGATGAGGTTTACGTTGACAATCTCCATTCTAGCAAACGATATCTTAGCGAGGTTTGCTTCTCTTTTTCTCTCACTCCCAATTGCCAATTGGTTATTTCTTCTTGTACAGAGCGATATAGAAGTGTTTGTTCTATGCCATGAATTGTTGGGATTTTTCATCCAGATAAATTTGACAGATTTCCTGCAAATTGGAATGGTTTAGTATCACTTTTTGTTTATTAAGATATCGGGCATAGCTAATTAAGAGTAATATATTGTGTGCAATTTTGGTTCTTTTGTTGAATTCCCATTATCTTACTGTTTTCAGTTTATTGTTTCTTTTCTTAAATCTTGAACACAACTTAAGAGGTTTCCTGCATTTTTCTACTTACTAACTCCCATACTAAAGCATAAATTTAAACTTACAACCTCAATTATTTGATCATTAACAGCCAGAAAATAGAAATTCTGCCTTTACCTGGTACCTGTGCGGTTGGTTTATACATCTCAGCAGATAGCTCCTCCTGAATCTGCTGGCATGATATGGAAAATAAGATACAGTAATGCCTCAATAAAAGATGGTATTCCTTATTGTACCTTACGTTAGACACCATTTTTCTAGATTATGGCGACCAGTCTAAATGGTTTGTCTTTTGGCGACACAACTGAGGATAGCCTTATGGAATACCCAGTTCGATCAGAAAACCAATGTTATCTCAGGTTAGTTTATTTCTTTTTCTATTTCAATTTCATTAACATCTGTGGACTGTGGTGCTTTTACCATTGCATGACTTCCAATTTCTGTAAATCCTCTTTGTAGTCACTAACTGCAACTTTCTAGTATTGATATTGTACCAGAGTGCACTGCATGTAACTGGAGAGATCCAAAAATTGGCTCTTTTTTACTTTATGTTTTTCATTACTGTGGCACCTGGCTACTCAATTTTATTTTCATTTAGATAACTAAAACATTTGTACTTTGGTTTGTAGCAGTCAAATAAGATAAACGATAAGAATATTTTCTCAAAAGGAATTTCAAATTATAAAATCTTTTGTTTTTTTTTTTTCATTTTAGGGATGATATTGTTTCGCAATACTCTCCGATGTCAGAAGATTCTGATGAGTGCCGATACTATGATCCTAATTCAGCAAGCTCTCATAACCCAGCTCAAGTACATGTTGATACCAGTTGCACTACACTTGGTTCGCCTCACCGTTACCAGAAATCAGCTACTTGCAACTCCACTTCCACTTCAAGTTCTAGTGCATGTCCACTGCCATGCAACTCTCTCTCTTCAGTCATCTGTTCACCAGCTCGGCGTGGGAGCCATGAGTCAGAAGGCCGGTTTCCTTCATCGCCTAATGATATGTGCCATGTTGCAGATTTAAGAAAAACTGCGTTGCTGAGGTCTGTACAGATGCGAGCCCAACCCCAAGCTACCCATTATGAAATGCAGCTGAATCAGGGACAGGAGATTGGTGAGAGCTCTGAACTGGAGGTTTCTGGTGAAAAATCTCAGGAGTATGAACCAATATATAGGGGCCAAGAAAGCGAAGATGACAGTCTTTGAGCACACCACCACCGGATAATATAGATGCATTGAAGGAATGGTTGGGGAAAAAACAGTAAAATGCGCCATCATTTGAAATGGAGGTGCTCAAATGAAAACTGGGACTCCATTGAGACAAGTCGGAGATGGTGCCGTGGAGAAGTTGTTAATCGAGGGTGGGTTTCTTTATGTTTTCTGGTTAAACTGACCCCTAGTGTACTGGGATGGCTGCTAGAGCTGGTACAGCCACTGTCGATAATGTACCTGATTCAGAGGGGGCTTGTAACAACCATGTTACAATTTCCTATAAAAGCATCTATAAGAAAGAGCCTAGAAGTCAATTGTACTTCTTGATACTTTTAATTCTTGGCATATTCATCATTGTCTACTACTAAAGTAACACAAGTTACACGGGACAAATGTAAAACAATGATGATTGCCGTCAAAATTGACCACTCTCTCCGTTGATAGTGTTTATTCAAATTAATTCTATTAAATGCTAGAAGAATAAAAACGCCTTAATTTTTCGAAAGAAAAATTCTACTAGATTATGTCAACCCTCTTCAATATGATAGCAACCCTTGAATTAGTGTATAGGAAGAGAATGACAGGAGAACGTGTTGGAATTTACGGAGATATTTCAACATTCCAGCGGCCCGCTGAAGGGTCTAGCGACCCGTTGGGTCGCGGAATCAGAAAGGCGTCTATTCGGTTCTGTAACCGACAGAGGCTTTATATACTCAGATCTAGTGTTCTGTTACTTGGAGGTCTTGTTTATTCCGTCCCCAAAGGTCTAGAACCCTAGAGAGAGATCTGAGAGAGAGAGGGAGCCTTCTCCTCCCTTGCTTGATGGATTTCCAAGCATGAATGAGAAGCACGGCATGTCGGGCACTTGGAATCGTGGATGGTGGCGCTAGGCCCTAACTTGAGGTCGTAGTGCATCGGCCGCATACGGAGAGAGACAGTGGCTGTGCGCAGCGGTTGCGTGGCGGCGATGGCTTGCGGTATCGCCTACGAGATCGAAGTCTGGTATATTCGATTCTTCCGCAAACGGTAATCTAATCCCTATTAGATTTACATTATTCATGTATGATAGGTTTGTAGTAGTAGTCCTTCCTACCCAAACCTTCATTGGTATCAGAGACATTATGGCTTCCTTCCGTAGGAATGGTACCGCTAAGGTATAACCACCATTGTTGTGACGTTTTTGTCCTTATGAAACCCTAGATCCATGACTAATTGGTTTTTCGCAAATTTCTCTCCTTTAGAGTTGATGAGAACTGTTGCAAACCATTGTTTCCAGTATGGTTCTGGTTAGGATACGATTACTGGTCGAGAAAATTGATTCTGACGCACTCCTTGATGGAGATACCAGAATCAGGGTTTCAGCACGTGAAACCTGCGGGTCGCTGGCAGGGTTAGCGGGCCGCAGAAATCTCAGCTGACATAAGACCAAGGGTTATTCTGTATGGTTATCAGTCAGACCGTTGGCAGGGCCTGCGGGTCTCCTGAAAAGAACCTGAGACCAGTATAATGTTGTCTGTCAAGTCTCAGTAGGCCGCTGGAAAGCCAAGCTGGCCACTGAGAGTTTAAGCGGGTCGCTGAACGGATCAGCGGGCCGCTGAACCTGAGTTTGACAGAAACTGATATATTATGTTACAACAATGAATTGATCTGACCAACTTTGAACATACTTATATGTCCAAAATGGTGTATGAGATTATCCAGACGATAGTCTCATGGTTTATACCCTTCATTATGTGCATATTTGCATTGTGGGTGATTGATGGTATATGTGGTACCGTCTCACCATTGTGATTGCATGCATGGCACAATTGGGTGCCGGCTAGCACTGTGTGGTAGCACACGAAGGGTGAATTTGGTATGTAGACTATGATGTCTCATCCAATTTCTGTGTCTTGCGCCAATCGAGTCGATTGGGAGGTGGTGCACTTAGTACATGAGACAGGATTGGTGGCCCTGGTTGTCATCTTTCGGTTATCGTTGCTAGGTTTGCATTATTTCTTGGATTGATTCAAGGGTTGTGCGGTGAGACTAACTGTGTAGTGCTAACTTAAGTGCTTGTCTCTATGTATGGCATTGGCTTACGAAAGTCATCGCTGATTATAAAAGATATTGATGGATGTGTATTGCTGGGCATTATAGTATCTCATTATCTTGCATAGAATCAGGATGGACTTGAGACCATCACATCTAATGAGAAATCCCAAAAGAAATTGTGAAAAATTAGAAACAAATTGAGTAAGGGTAGTGTAGCGGGCCGCTAGATTTGGTAGCGGACCGCTGACCTTCACTCACCCGCAATAAATCCACTCGCATTCTGTTGCTGAGCAAGATTAGTTATTTTCTTGTATTAGTTACAACTTAACTTAATCTCTGATGATAGTATTAATAATTATTGACTATATTCATTTGCAAGCTCAATAAATTTTTTACAAGTATAAGAAGCGCCTTTGGGGCTGCATCTTGACATGAGGTCAAATAAATTTTGAGTTGCATAAAGAGAGTCATAAGTTGACATTTGAGCAATAAGTGTTAGAGTTAACTTGCTTGCTTTCTAATTGGTGAGAGCATGTGCAAGCAAACTTCACTGTCTTGTGTCGTTCGTTTCTTAACGAATGTTGCTCAAATTGGTCAAGCTTGATGACATAGTCAAATAATTGAATAAATACTAAGAGATTATTGTTGTGGACTTGATATACAAGAAAATATGTTTCTAAATATGTATAAAGTACTAAAATTGTAAATTGCTTGAATGTTACTACCTTGATGTTAGTTATGTAACATAGCATTTTGATTGTCATAAATATGAAGTAAAGTGATCTACATGTGAGAATCAATGCAATGGTGCAGTCCAGGGGATTGGCACATGCAGATTTGTTGTTCCTAGAGGGGGATACAAATGATTGCTCCATGATACTTTAAGACACTTCAAACCTTGACAATAAATAGTACTTGTGAAATTTTCTTTTGGTGTTGGATTTCAGAATTGAGCATGTGTATGGTGCTGATTTTAGTACCAAAATATTATGGTTTGTGGTGCTAAGTAAGTTTTCTTTCTATGCATTTTCTTATGTTTTACATAATCTCATGAGTTGTGATTATATGGCATGCTTTATTATGCAAGTTGAGGTTAAATGATTGGGATTGACTTTTAGGTCATTATCACCAATCTATTCCAACTTGAGACATAATAAGCGATATGTAAGACTTGAATGTTTTTTGATACGCGATTCAAGTTATGGAGATTTAATATGTTCAATGCACTAAGTTTTTGGTTCTTATCACATTTATGACTAGGTTTAATTCGGTCATAAAAGTGTGAAATCTCTTAAAACGAGTCGCAGTCATTTGGACTTGTTGTACGAGTTTATGAGTTGTGATAAGATTGAAATAGTTTGATGATTCACTATTTCTCACATCGAGCGACAAATTGTGTTGCATGATGATGATAAAAGTCCCATTATGGATATGGTTCTTACAAAAGCTAAGTCGCAGCTGATGTGTTCTGCAAATTGGTAAAGTATACAGTTTGCATCGATAAATGCACATCACAAAGAGAATTTCCAATTGTGGAATTTCTGCTTTAGTATTTAAGCGAGCCGCTGGCTGGGTTAGCGGGTCGCTTTCACTGAACAACAAGTTGATCGCTGGAACGCCATGCAGGTCGCTTGATTGTTGTGCGGATCGCTAGGTTGCTAAGCGGACCGCTGGCATTCAGTCTGAGGCAGACTGAAATCTCCATTTTATTTTATGGTTTAAACTATGTGTTTCTAGAGATTCCTAGGAGGATTCTCATATAACCATATGTTTAGTTGCATGTTTGATTGCACCTTCTCATAAATTTCAAGGAAATTTATTGGAGAAGAACCATAATTATGACATTTTGTTGAATCACTTGATTCCTTGAGGAGTGAAGATTTATAAATAACTTATAGTTTCTTATGCAAGCTACTTCAGTTATTATGAACTTGATTCGGATGCTGAGGAAAAGAGGGGGAAATGAAATAGGTTCTTCCTCAACATTCTCGCATAAGTTCAATGAAGTTAAGCTTAAGAAAAGATACTATAGAGTTTAAATCTCACTTTGAGCAATTTAGACACATGTGCCCTAATATCCGATTTTTAAAATTGAGAGTTAGGAGGAGTGTTTGCTCAAAAAGGCAATGTAGAAATAAAATTGATGTTGAGGTCAATTTGAGTTTCATTGCTAAAGGAATTTATTCGATGATGAAATATGAGATAGTGTAAATAAAGAAAGATTATTGCATGACTTGTATGATTTATAATATAGGGAATACTTCAAGAGCAGTGGCTCCGGTATAGTCCGTATGAAGTGATACACCAGAATAGAGGGAGTCTAGTGTAAGGAAACTCTCTTGTTGGAGATGAGTTTGCCTATACCTATCTCATTCTAAGCAATAGATATGATTATGTTGAAACTATTCTAGACATATAACAGTTTTAGACAAGGATCACTTCACTGATTGTGCAGTGGAAAACTAAGAGCACAAGAGGTGCATACTTAGTTGATCCATGGCTGAGAGTGCACGTTTAGCCAATTGGTTAGTTGTCTAAAATATATGTTACATGGTCCAAGAATAAGTTGTCAAATAATCATTGCACATATGGTGCACTATTGGCTTGAAAAAAAGATAAATGACTCTTCTTTATTTTTAGGTGTTGAATCTCCTATGCTTAAATCTAAATAAGTCTGAAAAGAAAGAAAGTAATCGGTATGATAATAGGGTTCACTTAGTACTACTGGATGTTGTGCAATGTGGCACATTGATGTTATAAAGTGTGTTTGGAGCCATTCTTAGCGGACCGCTAACTGGGCTAGCGGATCGCTGACGAAGAATGACCTGGCAGGTCGCTAGCTGGGCTAGCGGACCGCTTGGATTAGAATCTGAATAGACGACTGTCTATTTCAGATTGCTCCTTATTTATACCCCTTATAATAACCATTCTTCTTTCTTCTACTATGAGAATAGAGAGTAGAACTAGGTTAGAGATGGAGGCTATTCCATTGCTTGGAGCAATTGGAAGACACACACATCTAATTGCTTTCTAAGAGTAGTACAAACAATGAAATGAGTTCCTAAGTAAATTGAGGTTTAGTGAGAGAAAGTGCTGACTGAAGCTATGCCTTCATAATTCAACATATATTTGACCTGGGGTCAAATATTATTGATGAAGAGGAAGCTCAACAAGCATCAGACTCTTAGCTGCATAATCTAAGCAGACCGCTTGCTGGGCAAGCGGACCGCCTTAGATTGAGATGACTTCCAATACAAGTCCTCTGTCAGTTCTTAATGCAGCGGACCGCTGGGAAGTCTAGCGGACCACTGAGAGTTTAAGCGAGTCGCTGAACGAATCAGCGGACCGTTGGAACTGAGTCAGACTTGTAAGAAGTTGCAGAACCTTATATGATTTATTTGTAATGTGTTGATTAACCATTACAGTAATCTCCTAGTTGGTTGCATGGTGCAACAGGACTAGTTCAAGCAGCAAGAGAGGCTTGCTTGGTTTCTATGCATGTGACAATAGAAATGAGATATTAGGACTCATGAGCTTCTACATTGAGTTAGAAGCATAATAGACTAGTGCACGAGGCACATTCTACTTGTAACCCTATTGCAGATTATAAAGTCAGGTCACTCTAGCAAGGCTATGAGTTTGACATATGTTTTAAGCCAATTCCAATACCTATTTGCAAATGCATATAGAGTTTGATATATCTGAAAGAAAGTATGACAAATAACATGCCAAGTATACTTTGATGATAAAGTTTGCTTGATTACAATTGTTTCTCATGAAACAAATTATTTGCTCTCTCATTTGGGAGATCGAGTAAATATGATACTCTCTCATTGTGGAGATTGAGTTTGACTCTCTTATAGGGGAGATGGAGTCAAAAGCATGTTTTGATTTTCATACTAGCTCTCTCATTTGTGAGATGGAGCACATTGACATAACTGATGCTTATGTCAAGAGGGAGTTTGGTTGAAATAGTCCTTGAAACAATTGGAAGTTGTTGTGACTTCAGGGAGGTCGATAACAACTCATTGTTAAGTATTGCTCTAGAAGCATACTGTGGGGTAATGGACTAAACCAAACAGATTCAGATATATGGAGACATGATAGCACAGAGGGAGTTGATCTGATATTGAGTGGATTCCTACATGGAACAGTTCATAACACCCTAATGATATGTTTCAGGATACTCAAAATTCTCTGATAGTTCAGAGAGATGTCAAATGAATTATTTCATTTGGAGATGGTCTATATGACAATCAGATCCTCATAGTTATATGTACTTGAACTTGGATAGTGAATATTGAGTTTATTATTAATCAAGTACATGTTAGCACTTATGGTAGTGTGTCATTGAACTTTAGATTGTCTCGCTCACACGAGCAATCGCCTCTAATGCCTGGGGCATGTAGAGATGAGACTAGATTGAGCTATGTGCGCTTAGTCAGGGACTAAGGAGCCATCTGGGATGGACGAAGCTCATTGTCGCTTCAGTCAGGGACTGAAATGAGGCTTGTCTTCTTTTAGGCGATCCGATATGATTGTGCCCCAAACAATCATGTAGTTCAATAAAAGCCGAGGTGAGAATCTCCTTAGAACTCGGGGAGTGTCTAAGTGGAGAATCTCAGGATTAGTTGCAATAAGAAGTGGTCTAGACCATAGACACTTGATTTGCAAACTGAATCTAGACTCATACAATGAATGTGAACACACGTCTGTTTAGTAGATAATTCATTGTAACATGTGTTCATACCACATGTGCTTGGCGACTTATGGAAGTGGGTTGAGTGGTTCCAGGACCAAGACCGTATGACTCCCCATGTGTGAGTTCCATGATTACGTACCCTTTGACTTTTGACTATGTCATGAAAAATGGGGTCAGGGCTGCTACTTTGGTGTGTACCCTATGGTGATGTATATTCCGCCTGTCGGGGCATTGCTGGGCAAGCGACTGATTTCGTTTTGAGTCTCATGAGTCGAAAGGAAGATTCAATTCATCATGCACAAACGATAGATCTGTTGGTGTTCAGAGCTCACCAAACTCGTCATATGGACTGAGGTTGGGAACATACAACAGACTAAGACTGAGACGGAAAAGACATGTATTATTGAGCGGTCAATAATGTCTGATCTAGTGCGGATTTGAATGTTTCTAAGGTACTAGTATACACATTTATATAACTGTTTTTATAAAAGGGTAGATGCTCTCTCGCTGGCTTTGAATTTATTCAAAGTGAGGCTTTTGAGCTCCCGCATGGACAGGTGTATGCGCTGGTCGCACGTTCCATTTGCCGTATGAGTGACATGCTGTGTGAAACTTCTCCGAGAGGGAGATGTTGGAATTTACGGAGATATTTCAACATTCCAGCGGCCCGCTGAAGGGTCTAGCGACCCGCTGGGTCGCGGAATCAGAAAGGCGTCTGTTCAGTTCTGTAACCGACAGAGGCTTTATATACTCAGATCCAGTGTTCTGTTACTTGGAGGTCTTGTCTATTCCGTCCCCAAAGGTCTAGAACCCTAGAGAGAGATCTGCGAGAGAGAGGGAGCCTTCTCCTCCCTTGCTTGATGGATTTCCAAGCATGAATGAGAAGCACGGCATGTCGGGCACTTGGAATCGTGGATGGTGGCGCTAGGCCCTAACTTGAGGTCGTAGTGCATCGGCCGCATACGGAGAGAGACAGTGGCTGTGCGCAGCGGTTGCGTGGCGGCGATGGCTTGCGGTATCGCCTACGAGATCGAAGTTTGGTATATTCGATTCTTCCGCAAACGGTAATCTAATCCCTATTAGATTTACATTATTCATGTATGATAGATTTGTAGTAGTAGTCCTTCCTACCCAAACCTTCAACGTATAATAGGTCGAGAGAAAATTATAAAATATTGAGAATCGTTAAGGCACAAAATAGATTTGTACACGTGTATGAAATTGGAGATAAGATGTGGAATTTAATTCATTTGCATATTCTGTTATAATCTGAGTCAAAACTCAAAAGTATCAAACATTATTTAAAAAAAAACATACAAAGAAATAGAAATAGGCAATATGTGCTTAGAAGTTTTAAAAAAGGAAAGAAAAACTAATTAGCAAAGCGACTCGTGGGGAATAGCTGATCACCAGTGCACGTAAACGATTATGCAGATACGCAGGATAATAATTTATTTGGTTTATTATTGAGATTAAAGTTAGATACTTTTAGTTTGTCTCAGTCGTGTATCATGTAGTATCTGAAAAGGATGCAGAGAGATGTACATAGAAACTAGAAATTAGAATAATGTGGCCTCAGAAAAATTGTGTTGAGATCTACACTTCAGCTGCAACTGCAACTTGGCTTCCATGCTGCCTAACGCCTTTCAAGCAGACATTCTTTATAGGCATGTAAGATTTCGCGCAAACATTCCAAGTTTCCGCTTAGCTCCCAGACCTTTTCATCCAATTCGCACAAAGAATTAAAATCGTTCTCCCTTTCTTCTGCAGTTCTTAACCCATGCTGCCTCACTAAGTTGATGAAATCCTCTGTAGCTGTGCCAGCATTTGTAACTGGTCAGCATTTGATTTTATTTGGAGGCTTTGTTTTTGTTTAATAGTAGTATAACTAAACATATGGAAAAAGATTATTTTTTTTTGAATACCTAATTTGAAACAGGAACCTTAGTCTTTGTAATCCACCATCATAGTAGGCTTTTGTGGCAATTAATTAGTGCTTGTATGCAATCCATGAAGCAGTGAAACAGAAAATTAATGAGGAAAGAAGATAATTAGACAGGTAAGAGAGTACTCACCAGTAGGCAGGGACACACCCTTGCTCACGCATTGCTGTTGCTCATATGCAAGTGCACTGATGAAAAACTCAATTGCTGATGCAACACTTTGCCAAATCTTGTGTAGGAACTGAATCTCCTCATCATCAGGTACAATGTTCGAATCTCCAATGCATTTGAAATTATCTATGATGCCCTGCAAATTTTTGACATTTTCATCCGGCTCCGATCTTTCAGTTTCATTCTCTTTTTCTGAGGGAGGTGCATGCGTGTGCAGATTAAAGCATGGAAATTCAAGAATCGTAAGTATATTGATTTAATTTAAATTATTGTTAAAGCTACCTTGCACCATTGTATTGTTCAATGCGGAAAGCTCTCCAAATGTTTCACTACTTCCTGAAATAGCAAGAAATTTTGTTAGTTTGAGATTTAGATTGACAGCGTGAGGTGAAATGTTTCCTCGCTTGCTTTTGTTAGGAGTTCTGTTTCTTGCTTTTCTGTTCCTTGTACCAAAGCACAGACATGACATATATCTAAGCATGCCTAATCACAAAGATCCACTACCCAAAATCAAAGTGAATAATTAAATCACGGCTTCATGAAATTAGCTCACCATAATTTAATATAGTGAGCGCATGAAGAGCCACCCAGCCTTGTTTGAAGGACCCCTGATGTGATGGCTTTATTTTAGTGGGGCGCTCAAAGCATTCTGAGTGTTGCAGAAATTCTATAAATCTGTAATTATCATGAAAGAGGCCTGAGAGGAAATACTCAGTCTGACATGCAAGCCGAATGCCGTGTTCTACATCAAGGATATAAGCTGGGAGGTCCTTGACTGAGACTTTACATTTTTCAACCAAGTCTCTTGACACTTCTTTTGCAGTCTCACGAATGTCAATGTCACTGTCGCACTTATTGTACAAAATATCCCAAGATTCACTCATGGATAATTTTCTCAGAATGTTACTGGTGATGCTGGCACAATGCATTTCCAGGTCGTTGATCTCAACTCTGATTCTCTCAATTAAGAGGTACCGCAAGTAGTCAGAGTACACGTCCTCCTCTTCCGAAAATGTCACCAAGTGGAGTTCTTATTTATAACAAAGAAAACATAGAAGGAAAGAAAGATAATAAGAAAGTAGCTGGATGATTATAATAAAGCTACAGATAAAAACTAGGAGGAACTGATGCACGCCAGCAAGTTAATAAAAATGAGTGAACTTCGTCCATACTACCTGACTTAGAGATGATATTAGCTAACATATTTTCAAGCTACAACCATAAGAACGGAAGTTGATCATAGAGTGGCTTGGCAACATCCACTTGTAGTCTTTGTAAATTTCACACAGCTACTTGCTAAAATGGAAATTCAATACAAGTAATTATACCTGAAGGACGCTCTTGGGTACAATCCAGTGCTCGTAAATAAGAGATTTTCTCTTCTTCAGAAGGAGGAGAGCAGAAAAGAAGAGAATGTGATCTGAGATCAAAGAAAGCGAGAATGAACTTGTGACAGTAAAATGCACTGTTCCTCTCTCTGCTCCCAGGAATGACTGGTGGGACTCCATGACTGTGCTTGATACCCATCAAAGGTGTATAACCTGTACCAAATTGAGGTCTTTAATTCACTCCAGTTTGCAATCAACTGTTTGTTTTTTTTTTTCAATTTGTTGTGCTTTGAATATAAGCCATCCAACTAATGATCCAAATGCGACCTCTGTACTGTCACAAGATGAACATAATAGAAACAATGTTGAATGCGAGTATGCAACTCTGCACTAATTGAAAGTGATAACAGAAATAATTTTATGTGTAATATATTGTGAAGATCCTAATTGAATTTATTTGGTTAAAATTGACAGCCTGATTCTGTGTATACTGAACATTGTCAGTGAAAGAGCAATTAATCGGTTCAAAGTTCAAACACTTACCATTCGTTATGTTCAGCTCTGAAACAGATGCTGAGAAACAGGCCAGATGCCTTTGCAGTTCCGCAAGCTCCTCCAAATGATGTAGTCCCTTAATCAGCGCAAAGCAGGTAGAATTTTCTTGAAACTCTGAATTTTGACAATGCAACTCAGGACAAATAGAAAACATGAGCTGTAAAGTAGCATTTGATGGGAAAAGATATAAGGCATTTTTTGTGAATTGAAATATCAAGGTCACCTGACAAATTTTTACAGTGCAAAATCATGAAAAATAAGAAGACATTTAGCCACAGAGTAGCACAAAAGAAAGAATATATTTTTTTTGTAAATTGAAATATTAAAGTCACCTGGCTTAATTTCTGATCCAAAAAAGGAGAGGCAAGATCTTATGTACTTCCTGATAATGAGATAGTATCCTATTTCAGAATGTCCTGGAGGATCATATATTCGTTTGTGCTCCATGGCATGAAGAACGCTCAGTACTCCTCTTAAGAGTTCTTTTCGACTTGGCTTCTTCTTCTTAGGTTTGGCACCTGTTCGACATGGCGGTTCAGTCCTTTCCATTGAAATGATGCGAGCTACATGAGCAAGTGCTTCTTTGTAGGATCTCTCCTGAGCAGCAGTTGGCGAGAACACTTCATTGTTGCCAAGTCTAGTAATAATTTCACTTATGTACCAGAGTCGGGGCTCGGGGTCAGAATATTCCATCAACTCAATTTACTTCTCCAAAGTATGTACTGGAAACAATGTCTTGTACTAAGCTGGGGCCACACTTATCAATCATTAAACCTGTAGTAAAATTGTCTATTATTTTCTATTTTCATTATGAAAAAGATCCATGGAGGCAACAATCAAATAAAAAGAATAGATGAAGCTGCACAAGCAATATGGCCCCTGTTTAGCGGGTTGGATCTTGGGTGTAATCCGTCCAAATTTGCCTAAATTTATGAGATGTTACTTTTGTTTTTTCTTTATCCTCCTAATTCATTTTTTTTTTCACTTTCAATCTTGCATTTTAATTTTCTAATAGGTAACTCTTCCACTGTTCTTTAATTAGTTCAACAATAATTTCGACTTATACAACTACAAAAATCCAAAATAATAAGGAAAAACTTTTCCAAAAGTTCTGACTATGAGGAACCTAAAATTAATAACAAGAAAAATATAACCAAAATTTCCGACTATTAGGAACCGATATGCAATATACAACACATAGTTTTATAAGAAACTTTACCTGAATACAAAGGCGAACGTAAGGAGTTTTCTCAAGAGGCATCTTCAATCCATGATGCTGAAAAGTATTGAATTTTTCTCAGTGAACGAGCACACGTGTGAGAGAGTAATTGCAACAATCCCGGACGAATACAATTATTATGCAAAGGTAGTAGGCTTTTTTTCTGCAAGACAAAACATGGCTGTATATTATTATCTTTATAATCATCTTAAAAGAAGAAACAAATGGAGGTAATAGGGGATAACTAAAAATAATCGGCTGTGCTTATCATGTGGGGAAAAAATGGGAAAAAAATAGGGCTGTTAATTATAAGCTTCTTGAAAAATTAGATGAAGATTGAAGAGAGAAAATGTGACGAAGATATCAGAATAGAAAATTCCGAAAGTAAATAATATGTTTATAGACGAATACGATATATGTGGAGTTGAGTGAACACGAGTGGGTTAGCTGACAGTTGACGCCGCTTTGTATATTTTAAAAATAACTACTAATGAGTAAATGTAATGTATGGATAAATTATTAGTAGAAAAAATTGACAAACCATTCAATTTTGAGAAAGTTCCAATGCCAACATTTTGATTGCCCCTAAATGTCAACATTCTACTATTTAATTACTTTTTTAAAATTTAAAATAACAATGTCAAATTCAAACCGTTCATCTTATTTAATTTAACGACCGATGCATTTCCATATAAGTTTTGTAAATTAGAGTTTATTTGATACTCCATCAAAGACTAAAACATGAACGTATTAGAATGAATCAATCATAATTAATAAGGTTCGTTTATTTTTCTATCTCTTGATGAAGTATCAAATAAACTCTAAAATTTACAAAACTCATATGAAAACGCATCAGTTGTTAAATTAAATAAGATGAAAGGTTTGAATTTGACATTGCTACTTTTAATTTTAAAAAAGTAATTAAATAGTAAAATGTTAGCATTTGGAAGCAACCAAAATGTTGGCATTGGAACCTTGCTCTTGTTTTTAATCCATGAATAGTAATTTATAATTAATATTATAAATAAAATATGAATGTTGTGTCGTATGTTTAGGAAAAATATAAATCCACATTAATCTCGTTGGTTACGAAGAAAATATTTTATTTGGAGAGAAAAAAAAGAAAAAAATATATTTTTTTTGAGAGAAAAAAAAGAAATATTGTGATTCATATAATAGGCAGTATAAAAGAGAAGAAATAATGCATAGAGAACTACTTTGCACGAGTATTTTAAAAAATTGGAGTTAATGACTTCAGAACTCTCCCCAAAAATTGGAGTTAATAGGTAAATTAATGGTCAGGTATTTGACATAAGTTTCCATCGGAAATAAGCCGTACAAAATCCGACTGGACCTTTCTTTGCCTACATTCTCCCACCAATACATAAACAGATACGCATTCTCTACTGTTCTCGTTTATAAAAAAAAATCAGAAAGACTTCCAAGATATCATACACTGCACGGCAAACATGGAAAGCAACCACGGCAGTGGGGCCCAGGCAGAGGGGCCTAACACCGAAGAACATCCCAACTTGTCACCATTTCAAGTTCCCCAACGCGCCATAGCACTTCCAGGGCCGAACAAGGAGAATACACAACCACCTGCTGCTCAGCCAGATGCGCACCATGCACAAGATCATGAGGTTCCCAGCTCGTCGCCGTTTCAGGCTTCCCAACGGGCCATACTAACACAACCACCTACCCAAGAAACAGAGGGTCTGCCGGACACACCACCCACCCAAGAAACCGAGGGTCTACTGGACACGCCACCCACCCAAGAACCTGAGGGTCTTGGCTCGTCCCTATTTCAGGTTTCCCGCCACATTGTAGACCTGCCAAAGCCAAACATCTCCAGCAGTGGGGCCCAAGAAGAACGCCCCATCTCCCAAGAACCTGAGGTTCCTAGCACGGCGGCATTGCAGGCTTCGCAAGGCATCGTAGCCCAGCCAATGCCAAACAACTCTGGCAGTGGGGCCCAAGAAGAGCAACTTAACTCCCAAGAATCTGAGGTGCCTAGCACGTCAGCCTTGCAGGCTTCGCAAGGCATCGTACCTCTGCAATTCCCAATCAGCTTTCCCAAAGAATACACCACACAACTAGAGGAACTCGACATTTCAAACCCAGACAATGATACGGCTTTTCGAACGGCGCTGATTTGCCTCATCATCTACTTCTCGCGAAACAGAATAGCGGCTGGGCTCCAAGGTCTACCTTTAGAGTCCATAGTTGCCGGAATCACAACCAACACTGATGATGGAATCAGAGAGTATCTCCAAATGGAACTCCAGCCCCGTCCCCTGATGACCTCAACAGATGGTAAAAAACTAAAACCTTACATCTTTTTTTTCATTTCTATTGTATTTGTTGGATAATTATAAATCTATAAAATCATTTATAACATCACTATTATAAATTTGAAATTAGTTTCTGTGTGTGTAGCTATTGATGCATCAGGGTTTAGGGAGGTGATTATCACAGGTGATGGCAGGATAGGACTGCGAGAACTTTCAATGAACCGTACCCAGTTTGGGCCACTAAGACGGTTTCACCAAGATGTACCGAAGGGTTTGATTCGATCATGCTTTGCAGCTGGAGGTACAAAGCATGGAAAGTTCAGGAAGGCTTGTAAAAGGCTAGTGACGGGTAAGTAACTGGATAAGCCTTATTAAATAATTATGTACTTTCTACATCTACAAATGAATAAATGATTGTATATTATCTCACCTTGACATGGTATAATCATATGTCAGTATGGGCATACTATTCCAATGGATTAGTTGGGTGTTTGCATGTGCGAAAAAAGAATCATTGTTTGATTATTTGGTGCAGGACTTCGAGCAATGCAAGTTCTTGGCAATAGAGTAATTGAAGAAAGACTTGCCCGTTTGCTATTTTTCCCTGCTCCAACAAAGGACGAAGGATCATGTTTAGTCAACGTGTACAAAATGGATGAGATGGACGGATTTAAGGTAGTTAAATACGTCATTGAATCTGACGAGTATGTTTTCATTCAGTTGGTCTCTGTTGATAACTGAGTGTAATCCTTTGTTTGATGTAAATTGGGTTAGATATTTTTGTCCTGAAGCACTAGTGATGAATGCTGGAAAACAAAATTTTATCTGAAGAAATAATGCAGTTGTGAAGCAGAAAACTGTGAATTGGTTTTAAAGTAGCAAATGCCTAGTTAAAGTAACAATATTGGTATGCACTGTACTGTACTGTATTGGTAAGGTTTTGTTAGCGCAAAAAAGTGTAACGCCCAGGATACCAAATTAATCTGAATAGGTTTATATATCACTTAAAGAGCATAAAGCACTCACATCAGAGTGTACTTGCAGCATGGCATTACAGTTCTGTCTAGGCGGCTAGCCGCAGTCCATTACAATACATTGTACTAGTGTTCTGTTGTATGAACATGTATGTAACCCCCTATCATGCACCACTGGTGAGAGTGATTCTAATTCAAAATCAGGCTGTATGCAAACCCAAACCCAGGATTCCAATTAGACAAGTATACCCACCCTTTCACACCTGAAAATTTCAAAGATTGAAAGCACAAATAGGTAAGAAAATAAATGGGATAGATCTGCGTGGCATTCTATAAAAGTGTCAATCGTCAACCAGCACTTCTAATTCGGAGTTAATTATAATACCAACGGACAGTTATCGCAACGCAAAACCGGGTCAATAATGGAATGGAGACTTCGAATTCGGAGTTAATTATAATACCAACGGGTCGGGTGTACAGCTAAATAAGATCCGATAGGTTGAGAAAAACTCACCTCTAATCGCTTGGCTTGTACGGAGGACAGTGGACACGTCACGTAGTCTCGCTCGCCACACAGGTAGGAAGAGATGCTACCGCCATGGATGGTTTCGCTATTTGATCGCGCCAGATCAGATCAGATGAAATTAACACTTGGATCTACTTCGGGTCGGGTTTTTTTTTCCCCGATGGAGAAATTCGTCGGAGCCGTTTATCGGACAGAGAAAGAGAGAACAACTGAAGAAGCGGGGAGGAGAGGAGAGGAGAGGAGAGATGGATGGAGAGATTATTCGGTCTGAGCGAGGAAGGGGTATTAAAAAAAAAGGCATTAAATAAAACCGAGGAGAGGCTATTAATAAAATAAATAAACAAAATCTGCCATATTAATATCTATACCCTCGAAGTTTTCTTCAATCAGCCTTATACCCTCCACATCTATAATATTATTATACTTATATTTATCCTTTTATTCATTTTAATGATATTTAAATTCTAGAAATTTATTTTTAAGCTTTTCAATCCAAAATACCCTTGCCATTTTCTCTCTACCCCCCTTAAAGAAAAGCCGATTCACCATTTCACCTTCTCATTTAAACTTACAATATTTATGTGATATTGAAAGATATGTCCGTATACTCCATGATAATTTTTTTTTCCAAAATCCTCTATATGATCGATTCTACATTAACAGAATTCTTTCAAAATCCACACAGACCGGAACTAATAATGACCATGTGCCAAATTAATAAAATTTACTTATCATTTAATACCTTTTAAAAAATAATTATGAATTTCAAGTCTGGCGTCACCTTTTATGTATCAAAAGTTCAAAACTCAAAACTAATATAAATCATATACTGAATTTCAAAATTTATTTACCATTTATTTTTTATAATTAAATTAAATTAAATTAAATTAAAACTTACTATGGCGTGTTCTGGGAATCAAACTCGGGACCTCTCGCAACCGAAGCGAGAATCATACCACTAGACCATAAGCGGTATGTTTTAATTTGGTTTTTGGCTGAATAATTCCGATGGTCATTAACCATAAGGACGACGATAATTGAGGTAATAAATGATTTGAAAATTGAAATGTTCATACTAGCTCGTCCACTAGAACTTTATAGAAACATTTGAATTTTAATTATATCAATCATGATAGGTCTTATGTGTCGAAACATTTTTGTTTGTCTATCTATTGATATGCTAACATTTGTCAGAAATTCTATAGTACTTTTTTTTCTTTTGGCAACGATATTCATTTTATCTCAATTACTAAAGTAATGAAAAAAAATTGAAGGATTGCACATGCATATCCCTATCATTTAGAATGAAAGGAAAAGATCTAGCTCATAGTCATCCAGATGGCTATCTAATAAAGCATCCATATTGTCAACTTTCTCACATGGCTTTCAATTAATAGTGACGATGAAAAAATTATTGAGGTGTCCGGCCGGCATATGAATTTGTTTTCATTAATTTTCATGAATTATTTCACTTTATTTATTATTGTGGGAAATATTAATTGACCACTAATCCACTAATCATACATGTGCTGGAGCATATATGTGTTCACTGTAGACATTCTTTAAACTAATTCCAGAGTACAGGATGCAATAAATCCCTAATGTTCACTTTTCATTACAGTTCCTTTGTCATTGCCAAATATAGAGAAAGTTCATTAATTCCTGTTGGAAATGAACAGACTGACAAACGTTCAATTTTTTACTTAATTATAAACATATTGTTTTTATAATGCTAACCATCATTGCAATAAAAACAGTGTATAACAAATCGCACAGAAAAGCAGATGAACACAAACGTATATTATTTTTTAAGGAGCGTTTGGATCATCTAGAAATAAAACTAAAATTAGTTATTCGGAGTAAAAAATATTATTTCTAAATGATCAAGAATAAGTTTTTTTGGATCTAGAATGATATTTTTAAGTGATCCAATATCCATATTGAATTTAATTATATTTCTTGGGGGTTTGGAACATTTTTTTTTAATCCGGATTAAAGAGTGGTCTAAATTATTTCTTAGGCTCCGTTTGGATGGCTTCTTCCCGGAATAAGGAATAAGGAATAACCACTTTTTACCAATAAATTTATTTCTAACCATCCAAACTCTTCACAAAAGTTACACACTTCCCAATAAATTTACTCCTTCCCAATAAATTTCTTCCCTTCTTCCTTCTTCCTACCTTATTCTCAACGCATCCAAACGGAGCCTTAATCTACATTAAGAAGATGATCCAAACACTCTATGAATAAAAATTTAATTTAGATGTTGGGCCACTAAAAAATAACAATCTAGATTCCAAAAAACTTATTCTTGATCATTTAAGAATAATATTGTTTTACTCCGAATAACTAATCCCAATTGGTTATTTCTTCTTGTACAGAGCGATATAGAAGTGTTTGTTCTATGCCATGAATTGTTGGGATTTTTCATCCAGATAAATTTGACAGATTTCCTGCAAATTGGAATGGCTTAGTATCACTTTTTGTTTATATAAGATATCGGGCATAGCTAATTAAGAGTAATATATTGTGTGCAATTTTGGTTCTTTTGTTGAAATCTTACTGTTTTCAGTTTATTGTTTCTTTTCTTAAATCTTGAACACAACTTAAGAGGTTTCATTATTATATCCTGCATTTTTCTACTTACTGACTCCCATACTAAAGCATAAATTTCAACATACAACCTCAATTATTTGATCATTAACAGCCAGGAAATAGAAATTCTGCCTTTACCTGTACCTGTCCGGTTGGTTTATACATCTCAGCAGATAGCTCCTCCTGAATCTGCTGGCAAGATATGGAAAATAAGATACAGTAATGCCTCAATAAAAGATGGTATTCCTTATTGTACCTTACGTTAGACACCATTTTTCTAGATTATGGCGACCAGTCTAAATGGTTTGTCTTTTGGCGACACAACTGAGGATAGCCTTATGGAATACCCAGTTCGATCAGAAAACCAATGTTATCTCAGGTTAGTTTATTTCTTTTTCTATTTCAATTTCATTAACATCTGTGGACTGTGGTGCTTTTACCATTGCATGACTTCCAATTTCTGAAAATCCTCTTTGTAGTCACTAACTGCAACTTTCTAGTATTGATACTGTACCAGAGTGCACTGCATATAACTGGAGAGATAAAAAAATTGGCTCTTTTTTACTTTATGTTTGCATTAAAGTGGCCCCTGGCTACTCAATTTTATTTTCATTTAGATAACTAAAGCATTTGTACTTTGTTTTGTGGCAGTCAAATAAGATAAGAGATAGGAATATTTTCTCAAAAGGAATTTCAAATTATAAAATCATTTTTTTTGTTTTTTCATTTTAAGGATGATATTGTTTCGCAATACTCTCCGATGTCAGAAGATTCTGATGAGTGCCGATACTATGATCCTAATTCAGCAAGCTCTCATAACCCAGCTCAAGTACATGTTGATACCAGTTGCACTACACTTGGTTCGCCTCACCGTTACCAGAAATCAGTTACTTGCAACTCCACTTCCACTTCAAGTTCTAGTGCATGTCCACTGCCATGCAACTCTCTCTCGTCAGTCATCTGTTCACCAGCTCGGCGTGGGAGCCATGAGTCAGAAGGCCGGTTTCCTTCATCGCCTAATGATATGTGCCATGTTGCAGATTTAAGAAAAACTGCGTTGCTGAGGTCTGTACAGATGTGTAGGAATTGTGGAGATGTTTGTGGGCCTGTGGACCATAAACAATAATGGGCTGAAAAGATCCAATTGGATAAGACCCAGTCAATTGCATCTCTTTGCTAAAGGGTGCGAATTGTCTTTAATATATACACTGATATGGTCATTTCAGTGTGTGTTAGACAGAATTAAGAGAGAGAGAAACTCCACATCATTTGTGCTTTTCTTCAAAAAGGCACAAATCACCATTAGAGAGTGATTCCTACACCGATTCGAGTGATTTCGGTTTGAGCAGTCTAGTAGGCACTTGGACTGTGAATAGTGTGGTTTCTTATAGCGATCCACCAGTGGTAGGAGCAAGTAGAGCACAAGGAGAAGGCAAGCAAGGCGTTGTGGTGCGAAATTGTGAAAGAAGAACAATCCAAGTCTTCCGCTGTATTGTATGAACTCTGACTTGTTTTTCTTACATTGGTATCAGAGCCATACTCTTCTTTTCGATTCTAATGCACCATTAGAGTCTTACTTTAAGTTCTGGTTGCAATTTTGTGTTCATAAGACTTTAATTTCGTGGTTTTGTATGAAAACTTTGAGAAAAACTCGAATTAGTGCAGTCCAGAATTTGTAAATTCGTACAGTCTGATTGTTTTGGGCATAACTTAAGATCTGTAACTCCGATTCGAGTGAGGTTTGTTCTATTGGAAAGTGCTTCGAGTCTACTTTCCAGAATGTCCAAGAACTCGAAAATCAGTTCAGTGTACAGAAAGTTATTGCCGATTTACCGAAAGGGTGCGAATCAGATTATGTAAACTCGTACAGTCGGATTGTTTTGGGCATAACTTAAGATCTGTAACTCCGATTCGAGTGAGGTTTGTTCTATTGGAAAGTGCGTCGAGTCTACTTTCCAGAATGCCCAAGAACTCGAAAATCAGATCGTTGTACAGAAAGTTATTGCCGATTCACCGAAAGGGTGCGAATCAGATTTCTGGACAAGATGCATGTTGCGACTCGTGGAGTATAGTTTTGGTCTGAGACTTGTATTTTTCACGAAATTTGAACACAATTGAACCAGAGATGGTATGTATATGCCTGACCAACAACTAAAAGATTATCTTGGTGATAATTCTGTATTTAATGGTTACCTTTAACCAATGGTTTGTTTGAATGGTACAAGTGAGTACTATTATGTCCAACAACCTTGATTATATGACGGTACATAAGGTATTTGTCATACAAGTTGCAAAGTAGTGCATTCTGATGGGTGAATATGGATTGGTAGATGATGGGTCTCATCCATATTCTGTGATTTTGCACAAATTAAATCAAGTAGGATAATATTTCTCGGTCGTGAGAGATGTTTGTTGCCCTAGGCACTTTCGATTGATCGACCAAGATAATATTATTTCTAAGTTGATTAGAAATTGTGTGGCAGAATCTATTGTGTTTGTGCTAACATGCATACACTATGTGTTGTCTCTGATATGTAGTTGGAGATGTCGGTTAGCAAGAGCATTATCAATGACCTCAACCAAGGAGAGAAACTGAGCCTCCACAACTGGGATATGTGGCACAGGAAGGTTCAATATCTCTTAGACAATGAGGGGGTGCTCGAAGGCATTGAGAAGCACATGACTGAACCCAAGTCGGGTGAGGTACGCACGGAATATGATGCCTGGAAGATGAAAGACAAGGTTGCTCGTGTCCTGTTGTTGAGCAGCATGTCTAATCCTCTAATTTTGCGCTTTGAGAAGTTCAAACACGCTAAACAGCTCTGGGATGCTGTGAAGCTAGAGTTTGGTGGTACATCAACCACCCGTCTACGCCAACTGACACTTAGGTTTGAAGGGTATAAGAAGCGTCCCGAGCACACCATGCGGGAGCATCTTATGACCATGTCAAACATGATAAGTGAGTTAAAGGCAGCGGGTAACAACATGACTGATGAGCAAGAAGTGCAGGCAGTTATTCGCTCATTGCCCAAATCTTGGGATCATATGAGGCTTAACCTGACTCACAATGATAACATCCGCAAGTTTGAGGATGTGGCTCGTCATGTTGAGCTCGAGGAGGAGCGGTTGATTTCTGAGAAGGGAACCGAAGAAGCCTTTGTGGTTTCATCGGAGGCCCAAAAGAAACATGGCAAGCGCAAGAGAGGAAAGTCCGATGGGGCTTCTTCTTCGGCTGGTGCTTCTTCTTCCAAACCGAGTGGTGCCGGTGGCGGAAAGAAGAAGAAAAACAAGCAAGAAAAGAGGAGAGACAAATCAAAGATGATTTGTTACAACTGTGAGCAGTTGGGGCACTTCGCTCGTGAATGCACGAAGCCGAAGAAGGTAAGAGCCCAATCCTCTTGTTGTAAATCTGATGTTTATGTATCTAGTTGCGCTTTATTGGCTGAGACATTTCCTGTTTGGACTGTAGACTCAGCAGCAACAGACCACATAACTAGGGACAGATATGCATTTGTGGACTTCCGTCGCATTCCAGCGGGTAGTCGACACATATACATGGGTAACAACAGCAAGGTTGAAGTCCTAGGGATTGGAACCTGCGAACTTGTGTTTAATAGTGGACACAAATTGTTATTGCATGATGTGTTGTATGCTCCAGAAATTAGGCGGAGTCTTGTATCAGTGTGTTTGCTTGTTAAACATGGATTTCGTGTTGTTTTTGTTGGAACATGTGTTGAATTGTATCTGAATGATTGCCTTATTGGTAATGGCTACTTAAAAGATAATTTTATGATTCTAGATACAATTAATTATTCTGCTGCTTATGATTCTTCTTCTTATGTGATATCTGATAATGATTGTAATGTTAAAAAGTGGCACGCAAGACTGTGTCACATTGGTGTGGATAGAATGAATAGATTGGCTAAGGACGGTCTTTTAGGATCGACAGCTAAGTTCAATCTTCCAACATGTGAGCACTGTCTAGCAGGTAAAGCAATTCGAAAGCCTTTTGGCAAGGCTATTCGAGCCACTTCTCCTCTACAATTGATTCATTCGGACATTTGTGGTCCAATGAATGTGAGAGCTAGACATGGTGGAGTTTATTTCATCACCTTTATAGATGACTACACGAGGTATAGTCAAGTCTATTTGATTTCTCACAAGTCTGATGCCTTGAGTTGTTTCAAGAGCTATCAGATGAATTCAAGAAGCTGTGTGATGAAAAAGGAATAGTAAGGCAGCTTACAATTCCTGGAACTCCACAACAAAATGGAGTAGCGGAGAGAAGGAATAGGACATTATTGGAAATGGTCCGTTCCATGATGGCGCAGGCTAAACTTCCGATTTCCTTTTGGGGAGATGCGTTGTTAACTGCGGCATATGTACTAAACCGTGTACCAACAAAATCTGTGTCAACAACGCCTTATGAACTATGGACTAGCAGAAAACCAAGTTTGGTTGATCTGCGTTCTTGGGGGTCAATGGCGTATGTTCTAGATTCATCTCATCAATACGGAAAACTTGGCCCTCGTGGAAAGAAGTGTATTTTTATTAGATACTCTGAACAATCCAAGGGTTATGTATTTATTGGAGAGGATCTTAGCGGTACGGTCACAGAATTTGAAGCAAGAGATGCCACATTCCTCGAGGAGGAATTCCCGAGACAGAGGGAGGTTAGTACATTAGAATTGTTTGAATTAGTTCCTGCTACTAAAGATATAGTTTCTCGTGAAGAGTTAGAGCAGAATGTCTCTCGGGTTGATGATTCGCGGTCAACGGCAACAAGCCGCGACCCGCAATTGGGATCCGTGGCCAGTGACTGCGATCCGCAGGAAAGTCAGCAGAGACATCCGGAACCTCGCAAAAGTGCACGAGGAAAAGTACCTCGCCGTCGATTTGAAATCGAGGAAGGTGAATGTTTCCTTGCTGCAGCCGAGGATATTATTGAACCTAGAACAGTTGCAGATGCACTGTCTAGTCCGGAAGCCAAAGAGTGGCTTGCTGCATTAAAAGAGGAGATGGATTCAATGAAAAAGAATCAGGTTTGGGACTTGGTCGTATTACCGTCGGGGCGCAAGACAGTTGGGAACAAGTGGGTTCTCAAGGTTAAGCGCAAGGCAGATGGGTCAATCGACAGATATAAGGCTCGCTTAGTTGCGAAGGGATACACCCAAGTAGAGGGAGTGGATTATGAGGAAACTTTCTCACCGGTAGTAAGATTTGCCTCTATCCGTATCATTCTAGCATTGGTTGCATCTATGGATTTAGAACTTTACCAAATGGACGTAAAGACTGCTTTTCTCAATGGAGAACTTGATGAGGAGATATATATGGATCAGCCCACTGGGTTTGAAGCTAAAGGGGAGGAGCACAAGGTGTGCAAACTCCGCCGTTCCATATACGGTCTCAAGCAGGCTTCACGTCAGTGGTACCTCAAATTTCACCAAGCCATTTTGTCAAATGAATTTGAGATGATTGAGGAAGACCATTGCGTGTATATTAAATGGTCCAAAGGTAGTTTCATAGTTCTAACTCTATATGTAGATGACATATTGTTGGCTGGAAATGATATGGAGTTGATTACTTCAACTCAAGAAATGCTCTCATCTACATTTGACATGAAGGATATGGGTGAAGCCAGCTATGTGCTGGGTGTCAAAATATCAAGGGACCGTTCTAAGAAGTTTCTTGGTTTGTCTCAAGAGACTTACATTAAGAAGGTACTTGAGAAGTTCAAGATGGACAGGTGTAAACCTTTTGACACTCCCGTTGAAAGAAATATTGGCCTTAGTGTAAGTATGTGTCCCAAGACTGAAGAGGAAAAGCAGAATATGAAAGACATTATGAAAGGAATGTCTTATTCTAGTGTCGTGGGAAGTCTAATGTACGCTATGATGTGTACAAGACCTGACATCTGCCATGCAGTGGGCTTGGTAAGTCGCTTCCAAGTCAATCCAGGTCCTGAGCACTGGAAAGCTGTGAAGAGGATATTTAGATATCTCAAAGGCACCGCAGATTACATGCTATGTTATCAAGGAAAAGATGTGAAACTAATCGGTTATAGTGATGCCGATTGGGGCGGGGACCCTGATGAACGCAAGTCAACTTCGGGTTATGTGTTCATACTTGGTAACGGTGCTATCTCTTGGAGAAGCACAAAGCAAGAGTGCATTGCTTTATCCACTATGGAAGCGGAGTATATAGCATGTGCAGAAGCTGTAAAAGATGCTATTTGGTTGAGACGTTTCCTGAAACACTTAGGGATTGTCGCGGTTTGTGAGAAACCAGTGACTCTTTATTGTGATAGTATGGCAACAATTGCATACTCTAAAGATCCCAAGTATCATGGAAAAACCAAACACATTCAAATGAGATATCATTTTGTTAGAGACAGATTAACACATAGAAAAGTAGCTTTAGAATATATTTCTACTAAGAAGATGATTGATGATCCGCTTACAAAATCCATCCCAAGGGATCAGTTTATAGCGCATGTGAAGGCGCTAGGTCTTCGTAGAATGTGATTATATTTGCTACTATATTTGACTTGATTGTTGTATGTATATATTTGAACATGATTGATATAGTTAATAAATTTGATGCTTTGTTGCTTACAAGTTAATTATATTGTTCAATTAAATGTTAGCACAGATGGTAGCATGTCATAGGCTGTGATTGGCTCTCTCACATGAGCAATCGACTCTGACATCCAGGATGTGCAGAGATTAGACTATATTGACCTATTTGCATTCTGGGAATGAGCGTAAGTCAATGTCGCCTTAGTCAAGGACTGAGATGAGACTACAATTATGTGGTCAACATGATTTGTTCCCCGCAATTCATGTAGCCTATTTAGCCAAGGTGAGTGGACTTGCTGGACACTTTAGAAGTGTGGTTGCGAAGTCACTCAGAGTTAGTTACAATGGATGCAATCTAGACCATAGATGCATAGTTTGTAACTGAACTTAGACTTGTACAGTGTTTATATTAAGGAGACATGCGTCTGCTTAAGGCAGAAAAACACTGTAGCATGCATTTCATACTGCACGCGCTTAGCGACGTATGGGAAATGAGTTAAGTGACTTTTATTAGTCAATCCCTGCCTTCTCATTGTGTGAGTCCCATAATATTATCATACCCTTATTACTCTTGACTATGTCATAAGAGAGGGAGTTGATGAATGCTACTACGTTATGCTACCAATGGCGAAGCATTGATACCGTCTGTCGGGGCATTTCTCGGAAAGCTGTCAGTTTCTAATTTAGTGACATGAGTGCAAAAGGAAGGTAATTGTGATTACACCATTTGATTTACTTGTGATTCACCGCGCAGCCAAATTATGTCATTTGGGACATAAATTGGGAATACATGTAAATAATTAGTGATTAAGCATTGTCCTAGAGGGAGTGTGAAGTGCTTAGTCAGGTGTATGTCAAATTAGCCTAGGGAATGAGATACTGCTTTACTTAACAATTTGTTAAATGTCCTAGATAGTCTTAACCGACTTCCTCTAGGATACAGGTTTGCAGGTATCACTGGTCGCACGGTCCATTTGCTGTATGAATACTTGACTGCAAGAGAAACATCTCCAAGAGGGAGATTGTAGGAATTGTGGAGATGTTTGTGGGCCTGTGGACCATAAACAATAATGAGCTGAAAGGATCCAATTGGATAAGACCCAGTCAATTGCATCTCTTTGCTAAAGGGTGCGAATTGTCTTTAATATATACACTGATATGGTCATTTCAGTGTGTGTTAGACAGAATTAAGAGAGAGAGAAACTCCACATCATTTGTGCTTTTCTTCAAAAAGGCACAAATCACCATTAGAGAGTGATTCCTACACCGATTCGAGTGATTTCGGTTTGAGCAGTCTAGTAGGCACTTGGACTGTGAATAGTGTGGTTTCTTATAGCGATCCACCAGTGGTAGGAGCAAGTAGAGCACAAGGAGAAGGCAAGCAAGGCGTTGTGGTGCGAAATTGTGAAAGAAGAACAATCCAAGTCTTCCGCTGTATTGTATGAACTCTGACTTGTTTTTCTTACAAGATGCGAGCCCAACCCCAAGCTACCCATTATGAAATGCAGCTGAATCAGGGACAGGAGATTGGTGAGAGCTCTGAACTGGAGGTTTCTGGTGAAAAATCTCAGGAGTATGAACCAATATATAGGGGCCAAGAAAGCGAGGATGACAGTCTTTGAGCACACCACGACCATATAATATAGGTGCATTGAAGGAATGGTTGGGAAAAACAGTAAAATGCGCCATCATTTGAAATGGAGGTGCTCAAATGAAAACTGGGACTCCATGGAGACAAGTCGGAAATGGACCCGTGGAGAAGTTGTTAATTGAGGGTGGGTTTCTTTATGTTTTCTGGTTAAACTGACCCCTAGTGTACTGGGATGGCTGCTAGAGCTGGTACAGCCACTGTCGATAATGTACCTGATTCAGAGGGGGCTTGTAACAACCATGTTACAATTTCCTCAAAAAGCATCTATAAGAAAGAGCCTAGAAGTCAATTGTACTTCTTGATACTTGTAATTCTTGGCATATTCATCATTGTCTACTACTAAAGTAACACAAGTTACACGGGACAAATGTAAAACAATGATGATTGCCGTCAAAATTGACCACTCTCTCCGTTGATAGTGTTTATTCAAATTAATTCTATTAAATGCTAGAAGAATAAAAAGGCCTTAAATTTTCGAAAGAAAAATTCTACTAGATTATGTCAACCCTCCTCAATATGATAGCAACCCTTGTAGGTCGAGAGAAAATTATAGGAAGAGAATGACAGGAGAACGTATAATAGGTCGAGAGAAAATTATAAAATATTGAGAATCGTTAAGGCACAAAATAGATTTGTACACGTGTATGAAATTGGAGATAAGATGTGGAATTTAATTCATTTGCATATTCTGTTATAATCTGAGTCAAAACTCAAAAGTATCAAACATTATTAAAAAAAGAACATACAAAGAAATAGAAATAGGCAATATATGCTTAGAAGTTTTAAAAAAGGAAAGAAAAACTAATTAGCAAAGCGACTCGTGGGGCATAGCTGATCACCAGTGCACGTAAACGATTATGCAGATACGCAGGATAATAATTTATTTGGTTTATTATTGAGATTAAAGTTAGATACTTTTAGTTTGTCTCAGTCGTGTATCATGTAGTATCTGAAAAGGATGCAGAGAGATGTACATAGAAACTAGAAATTAGAATAATGTGGCCTCAGAAAAATTGTGTTGAGATCCACACTTCAGCTGCAACTGCAACTTGGCTTCCATGCTGCCTAACGCCTTTCAAGCAGACATTCTTTATAGGCATGTAAGATTTCACGCAAACATTCCAAGTTTCCGCTTAGCTGCCAGAACTTTTCATCCAATTCGCACAAAGAATTAAAATCGTTCTCACATTCTTCTGCAGTTCTTAACCCATGCCGCCTCACTAAGTTGATGAAATCCTCTGTAGCTGTGCCAGCATTTGTAACTGGGTCAGCATTTCATTTTATTTGGAGGCTTTGTTTCTGTTTAATAGTACTATAACTAAACATATGGAAAAAGTTTTTTTTTTAATACCTAATTTTAAAACAGGTACTTTAGTCTTTGTAATCCACCATCATAGTAGGCTTTTGTGGCAATTAATTAGTGCTTGTATGCAAGCAATGATGCAAGAAGATAATTAGACAGGTGAGAGAGTACTCACCAGTAGGCAGGGACACACCCTTGCTCACGCATTGTTGTTGCTCATATGCAAGTGCACTGATGAAAAACTCAATTGCTGATGCAACACTTTGCCAAATCTTCTGTAGGAACTGAATCTCCTCATCATCAGGTATAATGTTCGAATCTCCAATGCATTTGAAATCATCTATGATGCCCTGCAAATTTTTGACATTTTCATCCGGCTCCGATCTTTCAGTTTCATTCTCTTTTTCTGAGGGAGCTGCATGCGTGTGCAGATTAAAGCATGGAAATTCAAGAATCGTACATATACTGATATAATTTAAATTATTGTTAAAGCTACCTTGCACCATTGGATTGTTCAATGCGGAAAGCTCTCCAAATGTTTCACTACTTCCTGAAATAGCAAGCAATTTTGTTAGTTTGAGATTTAGATTGACAGCGTGAGGTGAAATGTTTCCTCGCATGCTTTTGTTAGGAGTTCTGTTTCTTGCTTTTCTGTTCCTTGTACCAAAGCGCAGACATGGCATATATCTAAGCATGCCTAATCACAAAGATCCACTACCCAAAATCAAAGTGAATAATTAAATCACGGCTTCATGAAATTAGCTCACCATAATTTAATATAGTGAGCGCATGAAGAGCCACCCAGCCTTGTTTGAAGGACCCCTGATGTGATGGCTTTATTTTAGTGGGGCGCTCAAAGCATTCTGAGTGTTGCAGAAATTCTATAAATCTGTAATTATCATGAAAGAGGCCTGAGAGGAAATACTCAGTCTGACGTGCAAGCCGAATGCCGTGTTCTACATCAAGGATATAAGCTGGGAGGTCCTTGACTGAGACTTTACATTTTTCAACCAAGTCTCTTGACACTTCTTTTGCAGTCTCACGAATGTCAATGTCACCGTCGCACTTATTGTACAAAATATCCCAAGATTCACTCATGGATAATTTTCTCAGAATGTTACTGGTGATGCTGGCACAATGCATCTCCAGGTCGTTGACGTCAACTCTGATTCTCTCAATTAAGAGGTACCGCAAGTAGTCAGAGTACACGTCCTCCTCTTCCGAAAATGTGACCAAGTGGAGTTCTTATTTATAACAAAGAAAACATAGAAGGAAAGAAAGATAATAAGAAAGTAGCTGGATGAATGTAATAAAGCTACAGATAAAAACTAGGAGGAACTGATACATGCCAGCAAGTAATTAAAAATGAGTGAACTTCGTCAATACTACCTGACTTAGAGATGATATTAGCTAACATATTTTCAAGCTACAACCATAAGAACGGAAGTTGATCATAGAGTGGCTTGGCAGCATCCACTTGTAGTCTTTGTAAATTTCACACAGCTACTTGCTAAAATGGAAATTCAATACTAGTAATTATACCTGAAGGACACTCTTGGGTACAATCCAGTGCTTGTAAATAAGCGATTTTCTCTACTGAAGAAGGAGGAGAGCATAAAAGAAGAGAATGTGATCTGAGATCAAAGAAAGCGAGAATGAACTTGTGACAGTAAAATGCACTGTTCCTCTCTCTGCTCCCAGGAATGACTGGCGGGACTCCATGGCTGTTCTTGATACCCATCAAAGGTGTATAACCTGTACCAAATTGATGTCTTTAATTCACCCCAGTTTGCACTCAACTGTTTGTTTTTTTCAATTTGTTGTGCTTTGAATATAAGCCATCCAACTAATGATCCAAATGCGACCTCTGTACTGTCACAAGATGAACATAATAGAAACAATGTTGAATGCGAGTATGCAACTCTGCACTAATTGAAAGTGATAACAGAAATAATTTATGTGTAATATGTTGTGAAGATCCTAATTGAATTTATTTGGTTAAAATTGACAGCAAGATTCTGTGTATACTGAACATTGTCAGTGAAAGAGCAATTAATCGGTTCAAACACTTACCATTCCTTATGTTTAGCTCTGAAACAGATGCTGAAAAACAGGCCAGATGCCTAGGCAGTTCCGCAAGCTCCTCCAAATGATGTAGTCCCTTAATCAGCGCAAAGCAGGTAGAATTTTCTTGAAACTCTGAATTTAGACAACGCAACTCAGGACAAATTAGAAAACACGTATGAGCTGTAAAGTAGCATTAAATGGGAAAAGATATAAGGCAATTTTTGTGAATTGAAATATCAAGGTCGCCTGACAATTTTTATAGTCCAAATCATGACAAATAAGAAGACACTGAGCCACAGAGTAGCACTAAATGGTAAAAGAAGGAAGATATTTTTTTGTAAATTGAAATATTGAAGTCACCTGGCTTAATTTCTGATCCGAAAAAGGTGAGGCAAGATCGTATGTACTTCCTGATAATGAGATAGTATCCAATTTCAGAATGTCCTGGAGGATCATATATTCGTTTGTGCTCCATGGCATGAAGAACTCTCAGTACTCCTCTTAAGAGTTCTTTTCGACTCGGCTTCTTCTTCTTAGGTTTGGCACCTGTTCGACATGGCGGTTCATTCCTTTCCTTTGAAATGATGCGAGCTACATGAGCAAGTGCTTCTTTGTAGGATCTCTCCTGAGAAGCAGTTGGCGAGAACACTTCATTGTTGCCAAGTCTAGTAATAATTTCTCTTATGTACCAGAGTCGGGGCTCGGGGTCAGAATATTCCATCAACTCAATTTACTTCTGCAAATTATGTACTAAAAACAATGTCTTGTACTAAGCTGGGGCCACACTTATCAATCATTAACCTGTTTTAAAATTGTCTATTATTTTCTATTTTCATTATGAAAAAGATCCATGGAGGCAAACAATTAATCAAATTAAAAGATATAGATGTAAGTTGCACAAAGAAGCAATATGGCCCCTGTTTAGCAGGTTGGATCTTGGGTGTAATCCATCCAAATTTGCGTAAATTTATGAGATGTTGCTTTTTTTTTTTATCCTCCTAATTCATATTTTTTCGCTTTCAATCTTGCATTTTAATCTTCTAATAGGCAACGGTTCCACAGTTCCTTAATTAGTTCAACAATAATTTCGACTTATACAACTTCAATAATGTATATTGGAAGGTATTTTTGTATTCCAACCTTCAGAAAAGACTACGTTTAAGCTTAATTTCGGTAGAAAATCCAAAATAATAAGGACAATTTATACCAAAAGTTCCGACTATTACGAACCTAAAATTTATGCAATATAAAACACATAGTTTTATAAGAAATTTTACCTAAATACAAATGTTTTAATGAGTTTTCTCAAGAGGCATCTTCAATCCATGATGCTGAAAAGTATTAAATTTTTCTCATTGAACGAGCACACCTGTGAGAGAGTAATTCCAAAAATCCTGGAAGGACACAATTATTATACAAGGGTAGTAGGCTTATTTTCTGCAAGACAAAACATGGCAGTGTATTATTATCTTTATAATCATCTTAAAAGAAGAAACAAATGGAGGTACTAAGGGATAACTAAAAATAATCGGCCGTGCTTATCATGTGGGAAAAAAAATAGGACTGCTAATTATAAGCTTCTTGAAAAATTAGATGATGCTTGAAGAGAGAAAATGCGACAAAGATATTAGAAACAGAAAATTTCGAAAGTAAATAATATCTTTATAGACGATATGTGGTGGAGTTGAGTGAACACGAGTGGGTTAGCTGACAGTTGACGCCGCTTTGTATATTTTAAAAGTAACTATTAACTAATAATGAGTAAATGTAATGCGTGGATAAATTATTATTTAGAAAAATTTGACAAACCATTCAATTTCGTTGGCACATGCATAGATAGTCATTTGTTTTTAATCCATGAATAGTAATTTTATTATTATTATTATTATTATTATTATTATTATTATTATAAAATAAAATAATGAAAATAAAATATGAATATTGCGTCGTATGTTTAGGAAAAATATGAATCCACATTAATCTCACTGGTACAATTAAAGGAGAATTATCCTTGTCATTTGTAAAAACATAATTTATTCATCATTTCTAATTCGACAGCCACTTTGTAATTTAATGTTGTTTGCTATTGTTGTTGTTATTTTTATTATTAGAATTATTAGAATTTACCTTATTTTATTTAAAAAAAATTATATAAACCTTGATAATATAAACAACGCATCTTTGGATATACAGCAAACCACATAGATAGTTCACAAAAAGCCAGGTAAAAATGGATATAAGAAGATATAGAATATGAAATAAATTTAGGGTCAATTAAGCCTATAACAAATCATCCATGCACGCAGAAAACGACATTGCAAGACCTAATTCTCATATAGTAAATAAAATTCAAACCATTGTTGTATCCACAAGTGTGATAATTTGTCGAGTTAAAACATATATTAGACTTTCTCATTGGCAAACTAGATTAATTAATGTTCCTCTTTATCATACTTTTGGGTGTTCTACCACATCTTAATTCCTCCACAAATGACATCTAACTTTAATGTTACAAATCTAGATTCTAAAGCACCGAGCAATGATGAAGTATGAATTGATTTTGATGGCAAATACATGTAAAAAGTATGATAAGTTGTTGCGTTAAAGCATACCATATATTATTTCTACAATTCCATAGTACTGTCAATAATATTGAACCACAACAAATCTTAAAGGCATCTTTTGATATTTATCTATTCTACGTTAACAAAATTATTTCAAAAATCACGGACGGAACTAATAATGACCATAAAATTTATTTATCATTTAATACTTTATAAAAATAATTAAATATAATTATAATTATAAATTTCAAGCTATGGCGTCACTTTATTTATTTTTTTTTTTTTATGAACAGATTCCCAAGAAGGGAATCCTGCATTGAAAATAATGCTCAGATTACAAAAAAGTCATAATCACACCAAAGGTGATTAACAATGCTCCTTACAGGAGACTTCTACCAAAAACTAAAGAAAGTCATCCTAAAACAAAACATCAAACACACACCAAACAAACTTAAGCAACACATAACAGAAAATAAAAACAGAGCTAGACTCCATTGCCATCTCCTGCTCTAGCTCCAGTGCTTGCTTGATGAAAATCCACCTCCATTCCTGTCTGTTGACCTGTCCAAAACAAATAAAGACTAAAAATTGAGGCACAAAGAGAGAGTGCAGTTGATCCTCTAAAATCAGTAAAAACCCTAGCGTTTCTTTCCTTCCAAATGACCCAGCTAAAAGCTGCCAGAAAAGTCAATCCTGCAGTTCTATTCAACTTAGGAAGAAAATTAAACGAATTCCACAACCCTGAAAAAGAATGATCTGTAACCACACAACCCCAAACATTATACCTAGTAAACAGAGTCCAGAAGGGATTAATAAAAGAGCAAGAAACAAACAAGTGATCTAAAGTTTCAGTGCTATCACAGAATTGACAATTCAAGTCACCCCCAAACCCTTTCTTAACTAATACATCTTTGGTAAGAATACTGCCATTAAGCATCAACCAACAAAACAGCTTGATCTTAAGAGGAATTTTTAATTTCCACAGATGCTTAGCCGTTGTATCAAAAATACCCCCATACATTATAAACTTGTAAAGAGATTTAACAGAAAAACCTCCACTATCCCAATGCCATCGAATAAAATCATGCCTAGAAGTAAACTGATAGTTTTCTAAAATTCCTAGAAGTTGCTCCTTCTCTGCTCTCAGGATCAAAGAGGCTATGGCGTCACTTTATATGTATCAAAACTCAAAAATTAATATAATTCATAGAATACTGAATTTTAAATTTACTTAATTTAAAATTAAATTAAAAGATACTGTGGGGTGTTCCGAGAATCGAACTCGGGACCTCTCGCACCCGAAGCGAGAATCATACCACTAGACCAAACACCCTGTTGATTTCCTAAAAATATTATACCTATTTATCAGATTTGCAATAATTTTTTCCTTCCCGAAAATCTAACGATCTCGACATCTCCGATCAGAACGAAATTACGAAATACCTCTCCACCCGCGAGACGAAGAAAAGAGAAGAATCGACGCGGAGAAAATCGCGCCGCTCAAAGTGTTGGTACTCATACTCCGGGCGAATTTTGAAGCTGAGGAGAGGAGAAGTGTCCGTTAAGCCCCTCATTTTCTCGCCGGCTGAAGCGAAAACGGAACGACCGAGATCAGATTAGGTGTGTTTCGTCCTCTCCTTTCCTCCTTGTTTCCTTACTTATCAAAACAAAACCATTTTTCTTCAGATTTTGCTTCTACTTTCCTCCCCAAACGAAACCCTAGTCCTATGTTTTGGATGAAATTTGTACTAAATTAGAGAACACTTATTATGGGTTTTGCTATTCACCCTAGTTTTGGATGCTTGTCTTGTTTTTAACTGCACTTGATTGATATGGGTTTTGTTGTAGGTAGCTTATTTCATTTGAGAGCACAGCTCAGGAGATGGCGAACAATGTGAGTTCTTTTCTTATAATTTCTTTCTCATTTTATTTAGGATTGATTTGCAGTTACTGTCGCCTGTTTTGTATGATCATGTAGTTGGTTTGGTTGAGTGATCAAGTATCTTAGTTAGATCATTGAATTATTTCAAGATGTACTGCGAGTTGAAAATTATTGATAAATAGTCATGTGTTTGAGTCTGGATTTAGCATATTGGTTTTCATGATGCAAGTAATTTAATGCTGTTTTGTTTCAAATGTAAATTGAGAACAATTATAATTGGGTCTTTCCTTCTTTTTCTATTGTTTAGCCAGTAGGAGTTGACAACACTTTTAGAAAAAAGATCGACAGAGAAGAGTTTCTACAACGAGCTCGTGAGCGAGAGCGCCAAGAACAGGTACATTCAAATTGTTATCTTGTTTCTGCCATTTAAGTCATTTTCTTTTCTTTGTTGCTGATTATCTACCTTTCTGCTGGATTTCATTATTATAATAATAGTAATTATTATTGTTTTAATTTGATAGGAAGAGGATGAAAGACGAAGGTCAAAAGGTTAATCAGCTGATTTACACTTTTCTTACTTCCTTTGCATGATTCTTTTGAAAATGTTTTATTTTCTATAATCAGAATTTCAATATGATTGTTGCTTTGCCTCCTCTTTGTTGATTGTTTATGAAAGGAAAAGGGCCACCTGTTCAAAGGAAACCTTTGAAGCAGAGAGACTATGAAATAGATCTTGAATCTCGTCTTGGAAAGACTCAGGTTGGTTCATACTGTCCACATTTATATATCTATTATTTATGAGTATACATTGAAAGCAGTTACCTCATGTTCTCTCGTCTGTAGGTGGTTACACCAATTGCTCCACTCAGTCAACAGGTTTGTTCTTTCTATAAGTCTAATCTAATATTTTTATTCAACTTATGTTGCATATTCAAACCTTATTCTTAAGCTTAAGCAAATTAAGTCTCTATATATGAAAAATGTAGTAATTCGTTTTTAGATGAAGGTGTCACAGAAATATCTTTATGTTCACACTTTTCTTCTAAAAGTTCTGTTGTCTCGTGGCCTTGTGGAAAATGAAAGAGCAGTCAAGAACTTTACACTGATTGGTAACATGGTTTACATGTCTGGAAGTGGAACATTCTTTATTATATATAGAGATTAGAGAACAATTCTTGGTCAACCATGCAAAATGCAATTACTTTTTTTTTTACTTATATAACTAAAAGTACTTGGATATCTGACAGGCTGGATATTACTGCTCGGTTTGCGAGTGCGTGGTAAAAGATTCAGCCAATTATCTTGACCACATTAATGGGAAAAAACGTATGTCTTCGTTTTCTTTTTCTTGTTCATTGCTATGTACATGCAGGCTATTATGGAGATTTCTGAATCATGTTTCTTACTAAAACAGATCAGAGAGCTTTGGGCATGTCAATGCGTGTAGAAAGGGCATCTCTTGAACAGGTACATAATTTCAACTTCCTCTGATATTATCTAGCTGGTATGAGAACTCCATGGGAACTTCTCTTCTGAAGATGTGATTCAAATTGAGGTGGAAAAGAATAAGAATTTTTAGCAGGTTTCTGGTTTGAAGTGCTTAAATTGTTGGGTTGAGTTGTTAATTGGTATGCTGGTGAACCTATTTTTTGTTAGATTTTTGGCCTTCTAGTGATTTGCTTAACTCGCTATTAGGTTGTTTTGGCTCTCTTGCTCAACTATTTTACCTGTCTTTTTCTTTTCTTTTTTTTTTTCTCTACAAATATAGGAGCTGGTTGCTGTGCTAGTTTATTCAAAAAAGGAAAGGGAAAGGGAAAAATTTGATGGAAGTACACTATAATATATATTAATATTGTAGTGTAAGAAACATGATTAAACCTTGTATTTTAACATGACTGTATGCTTTCTGTGGTTCTCAAAATAGCATGTTTTCTGTAGGTGCAACAGAGATGAATTTCTTAAACATTCTATTTTAATATGACTCTATTCTTTGTATTGTTCTCAAATAGCATACTTTGTAGGTACAACAAAGATTTGAGTTACTTAAAAAGCGCAAACCTGCTGGCTCTTTTAGTGAGAAAGGTGAGAACTCACATTACTGATGCTTCTAACCAGAAAGCTAAGTAGTTTTTTTTTTTTTTTTTTGTGTTGCAATATAATATGGTGTACCAGTATCAGCATTCTAGGTTTTACCTCAGGAACATTCTTTTGGATGTTTGCCTTTCATGCCATAGATGTTAAGCATTTTTTATGTAAGGATAAGGATAAAAATGATGTAAATAAAGGTTTTCTTTTATTGCGACAGATTTGGATGAAAGAATACAGAAACAACAAGAAGAGGAGGAAGAAAGAAAGCGGCTCAAGAGGGAAAGGAAGAAAGAAAAGAAGGTTTAAAACCTTTCTATCTCAAGTTCTGCACATCACATTTTGTTTAGAAATTTTCTTATGACCTTTTTGAATCCCCCATAGTAATACAAAAGCAAGAGATCCTTTCATGTTTCATTTATTTGGTGTATCCCTGTCTATAGAAGTAGCCTTTCCATATGTTCTCACTGTACCTTGGGTTCATGAACTGAGGGTAAAGAGGGTTTTCTGGTGTTATATATATATGATCATCATTATTTGTTGGCACCTGTGGCAATAAAACATTTCATGCTATAGAAGTGACACATGAATTTTCGTGTTCTAAAAGGTTTCACATCTTATGCTAACTTTTGTAGGTTCAAACATGGAAAATGAACATTGTATTACATAACAGTTATAATTGATGATTTGTTGGGTACAGGAAAAAGAGAAAGCAGCACTGCAGGATCAAGAGGATGTGGATCCTGATATAGCTGCTATGATGGGTTTTGGTGGTTTTGGCACCTCCAAGAAGTGAGAAGTTATTTTTTAAGGTTATAACTATGTTTGTTTCCTTGAACATTCAACTGTTAGGTCGCTTGTATTAAAGATGTTTGCTACTATTTCTCGTGTTCGTCTATCCATTCTCTTTGCTCTCTGTTTGAGAAGTCCTGAACAGGAATATATGAATATAATCAATATATGTAGCTTAAGTAAATCACAGAGAAGTCTCCGTTTAAACTGGACAAATGGGATAGATCTAGATTGATATCTGGAGTTTAATATTCAAACAATATAATCCACAATAACAAATAATATTCAAACAATAGACAATGAGTTTAATTTTAGAGGTAACAACTCGTGTCAAAGAAATAGTGATTTTGCGCTCATTTTGCCCCTAACATTTTTGCACCCAATTGTGCTCTGTCATTCACGTATGTTGTGCAGTGAGCTCTTGACCTTCACAGCTGCACAGTTATAACTCATTTGTATAAAATATATCAGCTATCGGTCGTCTATGCTAAAGACGAAACACACACACACACAGACAAAAGTAAACACACATAATGCTGCTGTACAAGCCAATGTTTCGCTTACTACTGTTAATAGCCAAATTTAGCAAGGATATTGTAGTTCTATTATGTTTCAGATGAACGCAGTCGGAGCATCACATTAACATACAAAAATCCCGTCATAACAGGAAATTATTTTTTATTATACAAATTAATGGTCATCTGTTTTCAGTAGTTTTCTTAGCGTTTTGCTCTGTCAGACTGAAACCGTAGGTTGTTCCATTTCAAACTAATGGGGCATGCATTGAAATTACTACTAAATTATGGTTTTCAATTAAGGACTGGAGAATGTCCTTCACAGTTGAAACCTTCAAAGTTCAAACAAACCAAAAGGCATAAATAAGAGGCCTATTATGTAACGTAATTGATACTAATTAAATATCATTTGAGTTTGATAAATGAACCCAGACTGGCAAGGGCCATGTGCATTGGCGATGCTCGTATGGGCAGCACGGCCTGATGGAGCTATTTATCATGTTGTAAGAACAAATGTCCCGAGGCAAACTTGTTGCATCATCACCCATTTGTTCCCACCATTCATCCGTGAAATAGATTGTGTCTGCTTTAATTTCTCCACGCACATCATGTTTTGCAAGTGAAATCGATGCATTAGTACCCACATAAATGGCTTGTCCGTCCAAGCTCTTTATACGTTGCCATTTGCCATCTTCAAGTCTTCTGAATACTTCTACATTCTTTGTTTCTGTTACTCCTGTTACAGTTGTAATATCATGCCTCCTAACAATTACGAGAACATTACCAGCACAATCTTCTGCAAGGTACATATATATTAAACTGACAGTTCTCCGTAACAAAAGGTGCTGACATTTCAGTAATCACAAAGTCATCATCTTTTAATTTAACCTCATGTGTTGCTCCCTTATTAGTCAAACAAATAAGCTTTCCATTTTGACTAAACATGATGTCCATATACCATTGTCTTTCTCCCAAGAGGTTCCATCTACTTTCTCCTGATCTAGAAATAACTAGACGTGGTATGTCACCAACAAGTGCTGCTGCAAAGAAGTTGCAAGAAGATGTTGAAGGATTAGAAGAGAGGAGAATTTTTTTGAAGGGGACTTGTTCTCTAAGATAGTCATCAAATGCACGATCAAGGAACGGCGATTCTTGGCGGTAGGTGGTGCGGTAGAAGTACGAGACTATATTACCATTGACTGAGTAGTGGGGGCGCACTTTTATTAATGTGGTGGTAGAAGGAAGTGATATCAACCCACCTGTCAAAGGGTTGAGGAGGGTAAGCTCACCATGTTGGTCAAGCACAGCCAGCCAGCAATATTGTGAGCCAACGAAAACCTTTCCATGTACGTAGTAATGGTTCGTCAAATTCGAAGTGGAGTTTATCAGGGATGCTATACAGTGTGAAACCTTTATTTCCTTTACCATTGTGACTGCATGCAGTAAGGAGAAACGGTGTGTGTTTCGTGAAACTTTCCTTAAGGACCGAGAAACTTGAGGTCGTGTGTGTGGCAGTATAGTTTTGATGAAGGTTGAATATCGCATTTCCTAAGGGAAAAGAAAAAGGGCACCTTGATATATAGGCCAGCATAACTATCTCAAATTTACTGACCCTAAAATAAACTATCTCAAATTTAGCAACGACTAAAATGGTCCATATAGAAGTAGATATTTTACAATGCACTATATATATATATATGTGTGTGTGTGTACATTATTTCGGTTACAGCACATTTCATAATTTCAACCCAGCATAATTAGATCCTTGATAAATAATGAATATTCATATATAAGTACAAGAACTAAAGGAGACGTTTTAAAATGTCCTATTTTGCATTTGTCAAAATTAATTTTCTTATCTTTCTTAATTGTTGAACGGTCGATTCAGTTTAACAAACCACGCACGATTTCTTTAATAATACTAGATATGATAAATGTTAAGCATGCAAATACAATTTTTTAACAAAAAAAAATGTATTATTATCGAATAAATGCGGTCCCTTTTACTGTCCAAGCATATATGGCCGTACGTATAGTTTCTTCTTGTGAGATAAACAATATAGGCCGTGGCGCGCGTATATGAACTAGCATAAGATGCCCTCATATGTGGGCAAATAAAGAAACAAAACAATATTAGACAATAAAAATATATTTCTTAATTTACCAGCGATATAAATAGATGTGTTATTCAATTTATTTCTATATTAGATGAAAAACCAAGCAATGGTGTTGCTTCGGCTGGCGATTGATATCCAACCGCAGATCAAACGATTCGAACGGCAGAAACATCTGTTTACAACCTAGATATAACGTGTTACATCTTTTGGTATGTATGCTTTAATACGTAAAAGTATAGATAGATATATAACACCACATGATACTATATTGGGCTCATATTAAATTTGACTCTAATATACGAGGAGAAAAATATGAATTGAACAATCCATTACCTCTTATGATATACTATGAAATGTACATTGTGAATATTTTAAATAATAAAATAATTTGCATTTTAAACATAACATAAAAATGCCATCATATGATGGATAGCTTAAATTGCATAATTACTTAAGTTCATAAACAAGTTTGACTAAGTCACCTTCTGATGATGCCTAGATTATTAAAAAAATGGCAAAGAATATGAGGTCAAGTAGAAAAGTATCATTAAAAAATTTAAAAGCTGAAAATGAATATTATTCACACAAATAGGAGGCAATTCATGTTCAATTACATTCGACCCAAACAGTTAACTTTCTAACAAAAAAAGGCATAAATAAAAGACATTTTGTTATCTATTATAAGTAATTTATAATTCCATACTACTTGCAATTACTTTGGATTTGATAAATGAATCCAGATGGGCAAGGGCAACGAGCATAGTTGATGTTCATCTGGGCAGCATGGTTTGATGGAGTTGCTCATTAAATTGTATGCACAAATGTTCTTGAGCCAATTGCTTTCCACATCATCTTCATCTTGATCATGATCCCATTCCCACCATTCATCAGTGAAATAGATTGTGTCTGCCTTAATTTCTCCACGTATATCCTGCTTTGTAAGTGAAATTGACGCATTAGTACCCACAAAAATTGCTTGTCCGCCCAAACTCTTTACCCGTTCCAATTTGCTTTCTTTTCCGTTGCCATTAATGAGTCCGAATACCTTTACATTGCAAGTTTTTGGTCTAGTTGTAAAATCATACTCTCTATGGATTACGAGAACTCTACCGGCACAATCTTCTGCAAGGTATGCTCTATCAATGTACTGCTTAAGAAACGGTGCTGTCATCTCTGAAATCACAAAATTATCATCTTTTAATTCAACCTCATGTATTGATCCCTCATTAGTCAAGCAAATAAGCTTCCCGTCTTGACGAAACATGATGTCCATATACCATTCTTCTTCTTGGTGCTGCAAGAATTTCCATCTACTCGCTCCTGGTTTAGCGACCACCAAGTTTGAATTATAACCAAGAAGTGCTGCTGCAAAGAAGTTGCTCAAAGATGTTGAAGGATTAGAAGAAATAAGAATTTTTTTGAAGGTGACTTCTCCAAGACAATCAAAAAATGCACGATCACCAAAATTAGATTGTGGACGGCAGAGTTTGCGGCAAAAGTATGAGACTATATCGCCATTGGCTGAGTGGTGAGGGCGAATTCTCGACAACGTGGTGAAAGAAGGAAGTGACACTGATTCACCTGTCAAAGGGTTGAGGAGGCTTGGCTCACAATGTCGGTCGAGCACAGACAGCCAACCATGTTGTGAGCCAATGAAAAACTTTTCATGTAGGAATGGTTTATCAAATTCGAAGCGGAGTTTGTCAGAGAAGCTATACAGCACGAAACCACTATTTTCTGTATCATTGTGTTTGCACGCAAAAAGCAGAAACAATTTGTGTGTTGCGAGTTCTGCCATGGAGAGCAAGAAATTCGAGGTAACAGGATGAATTTTGTATGTTTATGAGAGGGTTGAATTTATAGGTGAAATAACGTCAATTTATAGCAAGGACTAACAATTGTCTATATATATATATATATATATATATGCAGGGATCTTTTACGATGAATATTTATGTACTTCATTCAAGATACTAGCCTCTTTTTGAATTGTGAGTAGTACATATATATAGTTTCTTGTTTTTATTTTCAACCCAGCATAATTAGACTCTAGTAAATAAAATAATCTTCACATTAATTTATTAACTAAGGATATACGTATATATAATTGAATGGAACCTTTTAAATGTCAAATATTATTGTGTTTGCCATTTAAACCTTAATTAAATGGATTCAGTATCAAGTATTTTCGGAAGCTTTACAGTATGGACACCTCATCGATCATGATTCCTACAAAACTAGAGGTAATTAGGCGGTTTTGCTTTTAATGAGAAATTCGAGGTAACAGGATGAATTTTGTATGTTTATGAGAGGGTTGAATTTATAGGTGAAATAACGTCAATTTATAGCAAGGACTAACAAATATATATATATATATATATATATATATATATATATATATATATATATATATATATATATATATATATATATATATATATATAGAGAAATGCTATGGTGCATCGCGATGTATTAAGGCTTTTGTACATCGCGATCATATTTGTCGATAGTTTTACAAATTGAAAATCTAATTAAACAAATGCAATCTATATATTGAAATCTCATTACAAACCAAATTTTATATTTTTTGGAATTTTTTTACTATTTTTTTCGATTTTTTTAAAACCTGCCATTTTTAGAATTTCTTTATTATTAATTGGTTTTCAAAAAAGGAAAGTTTTAGAAAAATCGAAAAAAATAGTAAAAAAATTTCAAAAAATATAAAATTTGGTTTGTAATGAGATTTCAATATGTAGATTGAATTGGTTTAATTAGATTTGTCTATTTATAAAACGGTTGACGGATAATGATCGCGATGTACAAAAGCCTCAACACATCGCGATGCACCATAGCATATCCCTATATATATATATATATATATATATATATATATATAGAGAGAGAGAGAGAGAGAATGGCTAACGTGCCATCGATGGCACGGAGGGTCCCGTGCCATCAAGTCATTTTTTGAGATCCAAAATTCAAACGGTCAATCCAAAACGTTCAAGTTGTTCTCCATATTGAAATATCTTTGGAGACCAAATTTTATATTTTTTCGAATTTTTTTGCTATTTATTATGATATTTTTAAAAACATTATGATTAGAGTATTTCAGGCCCTCCAATTTGAAAATATCATAATAAATAGCAAAAAAATTCGAAAAAAATGTAAAATTTGGTCTCCAAAGGTATTTCAATATTTTGATCAACTTGAACGGTTTGGATCGACCGTTTGACTTTTGAATTTCGATAAACGAGCCGATAGAAAATTGATGGCACGTGCCATCGATGGCGCGTTAGCCATTATATATATATATATATATAGAGTTTGGCTACGGTGAGTCGCGACTCACGGACCCTCCGGTGAGTCGCGACAAAAACTCCTAGATCCATATCAAAATGACCGATCCAAACCGTCCAATATGATCTTTCTATTGAAATCTCCTTGTAAACCAAATTTTTCATTTTTTCCAAATTTTTAAGTATTTTTTTGAAATTTTAGAAAATTGTTAATCTAATTGGTTCTGAACCATTCAAAAACATCAGTTTTTAAAAATCCGAAAAAAATACTTAAAAATTTTGAAAAAATAAAAAATTTGGTTTGCACGGAGATTTCAATAGGGAGATCATGTTGGACGGTTTGGATCGGTCATTTCGATCTAGATCTAAGAGTTTTGGTCGCGACTCACCGGAGGGTCCGTGAGTCGCGACTCACCGTAGCTAAACTCTATATATATATATATATATATATATATATATATATATATGTATATGTATGTATGTATATAGAGAATGGCTAACGTGCCAACGATGGCACGGAGGGGTCTGTGCCGTCAATTTTTTGACCGTTTGATCTTTTAAAGATCGGTGCGCTAATAAGATCCAAAGGCTCAAAATTTTAGCACTGCTCATCCAATTTCTCTGTTAATTTTTATTTTTTTCGACTATTTTCATCCGTTTGAACTGCCCTCTCTCTCCGTTTGCTCTTTGCACAAGACAGAAGGGCCACAAGCGAAACTCATTTTCCCTCTTTGTGCGAAAGATGATACAATCAAGTCAGACCCCAGTCTCACTCCTATCCCTGGTTTAGTCTCGCTCTCTTTTTCTCTTCCTCATTTTTTTCCAAATTCTTGTGATGTTTTCCTTGGCGTAGCTAAAATCTCAAAATTTGTGTGATTTGTTTTCCCGCTTAAAGACCAAAGGGCCATTTGGCCCATTTCAAATTATGCTCTCGATTAGAAAATTTTTGTGATTGATTAGTTGGTCCTCTTGATAGTTTTTTGTTAAGATTGGTTGAATATTCTAGATTAAACATACTAGTTGTGAGTGCTATTTAAAAAAAAATATAGTAGAATAAAAAAAAAGCCAGATTACAAATTGCTTGTCTAAAGAGTTGTAATACATGTGCTTCTCATTTTTTTTTCCCAAAATCACAAAAATACAGAACTTTGTCTAGGGAGTAGTGAGATATCATGTCACAACTAAGTTAATTTTCTTGAAATTTCACAGGCCATGAACAGAAAATGTAAAAAATTACCTGCCACAACTGTCGAAGAGGAAAAGTGGGGAGGCACTAAAGAAGAAACAAGTTCTTCAATCTGTTCAAAATTTGAGAGAGAGAGAGATGTGAGGAGGTAGTGAAAAAGAGAGATGGTGCACAGTCGGGGCAAGGGAAGTCAATTTTTGGCGCTTGAAGTATCTACAATTTTATTTTCTCTGTCGAACAAAGACAAATATGAAGATGGGTTATAGAGGCGGAGTGGGAGAAAGTGATAGCCAAATTGCGAGTGCGTCTGGAGAGCGACTCACTAAGGAAGAGATAGGTTGGATCAGAAATTGTCTTCAGCCTAGGTTTTCCTCTCCTTCGAAGGAGAGAGCATAAAGGGAGGTGAGACCTGAGACGAAGAAGGGGATAAACGAGTGGGAGAGAAGGAGATACGAAGAGGAAACAGAAGGCACAGACGGAAAAATTGAGCGGTCGTCTCTTCTCAGCGCTAAAATTTGAGCCTTTAGATCTTATCAGCACACCGATCTTCAAGAGATCAAACGGTCAAAAAATTGATGGCACAGACCCCTCTGTGCCATCGATGGCGCGTTATCCATTCTCTATGTATATATATATATATAGAGATAGGCTAAATTAGACTCCAGCCTATAGGAGGTCTGTGTGCTCCAGTGTCTTGACCGTTCGATCTGAAATCTAGCGACTCAGATCGAAGCTCTGAGGTTGCGTAAAAGTCTCTGTTTTCTCTGCGTTTTCCGTTTCTTTCTTTTCTCCGTTAGGTTATTAGATCGGAAATAATAAAAAAAACAAACAGACTCTTCGTTTCTCTCTCTTTTCTCTCTAACGTAGAGTTCTTTCTCCTCTCTTCTCCACTCGCTCTCTCCTCCTCTCCATCGCCCGACCACCTCCTCTTTTCCGATCAAAGAACGAAGAGGCCCCTCCTTCGTCTCTCTTTCTCCGATCAAAGAACGAAGAGGCCCCTCCTTCGTCTCTCGTCCGTCTAATCTCATATAGAGAGTACACAGACCTTCAAGAGAGGTTGAGCACAACATCTCTCGGACGCAGGCTAAGCTCCTCTCTCTTCACCTCTACCTTTTCTCGGAGCATTTTACTCGATCGAATACTCTCCTCTCTCTTGAAGCACCGCATCTGTAGGTTGGTTGAGGTAAATTTTTTTCTGACTTGTAGTTCAGATTTGGTTCATAAGAACTCTTGATTTCAGTGATTTCAGTTGGTGATTTTTCCAATTTCGTTTCCAATTTAAAAAATTAGTGCGTTTCTTCCTCAATTTACCTCAATTTCAATATATTATTTAGTGTATTTCGGTTTACAAACATCACAAAATTATTTGTGACATTTTGCATTTTGCACAAAATTTTTGGAATTCTCTTTCGGTTTACTGTAGGATGTTGTTCAGTAATGAAATATTGGATAAGTCACCTCCATTTGCTCGTCGAGAGGTTACAATTCTGGTAGTCTCTTATAAAATGCATGCAAATAGAATATTAACCATGATGGTATCTACCTCATCAGATAACCTCCATGTGGTTTCAATTACTTGGTTAATTATATCAGTACCTGTTCCTTTTAACTTCAAATTTTCTTTCTTTTTGTATAAATTAGATGTATTTAGATGTATTTAATTAAACTCGTTTACTGGTATTTAATTAGTTCAAAATTGTTTAGTAAAAAATTGATGCATTAGACTCCCTACAAAACCAAATTAGTTCAAAACTCATGTACTGAACATTTTGATTTGTTCAAAATTGCTTTCCTTTAGTTCAAAATTAGATGTATGTAATTAAACTCGTTTACTGGTATATATTCTATCACTCGTTCAAAACTCGTTTACTGAACATTTTGGTTTGTTCAAAATTGCTTTCTTCGTTAACCTTGTTAATTTCTTTGTTTTGTAGGGGGAAGTCAGTAACATTGCAAGAAGATAGTAGCAATTTATGGAACTCGGGTGGATCGTATCCTGACTGTAGTACCTGCAACAACAATAAGCGTGTTGATTTGTAATATGACTTGAGTTTCTATGTAATATGACTTCTGTGTACCTTTTCTTTTCTTTTTTTTTTTTTACTTCTGTGTAATATGATTTCTAATACTTTTTTTTTACTAAATAGGGTTGATTGTAATTAGGCATGTGACTGAATTTTTCATGTTGTATTGGAAATGAGCTTTATTGGATGCTCTAATGTATTAGAAATGAGCTTTCTGAATTTTTCTTGTTCATTCACTTTTGTCGCTTTTAATCTTCAATAAGAGTAATTGGTACAGATGAGCACTTAAACAAGTCAATCTCTGTAACACTATCAATCTCGAAAAAAAAATGATATCTGTTTCACTTTGTTTTATTTTGTATAGTTCGTGGTTCAATGATATATGTTTAATGGTACAGACTATTTGGAACAAGCATCCAGAGAAGCAATATACTCTATGATATATTTTTAATGTTACAGACTATTTGAAACAAGCATCCAGAGAAGCAATATACCCTATGTTGCGTTTGTATTTAGCAAGGTAAAAGTGAATAAATGCAAAACAAGCACAGGTACACATAACTGTGGTACCATGCGCATTTTAAAAGCATAGTCAATCCAGGGGTATTGCTGCTTCATTTTAAAAGAATATGCACATGCCAAATTGCGCATACATTGAAAGCATAGATTAAATTGCCAAATTGCTTCATCCAAATTATCAAGAAAAATTTATACATACAAATAACCAAATAATTATCAATTGAAAGCATAGATTAAATTGCCCTTGGTGACATCCTCATATCAGTAAAAGATGTCGATTATACCAAACTGTGTTCTAAACCACTTGTGTACCTAGTTAGCAAAGAAGGAAAAAAGAAAGGTACAAAAACGGTAAAAAGAACATTAACTCTAATCCACTAGTGCATTGCTTGCACAGATCTTGCAACACTCTCTGTACACTGCTGATTTATACCGAATTTACCCCTAACAGTACCCACACCTCTTTTGCAAAGCTACAATCACATGAAAAAAACAGATACCATGTACCTTTGCAAAAAAAAAATATTGTCATACATAAGATCAGATTTGTAACATGCATAAGGGAAATGAAGCAATATCCGTATGATATATACCGAATTCAACCAAATAGTTTTTCAGAGAATAGTTTCATGTCCAATTTGCAAATCGAATTCACAAGGTGGGTCGATCTCAACATCATCTGTCGAAGGTGCACCTTCATTGTCCTCTGTTATGATCACCATTCTTGATTCTATAAATAAATATGCAACTACATTTAGTCAGTTTGCTTTACTAGTTCTACAATTACTGGAACTACATTTAGTCACTTTGCTCCCAACAAGTTTAATACTAGTAACATTATTCTAATATACAATTACTAGAACTACAAATTTGAAGGTACTAAGGGCCTACCTGTAGCTAAGGTTACTTAGGAATTGGTTAGTGTTAGAATTTTGAAGTAAGGAAACTAAGGTTAGTTGTGATCTGGTTCAAAAACAATTGCATGATGCACTCTAGGATTAAAGAAATTAAACCTATTTAACCAAAAATAGCAAAAAAAATTAAACAAGCAAATTAATCGAACTACAAAATCACTCTGGAGGCATAGTCTAATCACCAAATCGAACTTACTGGTGCTAAACAAATACAAAGAGAAAAAGTAAGAGCTTACTAGAACCAAATGCATTCAATTTGAGCATGCCATGCTGCCATATGCATTCAATACAAGCATGTACTATCGACATATGCATTCAATTTAGAGCTTATGTAAACCAACCAAATTAAAACCAACTAGCAGCAAACTAAACCAAATTAAAACAAATTTTTAGTACAGGTTTATGTATTTTACCAGATATTTTTAACAGGAGGTGTGAGCAAAAAGGAGAGGCCAAGAGAGATTTGCTCAGGCCTATTAATGGAGGTGGAGCGGCGGATGAGAGAGACGAAGAACTCCCTTTCTTTTTTTGATCGAAAAAGAAGAGGTGGTCGGGCGACGGAGGTTTTTCCTCTTTCTCTCTTCGTCAGAGAGATACGAAGAGAGACGAAGAGTCAGTCTCTTTGTTTTTTTTTATTATTTCCGATCTAATAACCTAACGGAGAAAAGAAAGAAACGGAAAACGCAGAGAAAACGAAGACTTTTACGCATCCTCAGAGCTTCGATCTGAGTCGTTAGATTTTAGATCGAACGGTCAAGACACTGGAGCACACAGACCTCCTATAGGCTGGAGTCTAATTTAGCCTATATATATATATATATATATATATATATATATATATATATAGAGTTTAGCTACGGTGAGTCGCGACTCACGGACCCTCCGGTGAGTCGCGACCAAAACTCCTAGATCTAGATCAAAATGACCGATCCAAACCGTCCAATATGATCTCCCTATTGAAATCTCCATGTAGACCAAATTTTTCATTTTTTCGAAATTTTTAAGTATTTTTTTGAAATTTTAGAAAATCGTTAATCTAATTGGTTCTGAACCATTGAAAAACATCAGTTTTTAAAAATCCGAAAAAAATACTTAAAAATTTTGAAAAAATGAAAAATTTGGTCTACATGGAGATTTCAATAGGGAGATCATATTGGACGGTTTGGATCGGTCATTTTGATCTAGATCTAGGAGTTTTGGTCGCGACTCACCGGAGGGTCCGTGAGTCGCGACTCACCGTAGCTAAACTCTATATATATATATATATATATATATAGAGTTTTGTTATGGTGAGTCGCAATCCAGATCGTTCGATCCGTTTAAAAAATCGTGCAGATTTGCGCGATGATCAGCGCTAGAGCGAGTTCCGTCTCTTTTCTCCGTTCCCGTTTCTTTCTCTTCTTCGTCTCTCTCTCTCTCTCACTCTCTTCGAAATTGAAATAGAAACAGATTTGAGCAAACCCTAGAAAATTGGATCTGAGCAGAGAGCACCTCCTCTCGTACCAAAAAATTGATTCTGAGCCTAGTTGATCGGAGCCCACGATTGCTCTACTACTTGCGACTTCTCTTCTTCGATCTGAGCGCCTCCTCTTCGACTTGCGACTCTCAGCCTAGTTGATCGGAGCGCACAACCAGCGCACGACTCTCTACTACCGCATGACTTGCGATTCTTCCTCTTCGAGTTTGAGATTCTTTTAAACCAGGTTTTCTCTATCTTAAACCTAGTGGATGTTAACCATTATTAGCAATTCCTTGATTTACATACAAATATTTAAAAAAAAAAACACTAGGCTTTATCTTTGGAAAACCTATGATATGCTGCTTGAAAATTTGAGTATTCATTATTCATTGCAGTGAGTGCAAATATTTTCAGTTAAATTCATATTAGCAAATATTCTCAGTTAAATATGTTTCTAAAATATCCTACAGGATTATTTCTTACCTCTTTTGAAATCTTCAATAGGGACTTCAAGAAATTCTGTCTGACATACTGATAGGCGGATTTCACATCGAAATATTCAACCCTTTTAGGCCTTAATTTCAATTAAATGTTTGTGTTTTAGTTAGATTTAATGCAATTTAGGTTAGAAATATGGTACTGCTATTTGTCCTTGTCTAATTTCAGGTTCAGTGATGACTTGGAGCAAAATTGGGCCCAAGGCAGAGTTCAAGCGGAGCAAATCAGGGTCCAAGCGACTTGAGCAAAGGAACAGGGTCAAACCAGACAAGTCCCCTGTTCTGGCGACCCGCCAGGATTTCTGTCGACCCGCCAGGATCCTGTCGACCCCGCCAGACATAAACCGACCTGCCCGATTTGGAGAGATATTTCTGACAAAGCACTTTCTCTATTCTTGGACGAGCCAGACATGATCTCCACCTATGGGAACCGCCTTTGAGAGCTATTTAAACATAGGAAGAACACCAGAAAGAAAAAAGTCAGTTTAGAGAGAAAGAAATCGAGAGAAGATAGCAGAAATTCCACCCAGCTGCCTCCTGTCGACTGGCCAGGATCTCTGTCGACCCGCCAGAAGACACGCTGAGAGTTGTTTGCTGTTGTTTCTTGTTGTAAACTTTCTCTATTTTCTGTCTTTTGATGTTTAGTTTGCTGAAACCTATTGTCTTTATGTTTAGTATGACTTGTAGTGAGTAGTTTAGTTTAGGGGCAATTATAGGGAACCATGACTTGGTAGATTAATGAAGTTTGATTTAGTTTTCTAATTTTTCTAAGTTGCTTTGCTTTACTTAAGTTTATTTGCTGAAATTGTGAATTGAATTGAATTGATTTGAAGGTTTGCTCACTTGGTTAGGCCTGACCTCGTAGATAAGCAAATAGAACCCTAATTTCAAAACAATTTGTGTTCTCAAACCATAGGATAGTTAGTATACCCAAAAGGTGAAACCGGAACTTAGCCGAGAGGTTTATTCCCTCCTAAGATCGAGAGATTTAGGATATCCTACCGAATAGTTAAAGCAAACCCTAGAACTTAAGCCAAGAAACGAGAGTTGAATCTTAGGTTTTTAGGGAGGGTTAGAGGTTAAAACTTAGTAATACCAAATCAAGAACGAGAGTTAGTATTTGGACCAGAGTTTAAGCCAAAAACCTGAACTTAGAGAACTTAGAAACTAATTAAACTGAATTGTTGTACTGTTCTGGCGACCCGCCAGGAACTCTGTCGACCCGCCAGGAATCTTGTTGACCCGCCAGGTGGCGCCGTTGCCGGGGACGGTGTTGATATTAGAATTTATTTTAGTAACGAGAGACTAGATATTGTATCTTTCATTTATTATTATTATTATTATTATTATTGTTACTATTATTATTATTATTATAAAAAAAACTGATGGTTGGTTTGGATTTTATTGTTGAAAATACAGGTTTTGACTGATTGTGGATGTCCTACTTGCACCTCGCGCTAGAGCACCACGGGTCAAGGAACAAAAAAACACACGATCCACGCACGACCTCATGTGAGTTGCATGCCACAAGAAAACTTGTCCCGTTGCTACCTCTGAACTCCTACATTGCTGCCACGATTTACTCACGCTGAAGCGCTGCTGCCCCACGCCAAATAGAGACGAATTCATATGGAAATTCATGCCTTGATTTGGAAAAATTTGAGAAACAAATGAAGGAAGATGTGATTCGTGCTAGAGCACCATGGGTTACGTGAACCAACTAACCCCGATCGACCTCATACGAATTGCACAACAACTCAAAGAAAGGAGTAGAGCCATCTTGGAAATCGAGAGAACAAACTAGGAGCAAATCGAAATGGTGGAAGCAAAAATTGGCTAAGTTCTCTTTTTCTCCTATTTACTTTTCTTTGTGATTGAATGCATTGAGGACAATGTTTGATTTAAGTTTGGGGGGAGGGAATAGGAGAAAAATCGAACTTTTGATTGAAATTGCTCATTCTTTTGCACTATTCATGCGTAGTTTTTGTTTGGAAATTGATTGGATGTGCCTAGTCTCTCTCGATTTGAATTTTAAATGATAAATTCACACAGTTTAAACTATTTTGAAGTCAAATAAAATTTTTTCTCGATGGACCCTAGAATGTTTTGATATCTCTTGTTGATTTTTGCGCCAATGGACCGAATTGAAATATTTTGCAAAAATAGAACTCGAATTTGGATGCTTGAAATTGTTAAAACACTCTAAGTCGATTCTCAAAAGTTTTTGCCGAGTGAACGAATTTGTATTTGACAAATTTTTGTTTAAAAAGGATTTTATGAACTTTGGAAATTAAAAGATGAACCTTGTCTTGTTGAAAATGCTTTTAATCGCTTGAATCACCAACAAGCAAACTTAATTGGAAAATAAATCAAAATAGCTGTGAAAACGAGGACGCACTGAGGCCTTTTTCCACCAACTTAGCCACAAATTGGAGGGTATTGGGTTAAGCATGAATTGTTAGGAATTACAACTCAAAGAAAGCGAGAAATAATTGGATAATTCATGCTTAATTCTACCGGACCCGGTGCGAAAGCATTGGTAAAGGAGTTGTTGAGTATTATGGCCCAAGTGTACCGTGGCCATAGTCGAGCAACACCCGTCTAACCTCCCTAGCGCGACATGTGCTAGTAGCAAACTCAAGGCCGATGATACCACATTATCCTCTAGGGTGTAAAGCCCCACGGCTCGACTTGCACAAAAAAAAAATTGGTGAAAATTTGAAATTGCTTTTAAGAAGGGTTCATCATAAAATTTCTAATTTTGATAAAATTCTTTACAAATTTTTGTGAAATATGGAAAAGAACGGGTAATTGAATTTGAGATCGCATTTGAATTGACAAAGTGAAGCTAGAGTTCTTGAATTTGAGAAAAGATTTCATAAGGACCAAGAGATGCATGAATTAATTTGTAGAACACTAAACTTGGTTCTTGAAATTAAATTTTTGTTTGACTTATTTGATTGAAGTGTGAAAACTTAAGGCATATCAATTGGTTTCATGACATTTCTTGGTTTGAGATGCAACTCGATGTTTAAGGTTTAAGTACAGTCCAAAATTATAAACTTAGGGCATTGCTTGAGGACAAGCAAAGTTTAAGTTTGGGGGGATTCAATTTGATGAAGGAATTAAATCCTAGGAATCAAATAAATTTATAAACCTAGAGCTAACCTCACTAGTCGTTTTAGTTAAGCTTTAGGGTCGAACCCAAGGGACGGATTAATGAGTACCGGACTTTACTTCCTCACGAAAGCTAGACAATTATATTTTTATGGAGTTTTTGGTTGATTAAATCTAAAGGTGCAAGTAAATAAATATTTTTGGGTGTTTTAACAATATAAAAGTCGTCTTAGGTTTAGGTTTCACATCGGTTTGGACTCTAGAACACAGAACTTATCACTTTCGTGCATCAAACGGTGTTTTTCAAGCATATACCGCTCTGTTCGATCCGAACAGATGGTATAAGTGTGTGGTTTTGACTCTTTATGAAATTTTATGCTTTGTGCTAGGGTTTGTTGGTCAAACCTAGATACTCTAAACCTCAGCTTTCGCTTGTTGGACTAGACACCGGTTCAATCACAACCTAACCTAATTAACTCGATTGGTTCACAACTTTTGGTATAGAATTCAATCAACTTAAACTTGTTTGTTGGAGTTCATAATGATATCTAGAGGTCTTTTGGACTTGTCTAAAAGTTACACTTTTGGTGTCAACTAATCTCCCCTTTCGGATCTACGATTTATCCCAAATACTTATCTAAATTATCTTGATTATCATAACTTTAGAACTTAACTAAATGCGGCCGTACATCTAGAAGTTAATTAGACTTAATCAAGCAATTCATACAGGCAATTAACATAATTCTCAACAAAACAAATCAACAAAACATATCATATCATATCAAGTCAAATCACAACACATCGAAACCTAAATTACTTCCCTACTCCTAAGACAACATAAATCTAGCCTAACATGAAAGCAAAATAAGATACAAGCTCCATCAAATCAAAATATCAAGAGAATGGAAGAAATAAACCAAATATCGCTTCTAACTCAAGATACCGAACGTCTAGAGCCGTGGTTGGGTTGATTCTGTCGCCGTCGCGCCTAGAATTGCTCCAAAGATGATGCCATGGTCGTGCTATGATGAAAGAGGTCGAATCCCACGCCTTTCGGCGTGAGAACGGTGGTGGAAAGGTGCCAAAACGTGGTAGGAGGTGGAATTTCGTGTATGGTGGCTTTTTTCTTTTTCTTCTGGCCTAGGGGAGCATAAATAGTGATATTCTGGACTTGGAAAGGAGGCTAGGGCGTCATGGCAAGAATTCATACCAAAATATTGAGTTTCCATGCTTGAAAACTTGCCAAATGCACTATGTCGGCTCTCAACTCGGACCGAGTTGGCTCAAACTCGGACCGAGATGGCAATTTAGCAGTTTTCTGACTTTCAACTCGGACCGAGATGGATCCAACTCGGACCGAGTTGACTCCAGACTGAGGAGAGGTAGTATTTCGGCCATAATTCCTTCACCCGAACTCTGATTGAGGCGATTCAATAGGCGTTGGAAAGCTTAGGATGAGCTCTTCAATGCTATTGATTCCATTTGACCAATTGTTTCTCTTAAATCCACCATTTTATGCATTAATTGAGTTTGATCCACCGAGTTCCTGCAATTCAATACAAAAACCACAACAGTACCCAATTCTAGACAAATATAGCACGAAGCATAATGAATATAGGGGTTTGAGTTACCATTTTAAGTGTAAAGTCCGGTCGAAAAGCACATATAAATATGAGATATCACCAGGATAGTGCCTGGAAGTGGAACCCGATCAATTGACCCTAGTTTAAGTCCTTAATTCGAGTTTAGGTCTTTACCATAAATTTTAGAGTAATTTAGAGATTAATCAGAGTTTTAGAATTAATTCTTTTAGTTTAAATTCAATCTTTTCAACCATTTAATCAATCTTTGACTTGTTTACCCCTAGATTAATTGAACTAAATTACTTAAAGTCCAAAGTTTAGAATAACCATCCCTGCGGATTCGACCCTCAAGCTACGCTGCAATAGATTAGATTTGAGGTTTAATTTGACCTAGGTTTTACCTCCGATCACATACAGAAACAAAGAGTTAGTATGAGCCAGGATACATATTTTATTTTAGTAATTTTGCTAAAGCCCCAATTATATCAATTTTAGTTGTACTGTCAACGGCCTCTGGACTCTGCACAGTGCAAAACAAGCAGAAGCACGACTATTTAATTCATACCTGTCTTTGACAACCTTAGACTTGACATCATTTATTTATCTCTTCTCTTTTGATATTTGTCCAGATTTCATTCAAATGATCCTATGGAATGTTCAAATATGAGCACTAATTCATGTTAAATTTCATGTGTTATGGTACTGTACTCCCTGTATCATCAAATTTGTATACTTATTTCCTGTATCAGCAGCAACAACGAAGGGGCCACACGTACTAAATTTTTATTGTTTCTATCGTTTAATTAGGCCCTTGGAGACAAATTTGGAGATAAGTGAAGAATCATGCTATTTACTTAGCTTTTAACGGATCTGTACCATGTTATTTACTTAGCCTTTGGTTCCATTCAGAAGAGATTGGTAATATGTTGCTTAGTTACCTTTTGATGCTATGTTATTGGATCTGTACCATGTTATTGTGATGCTATGTTATTGGATCTGTACCATGTTATTGTGATGCTCTTAATGGATATGTACAAGAGTTTTTTTTGCTTGCTTGCTTGATAAACTATTATTTACATTTTGCTTTTCTAAGCTTGTATGTACCAGTTTAGTAGTTCAATTTACTGTTTCTAAACAAATTTAGGAAGCAAGCGTTTCTTATTTTGTTGTGTAAGTCCATGCTTATCATTGTTACTGGTCATGGTAATACCCCATTTTAAAAGTAAAAATGAACTTCATGCTTAGTACAGCTTTAAACAGCTCCATGCTTGGTATAGCTTTAAACAATCCTCAGTTTAGAAGTAAAAAAATGAACATCATAGTAAAAAAAATGAACATCATGCTTTAGTACTGATGCATCCTCAACAATTAAAAAGCATAGAACCAATATCAATACAAAGTCAAAGGAAGCAGTGAATAAATATAAAAAATTAACTAATACATTAGAAGCTAACAACAGGTATTGAAATACAATCAATTAGAAGCTATTAAAAGCTATATTGATCCATTACAATCTATTAGAAGCTAACATCAATTACAATCAATTAGAAGCTAACATCAACTACATTCATCCTTAGTAGTTTTCTCCACGGTCAAGTCGGCAAATTAACCCTCAATTGATACAACAAATAGAAAACTAAAGCAACTAAAATAACTATTATAACAATGAGTCTTTTTTTCTTCAATTCCTGAGCCTTCTTCTCACGTTCAAAATTATTCAAGCGATTGAGAAGTCCATCATTTATGTCTTTGCTCGGTCTTGGACGGGTGCATCATACCAAAAAAATAATCCATAACCTCTTGACATCTACAAGAATTAACAAGTGATACATTATATATGTTGTTTAGCATCAGTGTAGCATTATAATGGGCTTCTTAACTGAAAATTAGAGTTATGCCATATCCAGTGATAGCTTAACCCCCTTTATCTCTCCTAATTGCCCTCTTTTTTCTCCCGGCTAGGTGGTTTAAGTAATAGTAGTTTGGAATCTTTTGGAAAAAAAATACAGAATAATTGGTCAAAAGAATGTTGCATAACATTTCTTAAATTTTTATTTTAATGATACTGCCATATAATGTTTTTGTCTGATAATTTTCCTGGTAGGTCCCATAGGGACAATACTTAAGGCATTGGGTAAGTGTAGGAAGAAGCTGGAAGATACCACCAAAAAGGCCAGAGGATAGTACTTAAGACAATACTTAAGGCATTGGTTTAAGAGAGAGGCTTTGAAAATCAGAAAAATTTATTCATAAGAAGCATAAATTTATCGAGTTGAAAATTCTAAATTACAGATTACAACTAAAGATTACAGTTGAAAATTAAAAACCTAAATTTATCCACAGTAGAAAATAATAAAAATTACAGATTAAAGCGGCTACTCAAGACAAGAGAAAGAGAAAACATGTTCAGAAAGAGAGAGCCTGTTTGAAGGCGCTGAGAGGCTTTGAGAGGAGAGATGAGGCAAGGCGTATTATTCAGGCCCCGTGAGGAGGTGCTCTCAGATCGTGAGGAGGCAACTGCTTGTGCGGAGGAAAGAGAGAGACAGAACCCATCAGACGAGGCAAGGCGTGCGGAGGAGCTAAGAATCTGTTCGCTGAGGCGCTTCCTCTCTCTGATTTTTTGGGGTTTCTCTCAAGTCTCTCAGATCTGTTTCAATTTCAAAGATAGAGAGAAAGAGAAAGGAAGAGAGAGAGGGGGGGAACGGAGAGAGAAGAGACGGAAACGGAGAAATTTTATTCGATCCAGCACAGATCCATCTCAGCGATCTGCACGAATTTTTAAGTGAATCAGACGGTCTAGATTGTGACTCACCAAAAGGTCTGTGAGTCGCGACTCACCGTAGCAAAATTGTTTTTATGCCACTCTAAAAGAAGGAAATTGTGAAAATGCCACTCAAAAGTTAATTCTTCTATAAATGCCACTATGACCATATAAAAGTGCTACATGAACCCCAAGAATTGTCCCCAAGAAGAACCATATGGTATAATCAAACCTGAAAAGGCCGACTTAGGATATTTTTGAAATAAAAGTCATTTAAGAATAAATCAGTAGAAATTCTAAAAATCCTTACAAAATTTAATTTTCTTTATGAGTGACTGACACTTCAATGCAAACATCACAATTTATAAAGAAGCGCTTAAGGCAACAGAAACAATTCACCAACCGGCAGTCGATTTTGTCAAGCCACAAGACATCACCGGACGAGCAATAGAAGTACAATTTAAGCAAAATAATACAATTATCCAATTGTTGCTTAAATTGACTGAAGAAGTTGAAGATCTGAAAGTAGTAGTTAAGAAAATAGAAGTTTCAAAAGGAAAGGAAGTCACTCAACCTGACGACCTGACTGACTCCCTAGATCAGATCCAGCAACAACTTCAGAAGCTGAGCTTAGGAGAGCCCAGCAAGCCGGCAATACCGAAACCAAAAGGCAAACTTTTTGTGTTCAAAAACCCAAAAGAAATATTTGAAGCCGAAAAAAAAGGCAGCATGAGCAGAACACAAACAACAACAGAAACGGCAAGACCGTCAGTATCAGAAAGGGACACAAACCAAACTCCCACTGTAGAAGATCAGATCTGTGGCTATCGCCTTGGTTCTAAGCTCAGATTTGAGGCTCAAAGAAGGCTCCCTGGTCAATCTCGACGGTACCAGCGAAGCCTTGAGTCACAAATGAATCCCGATGCTGAGCTCAACACCTCCCAATACAGACGAGCACAACAAGTCCCAGCAGAAACTCTGTACCAAGCCGGATGGTCAGAAAGCATACACCGGGTATACCAACATTACTCGGATGAAAGAACATTGGTCACAGATGGCCAGCAAGTAGAGTTACCTTTCATTTCTAAAAAACCTTTAACAGGCTTTTACAAGAAGGACTCCAATATTTGCATATCGGACTAATTATGGTTCGGTTATACACGCTGCACAGGCGTAGTGTAGGTGTGAACGCACTAGTGTTAATCAGAGACACTAGATGGCGAGATGATAGAGCTGTTATTAGCTCTATGGAGATGGATCTTACATCTGGAACGCAGTTGGCATATACTGCTCCAGATATGACTCTAAGTATCCGTGACTTCAGAGATCACATTCAACTAGTGATTCAAACTCATGGGTATGAAGGATGGCAAGGTGGTGAGAGTAATCTTTTACTCTCAAGATCCCTAATTGGACGACTATCCAATACAAGCCACACAAATTACAGATACAATGTTTAGAACGTGGTAGACCACCTAGCAAGCCAAGGAGTTCGGGCCATCCCTGGCTCGCAAAGGACAACTGCGGAACTCCAAGGAAGACAGTGGCTTGTGAGACCAGCTGTTATCTCACAAATCCATAATCCTCAAGCAGCACGAATTCGAGCAAGGACAGACGACTCATTGTCTGTCAGATTTTCGGGGTATGCAACAACTATCCCCGAACAAGAAGTTATTCGTGAAGAAAATGATGAGGAAGAACTCGAACAAGAATTCATCAATCTACTAACAATAGATGATGATTGGCCATACGAAGATGATCCAGAATTTCCAGAAATTTATTGAGACCCTGAGGAATTCAGTGAAGATGACAAAACTGAGCAAGATATTGGTTCCTTATTGGGAAAATGGTTCTTGGCAATACTAAAAGCCGAACAAACTGAACCAACAGTTGAAATGTTGGAACCAATAAACCCGTATCAATGGTTTGCTATTGAGCAGCTAGATAGCGAAGACGAACTCGTACAAATGACATTTACAGAGTTTAATTAGCTAGAAACCATTGATGCAGAAAATGAGTGGTTTGAGGAACAAGCCCTCATGATGACTTGCCAATGGGATGAGTCAGATGAAGGTGAGATACTCTCTACGGTGCAATTTCTATCTCAATTGGATGCACCGGTAAACCAAGATGAAGACTTGCTAAGTCTTCTAGCGAAAGGTGGTGGGGAAGATGTCAGTTTTCCAAACTCTAAAACAAAGTGGGACGAGGATCTATTCGAGACAGTTTATATGGTAGAAGAGATGGAATACCCCACAGTTCTAAAATCTCAAAAAGAAAGTGAAGACTGTACTCTCAACTGCAGAGTCTTCACTTACAAGAATACCACCTGAACCAATCATGGGACCGACCATGTACCCACTTGGTTCAAGGCAACCCCAGAATCTCCATATCCCAGAGATAAAAGCACGGTTGGACAACATTCGCGGTGGTTATGCAAGGCAAATGAACGAAAGGTTTAACCTGCCAACAGCCCAAGCCAGTCAAGGTGCAATTCTAGTTTTACCAGAAGATATTGGGCTATACTCAGAAGTTATCTCCCGATGGGAATCAATCACTCTCAATCTGATAAATGAGAGAAACTGGACAGATAACAAATCTAAGGTCAATTATATCGAAAACCTTCTAGGCGAAACAGAGAAAAAGACCTGGATTCAATGGAGAATGACATTCTCCACTGAATATGAAGAATTAGTTAATATTGCCGATGATCCACAAAATGTAATATCACAAATCAGGCGAATGTTCCTGTTGGAAGATCCGACAACCTCATTCACTGAAGAGCAAGATCGAGCGTACAACGACCTGGAGAGACTTTCATGCCACAATGTGAAAGATCTTTTCGATTATATAAATGATTATAAGATTTTGGCGGCAAAATCAGGAAGGATGTTTATATCTCCTGAACTCTCAACAAAATTTTTCAGAAAGATGTCTCCAATCATTGGTGGAGAAATTGAGAAGGCGTTTGCTGAGAAATACCCAGGCAATACTGTAGGTGTTATTCCAAGAATACATTTTACCTACCAGTACCTGGCAGAGCAGTGTAAGAAAGTTGCGCTCCAAAGAAGCCTCAAAGATCTCTCATTCTGTAGCCGCATACCAGTGACAGGTTATTATCAAAAGAACAAGAAGTATGGTCTTCGAAAGGCGAAGACATACCGAGGCAAACCACATGATACGCACATCAGAGTATTCAAAAGGAAGCACGCAAATAAAGTAAGAAAATGCAAGTGCTTTATATGCGGTGAGGAAGGACATTTTGCCCGCAATTGCACAAGGCAAAAGGGCAACATTGCAAGAGCAGCTATAGTCGAAAATCTAGATCTAGATGACAACTGGGATGTGCTCTCGGTAGATCAAAATGAACCAGATTGCGATGCAATCTGTTCATTTTCTAAAGGGGAAGGAAGTACCAGTCATTCTTTGATGGCTGGTATAAATGAGGTTCCATACGAAACCGCAATGATGATAACGAGTGAAGAAATCTCATGGCGAGTGGTGACCTCAGTGCCTCAAGAAATCCAAAATTGTGCGCATCAATGGGAGGACAACAGCCCAGTGGCGCAAGAATTCATGAGATGTCTGTTCTGCAAGGAGCAGACTAACCCAAGGATGAGAGCACATTGTAGTATATATCATTTGACTGTCTGCCCAATGTGTTCAAGATTCAACCTGGGGAGAAAATTGGCAATCCAAAGATCAAATCTCCAGTATGACAACAAGGATACTCTAATCAATGAGCTGATTGGGTATACAAATTTTCTCTTAGGAAAGAATTGAAGAATTGGAGATAGGAAAAGATCGGGACGAAATACGAGATCCAATAAAAGAAAAAGCCCTGAAAAAACCAATTTTTGAAGAAGTGGATTCGGATGATGAAGCAATTGAAAACTATATCCATAAACAAAATGGAGTACTAATCAAGATGCTGACAGATAGAGATGAATACATTAGTACCCAAGTTCCGGATCCAAGAAAAGGAAAAAAAGTCCTAAAAAGACTCTATAATATTGAGCTGACAATGGAAATACCAGGGGTTGAGAATTTCAAAATCCAAGCAATCCTAGATATTGGCGCAACAGTTTGCTGCGTAGACCAGAATGCAGTTCCAAAAGAAACTTTGGAACCAAGTGCGTACCCCATTCAAATCAACGGGGTTAACTCTTCTCAAATAGCCAACCAAAAACTCAAAGGCGAAATGATGGCTATCGAGGAAAATCGTTTCCGTATCCCTTTCACCTATGCATTCCCAATGGAACAGAGGGACGGAATCCAAATGCTGATTGGTTGCAATTTCATCCGAGCCATGCAAGGAGGGCTTAGGATTGAGGGCCAAATGGTGACATTTTACAAAAATGTCACAACAATTGCGACAAAAGTTGACTCTAAGGTAGTAGCTTCAGCAGCAATCGAAGAACTGGAACTGTCTGAGCTAGAATATTTTGAGATCCAGAGAATCACTGCATACTCTTGTGGTGAAGAATCGCATAAATTCAAAGAAAGGTTCAGACCTCTTCTTGAGAGATTAAAAGAACAAGGATATATTGGGGAAAATCCTCTCTAACACTGGAAAAGAATCAGATTAAGTGCAAGTTAGACATCATCAATCCGGATATCACAATCCAGGAAAGGCCTCTGAAACATGTCACACCAGCAATGAAGGATCAATTTGACAAGCATGTTCAGACGCTACTCAAGATTGGAGTGATACGACCTAGTAAGAGCCGACATAGAACCATGGCTATGATGGTAAAGTCAGGTACATCAATAGACCCAAAGACTGGCGCTGAAATCAAAGACAAGGAGCGTATGGTATTTAATTACCGTACCCTCAATGACAATACCCACAAAGACCAATACAGCTTGCCAGGGATTAATACCATCCTTAAGAAAGTCGGCAATAGTCAGATTTACTCGAAATTCGACTTAAAAAGTGGATTCCATCAGGTGGCAATGGATCCTGAGTCGGTTGAATGGACGGCTTTTGTCGTTCCAAATGGCTTGTATGAATGGCTAGTTATGCCATTCGGGTTGAAGAATGCACCGGCAATCTTTCAAAGAAAGATGGACGATTGCTTCCGGGGAACGGAAAATGAGCTGTGGGAGGCGGTCAAGCTCCAGTATGGTGGTACTTCAACCACCAGGATCCGGCAACTTACACTAAGGTTTGACGGCTATAAGAAGCGCCCTGAGCACTCTATGAGGGAGCATATCTTAACCATGTCTAACATGATTAGTGACTTGCAGTAAGCGGGTCATGTCCTCTCGGATGAGCAGCAAGTGCAAGCTGTCATCCGCTCTCTACCTCGCTCATGGGAGCACATGAGAGTCAATTTGACTCACAATGACAATACACGCACCTTTGATGAGGTGGCGCGTCATGTGGAGTTGGAGGAGGACCGCTTATTGGCTGAGAGAGCCGATAAGGCGGCTGGAGAGGCAATGATTGCCGCCTCTAAGAACTTGCAAAGGAAACCGAGTCATAATTCCAGTTCCAAGAAAAATGCGGGTGGCAATGGCGTGGCCAATGCCAAGATTGACAAGAAGCGCAACAAGAAACGCGGTAAAGGGAAGGAGAAGCCCAAGGGGGCTTGCTTCAACTGTGATCAGGTGGGACATTTCGCTCGTGATTGCACGAAGCTGAAAAAGGTACCCTCTGAACCTTTTGGGGCGGACCGTCCCAAAGTGGGGCGGACCGTCCCAATTCCCTTAGAGCCTGGGACGGACCGTTCTGATGCAGAACGGACCATCCAGATCTCATTTGCTTGTGATTCAGCTTTATTTGTGTCCAGTTGTTTTATGCTTACTGACAACACTCCTGTTTGGACTGTTGATTCTGCAGCAACTGACCACATAGCTAGGGATCAAGCGGCATTTCTAGACTATCGTCGCATACCGGCAGGAAGCAAACGGATTTTCATGGAAAATAATAGTAGTGTCCAAGTGCTTGGCATAAGCACATGTGAGCTTGTGTTTCGCAACGGACATAGATTAATTCTCCATGATGTTTTGTATGCGCCTGATGTGAGGCGAAGTCTTGTATCTGTTTTAGTTCTTGTCAAAACTGGATTGAGTGTTGTTTTTTGTGAACAATTGTGTTGAATTGTATCAGAATTCTATGTTGATTGGTAATGGATTTCTTAATGATAAATTCATGGTTTTAGACACAATTGATGGTTCTTCTCTATCTTATAATGTTTCTTCTTCTAATGTGAATGAAAATATGATGATATGGCATGCTAGATTATGTAATATAGGGCAGGAAAGGATGACTAGATTGGCTAAGGTTGGACTGTTGGGTCCCTTAACCAAGGTCTCCTTGCCTACATGTGAGAATTGTCTAGCGGGTAAGGCTACCCGAAAGCCTTTTGGTAAGGCTGTTCGTGCCACAACTCCTTTGCAATTGATACACTCGGACATCTGTGGTCCTTTGAGTGTTAGGGCCAGACATGATGCCTATTATTTCATAACATTTATAGATGACCACACAAGGTTTGGTCATGTCTATTTGATCTCCCACAAGTCAGAGGCACTGGGTTGCTTCACAAAGTACTTGGCGATGGTTGAGAATCAACAAAATGGACTTGTGAAAGCTCTTAGGACAGATAGAGGTCAAGAGTACCTCTCAGATCAATTCAAGAGCTTGTGTAATGAAAAGGGAATCGTTCATCAGTTGACAACTCCCTACACGCCACAACAAAATGGTGTTGCTGAAAGGCGTAATAGAACCTTGTTGGAAATGGTTAGATCTATGATGGCACAAGCAAGTTTACCAATTTCGTATTGGGGAGATGCGTTGTTGACAGCCGCATATGTTCTGAACCGTGTCCCTTTGAAGTCCGTGACAGCCACCCCCTATGAGTTATGGACTGGACGAAAACCGGATTTGGGTAATCTTCATCCATGGGGTTGTTTGGCTTATGTCCATGATCCGTCTCACAAACATGAGAAGCTTGGTCCGAGAGAGATGAAGTGTATTTTTATAAGGTACTCTGAAACTTTCAAGAGCCACGTGTTTGTTGGAGAAGATCTGAGCGGGACTGTCACGGAAATAGAGTCGAGGGATGCAACATTTCTTGAGAGCGAATTTCCAAAGAAAAATGAAATTTCACGAATGCAAGGACTCTATGAGGACATTACTTCTGTCAATATTGATATTGGTCAAGAGGTGGAGGCTCAACCTCCTGAGACCAGGTCAATTGCAGAAGAGGGAACTCAACGAGTCAATCTCGACAGTTGGAACGAACCGTCCCAGCTGCGAGATTATTCTCCTGATCTGACTGGAACGGACCGTCCCAGGTCTGGGGCGGACCGTCCTAATGATGAAAACAGACAGGTTGAAGCAGAACCTCGTAGATCTGAACGGGAGATAGTACCCCGCCGAAGATTTCAGATCGAAGGGGGGGAAATGTTCATGGCCGCTTTGGATGGTTTGGTTGTACCGAAAGGGGATGATAAGCCTAAACGCAATAGGGCTGTTAAGGCTATTGATTTGGATGAACCAAAGAATGTGCGAGAGGCACTTCTGGCTCTAACTCTAAGGAATGGTTGCTGGCCATGCAAGAGAAGATTGATTCCATGAAGAAGAATCAGGTCTGGGACTTAGTTGACTTACCACGAGGTCGTAAGGCTGTTGGGAGCAAATGGGTTCTCAAAGTCAAACGTAAAAGTGACAGGTCAATTGAGCGTTACAAATCTCGCTTGGTTGCAAAAGGATTCACCCAAGTAGAGGGAGTGGATTATGAGGAAACCTTTTTTCCTGTGGTTAGGTTTGCCTCTATCCGCTTGATCCTAACAATTGTCGCTGCAATGGATCTAGAACGATACCAAATGGACGTGAAAACTGCATTTCTCAATGGAGAATTGCAAGAGGAGATATATATGGCACAACCTGAAGGGTTTGTGATTAATGGGAAGGAGCACAAGGTGTGCAAACTTCGCCGTTCCATATATGGTCTTAAGCAAGCATCACGACAATGGAACCTCCGATTCCACCAAGCTGTCTTGTCAAACGGCTTTCAGGTGATGGAAGATGATCATTGTGTGTATGTAAAGAGGTCCATGGGTTGGTTCTTGATCATGACATTGTATGTGGATGACATATTGCTTGCAGGTAACAACAAGTCGCTGATTGGTTCAACGCAGACTTGGCTGTCCTCTACATTTGACATGAAAGATATGGGTGAAACTAGTTATGTGTTAGGTGTCAAGATAACTCGAGATAGAACCAAAAGATTTTTCAGTTTATCTCAAAAAAATTATGTGAAGAAGATTCTTGAACGATTTGACATGGCTGAATGTCGATCGGTTGACACTCCTATTGACAAGAACACAAGCTTGAGCGGTGACATATGTCCCAAGACAAAGGAAGAAAAAAATAAGATGGAAAAAATACAATACTCAAGTGCAGTTGGAAGCTTGATGTATAAGCCGATTTCAATCGAATTCTGAATTTACTCATTGACAAGCAGCTATGTTACCCGAGTACTCCGTATAAATAGGAGTACCGGTACCGGGTACGAACCTGGTACTCCAAATCTCACACCCAAATGAGATGGGGCTTAGCTTAGTCCACAAAAAATCGCACGCAAATCCCATGTGCTGCTGCCGCACCAAAACATTTGAACTTTTGCACTACGCTGCACCTTGGTATATATAAAGATTCTTAGAGGAATATACAAAGGAATTGTGGGACTAAGGCAGCGGAAACCGGACAATAATTGTTTATTCATAGCTTGGTTCTCCATTCCTCAATCTATGATGTCTCCATTTCGTTAATTTCAGAAAAATACATATTAAGTTTTTAATTGTTTGAAGGCCTTTAAATAATCATTTGGCTATGAAAATTTATATACTTACTCACAGATATATAAAAAATTCAGTGATATAAAAATTTCTAATTATAGACTTATAAATATTTTTGACATTTTTTTGAATCTCGTAAAATTTATTTTGTGTAGTTTAGTATTTTAATTGTTTGAAGACCTTTAAAAATTTATTTGGATATGAAAATTAATGCTCTTAATCACATATATGTGAAAATTGTAGTGATATAAATTTTTAAAATCATACACTTATAAAAAAATTTATTATGTATGATTCATCATATTTAAAAAATTTTAAATATATAATATATATCGTCGTACCCGTACCGGAGATTTTTTTTAATTTTCGTACCGCCGTACTCGAATCGTACCGGGTACAGTACTCGTACCCGAACCCATGCAACATAGGCAAGCAGTCAAGAGAATTTTGAGATATCTCAAGGGCACATCTGATTATGTGCTATGCTACCAAGGCAGAGACCTGAATTTAGTCGGCTATTTGGATGCTGATTGGGGTGGAGACTTGGATGAGCGCAAGTCCACTTCAGGTTTCATTTTCATGCTTGGTAAGAGTGTAATCTCTTGGGCTAGTAAAAAGCAAACGTGTGTTGCTTTATCCACCATGGAGGCCGAGTACATTGCATGTTCTGCGGCTGCCCAAGAGGCAATATGGTTGAGACGTTTCCTAAAGGAACTGGGGGTGGTCAAGGTGCCCATCGAACCTGTGACTATTTATATGTGATAGCACTGCTGCTATAGCATTCTCTAAAGACCCCAAGTATCATGGAAAAGGAAAACGTATTGACATGAGATATCACTTTGTTAGAGACAGACAAGAACACAAAAAGATTGTGTTAGAGCACATCTCCAACGACGAGATGGTAGCAGACCCATTTACAAAGGCCATAGCTAGGATGCAGTTCCTTAAGATGGTTAGAATTATGGGTTTGAGATCTGCAGGCGGTTTCTAGGATTGGAACGGCCCGTCCCAAATTGGGGCGGCCCGTCTGGATTTCAGCCGGACCGTCTGAACACTGAAAAACAGCTAGGGCGTGGCCTATTTTAGGCTGGGACGGCCCGTCCGGGATCTGGGACGGTCCGGTCAAATTTTTCAGACTTGTGTATGTATGTATGTGTTTAAACAATTATGTTTTATTGATATATATCAAGACATTTGCATTCATTCTTGTTATTGAATTGCCTGTTATTGTTCAATTAAATGTTAGCATGGATGGTAGTGTGTATTTGAACTTGAGATTGTCTCGCTCACACGAGAAATCGCCTCTAATGTCAGGGGCATGTAGAGATGAGACTAGACTGAGTTATGTGCACTTAGTCAAGGACTAAGGAGCCACGTGGGGTGGTCGAAACTCAATGTCGCTTCAGTCTGGGACTGAAATGAGGCTTGTCTTCTTTTAGGCGATCCGATATGATTGTATCCCCAACAATCATATAGTTCAAATTAAAGCCGAGGTGAGAATCTCCTTAAAACTCTGGAAATGTTTAAGTGGAGAATCTCAGGATTAGTTGCAATAAGGAGTGGTCTATACCATAGACACTTAGTTTGCAAACTGAATCTAGACTCGTACAACGAATGTGAACACACGTCTGTTGGTGCAGATGATTCATTTTAGCATGTGCTCATACCATATGTGCTAGGCGACTCTTGGAAGATGGGTTCTCGCTTGTAGAGGTCTTACCTTCATTTGAGTGGTTCCATGACCAAGACCGTATGACTCCCCATTGTGTGAGTTCCACAATTACGTACCCTTTGACTTTTGACTATGTCATGAGGGGCAGGATCAGTGCCTGCTACTTTGGTGTGTACCCTATGGTGATGCATATTCTGCCTGTCGGGGCATTGCTGGGAAAGCGACTGATTTTGTTCTGATTTTCATGAGACAAAGGAAAGATCAGATTGGATTTGCACAAATGAGAGATCTGTTGGTGTTCGGGATCCACCAAACTCGTCATTTGGACTGAGGTTGGGAACATACAGCGGACTAAGACTGAAAAGGAAAGGACATGTATCATTGAGCGGTCGATAATGTCCAATCTAGTGCAAATTTGAATGTATCTAAGGTACTAGTATACACAATTATATAACTGTTTTTATAAAAGGGTAGATGCTTTCTCGCTGGCCTTAACTTTGTTATGGTGAGGCGTTTTAGCTTCCGCTTGACAGGTTTATGCGCTGGTCGCACGGTCCATTTTCCGTATGAGGTCTGACTCTGTGTTTGGTAATAATGTCTCCAAGAGGGAGATGTTAGAAAAAATGTGTCGAGCCATGTCGTTATGGTTGGAACGGCCCAGTCCAATTCTGGGACGGCCCGGTCCAACTTCTGGAACGGACTGGTTTGCTTGGTAAACCAACAGTCTCGCTATGGTTGGGACGACCCGGTCTAACTCTGTAACGGCCCGGTTCAACCAGTTGGGATGGCCCGGTCCAACTCTGGACCGGACCGTTCCAGACAACAATTATGAATCTGAAAGGTCTGTTTCCAGGCTGGCTATTTATACCCCTCTCTTCTGAAGCGAATCAAGGGTTGGATTTCGTGACTTTTGAGTTAACTCTCCTATTGCTTGGAGAGCAATATGAAGCACACGTACGAGTCGACCGGCACTTGGATTCGTGGAGGGTAACGCCAAGCCCTTATCTGAGGTTGTGGTGTACCAGTTGTGTACGGAGAAAGACTTGAAGCTCAAGCAAGAGGTTACAGCAAAGTTTTGAGACGAATCTAGGCAAACGATCAACTTCCGCTGCGGTACATCTAAATTCTATGCATGATTATAGGATAGATGTGCATATAGGTCAAGAACCGACTAAAACCAACAGATACTGTGTAGCTGCAATGGAGAGACATCATTGCCACTGGTTAAAAAAAATTTCAAATGAAAATGTTTGCGATTAGGAATAAAAACATTGGCAATGTATCAAATCTCAAATTCTAGTGGACTCTTTTGACAAAATTGATTCTTAATTAAATTGAATTGGGAGATCAAATCTCAATTAAAATCGGCTTGCCTTCTCATAACTCAAGATTTTGCAACATATTGATGTTCTTATAAAAAAAAAAAAAGATTACTCGTGACAATAATATGACCCCACCTTCATAAATTTTATTCAAAGTAAGAAGATATCTCCAGCAAGCAAATAAAGTAAGATTTTGTCCACATAATTATTCGCGAGGAACCTTGTGAATGCAAACCTAGAAGACATTGGTAATTAGTAATTACAATATATCATTAGTGCAAGGCAAAAGGATCGGACCGGATTTTAAAGGACCGGACTTGACGGGTTTGATAGAAGGGTCAGATCGGACCGGGTTAAGAAAAAGGATCGAGATGGAATGAGTTAGACAGGTTTGTTTTTCGAAACACGAGACCGGCCCTTCGAAAATCCGCCCTTATAGGTCCTTGGCCCACAAAATTCTACCAGTTCCGATCGAGGATCCGGTGGAAGGTCGAAACCGTCACCTACGTCGAGGCCAACGTCACCGCTGAGGCCGACGGATCTGACAAACCTAAGGAGAAGAAGCCAAGGAGCCTAAGTAGAAGAAGCCTAGGAAGTCACATGCTGAGGTTTGTTCTCTTCATCTCTCTTTTTTCTGTCTCTGTTTGTAGTCAAATCGGATTGAATCTCATCAAATCATTGTCAACAATAGTAGGCCATTGGAAATCAAATATATGCCTGGTTTGTTAGTTTAATTAGAGAGAAATCAATTGAGTTGTGCAAAATCAGACCTAAGTAACGGGTAAAATGTAGATTCAACCTATTATAATAACAAATTTGTGGCAGTTCTTTATCAATTATACTTTTATAACTATTAATTTATAAATTTGTCATTAACCTACATCTATTCAACATAGTGAGCATTAACTGATAGGAAATTTTTAGGATAGTTTTGTATAATTTGATTTGATTGGCAGTTTTGCTTCTCACATGTTGGCTTGGTTTCTCAGCCGCATAATGAATGCTTCTGTCAGTTTCCGTGTACCTAGATTCAATTGCTTGGAAGAGAAAAAAGGTAGTTCGAATTAAAAAATATTTAAATTGGTTGCTGATTATTTATTTTGTATATGTGTTCAGTTTATTGTTGTAAATACTCACTTTGTTATTGTAAGAGTTTGGTTTGTTTGCCTATTTATATATGTTGTTTTTTTATTTAATTAATATTTATGTCTCTTCATTTTGTTGTTGTAAGTGTTTGTTTTGTTGTTTTAAATGTTCATATTTATGTCATATCAGAACTAAACCGTCATATTACCAATACATCTAACTGAATATATAACTCAGATTAACTCATCCCTTGAAGTGTTTTAATGGATCCCTTAACTAATTTAATTGGACACAAAAACTACGAAATCAATTTTCTTCTGCAACTAACTGAACACATAGCACAATTTAACTCATCCCTTAACGTGTTAAATTGAGGACAAAGAACTACAAAAATTAAATTTCTGCTACAACTAACTGAACACATAAACACTTTAAATTTATCCCTTAATTTGTTTAACTAAACACAAAAAATATGAAAATTCAATTTTGAGATGCATCTAATTGAACACATAATTCATGTAATTAATCCCTTGAGATGTTTAACTGAACACAAAAGCCTAAAACTTCATATTATCACTGCATCTAATTGAACACATAATTAGTTTAACTCATCCCTTGAAGCATCTAACTGAACACAAAAATCCGTCCATTTGATGACGTCAGTGCGCAAAAAAAATATTTAGAAAAAAAATTTCAAAAAAAATGATGATGTCATCACGCAAAAAATGATGACATCAGCGAGCAAAAAATCAAGACCTGGGCTCTCAAAAAGTCTATTTTGTTGTCTCTAGTGATGGTGGATGTTTTGGATGCTATTTTATTGGATGGTGCATATCATACCCGAAAAACATTTACTTTTTCACTCTTTTATAAACTACAATATGAAACAAAGAAAAAAATAAAATATTTATATTTGGATCTTTTCTTGAGTTCAAAACTCATTCGTAATTGAAAAGGGGAAAAAAAATTAAGTCGCTATAATTCACTTGAATTCCACTCACTACAGGACCGGTAGCATTTGCTTTTACATAAAGAGTATTCTCTCATCGAGTAGGTCATGAGTTTTTATTAAATTAATTATTATTTTATATTTATAAAAAAATTATTTGTAATTCATTTTTTTTATATCTCAATAAGAAAAAAATTGTCCATAATTTGAAATTTTGAGCAATGAAAATCAAAAACCTAAAATTGGTAGGTATAGATTTTAATTACTTAGCTGCAGTTTCATATTTAATAGGCTGATAAGTTGATAACGTTCAAAATGCTTATAAGAAATAGAAGCCGAAAGAAAGATACACAACCAAACTAAGAGTGACCAACAAGACAAGACAAAATGGTAATTCAATTAATTGATTTCATAATACCACATTAGAGAAATGATTGCCAAAAAAATTCTTATTCACTATCTACAACAAAATTCAAATCATAAAATGGAAAGATGGGAAGATGGAAGGATGGAGAACAGGAGAAGGAGAAGATGGGAAGATGGAAAGATGGAGAAGGGGAGCGGGGATAGCAGAGGGCCTTTCGAGGGTGGGTAAGGAGGAGCAGATGGGAAGATGGGAGTCATGGAGGGCAGAGGATGTGATTCCAAAGTACCCCAGGTCAGCCATGCTTTGGTGTTAAACGCATCCAAAACGGACCTGTCTGGCATAATAATTCGGTACTTTTACTGTTTGTTGTTATTTTTTTTTTTTTTGAAAATTTGTTTGTTGTTATTGGGCTACAATATTATACATATTTACTGGCAAATATAGTGCTCCAGGCATCTCTTAGCATTGGATCGTGGTCACTGTAAGGATACTCTGCGAGATAGGTAGCATTTCCAAGGTCATCCGATAATCCATTAATTTTGCAATATAATTAATGCGGCTTACGCATTCGATGCGAATTGCAATAAAGAAAAAAAAATAGTCCATATCATCTATATATTTCACATGTTCTTCCAACACAAGAAAATAAAACACTAATGACCAGCAAAAAACGGAAGAATTAAAAGGAAAGGAGAAACTATAGCAATCGTTACAAGAGCAATGCTGCATTGCTCTTTGGTTGCTGCTGTCTTCTCTTATTACGATGCTCTCTTCAGAGCTCATCCTGAAATTCCAAGATAAAAAAAAAAGTTTCCTTGTTAGAAATTTCAGCTCTAAAACTAATATACAAATATTGACTGTGTTATGGCTATTTATTCATAACTAAAGAATATTCTGTAGTTCATACCCCAAAATTGTCCTGGCTATGACTGTCACGCAAATTTAAGTAGCCTTTTATATTCAGACAAATGTTCTTGTCCTCCTCCCCCCCCCCTCCCCCACAAAATAAATAAATAAATATATAAATATATATATATATTAATAATAATAAAATTTGCAATGTGACATTAATTACTAGCAATTGTAGCTTTCTTGACAATGAATAGAATTTCAATAATATTAGTCTTTGCTGTCTTTGTTTGTGTGCTTTTCAGATTTGTTCCCCTTTTTCCCTAGTTTGTGCTAGTCTTCTGTGTGTGTGTGTGTGAGAGAGAGAGAGAGAGAGAGCAGGGGAATTGGGGTACATGTTGAGCTTCTTCCTGCTTGCTGTCATTTGATACAGTCTCTTCAATCTTTGCTTCAGCATCATCATTTGATTCTTCTTTATCTTCAGAAGCTTCAGATTCATCGTTCTTTGCTTCCTGATATTGAAAGAATTCAGTCACGAAATAGAATGTAAATTAGAAACAATGTGAAAATTGATATTTGCAACTATTTGTAGAAGTTGGAGTTTTATTGCACCTCTTCTTCTTGTCTCTTTTTCTCAGCCTCCTCTTCTTCTTTCATCTTTTCCCAAGCCTGCTCAAATTGAGCCTCCTCAGTCTACATTACCATCCAAAAAAAATATATTAGAATATTTCAACACAGATTAAGAGATATAAAAGAACAATTATAATGAATGATAAGTTTCAAAAAGGCTGATACATCCTTGTGCTTGCCCCATGTCTCCTCTGTAAGCTCGAAAGCATACTCAGGATCATCACATACCAATATATTATCAAACAAGGTGCCTGATTTCACCTGAAATACAAAAAAGAGGAAATAAAGATAGAAAATTAAGTCATTACAATTAAAGAACAACAAACCAAGAAACTAAGAAAAAGACGTCGCATAGTAGACCTGCCAGAGCTCAATGCCAATGTACTTCAATCTTGGGTACGCATATAGATAAGGATCATCCACAAATTCTGCAGTTCAAAATAGAATCTTTCAATGTTCAATCGGAAAGAAGGGGTATGCAAAACAATTGCAGATGGATGCTGGTGTGCAGTTTATGAAGATGTTAATCTGCGCTCTAGCTATTTCATACTGCATTTTTTTTTGGGTAATAAGACTGATATATCATTGTATGCGTTAATGATAAGCTAGATAGTTCTGTCAGTACTGGTACAAGAGAGGTACCTACAGGTAGTTGCATCATATCATGCACTCTAGGCTGGAGGGATTCTCATTGTTATTTAATCTATTGATGCGTTTGTATTTGTAACTGTTTCATTCAATAATAAAAGGGGTGTAACTCAATTCTACTTATTTAAAAAAAAAAAAAGGGTTCATTTGATCAAACAAATCGACAGAAATGGGTCTAATATGATGGTATGATATGAGATGCACATACCAGGATTATCTAGCATGGGTGTCGTCCATTTTCCTTTGTAATCTGGGTTCTTCATTTTCTATCAAAGAGAGAAAACCCAAGTAAATCTAAAATTGCAAAGTAAAATTAAAATTCTAGTATACATAAGTGAGTGTTAGTAAAAGTGTAAATTAAATACCCTTTGCTTCCACGGGCCATGGTATTCAGGGTTAGGAATTTTCGGTGCAGTCCATTCACCATCCTCTTCATCATCCCAATTATCAGGCTATTACAAGTAAATATAAGTACATTTGGTTTGTTTTTGTGCATTACTTGTTGTATGTATGAAATGATTATAACTCAGTGACTACCTTCAAGGCATTAGGATCAGAGATTTCTTTTGGTATGTCATCATAGCCCTACATCAAAGTTGACATGAACATAAATAGTCTTAAGTTCATAATACCACAGTATTAAAATACACAATATGTCGATACAAACCATGCTATTAAGTAGATCTTACCTCTGGCTTCTTATCTTCTGGATCAGGAATATACTCGTCTTCAACCCAATCTTCAGGCTATTAAAACATAATAGATATTAGAATTAACTTGGAAAAGAATTCAGCATATATACAACTAACAATTACTATCGCTAAAGCCTATAGGAGGCAATCATCTGTCAACAAGGCCCCAATAAATAACATTCAAGAGACTTTCAATTAAGACTCAGAAAAGCTCCAAGTGAGGACAGATGTAAGTTTTAGACCAAGCTTGCCTGACTGATTGCCTCAGTTAACCCTCACCAATACAACTGTGGTTCAAGAAACTTTACATTTTCCATCTAAACCTCCATTTAACTAATCTTCATCCTAATCACTATGGTGCCTTCTTTGTTCTTAAATTGCACAACTGTGCAGAAGTGAAGTTCTCAATAAAGTACCATTGTTTTTGAATTGCTTTGTTCTTGGCAATCCTTTCTAACACTTAAAAGGTACAATATAATACAATTGTCACTAACCTTTGTGGCCTCTGTATCAGGAAGTTTCCTAGGGGGAAGAATGTCCCAGTCTTCATAAAGGCTTCCTTTGTCTTTCTGGACATTGTCAATAAGGATTGAGTAGGTCGCATCAGGCTTGACAATTAATGTGTAAACGTGTGTAAGCTGGTCGACCATGCACATCACATCCTTTTTGTGAAGGTGGTTTGTTCCATTGTGTGAGAAAATAGCGTGTACTCTCCTTGTGTTGTCCCCACAAATATCTGGTCCGAACATAATGCTGAAATAAGAAGCCAAAGTTTTGTTAGGTACAAAGCCAGTCTGTAAATTTAACATAAATTATGTTGTTTGTCCTTTTGAATTGTCTAAAAATATCAAGAGAAACATGCTCATTTTATAATATTCAGAATTTCTGGGTTAACGTTGTAGATATTATATATTTTGAAATAACAGAAGAAAAAATTGCAGCCAAAAATTATTGAATTTCTAATTGACTTTAACATGTGGTGCTGTTTACAAAGGCCCTATTATAATGATGCATAGAAGAAAAAGATATGAAGCATCACCTGTAAGGGGTGTCACCACTGAATGCCTTCTGATCAATTTCACCACTGATTAGCTTAATGTAACCACCGCCACAGTCAAGTTTCTGTTCATGCTTCACTGAGAATTGCAAAACCAGAGTCTTATCCCTGTTTGTGAATTCAAGGAACTCAGCTGAAATGGCATAGAACCTGTAGTCCTCTGAAGTTTGAATTCCTGACAAGGTAAAAGAAAAGACAATGATGGTTTCTATTTTCTAGCTCTTTTTGCCTAAATTTGAGTCTGAATTCTGAGTAATCAGACCAGGGTTTCTCTTTTTTTTAAAAAAAAAAAAAATTCATTCATCTTTGTTTTTACTGTGCCAACTCAGGTTCAGTTGTCTAAGGAGGTACATACAATGAACACAACTACAAACATATATCATACCAATCAATACTACTGAGAAATATTGGTACAATCCAGATATTTTAGCTGCACAAACCTTTATCCTCAGGATCTCCATTCCATTTTCCAGCAGTATGGACCCATTCACCGGCCATACCGTCGTCTCTCTTCCAGTCTGATTTGACCCACCTTGTCTCCCACCCATCTGACAATGACAACATAAGCAAAAATAACTTATCAATATTATGCCATGTAATATGATTATTTTAACGATTTTGTATAAGTTGTCAGGATTAAAGTGCAAAAGCAGACAATTATGGTGCTCCTGGTCTAGTTGCATGATGAAATTTGGTAAGCCAAGACCATCTTACCAGTAAACAAAATTAAAACGACAAAAAATTACAACAAATCTATCAAGCAGTTATGCAAAAAAAAGATCCATTGTATCATAATTCGAATATTAAATGTTATTAATAGATGTTAGTATCGTTCGATTCGTGAGGCGTATCCTACCTTTGTATCGAAGCTCAATCGAATCGCCGGAATCGTCGTGATATGAACGACCGATACGCGCATCGTATCGTATCGCATGATACTAGCAAGAAGCGTTGAATTCTCAACGAGATTCCGTTTCCGATTAAAATATCGAATCGCCACCTTTTCGTTCGCGCGCGCTAGCGAGAGAAAGACATAGCTAGAAAAGGAAAGAGATGGTACTGACGGGTGGGGTATAGGGATTAATTGGACAGATAAACGGGCCGAAATGGGTCGATATCATTTTTCCCTTTTTGTTTTGTGTTTCCATATTTCGTTTTTAGTTATAAACAGTATATTACAGTGCATAAATGATAAAAGTATAATTTCTACAGATTGAAAATAATTAGTATAATATTGATAATTAATAATCCTGATATTTATAATTTGTTTTAATTTTACTGTATAATATTGAAGTGTAGAAATAAAATAGTATAATTCATACGGTACATAAATAATGATTATGATCGCAATAATTTATATATTTAGAGTAAGCATACGGTTTATAGTTATGCCACAAAAGACATGATGTAGAGCGTTATTATTATTTTTTTAATGAAAATTTTCAATACACATCATGATATATAGTTCAAACTATACATTGAACCTATTAAAGGCCTCCCTGTTTTTAATCTTTTGGGGGAAAAAATGGCAACATAGTGCAACACATAATTTTCAAAGATCTAATGAAAACCTATGCACCTAATTTCATATCCACATTATGAAGTTGTTATTTGTACAGTTAAAGATCACTTTCTCTAAAAATTGTCTGTTGCACTCAAAGCAAAATTATAAAAACTCACATTATTGACCAATAAGCACATCCTAATGTAACAATGTCAAAAGAAAAGCTGTAAATCATGCTCCAGGCTCTAATTTTTTTTTTTAATAAACCAGGCTCTAATTCAAAAGTGTGAAAGTAAAAATGATATATACCTCCAAATCTCTCCTCGAAGAAAACCTCCGATGAAGCAACGGCAGCAAAGGCTAGCAGCGCCGCTACTATACAAACGGCACGTGCATTTCTCGGGCGGATTGCCATGTATGAAGGTTAGATCAAAGCTTGCTATTTCACTAGGCAAGATATGAAAGAAACGGGGAATGCAGAGCATATATATCAAGGAAACGAAACAGGAAAGACCAGTGGATCCAGTCCCCATCCAGTATTCTCACCTCCTTGCCAGGGTTTTATAAGCTCCTGGAGTTAAAGCAGGTTGGGTGTATGACTTCACTGGATTGTGGACCCACGAGTTAGAACAGGACCGGCCATTGTGCACCAGTTGCATGTATCAATTCTATCTGTTTTTCTCATCGAAACAGTGGGCACCACCTGAAAATCTTCTCCATTTACAGGAACAGGACAATTCTTCCAAAGGACGATATTGCTTCTAATTTGTTTGCGTAACCTTTGTCCATTCAATTGAAATGGAGATAACTATCACTGACTAGTTTGTTTATCTTTTTTTTTTTTTTAGAGTAGGGCGTGTTTGTTTTAATTAACTCGAGACTTGTTGAATTAGCGACTGGAGACGTGGAGATTGCCAATTAATTAAGGACATTATAATTTTCTGGCCAATATAATGCCTCCGTGGACTTCTTTTACTCCGCGAAGAACTTTTCAAAAAAAAAAACAATAAAAAATAAAAATACCAGGCGGAGAAGCTTAGGAGCGGAAAATAGGATGGATCTCTGGTTTAAAGTTTACACATTTCACTGAATCCATAATTAATGGTTTAAGTGGAAATTTATTCAGGTAAATAATGTGAATACAGGCAGCAGCAAATTTGTATGATTTTCTTGACTAACCAAGTAAATGGGTCACTTGTGATGCAGATGCTTGATGCAAAATGTGAGTTAATTAGTGCATTTAATCAATACTCTTGTGATATCTTCTCATGTTACAAACGTAAACAATTTAATTATTCTTTTCAGGGGCGGACTTAGGGGGTCTAGGAGGTCCGGAAAAGCCCTCCAATATCTCTACTACTTATAAAGCACCCTTAGCAAGGTCAGCATTTTTCACATAAAGGGGTCCAAACAATTTTGTTAGCATCATTATAAACCATTGATCAATATGATGTACGGTTTGGATCGTTATTTCTATAATGGAGTCGACTCTACACACAAATAAGTCAAGGCGCTGGACGGTATGCCTATGTGGTTTCGCTTCTAAAACACGCGAGTTCGATTCTATGCGTACGTTTCTTATTTTTTAGTTCTCGAGTATTCTGGCTCCGTCTCTCTCCTTATCCTTCTCCGATCTCTTTCTTTAAATGCTTCTACTTTTCATGGAAAATTTCTCCGCTCTAGATTCTCTAGCGATGATCTCCTCTCCGATCAATTACGAAATCAGATCTCCTCTCCGCTCTCCTTTCTAAAAATGCATCTATTTCCATTTTGTTCATCTTAGGGTTCAATTTCTTTCGCCCCTTTAATTTCTTTCCGTACGCGAGCAAATGAGGATTCTATTAAGAGAGGGTCGAAAAAACCCACTTGTTTTCCGGGCGGAAATGCCTTTTGCCTTCTACCGATCCCAGTTCGGCTAACACGAAGAAAGTCTCGTCCCTTTTTTCTATACTGCTGGGTCTGGAAGGACGGTTCTGATCCGGCCCTCTCGGTTCTTCGACCTACAGATTCTTTTCTCTTTAGTGTAAGAAATCTGTCCTAAAAAAAGGACCCCGGATTTCAATTTGAAACAATAAGAGAAATACTAAAAAACCATTCTTTTTCTACTTCCGATTCAGTTGTTTAAGTAGAAGGCTAGCCGACCTCCACTGGAAGAGTAAATCCCCTTCGCCGAACCTCTGCTGCGCACTCCATGTCAGCCCGCTTGCTGTCATCTTCCTCCGATGACTTGGTGCTCCCGATCGAGCAAGCGTCCCTTTCGCCGGTCTAACCTCCTCCATGCATGGTAGACATCACGCCAAAGAACAAGTTTTAAAGTTTAGTGAGGTGCGCTGATACTGTAAATTCAATCAATAATTTTGCTCTTTAGAATACTGTTTTGGTATTTCTTGGCAGCTGATACTGCAAAATTTAGTGAGACAGTTCCTTAAAGCACACGAGATTGGATTTTTTTTTATGATTAGCCTTGATCATGATAAATTGAATTTTACATCAAGGTTCTCTTTATGCATATGTTCAGTTCTGGGGTTCAATTAATCATTAGTATAAGTAGTGATTTTAGTCATGATAAATTGGATGAGACTAGGTGTTGTACGTACCAGTTTTTGAGTACCTGTTTAATACAAAAAAAAAACCAGAAAAGTAGATGCAGCAATGAATTTTCAGGTACTAATCACACTTTCCTTGCCAATTTGAATTGGCAAAATTACTACTCTGCCATCAATGTGCTTTTAAGTCCAACAAGGAACGATACAGGGTATTTTCAAAATAGGAGTGTGCAAGCATTATAGATTTTGAATGTTATGTGCTTCTGCTCTTTTTCTATATATGTTAGTGCCACCAAATACAGACATGTGCTGTAACATAAAAACCAAAAACATCATAAGGCCTGATGTGAAAGTAAAAAAAAGTTGCATCCTCTTTCATTCTGTATTTTCTTCTCCTTTTTTCCCTTATTTATGTTTTGTTCTTTTGAATTAAAGGTTTTCTTCTGTTGGTTTGCAGCTTCTCTTCTACGTTTCATGTTGTTGCTTCGTTTGTGCCTGGGCTATTTTCTTTCCTTGGCTACCGGGTTTGCTCCTTTAAGGTATATTCTCTTTCTTTTTATTTCCTTTGAGTGATCAATTTGATTGAGAAAGCAATATGATTTACAAAAAGCAATTTCATAGCAATTCTTCCTTCAATTGTTATTTCAGTCAAGGTAAGATAGACTTAGTTTTTGGGCGCATGTTTTTCCCATTTGATGATTGCAACTAGGAAAGGAAAATTCTTCTGTATGCTCAAATGCAATTGTAGGTAGGTTTGGTTTTGTACAGTTATCGATGTTTATAGGCATATCAACATTTTCTTTATATATAGACGGATTGTTTTGCGATATGTTGCTGAATATCTTGTCTAAAGGTTGTAAGGATTGTGCAGAGTAAAATGGGAGCGTCCCATTGTCCGATCACAATTCGTGCTGCAGCCATATACTTAAACTTTGTTTACACTAAGATAGTTTTCAATTCGAATGTTTACTTTGTTCAGTCTCCTAATTTCTCCATTCTTATTATTGATCGCAGTTTTCTCTTTTGAAGATGGGTCAGTAATGGGATGTCATTACGTGAAGGGGAGGGCCAAAGCAGAAGGAAATAAAATGTTGACAATATCATGAGAGATCTTGACTCTCAGGTAAACAAAGCTTTTTGTTTTTTGGCTGAGTTCCATGTTTACCTCATAAACTTTTAGAATTATTAGTCAGTGCTCTATTTTTTTTAGACAACATAATTAATCTCCACCTCATCTATTACACTTCTATTTTTGTTGTGAACACATGCTATGAAGGAATTCGGTACTGATAGGGAAAGCATTGTTCAGTTGCAACAAGAGAAGAGAAGCCTTAAATTATGACGTTGTGGTAGGTGACCCTTTCTCATCCTGCCAAAGTCCAGACCCTACAACACCAGTTCTGCCTCACGAGCCAAGCTATGCTACCTCGCTAAACTTATGCCACCTCCACCACGCCGTCCATTAGTTGGTCGTCTGATCTCTGGTACGGAACTCCTGTCCCGCTATCTCTCTTTCTCTTATTTGTTGCCGTCGGTTCATTGTTTGTAGGAAGGATAAGAGGATTTCTTTTTCTTATTTCATTTTGTTTGATTTTCATCAGTTGGTCTTCTCTGAAATGCTCTCTATTGCCTTCGCTGGAACCTTCCTTGTCATAGACCTCATCTTCGCCTCCATGGCTATTATGAAGTGTTGTAGACCAAGAGAAAGGATTAAAGACTCAAGTACTCAAGCAGAAGGTGAGCAATTTAATCCCAAATATCTCTTTCCAATTCGCAAGCTTTAGAAATTCATAATTCTCAAGTTTTCTTCTCTATAGACCTTTCGGAATTTGTTAAATTTCGTTAATTTGCTTGCTTTTTTCCTTTTTCTTTTGAATTTAAGATATTAATATCTTCTTCCTATTCTATAATCTCAAAGTTCTAATTTTGATTTTGCTGTTTTTGTGTAGAAATAAACAGAAATGGAGACACCAACATTGATAAAGAAGGATTACAGGATCTCAATCTGCTGCTCTGTTGAGTAATTTTTTTTTTCAGAAAATGAAATTTTATATTATTCCTCTTATTGACTTTGATTTTTTTTCAATTTTACTATTATATTCTCTTTTTATGAAGCAAGTAGTAGTCGGCAGTTTTTAAGAATTACGAGATGCGAAGCTCAACTCAAATTAACAGTAAAAAAGACCTATGCAACAATATCTGAAAGTTCAATTGTTTTTCATTTTTTTCTTCATTTTGTATGTGTGTTCTTCTCTAATTTTTGAAATTTAGTTTATTTTTCATGCTTCAGGCACACAAATTATGTAGTGTTTTTTTTTTATGAAAAACCAACCTTTCTTCAAAAGTAATATAAGATATTGTATTCTCTTTGTTTTTTTAGAATATCAGGTTAATTTTCAAAAATATTAGAGTAGGTTTTTAAAATATTAGAATGACCAACCTTTCTACAATTGCCCTTCTGATATCGTTTCTGATATCTCCTTCTATTTTTGATTGCTTTTTTTAAATGAAAATATGGTCAAGATATTCTCCTATTTACTTGTTTGAAAAGCAAGTACATTTAGTATGCTAATTCTGGAACTTTGATTAGTATTATAACCTTCTTATTTTAGATTACAAATGAAATATTTCATTTTTCTTAGAGTTTGATAATGATACAATCATTTATTAAATGTTCTTAGTGGATCTTTCATTTTAATTAGACAATAAAACAATGAATATAAAAAAATTTGCATATAAATGTTTGATACTTGTTGCTGGATATGATTATTGCATCAAGCTACAATAAAGTAACATACATTTTATATGGATCCTGAATTAAGATAAGTAATAGGGGTCAATCTATAAAAAATTATTATTGCATGGTTTCATTTCAAAATTTTTTATTTGTACTTATGGTGCTATTTTTTTTCCCTTTCAGGTCATAAATAGCTGTTTTTCGTTTTATTCGCTACTGTTGATTGGCATGGCAGTTGTCGATCTGCAATTTTGCACTCATTTATGGTAAATTCCTACCTCCTACTCTCTATTCATATTGTTGTGATGAAATAGTATTAATTAGATTCTTCGACACAAACATGGTTTATACCTCAATAATGTGCTAGCCCCTTTGGCTAAATACCATGGTCTGTAATAAAGTGGAACTATAAGGTCCTATCGATAGAGTTTACCTTACCTCCAATGTCTAACTGAAATACACCAGATATTATTTTGTATGGCTTAAACTTGTGGTACATACATACTTGTGCTAAATCTTAAATTTATTATCGAGTGTCGTCTGTAGATGAGAGTTGACAGAATGTGTAAAGTATACAAGACATAGTAGATAGCTAGAAATCACGTGTTAAAGGAGAAAAATACAATATTATTGAATCTGTATATATTGTTTGATACATTGCTCACATACAGACTTTGCTTCTTCTGTCTCTTTCAAGTACCTACCAAGGAGTATAGGGTTTTCTACTAAATTTTTGTGTAAAATAGTTTAGCCATTTTGTAAAAGGATAAATATTAAGAGCTACCAAATATTTGCTCTTCGATGTTCACGTTGTACCTCGAACCTCACCTGACACCAGTTGACCAAGGGATGCTTGCATATATGATTTCCCAAAACCCTATAAAGTTGAATGTTCAGTACTGTTTGTCAAGTATACAGAGGAAAAATGTGCGTGATTTATTGACTACTTTTAGTTTACACAATTTTTGGAAAATACAAGGCTATAATGAACAATTAGCAATACGCTCATAGTTGAAATGGATTCTCTAATTTTATATGCTAATGTGCTACTTCATCACTAACTAAATTTACTTGTTTGCCTTAGGTGGCAACTGAAGAGCTCATCGTTTCCATTCTCATTATTTCATTTCTTTTTTGTTTTACTTCAATTTCTCTTGATAATTAATGTCTATGTATCATGGATGGTCTAATCGATTGTCGATTGATACTTATCATGATTAAGATGAAGCATCATTTGAAGGGTCTACCGGTAAGGTTCCCCTTTATTACTTGATGAGAGTTGGAAACATTGAGAGTAAACCCAAAAAAAAATTCAAGGGCCTATTGGTAAAGTGACTTTTGGTTAAGTATGAGAGCTACCTGGTAACCCGATCTCATTTAGTTAAAGAGTGGACGCATCAACCGAAAATTTGAGGATTTTTTGCAATCTATAAAGATTTGTGATATATCCTTTTTCTGAATTCAAATATAAAATAGTTCGATAATAAGTTGTTATTTCTTTCCTACCATGGACGTGACAAATGAATCATATAGATGAATACGAAAATTAATATCAATGTTTAAACAACATTTTCTCGCACATTGAATTTGATAATTTAAAACTTAAGTGAAAGGAACGGCATATATACAACATTTTTTTTCTCATCTCAGGTTTCAATTAACATTGAAAGATATATATGTTTGAAATATAGTAAGAAAATCTAAAATCATATAATAACTGAGAGTATCATGCATCCCTTTGGTTTTCATATATTTCTAAATGACAATAAATTCTAAATGACAATATCTGATGACAATAGTAATCTTAAGAATTTAAATGTTAATAAAATGTGTTAATTTAAACTATCTACAATTTAGATATTTTAACTGTCAATTAATATTTATTACTCTTATATCACACTCACACATGAACAACATATTAATTTTTTAAATTTTTATTTTAATTTATTTATTAATTTTTTACGAAGCAGGTCTCCGTCTTGAGTATGATCATTGTTCGTTACAATAGTGGAGTAAGAGCGATTCAAGAATTTTTTCATGTTGTATTATTTTTTTTATTTTTGAGATGATATACTTTATGTGGAATTTTTATTTAGAAACATATTTATTTTCATCGAAATATTTTTTTGAGTTGTTCACATGTCTACTTTTATTCATTCTATTTTTGCTTAAATCAGTGATTATTGGTACTACCTTCAGTGTCAATCAAGATAGCGTTGATTAGCATTGGAATATATAAGCAAATATAATTTTCATATTCTATGATTGGTATAAATATGCTAAAATATGCATACTATAATGCCCAATAATATATGATGTATATTTATCTCAATGATCTGGAATTTCAAGAATGTCAGCTGTACTTCATGAAGCTGTGAACAACCACAATCAGATCGACTAAAGTTCGCCCGCACATTGAGCGGGCACTACTGCTAGTATGCTAAAATGATGTAATCTACTAGTGTAGTTTCTTCTTTTTTAATGTGTATTGTTATTTCCTTGTACCCAGAAAGCAATATGTTGCAACTCGTAGCTTATTGGAGCAAGCTCTTTGACATTTCATCACTAGTATTATGATAACATTCTTAGGGATCAATCCATTATCCATGAAAGTCATTTTTCATATTCTCATCTCTTTATTATTCACTACCACAAAAACAGCCTTTAGCACCGCCCCTTTTAAACCGGTTTTTTAAAATAAGTGGTGCAAACAAAATCCAGTGGCATAATGGATATTTATATTAAAATATTTAACACCGGTTGTTATAAATTAAAGGATTAAAAATAAAAACAAACAAAAATATTAATCTATTTGAACCGGTTTTATAGAAAAAATGGTGCAAATCTTTTTTTTAAATTAGCAGCGGTTATTACATAAAAACCGGTGTGCAACCAATTTGCATCGGTTTTTATTTAATAACCGGTGCTAATCTTAAAAAAAGATTTGCACCGGTTTTTAAATAATAACCGGTGCAAATGGATTAATATTTTTTTTAAATAAATAATAGTATAAAAACCGGTGCAAAGTTATTAGGTATTTTTATTCGCCAGCCCCAAATCCGCCTCCATCGTTGATCCATTCTCCCATTAACGGTGCGACACAAATCTTGAAATATTACGATGCGAGGAGGAGGAATGACAATTAAAGGCGAATAAATAAGAATTACCATGCTCTGCATCATGAATTTAATAAGACCACAAATCTTGCAAGTTACAACTGTTCCGCCAGATGAAAATATGGGAAGATAAAAAAATTGATTAAATTAATCATGCAAAAACGGAAATATTTATACCTGGTAGCCGCTGCCTGGTTTGTCCAAAAAAAAAAAAAAACGGAAATATTTGAAAGAGGAGATAACAAAAATATTTGGACGTATTCTAAGGAACCACAAAATAGGAACCATTTTATATATAGTTGGGTACGATTGGGTACGTTGAGTATGGTACCAAGCTGGTACACACGTTCATTATATAGAAATAATAATTGTTTAAAATAATGCATAATTTATTTATGTAGTTTTAATCTAAGAAAAAAAATACCGTCAGAAATAAACTTTTGTTGATTCTGGAACTGCATGCATATATAAAATGGTACCACTATGTACCACTCGGTACAAAGCCTTCAGCATCAGTGCGGATGGATTTAAAAATAAAGAATTAAATATGTTTTTTAATTGTTTGGTGGCTATGCCTATATATCTTACTTTGATATAAAGTACATGTCGACTATAATTTCTAATTTACAGTTTTTTATTTTCCTATTACATGAAAACAAATAAAAGACGTATGTACAATTTTTTTTTCAAAATAAAAAAGAAGAAAAATATAACAAAACACATTACATTTAATTCCAAATGGATACAATTGCCAAAAAAAAAAAGAGATAATTTTTAATTCCAAATGGATATAATTGCCAAATAGAACAAAACACATTGCCAAAGTAATGAAAAAAAAACATTACTTTTTTTTTTAACACGACCAACAAAATGAATTCTGGGAGGATCCATAATAGAAAAATTTGAAAAACTTATCACCCAAATCTTTTTGATGTAATTTTAATACTCATAATTTAATTATTCATACGCCAAATTTGAGTACATCTCAAATTAATTGGTCCACTAATTCTGATTTGCATAATTTTTCGCATGAAATAACGATTAAAGTTGTTTGGTAAAATGGGAAAATATTCGATATGCCTCGCATATAATGCAAAGAAAGACAAAATATTCTTTGTTTCCATAAGCGTCACATATATATTCCATAAGCCTCACATATATATGCTTTGTTTCCACTTCACATTATTTGACCAACGTGTTTCCAATCCAAAAAAAGAAAAATAATAGTCAATGTATATATACTATTAAGATGGATAGTGTATATAATATTAGACACAATTTGATATAAATTATTTAAAGAGTAAATCTATTGTGAACCATGATGCATAAAGCGCTACGTGCACCACGACTTTTTGATCGGTGATGATTTTACAAATTGAAAAATTTAAATTAACCAATCCAATCTGTATATTGAAATCTCATAGCAAATGAAATTTTACAAATTTATATTTTTTTTACTATTTTTTTCAATTTTTTTAAAATTTGTCATTTTTGGCTTATAAATTAGTGTATTTATAGTAAAAAATGGCAACGTTTAAATAATTCGAAGAAAATAGTAAAAAAGTTTCAAAAATTGTAAAATTTTGTTTGATATGAGATTTCAATATATAGATTGGGTTGGTTAAATTAGATTTGACAATTTGTGAAACCGCCAACCAAAATATTCATGGTGCACGAAAGCTTATATGAATCATGTTTCACAATAGATTTACTCATTATTTTAAATAAACACCTATAATATTATTTTTTAACTAACTTATAAATTATATTTCAAATCAAGCAAAAAAAAAGTTAGCACTAATGACAAAAAAAATTATACAAATTTTTATACAAAATTTTTTTTGATTAGCTGGAAAAAAAGTTATGCACATTTTTTTTATTTTTGACTAATTAAAGCAACATAAATTTAATTCCATTTGCAAATTATAGCTTGTAATTTTGCAGTTAGCCATTTGTGTAGTAATTTCCAAAAAAAAATTATTTGCCTATTCAGAATTTTATTCTGTTCCAATTATTTCCCTCCTATTTTTTCGTCCAATTATTATGTTCCCTCTAATTTTTCGCCATTCCCTCTTTTTCTCCGCCATAAACCCTCTCTCTCTGTCCAACCCAAACCCCCCCCCCCCCCCCTCTCTCTATCTCTCTAGCTCCGCCAAACCCTCTCTGTGTTTCTCCATCGACTCTCAGCTCGATTTCGTGGGTTTCGAAATCACAAACGAGTTAGGCCTCCATCGACTCTCACCTCGATTTGTCTCCTTGAATGTTAAATAGGGTTTTATGTTTCAATTTCAATTTCGTGTATTTTGGATTTATGTTGGTACCAGATCCAACAGGTGCAGTTGGTTTCAGACTAGAAATGTTTAAGCCCTATTCAATTAAAATTATTCAATTAGGTTTTGTTTCCTTTGTTCGATTAAAATTATTCAATTAGGTGTAATTGGATTTATTTGGACCCTCAAATTGTATCATTCCAGATATGCCTTAGTTAAACTCTGATTTTTAGTTCTGTTTAGTTCTATTTAGTCCTTGAATAGCGTTTTGTTTCTATTTTTTTAGTTCTATTTAGTGTAGTAAAGAGGATTCCCTTTTCAAAACCTAGTGCTTGTTTTGTAGCGCATTATTAACTAGCTTCTAGTTATTTCATTTTTCTAATGGATAGACATAACTCCTAGTTATTGTGTATAAAGACATTGTTACCTTGTTGCAGATATTAACCCTAAGTACCAACCCTCATCTCAAGTACTATGGTCTCGCATACTCCTTCGACATCCTCAAGGCCAACCCCTCTTCTCAACTGTAAGTCTCTCTCTCTCTCTCTAGAGATTCAAAAATTGATGGCCTACTGGGGAGTAAATTAATTCTTTAACTTGATGTTTATGACCCAAGAAATACATGAGCTTAGATGTTTACGACCTAAGAAATACATGAGCTTCCTCATTTACTAGCTGATAATACATGAACTTAAAAAAACCTCTGAACTTAAAAAAATACATGAACTTCCCCTGTTGTATGGTTGCTTCTCATAATTCCTTGTCCGGCCTTACAAATTTGTAAATAATTGCTTTAATTGGATTGTGCACTCCATTCTTTTTCTTCCTTTATTGTTATTATTATTATTTGATTTTCATCAATTACTTGCCTGAATTGTACTTGTGCTTATATTATTGCTTCAATAATTGCTTGTGTTTGAGTTAATTGACAGCCATGTCATCGCCGGTCAATTCGCCGACAGCAATGTCATTGGATGAATCTGCATCAATATCAAAACCTTTCAAAAGGTCGAGAATTTATTAAAAGAAAGGTATCTTACTATGCTATTCTTGTCTCTGACAATGTTTTGGCAATTTTATCAGCAAACCCCTTTATTTCTGAATATAATGATACGAACTATTTCATGTATATTTAAGGGATATGTATTGTCCAGGAAAATGCTATTTTGCATTTCTGACCAGCATCACAAATACAGAGGTAACACTTATGCACTAACAATTTTATTATGTACAGTAAGCAATAGTAAGTGGAAAAATATGACTAATCTAGCATTTTATGTTGTCTTCTATGCTATTCTAAAATAATTTCCTTTTGTGACAGGAGTCGATGGTTGGATCAGTTGGTTCACTTACTCCTAAGCAAATCTTGATTACCGTGATTGGAACACCAGATCATTTGGGGAGACTGCGAGGATTTTCTGGGTGGTCTCCGGCGTGTATGGGAGATCCAACTCTCGGGACCCACTGTTTACCTTGTGGATTCTCTAAATCCTGAAGCTCTACCAAACTTAGAAATCAAGGTAGATCTCGATACATAAGTACCTTCATTTATAAACGATTACTGGTTGCATTTGATCAGGCATAGCACTTTGATTATTGAGACTGTCCGATCAAATTTTGATATAGCAATTAGCAGCGATAGAATTGTGTTATTTAATCTTTCTGGACTAAAATGAATAATTAACAATTAGCAGCATAACACATATTATTGATTAACTGAAGCATAGTGAGGTACTGATACCTGTGGTATTTAATCCAACCAATATACTGTTTATATGATGAAATATTGGTTTTAGCTCATGTTTTGTTTTACTAGAGGTTAAGATAGGGAAGAGGCATGTACTGCTTAATACGATTTGATATTAGAGACATTGATATTGATAATCTGACTTGTAAACTAATAGCTATTTTTTTATGCTTGGAGATGGCATAGAAATTTGCTACCAGTCGGTACTAAGTCTAGTTTACTCACTGCTACAAGAATACTCAGGTTCAGGGACTTGCTTGTGGGTAAATTTTGATGCCAGGGACTAATCTTTAAATCAACTAAGGGAGTTGATTTTTGTTATTGTTGTTCTTTACAAGTATATGAAAAGTCTAATTTCTTCTTTGCAAAACTTTGATTGTAGGTATTTAGTTGATATTAATACTAGAATTAGATTCCTTAGCCATATGGTCAGAATAAAATGTCATAGCATTACAAGTATTAACTGATTCCTCTTTAATTAATTTATTTATTTGTCTTAAAGAGCGCTGTGACATTATTGGATGCAACTCAAATTAAGGTACACAACTTGAAGCTATGAGAACACGAATAACAATTGCAAGCACAGATAATAGCAAGCATATGCATGAGCACCCACCTTTGGTTCGCTTTGTTCAGAATTGCTCGTCTTTTTTTTTAAAACCTTTGAAGTCTTGAGTTAGTTTATTTCGGCATCATCATTCAAGTTATCAATCAATCTTGTATGCAAATCCAACTCTTCATTAACAGCCAATGCAATATGCTTAGTGCCTGATAACAGTTTCCTCTAAATCTCAACCTCATCTTGTTCTCTCATAATTTGCCTCTGCAAATTATCTATGCCTTGGGTATGCTCTTTTGGGTTTGTGTAAAAGTGTTTTGTGACTTGATGCAAGCATGGTACAAGCTCTGTACCAGCAGCTAAGTAGTTAGATGTGTATGAAGGTCTGACATGATGCAAATGGATTTAGAATTGTTTATAGTACTCTAAATTTATATGAAAATAACGAGAAATTAATAGAGTTTTATTTCTTAGAGTCCTGGTCAACCAGATGGCTATTATGTTATGAGATCGATGTATAACATAATAAACAATTACCACAATTCAAACAAATTGCCTTCGGTGCTTAAATCAACTTTTATTCTATGTTTTCTCATTTCTGAGCACCTTGTTAAATTTACTTACAGGATTTTCATTTTATTTGGTTGAATGCATGCAGGTCCTTCCCCCAGGTCCATATCCTTATCAAGATAAGGAAATTGATGAGGTTAGTGAAATGTTTGCTGAGTTCATGAGGAAAATCAATTGATTTATTATTATGATATGTGTTGTCTGTTTTGGCCTAGTAGGTTGGGTGTTATAATATTAAGAGGATGCATGCTTCAATTTGTGATTGTATTACTCTTAATCATAATTGGATATCAATGACAAATTTTAGGTAATTTGTATGCATGATATTTATGTTAAACATAATTAAATATGTATTATTTTTTCTTCGATTGAATGTCTGATTGAATTTGAGAAATTGCATAATTATTGTGTTTTATTATTTATTTGATTGAAATTTGATTGGTATCGATATGTAATTGTTTGATGATTAAATCCATTGACTAGATGCATGATTGAAATCCATTGTTATATCTGATTGAAAATAATATATGGTTAGCAACATGGGCTAGCCACAGAGAAACAGGCGCTATATTCTGAAAAAAACTGATTAAAAAATAAACTGAGTTTAAAATACGTAGCACCTGTTGTTATTTCAAAACCGGTGCAAAATTGCAATCCTTAGCACCTGTTTTTATATCAAAACCGGTGCAAAACTAGATTGACAGTGCGCACTTAGCACCTATCGTTAGCACCTGTCGTTATTTCAAAACGGTGCAAACTGTAATATTTTGCACCGGTTATTATATGGAAACCGGTTCTAATCATAAAGCTTTAACACCGGTTTTCATATAATAACAGGTGCTAAGTCTCCTATTAGCACCCCCTTCTTTACACCGGTTTCTATTCTCATTTACACCCCCCTCCATACGCACCTCTTTGCAAACCGCTGCTAATACACTTTATAAACCGGTGCAAAATCAATTTTTTCTAGTAGTGATTTCTGACTCGCCACACGTATGGATCAATCCAAACCGCTCCAGAGAATCTGTCAAATCAGTGCAAGTAAATAGTTCAATAGTTGTGCAGATGCTTGGTGCAAAATATGAGTAAATTTTAATATTGTACAAGTATCTTCCCGTTTAGAAATTTTGAATTTAATTATTCTTGTTGCAAGGCAGAAAATAATCCATGACCGGTCACGGGGAACTCATGCTTTGTCAGCATACTTCTCATTTCTCATTTTATTTACCAATTTTGGAGTAAGAAAGAGAGTGTAATATTCACTTTTATTCTGGTAACTCAAATGCAGTGGTATTATGCTAGTTTATAGTAAAACATTTTGTCAAAATATTGCAATACGAACACCAAGTAACTCATGCATCAATGACAGATTGACTGGTAGATTGTAACGGAGAAATACTCACAAATTTACCTTTTAAAGTTGTATTTTTAATATTCTAATATTAGTATTTTAAATGCAATTTTATTTGTTTAAATCACAAAATTTTCTCAATGCATTCAACATATTAGTCATATTAAGAATTTATAGAAAATCAAGTTTTACTTATATTTTATTTTTGTTGCTATTTTTCTAAATTTTTCGAGAGAATATCATAAATTAGTAAAAAAAAAAGAAAGTAAAATATCTGCATATAAAAAAAATGAATCTTTCAAAAATCTCAAAAAGAATTATAAAATAATAAAAATTTGATATCCTGCCGAGAATACATTAATTAGATGTTTTAGACTAACAATTCAAAATAAAATTTAATACACAAGTACAAAGTGGCGTCGGCCTACCGCTTTATTGTGGGTAGCTAGCTAATGCAAAGAGCCCGTCACAAAGTGTAGCGTCGGCCTATTTGTTGAACTAATAAATTTAACACATCTCATGTGCTAATTAAATTCGACTAATAACTTAAGGGTGTGTTTGGCAGGTGAGGCGAACTGCTAGTTCACGAACTAGCTCAGTTCACGCGAACCAAATAGCCAACGTGTATTCGTGAACAGCGAACAACACCTATGTTCTCTGTTTCCCATTTTTTGCAAACTGGGCGTGAACTTGGGTGGGAACTGCCGTACCTTCACTGTTGTTTATTCCCTTGTTCGAACTGCTAGTTCATGCTGTTAGAGATATGTCCTAGAAGCCAATCTTATTAGGCTACTTCTATAGTTTATGTTATTGATGATTTCAGATCATTTGTTCTTTGATTTATTTGTTGATAGTTCATTCAGATTGAGGATCTGAATTATAGATCACTGCTATTCATTTAGTAGTAAATGACAACAATAAATCTAAAAGTCCATAATCTTGATAATTAACAAAGGACATTAATTATCAATAAGATTAGTATGCAAGTTAAGTGATGATTAAGTTCTATAAATCATAGGTTAAGAGTAACCAACTTAATTGCATATGTGTATGTTATAGAACATAGTACAGGACTGGACCCCACGAAATAAATATATGGATTGTGTTACGTGTCATTATTTATTTCGTTATGATTTTGGTTCTAAGTTTGAGATGATTATCTTTTCCACATGAGGATAGGTTCTATAAATCATGTCTACCGCTGATTCCTGATAAGGGCTGCTATACGGACTTGATTTAAGTTCTCTTGAATTGTGCGGGGAAAAGCTAATTATCAAGAAAACCGTATGTCCCTCATTAATTCACTTAGTGAGTGACAATATCTGTTTGGGCCCCTTGATGGAGATAGATTGTTTGCTAGCAACTGATACAATTATCTCTAGATCAAGAAACGTATAATCTGCAAGGATGACACATTCCTATCTTGGATTATACGATGATATCGTGTGACATAAGAATCAAAATAGAGAAACATAATTGTTCTCTTATGCAGGATTAAAATATTGTAGCAGTACACTATTTATGTGAATTGGAAATCATAACGTGTTGCTAGATACCGCTTATGATTATTGGAATTAAAGGGTCACACAAATAGAGTTTTGACCGATGTCCAACATAGCATAAATCCTCAAAGGGTGTTAGTTGTTAATTAGAGTCAAAATATTTTTTTTCTGACTTCTGACAGTTTTTGTAATGCCCCTGGTTAAGGAGAACTTGATTTGACCATTTTTAACTATTTGGCTAATGAAGGCTGCAGGATTTTTTTATTTGGAAAAAAGTTATGGGAAGATTTTGTATAAGGGCATATTCTCATGCCAAATATCCTTCCATGTCCAACATAACATAAATCCTCAAAGGGTCACACAAATAGAGTTTTGACCAATGCAGTGCTTTATTTATTTATTCACAACAGTGAAAATTGCGATAAATATGACGAATTGATTAATTAATTATGTACCGTTATATAACGTACTAATTGACTAAGTCAAACGGATCATATAGAAATAAATAATAGCATAAGCTAATTCTAGAGTAATTATTAATTAGTTAATAATTATTTTGGTTCAACTTAATTTAATATAAATAGTTATATTGAATTAATAGGCTAATTTGTATATAGCAAATTTATAGCCCAAACATAGAGCAAATAATAATAGATTTAATTATATGAATTAAAGTCCAAATAGGTGGATTAGAGAGGCCCATATGACCCATTTTATGGCCGGCCAAGGAGGAGGTAGGTGAGTGGCATTTTGTGTAAATTCTAGCAACTTATACCTAGGGTTGGTAGGCTATAAAAGGACCCCTTGAGCTGAATTTTCTCTCTCACTTCCTTCCCTTCTTCCCTAGCTGCCACCTCCTCTCCTTCTCCTCTCTTGGTCGTCAGCCACCACCACTCCTCCACCTATTTAGCTCATGTGTTGAGCCATTAACCCTCCATCTAAATCAATTAGTTGAACAAGAAGAGGGTTGCTCCTTTGGATTAGCTATTTTCTCTTTGATTTGCTAGCACAAATCGAATCGATAAATTGGTTAATCTCTAAGTGGACTCGAGGTGTGGATTGAAGGACATTGGAGTAGCACGTCACCGGTTTCAAAACTTAGGATCTCATTCTTGATACGATTCAAGAAGAGGTGAAACCTTTCTCTTTCTTTTGTGTGTTGAATGGACTTTTGCACTAGATTCTTTGATGCTTGATGTTTTAATTGCTATATTAATTGTAATTAGCACATAAATTAAAAAATTGGACATTTCCTAACACACGCAACATCCAAACATACCCTAAATGAAAAGAGCTACATCCTTCTAAGCAAATATTAGGGTATATGTTTTTCATGCAATTCACACTTTCTCGTGAAGGGCAATCGAACAAGATTTAACATTAACAAATTATGTCCAATATTGCGTAATTGAACTAGATTTCGGGGAAAATACATAAAAAATCTTTTAATTTTGATGAAAATAATTTGTTGACGTGCATTGCGTTATTGAAGCTCTATTTATGAAAATAGAATAAACACTTGTTTTTTTTTTAACCAAAAGCTCCCCAAGCAAGAAAACAAAATTTTCATTGAAGTAAGTTTAACATACAAACCAGTTTCTAAAAGTAGACCTTAAGGGTTCTCTTTCAAAACTGAAACTAAACAAAACACAAAACGAATCTGACTACAAAACAAGCATACAAGTTTACTGAAGGTGCCCCTGAAGGAAAACCACCAACAGAGCTTACAAACAAGGACAACAGAAGTAAAGAAAGCAGCAACAAAATCTATGTGGAAGAGGTGTCATCAGTGGCGCCTGTTTCATTACTCTTCTTTGTTGCCTCTTGCTTCCTTGTCAAATCCATGAAGCTCTTTTCCATATCTATTTTCAAGCCAGTCCAGTTAGTGAAAAAAATTAAATGTATTTTTGTAAAGATTGTAAAAAGAAGTCTTTTCTTTGTCCCTAAAGAATACACTATTTCTCTCATTCCAAATTGTCCAGCACCAAACACCAAATAAGATTTTTGCATAGCTTCTGTTGTTGAAATTAAGATTGTTTATGCTTGACCATAAATTTTCTATGCTACCACAGTTCAGAGAAAGATTCCTCTGATTGAACATGTTAACTTCTGACCAGAAACCTATTGCAATTGGACAAGTAAGAAAAATATGCTCTACTGTTTCAGAATTGCGGCAGAAGACACATTTATTGGGCCCTTGCGAACCTCTTTTCTGAAGGTTGTTTATTGTTAGAGTTTTGTTGTTGATTACAAGCCATAAAAATAGTTTGACCTTCAAGGGAGCCTTAATTGGCCATACAGTGTTGTTCATATCTGTTTTAATTCCTTCATTGTTTAGGAAGGAGTAGAAAGAACTAACTGTGCAAATCCCTTTGCTATCCAAATTCCATATGGTTGTGTCAGTTGTGTTTCTTAGAATTAAGTTGTTAATTAGAGTCAAAATATTTTTTTTCTGACTTCTGACAGTTTTTGTAATGCCCCTGGTTAAGGAGAATTTGATTTGACCATTTTTAACTATTTGGCTAATGAAGGCTGCATGATTTTTTTATTTGGAAAAAAGTTATGGGAAGATTTTGTATAAGGGCATATTCTCATGCCAAATATCCTTCCAGAATCTGATGGTTGTGCTATCACCAACTATTCTTTGAGAGCCTATTCCGTATATAGGGAGGATTTTTGCTAATGATCTCCAAAGGAAGGATGATCTTTCTCCTCCTATGGTTCTCTTATACTTGGCCAGAGTTATGTCCTTTCATATGGAGCTATGATTGCTATACTGCATTTTCCATATCCATTTACTAGTAACGCTATGTTCATCTGATTTAGGTTGATTATTCTCCATCCACCATGTTCTTTTCTCCTACTTAGATTACTCCAGCTGACCAGATTTAACTTTCTCTTGTCAACACTTTGGTAGCTGCCCCACAGAAAGTTTCTTCTTATTTGGTCTATCTTGGATATTACCCAGCTGGGACATCTGTAGAGGGAGAAGTGGAAAAGGAGGTAGCTGTAAGCACCGAATTTAGTAGAACTAACATACCCCCATGGAGAGCATATTACCCTTCCACCTAGAAAGTTTGCTTTTTTTATTTTGCTAATGATCTTGCTCCAGTAAACTTTACAAGGACCCTTCCAGTGCAGGGGTACCCCTAGGTAGGTAATAGGCAGGTTACCTCTACTACACTTAAAGATAGTTGTAGCCAGTGTAGCTTCCTCAGAGCTGAGATTAAAGAAAATTAGTTCAGATTTTGAAAAATTAATTTTTAATCCAGAGACTCAAATGCTTTGAGGGCCCATGAAAGTTTAAGAAACTAAATTCTATCAAATTTTAGGAAGAGTAGTGTATCATCATCATACTGAAGATGTAACACTTTTTCACTAGTAAGAGTTGGTCCTAGTCCTTCAAAGTGTCCTTTTTCTTTTCCACTGTTGAGGATTTTAGTGAGGCCTTCTACAGCTAAGACGAAGAGGTAAGCTGATAGAGGGTCCCCTTGCCTTAAACCCCTCTTACAACTAAAGTAAGGTCATAATTTTTCATTGATTTTTACAGCTGCCCTTCCATTCCATAATACTTGTTTTATCCATTCTATCCACTTAGTACTGAATCCTCTCTAGGCTCAAGTTTTGAGTAAATATTGCCAGTTGACCCTGTCAAAAGCCTTCTCAAAGTCAAGCTTAAGGAGGACTCCTTTCTCTTTGGTAGTGTGTACATGATGTAAGATTTCATGTGCAGCAGTTACCCCTTCCAAAATATATTTGCCTTTGAGATAGGTAGATTGATTTTGGTGGATTAAGGAGGGCAGTACTTTGATTATTCTATTAGAGAGGACTTTGCGAATATTTTATAGATACAGTTTAACAGACTGATGGGTCTAAAATCTTTGATTTTCTCTGTCTTTTCAATTTTTGGAATTAGGCAGATAATTGTTCTATTGAATTTATTGATGGCTAGTTTTCCTTCATGGAATAATCAAAGTTTACTTTATGGTAATATGAGTTTTAGACGTAGTCTATGTTTACTTTTTATGGTTTGCAGTTATTATTATTATTATTGTTATTGTTACTACTATTATTACATTGATTACTTTTTCATTATTAAAATTTTTCTATTCTAGTTGAGCTTTGTGGATTTTAAAATAACCATAGTAGTTCTTCATGATAATTTGAATTCGATTGAAAGCTTTTATTTCAGTCACAACTGTAATTTTTTTTTTCAATGAATCTAAGAATTCATATTTCAAAATTATGTTCACAAAATTCCATCTCTTCAATTTCTCAGCTGTACAGCAAGATTTATTTGCTTCGTATCCGTGAGTTTGTAACGGTGTCAATACACAAATGTATACGCATTAATGTCTCCATCTGCACTGCATATAAAGATATGCATTTCAGGATTCAGGAATAGTTAATTGTCATTTCGATTCCACCACTTATTGGCTGTGTTTGAATGAGCCTAGAAATAAGAAAATAACTTTTTCTTACTCCTAAATTTATTATAAACAATCCAAACGGAGCCATACCATCCAAACGGAACCATTACTACGATTAAATTATAAATGATAGTCATGCGATTCAGAATAATTCTTCAAAAAACATTTCTTATTTATTGTTTCAGCTCATCATCCAATATAAATTACTCCTTTCTTCGCTAATGTAATATACCATCTAAAATTTCCGTTATAATTTTCTTTCGAAAAAAGTTAGTTTAACCAAAACCAATTAACTTATGGGAATAAACATCCTTGCAGTGCGTTTATCATAACCGTCCGATCTAATTTTTACGACTAAAATTAACAAGTATAAATTTTAACGAATCTCGATATTAATCACCAATTATCCACCATTTATGGGACCATAAAGCAAGGCAGACTGGCAGAGGATATCCACGATCGCAAAAGCAACCAATAGGAAGGGGTTGCCATCGTAAACTACTAAACTTTTTTTCGGATAAGAAGAATATTCTCGTAGAATGCCTAGGGTGGGCGCGGAATGTCGTGAAATTATGGAACCGTTTCGTTCCATCTATGTGGAACGTATAACAGAACGAAATTTCATTTCGTTTCGCAAACGGACCGGAAAACAAAATATATTTCGTGATTCATCTGTATGAAATACAGTGCAAATATAACCGTTCCGTCACATTCTGTCAAAATGAAATGAATTACGAATCAGTTCTGTACATACCGTTATTGAAACGGAACGAAAAACTAAACACTCCATTTCGTTTCCGTTATCCACGTTACCCACCCCTTATTCTGAATGCCCCGTCTCTTATAATTGTTTAAAGGCTTTGAGCTTTTTCTTTACTGGCACAAAGTTAGGATTTCCTATAACGCCAGTAAGTATCAAACGGTACAGCAGGACATTGCCTTGAAATCAATAAATTGCAACGGCAAATTCATAATTCAGAAACATTTTAGTGAAATCTGTAATCTTGATTCGGATATAAGCGAATCATAACATTGCCTTGAAATCAATAAATTGCAGTGGCAAATTCATAATTCAGAAACATTTAAGTGAAATCTGTAATCTTGACTCGGATAGAAGCGAATATGATTCAGAGGTAATTCTTTATTTTTATAAGTGAAATAATATATCAAAATATTGATATTTTATAAAATAAATAAATAATTTGCAATCTTCTTAGACAAAATATGGGATGAATAGTGTGTTGTTCGTTTAGACAAATATGGATGACACGATTTGTGCTGAAATTATCTTCGTAGATTTCTCCGATGTAATGGCCGCAAAAATATTATGAGTTTCTTTTTAATAACATAAACAGTTTAGAATGATAAATAAATGAAATAACAGAAATTATGATCACATGTGAAAGAATGTTTTCGTACATTTCATCGAAGAAATAAAAGGAAAAAACTTTTATTCTTTTGGACCATTCGTAGGGATGAAAATGGAGCGGATAATTCCCGCTTCGAACCGTATCCGTATCCGCAAAATAGCGGATATGGATAATACTATCCGTATCCGAACGGATACAAATTTTTTTAAACGGATATTGATACGGATATGGAAAGCAATTTTAGTGCGGATACGGATAAATATCTGTATCCGTATTTCTATACAAACGGATATCTGTTTTGTATATGGCAATTAGAAATAGCATCATATTTGACATATAACTGTTGGAATATTTAATGTGGTCTATGATAATTAATGTGAGCCAAGTTCATTTAAGATAATTAACTAAAGGGTGCATCATAATTTGATGGAAATTCTGATGGACCAGATTCATTGTACTTGATCCCTTTGGTTGCCTCAGCATTAAATGCTCTGTAATCTGAAAATTAAAGGCACCCTTTCCCATAATTCTGCCATTAAGAATTTTCAGTAAAGAAAAGAGAAAAACGCCATTGTTGACCATCATTATGGCTGAGGAAAACTCAAAGAAGATCAGTACTAACGATTCTGCCTAACGATTAACGAAGTCTGCTCTTCAATTTGTAAGTTCTATACTCATGATTTTGTTATTTAATATGATTTACGGATCCTGACAATTGGTGTTTTAATTTTCAAACACGTTAATCAATGATTACGTCTATCATTTGGTACCAGAGCCAATCGTAAAATCATATAAAATAATTTTCGTGTTTGATTGAACTTACGAGAATATTGAAACTTTTCGTATTTCTCTTTTCAAATTCCTAGTTTATTTCGTGCGCAATTTAGGATATGGATTAGTGTTTTAATTTTCAAACACGTTAATCAATGATGACGTCTATCAATAACTATTTCAATTATATAGCATAAGAATTTGACAATTATTTTTTTTACTATAATATGATGCCAATTCTTGTATAAACTTGATTAAAGTTTGCTTTTATGTGATGTCTCAATATGCGTGAATAAGTTTACTACTTTTTTTTTTGTCGTTGCCTTTCTCTTTTTTTGAGTTCGTTCCATACTAGTCATAAAAAAAGTAAACATTATACTCTTCCAATCGAGTGTTGTATTTTGTTTACTAAAATAAATTGAATAAAATATTATCCGTATTCGTATCCATATCCGACAATATCCTAACCATATTCGTATTCGTTTAACATCTGCGCTATATCCGTATCTGAACATATCCATATCCGTATCCGTATCCCAAAAAAATATGAATACAGATATGATATAACTACTATCCGCTCCGTATCCTCCCCGTTTTCCATTCGGCTTATTGCATTCCAAACAAAAAAGTTAATTTCATAGAAAATATAAAATTTATTTCAAATTTTACAGAAATGATTTAGTGATACTTTTAGATTTATCATATGCAATAAAATATTTAGAAAAAAATTTGATGATATACTAGTTTCACACAGGGATAATTTTATATGATAATATAAAACTCTTTATTTTAAAAAGCATTCAAGCATATAATTTTTTTTGGATAATTTTTCTATTTACGTTAATTGATTTGACATTACAACCGGATAAAAATTTGCAAAAAGAATTTACAATTTAATTTAATCAAATATTTTTGTTAAAAGGTCAAATGGTAAATCTTTTTTGGTTTGTTTTATCTTCGAACGAGTGAAAGATTGAAGTTATCATCTCCCGGATACTCAATTTAGGTATAAACCTTTTCTAGAGTTGCATCCAAGTAGAATCCAAATAAAGCAAATAATAATAATAATAATAACAATAAGAAAAATTCTAGCATGAGAATTAATTTGTGAATCGGACTTTCAAAATAGTAATTATTATTTTGAAATACGGTTCAAATTTAAAATATATATCTAGAATATTGTTGATCCAAAATAAGATAACGTGATTTTCGTGTAAAGCTTGAACCAATAGTCCTTTCATTCCAAACTTATAGCTAACACATTAATTCAAAGTTTTTATTCTTATTTGTGAGCTTCAATGATTTGTACTTTAACAAATGTGATTCTAAAGTTATAACCAAGACATAGGTCCAAGTTTCTATCAGAGAGTTTAAATGAGGCTATTGTTTGTGGTTTATCGAATTTCATAAAGTGGTGCAATATATTGAAGATTGAAAATTGTACACAAAAAAAAAATTAAGATTGTCTAAAACTCACCGATATAATGGTCTCATATGAAATCAATTAGCAACTAATATTTCTTCAATATGCAATCAGCTTGTTGTTTCTATCTAAAATTAGGATGATGAAAAATGTCAGTATTTAGGATGTCATAATACTTAGATTGCCTACAAGTATTTTTGGAAAAAGAAAAAAAAAAAAGATATAGATTAGGGGCAATCTCTTGGGTGCATTTTGGATATGCGAACAAATTTCCTGTTTAAAAATCGTCGGTTTAGTGGCACGCAACTGAGTCACTAGAACTTTCTTTTTCGCTTGAATTAGCAACCCGATATTGAAAACACGTCGAAAACAACACGTGTTAACTTTATATTGGCTTACTTTCACCACGCTGGCAATAACAATACACGTCAGATAAAAACTGATTGAATAATGGACTAGGTTCGTTAATCATGATAGACCAGCGCCCATTCGACCGTTAAACCATCTAATCATTAATTCAGTATAAGCTACAAGTTCAAACGGTGCTCAGATTTAATGCAGACCATGTGCATTCAAATTTGTAGGACCACAGGGTCGCTCCTTTTCCCTCTCTCTATCCAAACTGGGAACGAGCCTGTAGTTTAGAGAAACGAAATACAGATGCTCCATGACCACAAAGTTAAGAATATTTTAATTGGTAATTTAACTGTAGACCCCACGTATCAGTGAAATAATATAGTCTACGAGATGTGAACCGAGTTCAAGTTAAAATACTGAAAATGATAAGTCTTACCCACCGGTGAATATAGACACTTGTTATATATATCTCCTATTTGCCTTGACCTTTCCTGAGAGTGAGAAACAAAGGGAGGCACAACTCAAACACAGACATGGCGATCTGCACGAGCTCGGCGCGTGCTCTCGCAGCCACTGCAGCTTTGGCGCTTTCTCTAACCCTAGTGGCAGCTACGGAGGTTTACTTCCAAGAGAAATTCGATGGTAATGTTGCATTTCTACCTTCTGTTCATCTTCTCGTTTCAGATCGTGTGAGATTGGAAATTTTTAAGATGATATCGGTTCAGATTTAGTAAGGAATTGTCGATCTGCACGTAAATTATTGGATTTTGGTTTCCAGAGGCAATGGCTATTGGTTTAGTGTATTGTCAGGGTCGGGGTGTTGGCTGATCTGTTCAAAATATATTCAGCATTTCGATCTGCGTTAGTTTCGTGAAATTGAGATTTTCTTCCTTTCCGTTGGATTTGTTCATGATTCTAGCAGATCTGATCAATTAGGCTTCTAGACTGATGTTGACTTCCTTTTTTTTGGATTATGATAAATTTGAAGGGAAATTTAATCTCAATTTTATTTGATGTTTGTAGATCGAAACTTAAAATGATAATATTATTACGTGATAATTAACTATTTGTACATGTGATAGTTTTCTTTAATCAGGATTAAAGTAAATTTTCTTCATCTGGTTAATCATGGTAGAATGTTTGTCTTCGTCTGAATTTATTGGGAAATATTTCGTTTTTTTTTAACTTGATTTGTGATTCAGCATTCAGAGCTTACTGGTTTCTAGCTGTGATGCATCATCATTTAGATAATGTATACTAGTTATTATTGCATTTTTACTTAGGGTTTAGGGTTTATGCAATTACTCAGTTATTCATGATTAACAGGTTGATTTATTTTGGTCCTCATTATGTGCTGTTATTTTGGTCCTCATTATGTGCTGGTTTGTGTTTAGTCATTGAGTAGGCAATTGACCTATTATAGTCTTTTTGAATCCTGATTCAGGTAATCTGGTGGATTCATTAAGAAATTAGTTTATGATGTTTTGGATCTGTGACATGTACTGTTTACTGAGCCAGTTGGCTTTTATTTCACTTATTAAATTAGCAACTTAATCAGAAATCTAAAAGCTTTTGAAATTCATAATTTATATCAATTTATTGAGACAAATTATTTTAAACATATTATTGTGAAGACTTTCTGCAGTTCTAATGATGTTTTCTGTTTTTATCAGATGGCTGGGAGACAAGATGGGTTCAATCAGAATGGAAGAAAGATGAGAGCACAGCTGGTGAATGGAACCACACTTCTGGGAAGTGGAATGGAGATGCTGAGGATAAAGGTACATTCATTCACACTTCTATTGTTGTTATTACCACTTACCAGTAATACCTGGTATGTTCTATAATTGTGTGAGGTGTATGCTACAGTTTATAGCAGTAAAGGATATAGACTAGCTGGTAAATGAATAAATGGACAAAAATTACTGGCTTCTATGACATAAAATACACAAGTCACTGATATGAATTTGACTTTCAGGAATTCAAACTTCCGAGGATTACAGATTCTACGCCATTTCAGCCGAGTTCCCTGAATTCACAAACAAGGATAAGACTCTGGTTTTGCAATTCTCCGTGAAACACGAGCAAAAACTTGACTGTGGCGGTGGCTATGTCAAACTACTTAGCGGTGAAGTCGATCAGAAGAAATTTGGTGGTGACACCCCTTACAGGTAATGCTTATACTTATGTGTAATGTTTAATATGCATTTTTTCTTTGGCAGTTTATGTATTACTAGCAAAAGATGCCCTCGATACGTGGGCAAATAAAAAAAAAATATTGATATTATTTTTTGTTATATATAAAATGTTACATGTTAGGCAATAAAGATATGGTAAAATCAATTAATTTAGTCTTTCCTTTTAAATAAATAGCTAATTTGGTAGTAACTTAATTTTTTTTAAGAAAAGTCTAACCTTGATCTAGACCACTGATCAAATCAAATTACACAAATCAATGGTCCATAATTGATATAAGAATTATTTACACCCTTTTATCTGACAAGTTTACTCCTTTTATATGGGTGCTTTATAAGTAGTATAGATTCTCATTATTGTGGCATGGTGAATAAACTCAATTCTTATTATATTTGGGACTAAATAATACAAATATGTGCAATGCCCCTAATAGTTGAAACTTGAAAGCGACTCTGGATTGATAAAATTACTAGAGTGTTGGGATTATCATTATTCAGGTTAGCTCAAACAAATTAGATTGATTATTAGTCTAGTTCAATTGACCATTAATTCCATAAATCTGAAATCTTCTTGGTTTATATGTTGTATCAAAGTTCAAAGTTTAAAGCCTTTTATCCCAAACAAGTTGGGGTAGGCTAGAAGTGACACCCCGACCCTGGTCATTTCGTTTTTATGTGGCTATGTTTTTATGCTGGCTTGCCAAGCCTAACACAAGCATATGGGACTTGAACCCTTGACCTCTTGGAAGTCAGCCCAGAGCTCTTACCACTTGAGCCACTAGACCGCATGCAAACAGTAGAAATATTTTGAGCATTAGATCCTTTACATTAGGTTTGATCTATGAGTTGTGTGTTATTAATTTCTTAATGTTATATCAGAAGAAAAATAGGGCCTATGACAGTTTCTTGTTCAATAAAAGTATAATTAATAATTAATAGATTAAATGGACTATTGTTGCAGCATCATGTTTGGGCCAGATATTTGTGGCTACAGCACAAAGAAGGTTCATGCAATTTTCACGCGTGATGGCAAGAACCACCTAATCAAGAAGGAGGTACCATGCGAGACTGATCAGCTGACCCATGTCTACACACTTATTGTGAAGCCTGATGCTACCTATTCCATCCTTATTGACAATGTCGAGAAGCAGACAGGAAGCATCTATGATGATTGGGATATCCTCCCTCCCAAGCAAATTAAGGATCCTGAGGCCAAGAAGGTTAGTATAACTTGTTGGTTATATATACAACTGTTAACTAAGGGAATTTATATCATTTCTCTGCCAAATTGCAGTGCAAACTGGAGTCTTAGTTGTTGTAAATCTTAATAGTAGATTATAAATTCAATCAGTAATCATTTGATTGTCATATGAGCAGTATCTTGTGACCATCTGACACTAGGGATGCTTATTTACTGATTGGTCTTTCCAGAATCAGGAATATTTTTTGATAAAAGAATCTAGCTCATTTGTATGAAACCTAGAATCTGTTTTTAGTGTAGAAAATGTCAAAGTAGTCTGTTCTAAACTTTTGTTCCTGTAACAGCCCGAGGATTGGGATGATAAGGAGTACATTCCAGACCCCGAGGATAAGAAACCTGAGGTATTATTATTTTATTTATAATTTTTGTTGTTTGGAAGAATTTTAAGTTTAATTTCTCAGAGCTAATCTATAGAATTGTTGCATGAGTTGTAGGGTTATGATGATATCCCAAAGGAAATCCCTGATGCTGATGCCAAGAAGGTAAAAATTCCTTAAAGTTCTGTATTCTAAAATCTAGCATTTCTGCTATTTAAGAATTATCTGTTATTTCTTTCTGATCCTTTCATATCTTATAGCCTGATGATTGGGATGATGAGGAAGATGGTGAGTGGACTGCACCAACCATTCCTAACCCTGAATACAAGGGCCCATGGAAGCAAAAGGTTTCATTCTGAACTAATAAAGATGAACTATTGTGTATTTGCTATTTTTTGTATTCATTTATTTCTGTTTATCTTGGGAAATATTTAGGATATGTGGTAACATTTCCATATTCTTACAGAAAATCAAGAACCCCAACTACAAGGGCAAGTGGAAGGCTCCCTTGATTGACAACCCCGGTACTTAATTTGCCTGCACAACTTCATAATTGAAATAAATGTGTTTTGCAATATAAATATACAATTGTTACATAATATTATCTTAAATATATAATAATTCTTATGTGTAACTACTAACTACTAACTACTACAATTGTGAAAAAGATGCTATACTTGTGTACATGAAGAAAGACTAATAACACAAGTAATGCCTTGCAGATTTCAAGGATGATCCTCACATCTATGCTTACTCTGGCTTGAAGTACCTTGGCATTGAGCTGTGGCAGGTTGGTTGGAAATCTTCTTTGCTCTTTTATGTTTGTTAAATTTTTAATAATGCATGTGGTTTATATTCCGTCTTTTTTCAATATTCAGGTGAAATCTGGAACCTTGTTCGACAATTTCTTGATATGTGATGACCCTGAGTATGCTAAGAAGTTTGCTGAGGAGACATGGGGCAAGAACAAGGATGTAAGTCTCTTTTGCTCCCAGCTTTCTTAAAAAAAAAAAAGTCTCTTTTGCTCCTTTGATTTGTTTATTTTATCATGTTTGGATTTGTGGCAAGTAATTACTATATACTAATTATTCTGTTTTTGCTTATTTTCTAGGCTGAAAAGGCTGCTTTTGAAGAGGCAGAGAAAAAGAAAGAAGAGGAGGTATTTACTTATTTTCTCAAAAGGATTTTCTATAAATAGTACGGAAATAGTTTTGTTAACAGTAGATATTGTCTCATTGCTGAATTATCAGGAATCGAAGGATAAGGATGATGAAGACGATGATGCATCTGATGACGATGCTGATGACGATGCTTCTGACGATGAAAGCAATTCTAAGACAGAATCTGTTGAGGAGAAGGAAGCTGAGCATGTACGTTAAATCCTCAAACCATTTTTTGTGAATTATATTTTTTATAGAAATTGACAATTTAACATTATAAAGATAACAAAAGCCTTGTGTCATTTCACCTGCTGCTATAAGACTCCTTTCTCTTGTTTGTTTGAAAATGCTCATACTAACCTTCTGTACTTAATATTGGTTAGAATGAGGAAGGTTAGTATGTTTATTTTCAGAAATTATAGAGTTATGAGATGCAGGACGAGAGGTTTTTACAAGGAATTTCCCTTTGATACAATAGTTTTTATTAAGTTCATCAATTGAATGACTTTATGATTTTTTTTCTTTATTTGACTTTTGACCAGGATGAGCTGTAAAAGTATTCAGAAGAGGACTCAAAAGAGTTGAATTTTTTTCCTCCTTGAGACATAAAGCTTTTTGCTAGTTTCGTTGTTGAAGACTTGATTTAGATTTATAGCTTAGTCCATGCTGTTTCTTTTTTTAAGTTGTGACATTTAGAAATGTGATAAAAAAATTGTGCTCTCTTGAGTATCTTGTTGTTCATGATTGTTTTGATCGCCATGATTGCAAGATCTACTAAATATTTCATGACATGCCTGCGTCGGTCTAAAATACTGTTTTTGTTAGTAAAAAAAAAACCTTTCATGAATAATTGAATATACATGTGAGTGTATGCTGGGTGTGGAACAACTCGTATGTTTATCACACCAGGAAAATTGACCGATTGCAAGTGATTTTTGTTTAAAAATGATATTTTAAAATTCTCTTGAATCTTGCAAATTGGTCGATTCTTAAGATGCCAAAAATTAAAATATTATGACTCACATGTATCAGTTAAATTTATTTTCAGTTATATTACAAACTTCTTTAAGAGGCCGTTTGGATCGTTTAGAAATAAGAGGAATTTTTTATTCCTAAGCATAAATTATTGAGAAGTGTATAATTTTGTGAAGAGTTTGGATTATTTATAATAAATTTGTCTAGGAATATGAAATTCTCCAAATTTTCATTTGATCCAAACGGCCCCTAAGAAACTCAAGCCTTCTGTTATATTATGAATAGAAACTAAACCATATTGATTCAAATAATTGGGTGAAAAATCGAATAGCACATGAAAAACTTTTGTTACAGTGCATGTGGTCTATTATAGTCAACGTGAATTTATCATCCTGGAGTCTATCCTATCGATGTATGTGACGAAAGCAAGCAGCTCCCCGAGTGAAGACTACATTCATCATATTTCAACAAAGATTTATATATAGAAAATTAAATTTGATGGTAGTTTTCTCAGTCTTTTAAACGTTAGGATTTGATCAAATTGCTAAGAAATAACACGTGCTTAATAGTTACAAAAGTTGAATTGCAAAAGTGACTTTGTTTGGAGCAAAGGGTGGGAATACCACCACGGAAAATTAACCTTGAAATCGGTATGTTAATTACATGGTATGTTACGTTGAATTTTCGTGGTAAATTGTAGTATGCATCTTCTAGCGATTGATGAGAGGTAACGAACTACCCAATTGGCATTGTTCTCCTCGTATACTGGAGCCACAATTAACATGAGTCCAATAGTAGAGGTTTATTGCGCGTTGTTATATATATGAGTAGGACATTTCAAAAAGTTCATGTTTAATTATTAGACACATTTCATTAATTAGTAATGTATGTCAAGATTTTTTAATTATCAGGGATCTAATTATGCTGGGTTGAAAAAAAAGGATTAATACTAGTATATAGTACTAACAAACTTTTACTTGCTGCAACCGAATAAAGTAGATAAATAGTTCATTGTAAAATGTCTATAAATATGGGCCACGTTTAGTCGTTGCTAAAATTCAGATAGTTATGTTGGCCCGCTTATTAACTAAGATTATGCCTTCTTCTTACACGATCCGTTTTGTTAGCCTAGGAAGAAATTTACAAAGAAAAATGAACGCGAAATTGAAATTAACGTTAATTCTGTTTCATTCGTTCATAAACGAAATATGATTTCTGTTTTGTTACCTGGAACGGAACGAAAATAGAACATACCAATTATGCTTCCATTTCGAATGTTTGACTCCTAAACACAACAAAAAAGTCTATGAGTAGCACTTGCCACATTAGCACAACTTTATGGTTTGTTTTAATTATATGAGTCCAATAACACAAGTTTATGGTGTGTTTTAAATATATAAGAGAAAAAGAAACAGTACGAAAATAGGTCGTTTTAAAAAGGGTCCCATTTAATTTATTTACGCATATCATTAATTAGTAATAAATGTGAAAAACCTTTATTTATCAGCTAGGGATCTAATTTAATTGAAAAAAATACTAATACTAGTATACTAACAAACTTTTACACGCTGTGACCGAATGAAGTAGAGGTAAATAGTTCATTGTCAAATGTCTCTATATATATGAGCCATGTTTAAACTAAGAGTATGTTGGCCTATAAACTAAGAGTATGCCTTCTCTTTTTCTCTCCTAAGAAAATGCAACATTTAACCTTCTCATCAAAAGTAAAAGCGCCAATCACCTGATCAAGTTTCTTGGTCGCCATGGGAAATTTGGGGAAACACACACCGTTTCTGCTTACCGCATGCAATCACAATGATAAAGGAAAAATAAGTTTCACCCTGTACAGTATCTCCGATAAACTCGACTTCGAATTTGACGAACCATTCCTACACAATGATAAAGGAAAAAATAGTTTACATTGGCTCGCAGCATGGTTGGCTAACTGTGCTTGACCTTCATTGTGAGCCTACCCTCCTTGATTGCACATTCGATGAGTATTCCGCAGATGTCACCTTCAAGAAAGTACTCGTATCTTCTAATCCTTCTATATCTTCTGGTAATTTCTTTGCAGCAGCACTTGTTGGTGACGGATCACGTCTGATGATTGCTAAACCAGGAGAAGGTAGATGGAACCTCTTGCAGGAAGAAGAATGGTATAAGGATATCATGTTTTCTCAAGACGGTAAGCTTATTTGCTTGACAAACGAGGGAGCAATACATGAGATTGAATTAAAAGATTATGAATTTCTGATGAGATGGCGGCACCATTTGTAGAGGACAACAGTGATTTCAACATGTACCTTGCACTAGATTCTGTGGACAGAATTCTTGTAATCTATAGGACATATGAGTTTGAAACAAGACCAGAAACTTCACTAGTAGAAGTATTCAGACTCATTGGCAGCAATGGGGAAAAAAGCAAATGGGAACGTATAAATAGCTTGGACGGGCAAGCAATTTTTGTAGGTACTAATGCGTTAATTTCACTGAGAAAGCAGGATATTAATGGAGAAGTTAAGGCAGACACAATCTATTTTACAGATGATTGGTGGGGTCTTGCAGGAGATGATGAGGAATGTAATCCCCGTGACATTTGTGCTTATGACTTGACGAGCAACTCCATCAAGCAGTGCTGCCCAGATGAGCATCGACGATGTTCATGGCCCTTGCCAGTATGGATTCATTTACCCAACCATTCTTAGTTATTTAATTATGATTAACCTTTTAGATAACTTTAATTATTTACCTTATAGATTTTTTTAGATGACTTTTGGATGTCTTCTTTCTTTACTTTTATCTGGTGTAATTAGTTTGTAATACTCTTCTTTCCTATTAATAAATTTTTACTCTTGTTGGTTGATTCTCGCTAACTAACCTTCAAAAAAAAAAAAACATTTTAGATAACACCTTTCCTTTTTTTTCTTATGCAATTTTATTTTTATTGGAAAGTTCAACTGCATGCAAAAATGCCAATGAAACATGAATTGCCTTCGATAAACGGGAAGAATAGTCATCTTCGTGAGTGGCATTAATTTCAATTCACGGTCAAAACTTCTTCGGAATTCTTGTCCAATCTATATATCAGATGTTCAAATATATTGTTTTTTATGGACACACTACGTATTGTATTATTTTATGATCTGGTTTTAGGCCCATCTGGAATAAAACCAAAGTTTCCTTAAATTGGTTAACACGTGTATTTGAAAGATATTACCATATATTATTGTTGCTAGTTGCAGTAGCACACCAGATTGACTAAACTCACTAGTATCAAATAGCTTAATTTGGTCTGGTATCGAATGTTATATATAAAAATTTTTTGTATTTCAAATTTTCCATAGATAGGCTATTAATTTTATCCTTCAACAAATTAGATCATACCGATTTTATCGAAATATTAACTTATTTTCCCATAATCGTCCGGTAAATAAGTACTGTTCAATTGACATTGTTCTCCTCGTATACTGCAGCCACATTTAATATGAGTCCAATAGTAGAGGTTTATTGAGCGTTGTTATATATATATAAATATAGGACATTTCAAAAAGTTCCTGTTTAATTATTAGATACATTTCATTAATTAATAAGGTACAAGAAAATACGTAAAAAAAAACAAAACTTTCGAAAAAAACACGACTTATTCGAAGAAAAAGATTGTAGCGCGGGGATTAAATTATACAAAATTTAAACAGAAATTAAATTATACTTTGTACAGCAATTTGAAGCAATTAGTGTGCCTACCAGTGTTTGTGATTTACTAGATTGGTTGGTTCAGATTGATTGCAAATGGCACCAAGCTATTAAGATTTGCTGGTGTGCTATATTATGGATAATATGGTTATCGAGAAATGAATGTTGTTTTCAAGGAAAGAAGCCGTATTCTCTGCGTGTTGTAGGTGCTAAAATTACTGCTTTACTAACCTATTGCCTATTGGGCAGATATGTGGGACCCATTATTGAAGAAGGAGATGATGGATATGATACCAACTGTGGAGCTTCTGCCATTACAGCTTAATATGGGTGTACCAGTGATGCATGATGATTGAAGAAGCTGTTCTACTTTTCTTTTTACTTTGTTGTACTAGTTTTAGTTGGTATTTTGATGTCCTGATGAGAATTGTAACTCTATTGGATCAAGTTTGTATAGTGTGGAGATTTACTGCTTTTAAATAGTAGAGGTTGCGTTGGTATGTTAGATTATAAAATACCAGTGCAGAGTCCGATGGTACAAAGGGGTTGTTGGTTAAACATTTTCTCTCGATTTGCCGATTTGCAAAACAACACCGAAACCTTTGAACTAACATCTCTATTTAGTGTTTTATAGCTAAATTTATTGAAGAATGGATTAAAACAAGTGTGGCACTTAGTTTGGAGCTTCAAGAGATTGCTTTGGTCTAGTTAGAGTCAATAATTAAGGTTTAATTAATCTCTAAACTAATCTCAATCAATTTGCTGGTAAAATGCTCAGTTTTTCTGTCCAGCGTCATACAACGCCAGCGGCCGTTACACAACGCTGAGTTAATTCGATTTTAAATTGCAAAATCTCTGACAAGGTTGGAACAGCGTTACACAACGCTCAGTAGCGTTGTGCAACGCTAGTTCATTTGTTTTTAAACCAGTTAAATCCTTTTTCCCCTTGTCAGAACGTTGTGCAACGCTAAGTAACGTTACACAACCTTTCCACCTCTACGTTGTGTAACGCCACTCAGCGTTGTACAACGCAGTATGCAGCAGGCGTCTCTGCATTGCTCAGACATCGATCTGCATCGATGCTGCATGCATGATGCCATGTTCCATACATTGTTGCGTTGTGTAACGCTCTAAAATTTGCTCAAACTTCGCTTTTCCGCCCTGGTCGCGTAGAGCAACGCTGACTAGCGTTGTGCAACGGCGACGTTGTGTGACGCCAGTCAGCGTCGTATGACGTTCTGACAATATTGTTTGAGTTTGTCAGTTCTGCCTTGTTCTCCTCTTGACTTCGTTGTGCAACGCTACCTAGCGTTACACAACGCTCTGACAAGTTCCAACGGAACTGTCGAGGTTCTGCTTTGGATTCTGCTAAAGCGTTGTGCAACGCTATACAGCGTTACACAACGCTCTGACAACTCATAACGTTATTGTCTGTGACCGTTTGATTTTTCAACGGCTATTTCAGCGTTGTACAACGCCATATAGCGTTGTATAACGCCAGAGTCTGTTTTGACTGGTCTTTGGAGCTGTTGGCGCCCTCTATAAATATGGGGCCTCTTGGAACTGTTTAGATACTTTTGAAACCTTTGAAACTCCTCCCTTTTGAGCTCCAACCAGTTAGACATTATACTCTCTTGTGTTTGAGCATTATTTTAGCAAAATCATTGAGATTAGAGTGTGCTAAACCAATCCACTAGTGTTAATTGCTAGATTAGTTGAGTGATTTGGTTAGAGCCTCTATCCTTTGTGCATTTGAGATTGTTTAATCGAGTTAGGCCAATCCACCTTGAGAGTGATTGTAACAAGGTGATTTGGTTCGAAGTTGTAGTCCCGTTCGTGTGGAATTGAACGGAGCGCGCCCATTTCGAGGTTGCGAAACTCCCGGAGACGTACGACTAAGGCTAGCTCTTCCTAGCGGGTCGGAACTCCGTAATACATCGCGTGTTCAATTTCTCTCTCTCTTTCTCTCTTTATTATCTTGCTTGAATTGAATTGCTTGTGCTTTGATTGTTTGTATTAGACCAAGTTTGAATTGAACCGAATATTGACCATACCGGTTTAGAAATTCGTTTTGTGCCTATTCACCCCCCCTCTAGGCCTAATTTTAGGGACAACAAAGTGGTATCAGAGCAGGGGTTATCTTTTGACCATCTTGTTAGGTAGATAACCTCGATTCATGGCCTCTAGGGTGATAGAAAAACCGGACAAGTTTGGTTCCACTTGCAAGAACTTTCGTTATTGGAAGAGATGTATGGTTGTATACCTTAACTTGATCGACCTTTGGGAGGTTGTTGATAAGCCATACACACCAATTTGTGATAGTGAAGGTAGAGAAACCCATGCCTCTAAGACCATTAGGACCAAGAATGATAATGCCGTGAATGTCTTGTTAAATTCGGTACATGAGTCCATAGCGGCAATTTTTGGTAGTTCTACTAGTGCACATGAAATGTGGGTTTCTCTCTTGAACCGTTATGAGGGAAATTCTCTAATCAAAAGCTCTCGACAATTCGAGTTAGAGTCTAGATTGGATAATTTCCGCATAAGGGAAGGTGAATGCATCGAGGAGATGTATACTCGGTTTATACAATTGCTCGATGAATTCACTAACATAGGAGAGACCCTTTCTAATAGTCGTGTTATAGGAAGATTGCTTAGGGCTTTGGTGGGAAGACCTCAATTCGACACTCTCATCTCGACTCTTGAGACACAACAAAGGTCCCACAACAACCTCACACCGGAGATCATCTATACTCATTACCGGTGCGTGGAGGAGAAGCTCAAGCAACTTGGAGAGTTGAAGTATGAGCCCAAGACCGTGGCATTGGCGGCAAGTGACAACAAGGCATCCCCTTCCAAGAACCGCCACAACGACAACCATCAAGGGAGACACCGCCACTCAAGTGACAAGGCCAAAGGCATCATCGACCTCGATGAGGACAAGCAAGGAGCCGTTCTCTCAAAGATGTTTCGAGCCATCATGATCTTTGAGGGAAAGTTCAACAAAGAAAGGCTTGAGAATGACGAAAGAGCTCTTTGCTTCGTGTGCCAAAAAGAAGGTCATACCATGTACTCTTGCTTCAAGCTCTTCCCTCACTTGAAGAAGGACAAGGAAGATGGTGGCAAGAGAAGGGGTGATGGTCGATTCAAGTCCAAGAAGGGACATTACAAGAGCAAGAAGAAGGGTGAGAGAGCCATGCAAGCCACTTGGGACAACGATTCCGACTCGAGCTCATCCTCTCAATCTGATTCGGAATCCGAGTGCGACTTTGACAACCTTGCTCTTGTGGCTCAAGTGAATGATGTGGTGATGCCGGTGGATGACGACCTAGATGACTTGGTGAAGGAGGTCTTCAACGAGTTCAACCGAGGCAAAATCTATGTGCATCCATTGAGCAAAGCTAGCCTTGATGAAGCATCACCCTCTACATCGACTCTCACACAAGCTCCAACGACTATTCAAGAGGAACCATTCACAATTGCCATTGAAGTGCCCAAGGTCACAAATGAGGTACTTCTAAACTCATTCTCTAGTAGTGATAGCGATTGTGAAAGTGAGAATGACTTGAGCTTGAATGATGATGCAAACTTGCAATTTGATAGGTTGAATGATTATCTTGATGAGTCTCTTAAGACTATTGCTAGTCAAAAAGAGCAAATTAGTCTTTTGACGACTAAGGTGCATGATCTTGAATCTTTGGTGACAAGGTATAAGGGTATGATTGAAAGTTTTGAAAAACCAAATGTTTGTGAAAAATGTCAAACTCCTTTGAGTGAGACAAATGTTTTGAAAAATGAAAGGACTTCAAGTTCGTCTAGTGCTTCTCATAGCACCAAGATGAATCTTGATAAAATGTTTGTGGGACAAAAACCCAATGACAAAACGGGTCTTGGCTTCAAAAAGAGGAATCAATCCTTTTCTAGACCAAGAACCATGTCAAGCCCAACACAAAATGAGAGACTTTATCACAAGAGCACCAATGTTAGAAACACACACGGGGAAGGGCAAAAGAATTTTGTTGGCTCTCAAAATGGTGCTCAAAAGAATTTTGGTAGGAATAGTGGGTCTCAAAGACCTCAAAAGAACTTCCAAAACAATCGGGGCCCAAACAACTTGTATTTCAAGGGACCCGATGGGTGTTTTCATCCTTTTCAAAACAATGGTGGGAATAGGAATAGAACACACACTAGACCTCAAATCAATGGGGGAAATCGAAAAGTCTCTAAACAAAACAAAAGGAATTTTCAAAAACCAATTTTGAGAAACTCTCAATCATACACTTTTTCTAAGGATCCAAAGATTAGGGCCATGGAGCTTAGGCGTCATTTTCAAACCCATTTTGTTAGAGAAAGTTCACAAGTGAACAAGCCAACTTGTGCTTGTTGCAACTATTGTGGTAAGAATGGCCATGTCACACTAGAATGCAAAGTTAGGAAAGCAAATCATACATCCGGTTCAATTAACATGATTTGGGTTCCTAAAGTCACTTCCACATCCGTTTTAATTGGTGGAAGTGGTTCGAGTGTGGCTTAGTTAGCCATCTTCTTTCCCCAAGGTTATTCTTGTCAAATCTTAAGGGGGAGAGATTACAAGAATATATTAGTTGTTTGTTTCTAACTAATATGCATTCTTGTAGGTTTGTTTGTTATCATCATTCAAGAGAAGTGCTTGGATCATAGATAGTGGTTGTTCACATCACATGACGGGTGATGAATCTTGTTTCAAGACACTTGAACCTTTTGATGGTGGTGAGGTTACTTTTGGTAATAATCTTAGGAAGAGCTCTATTATTGGTATAGGCTCGGTTGGAAACCAAAATTTAACGGTTTTTAATGTTTACCTTGTGGATGGTCTCAACTACAACCTTTTAAGTGTGAGCCAATTATGTGATGCGGGATATTATTTGAAGTTTGATCACTCCTCTTGTTTTGTGCATCAAATTTCGGATAATTCTCTTGTTTACACGGGACAAAGGAAAAAGGATGTCTATTACTTAAACTTTGATCACTTCACAAATGGTGAACAATGCTTTAGTGCCATAGCTACCGGTTCATGGTTATGGCATAGAAGACTTGGTCATGTTTTCCTAGACTCCATTAAGAAACTTGTGAAATTGAAATTTGTCCGTGGTCTTCCATCACATAAACTTGACTTAAATGGGTTGTGTGAAGCTTGCATGAAAGGCAAGCAAACCAAGTCTAGTTTCAAAACCAAAGAGATCATCTCAACCACTCAACCTTTGCAATTGCTTCATATGGATTTGTTTGGACCAATCAATGTCTTGAGTATAAGTAAGAAAAGGTATGTTTTTGTGGTGGTAGATGACTATAGTCGCTTTACTTGGGTTTTCTTTCTTGCTCACAAGGAAGAAGCATTTGACCATTTTGTTAAATTTAGCAATCGGGTTGAAAACGAAAAAGGGTTGAAAATCTCTAGAATTCGTAGTGACCATGGAAGGGAATTTGAAAATGCTAAATTTGATGAATTGTGCATAGAAAAAGGATATAAACAAGAGTTTTCCGCTCCACGCACCCCTCAACAAAACGGTGTAGTGGAGAGGAAGAACCGAACCTTACAAGAATTAGCACGCACCATGCTACATGAATTTGCCGTACCCAAATTTCTTTGGGCCGAAGCGGTAAATACGGCATGTCATGTAGTAAATCGTGCATGCATTCGTTCTCAACTCAAGAAAACTCCTTTTGAATTATGGTTCGGTCATACTCCTAATATATCCTATTTCCGTGTATTTGGCTCCAAATGTTTTGTCCTTGATGAGTCTCCTAAAGTAACCAAGTTTGATGCCAAGTCTTTGCCCGGTATTTTTGTTGGTTACTCAACCACAAGCAAAGCGTATAGAGTCTATTTGCCAAACTCAAAGGTAGTTATTGAGTCCATTAATGTAAAATTTGATGAAAAAGTCCTTGAGGAATCCAAGGAAGGTAATTCTATTGTAGGTACACAAATGGAAGAAACTACACAAGAAATTGAGTCACAACCTCAAGCACAACCACCGGTGATTATTGAGGAGCCTTTGAACCGGGTTGATGACATTTTGATAGGGGGAGAGACTCATGAGGAGGGCATCTTAGACACAACTCAAAATGAAATGCCTCATGATGATCCTCAACCTCAACCGTCTCCCCAACCGGTTCATGAGCCTCCCGAAGTGCTTAGAGAAGTTTCCTCTCATCCTCTTACTAATGTCATAGGTGACCCTAGGGAAGGTGTTAGGACTAGGTCTAGTTTGCACCAAACTATTGGTCATTGTGCCTTTGTTTCTCAACTTGAACCAAAATCCTTCAAAGAGGCCAATGTTGACCCAAATTGGATTGTTGCCATGCAAGAAGAGTTGAACCAATTTGAGAGAAATCAAGTTTGGGAACTTGTACCATTACCAAAAGGTAAGCAAGTCATTGGTACCAAATGGGTTTTTAGAAACAAGCTAAGTGAGGATGGTATTGTGGTTAGAAACAAAGCCCGTTTGGTTGCACAAGGTTTCAAGCAACAAGAAGGTATTGATTTTGAGGAGACCTTTGCACCGGTTGCTCGTCTTGAATCCATTAGAATGCTCTTGGCTTTTGCCGCTAACAAAGGCTTTACCCTATTCCAAATGGATGTCAAGAGTGCTTTTCTAAATGGTTGGATAGATGAGGAAGTTTTTGTCCAACAACCACCCGGTTTTGTTGACCATTTCAAACCGGACCATGTGTATAAGCTTCACAAAGCTTTGTATGGTTTGAAGCAAGCTCCTCGAGCTTGGTATGGTAGACTTTGTACCTTTCTTCTAGACAATGGCTTTAGTAGAGGCAAAATGGATACAACTCTTTTCACTAAGAAAAGAGATGACCATTTGCTACTTGTGCAAATTTATGTGGATGATATTATCTTTGGCTCTACTAATGCAACTCTTGCCCAAGAGTTTTCTTCTTTGATGAGTAGTGAATTTGAGATGAGCATGATGGGAGAACTCACTTTCTTCTTGGGGCTTCAAATCAAACAACTCAAGGATGGTATCTTTGTGAACCAAGTCAAATACGCCAAGGAGTTAGTGAAGAAATTCGGTGTTGAAGATAGCAAGAGTTTAGACACACCCATGGGCAAAAGTGCGAATATCGATGCGGATGAGAAAGGCAAGCCTATGGACATAACTCTCTATCGGGGCATGATCGGTAGCCTCCTCTATCTCACGGCTAGTAGGCCGGATATTATGTATGCCGTATGTCTATGTGCTAGGTACCAAGCCAATCCTAAGGAATCTCACCACAAAGCGGTAAAACGTATCTTGCGATACGTCAAGGGTACTCAAAACCTAGGTCTTTGGTATGGTAGACAAACCGAACTAGACTTGTTAGGTTATACCGATGCCGATTTTGCCGGTGACCGTATGGACCGCAAAAGTACTAGTGGAACTTGCCAATTTCTTGGTGGTTCACTTGTGTCTTGGTCTAGTCGCAAGCAAACTTCGGTTGCTCTCTCCACCGCGGAAGCGGAATATGTAGCGGCCGGTAGTTGTTGTACCCAACTTCTTTGGATGATGCAAACCCTTAGGGATTTTGAGTTAGATTTCCAAAAGGTACCAATCTTGTGTGACAATACTAGTGCCATCCTTATATCCAAAAATCCGGTATTGCACTCTAGAACCAAGCACATAGAGATACGACATCATTTTATCCGTGATCATGTTGAGAAAGGTGATGTGGAATTGGTCTACATCGACACAAACGAGCAAATCGCCGATATCTTCACCAAACCTCTTCCAACACAACAACATCTTGAACTTAGGTTCAAACTTGGTATGCTTGAACTCAAAGATTAAATTTATGCATGTCATGGTGTTGTCTTTGTTGTTTGGAGCTTATTTCAGTTTAAATTGGTTTTGAAAACCTTGAAAAATAAGTTTTTAACTATTTTTGTCTCAATTTTCTGAATTTTCTGGTTTTCTGGACTCTGGCGTTACACAACGCCATTCAGCGTCGTGCAACGCAAGAGTAACGTTAGTTTAAAATGAATTTTGAATTCTGTCGAGTTAAACGTTGTACAACGCTGCATACCGTTGCACAACGCTGGTTTGTTTTTGTCTTGTAACGTTGCACAACGCTGGATTTGCTTTTTCATTCTCCTTCGCTGAATTTTAAAAAAATTTGTCGAGTTCAACGTTATACAACGCTGATCACCGTTGTACAACGCCTTTCTGTTTCTTTTTACTTAACGTTGTACAACGCTGTTCACCGTTGTAAGACGTTGTTTTATTTTTTTTTATTATTTTATTTATTTTATTTTCTATTTTGTTTGGCTTTAGTGTTGTACAACGCCCTTTAACGTTGCACAACGCTGGTGGTAGCGTTACCCATCGCTACTCAGCGTTGCACAACGCTGCTCATTTTTCGCTGTTTTGACTTGTGCGTTGTACAACGCTCTTTGGCGTTAAGTAACGGTGGACGCGTTTTTTAACTGTTGCGACCCCACCTCTTCTTCTTCTTCTTCCTATTTTCTCTCAAATCCGAGCCCCTTCTATTTTCTCTCTCTTTCTCTCCAACTCACACCCCTTCATCTCTCTCTCTCAATACTCTCTCAACTCTCTCTCTCCACTCCAACCAATACCACCAAAATACTCCTCTCTCTCTCCTCTCCACTCTCATACCCTCAATTCTCTCTATCTCTCTCTCTATCCCTCAATCCACCGAAACCCTAGCCACCGCCATCACCGTCAATTCCGGCGATCCGACCGTCGGATTTTCGATCGACTTCGGTTCTGTGCTCTCCAAGGCCATCTCATCCTCTCCGGCTCTTCAATTTAAAGGTTTAGCCTCATCCTTTCTCTCTCTTTTTTCAATGGCACCGAAAACCGCAACCAACAAACGGTCTAAGCGCAACCCCAAGGGCGTTTCCTCCTCCAACCCACCGGTTCAAACCGATCAAAGCGATCAACCGATCCCAATGGATATACCCCCGGTACCCGTGGATTGGACCCTCTCATCCTCCAACAATTACCTCTTCAAGGACTCGGTCTCGTACATGCACTTTTGCCAATACCGCGATGTCAATCGCGAGTGTTCCGAGTGCTTCTACTTCGAGCACCCGTATGGGGTCTACCACTTGAATCCAAGAGAATTAACTTGGATCAAGGAACGGATCGAATATTGGAACATGGCGGGTCTTCTCGCACATTCTCAACCATACAACCCGTCTTTGATCAAGCTCTTCTATGCCAATCTCACAATGACATGGACCGAGGGCCACCCAACCGCCAACTCTTATGTCCTCGGTCGCCACATCTCCATCACCGAGCAAACATTGGCCAATCTCCTTAGCCTCGACAATGACAACTTGGAGATTTACATCCATGCTACTTGGCCACGTGAGTTGCCTCCTTATGATGAATTTCACCGATTCTTTTATTGTTGGAGGAATTACACCGCTCGTCAATTCACCGCCACCGAGCTCCCGGCTTTGCACCGCCTTCTCTTCCTCTTCATCAACAATATCATCACTCCGAAAGCAACAATCAAAACAAATGTGGAGCAATTCGCCGTGTTTCTCCTTCGGTCTCTCCTTGAAATGAATCAAAAGGTGAATCTCCCTTATATCATGCTTGCTCATATGGCACGGGTCGATACCTCTTCTCGCTTCTCATTTCCATATGCCCACATCATCCAATCTATTCTTATCGAAAACGGCATCCCTCATGACACACCCCTTTGGGGCGAACCCGTGCCCGAGAATGCCATTGCCACTCCCGAAAATCTCATGGCATTTCTCAATGTTACCGGATGGGTGGCCCAAGATGATGACTCCATTGTGCCCGGTCCTTTCCACCGCAACAACTACCTCTTCCGGCCCAATGCCACTATAAACCAATATGAAGAGATAGGCAATGAACCATTGCATGTGCCCGGCGGACGGGTGGAGGGTCAAGGCGCACCGCAAGACTTCCATGCTTACCTTGATGCCAAATTCGCCGCCTTGACCACTCACATTGACACGCGGTTCAACACAATTGAAGAAAACTTGACCGCTTACCAAGCCAAGACCGATGCCTCGATCACTCATCTCAAGGATGAGATGATCAATCTTTGGGGAAGGATGGAGCTCCATCTCAAAAGAGGATCCGGTAGTGGTGCGGGGGATGATGATGAGGAGTGATTCTAGCCGAAACCCTCTCCAAGCCTTAGCTCTCTTTTTCATCTTTATTTGCTTTGATTTTCGTAGTTTATTTGCCATTCGTATCTTTTGTGTGATTTTTCGTTGTTTTGAGTGTCTTAAGTTATGCTAAATGGATTTGGTTTGTTTTATGGATGTTGCATGAATGGTGTTTTGTTTTTTAATGAATTATGTTATGTATTAATGTATTATGTTTGTGCTAAATAGTGTTGTTTTAGCTCCTTTTCTTTTATTATGCATGCATGGTATATAATTGTTAGTTTAAGCCCTCTTTAAACCTTGTTAGGTACCCCTAATCAAATGAACTTAGTGGCCAAATTCTTTTCGAAAGGGGGAGGTTTCTTATGGTTTCTATTCAAGGGCGTTTTGGGTATTCTTTTCCCTAATTGCAAAAAGGGGGAGAATTAGGTAATTTGGGTTATTCCGCCTTGTTGTATCAAGTCCCAAATATACCTTAGGTGTTGTTTTGCAACTCGGCAAAAGGGGGAGATTGTTGGTTAAACATTTTCTCTCGATTTGCCGATTTGCAAAACAACACCGAAACCTTTGAACTAACATCTCTATTTAGTGTTTTATAGCTAAATTTATTGAAGAATGGATTAAAGCAAGTGTGGCACTTAGTTTGGAGCTTCAAGAGATTGCTTTGGTCTAGTTAGAGTCAATAATTAAGGTTTAATTAATCTCTAAACTAATCTCAATCAATTTGCTGGTAAAATGCTCAGTTTTTCTGTCCAGCGTCATACAACGCCAGCGGCCGTTACACAACGCTGAGTTAATTCGATTTTAAATTGCAAAATCTCTGACAAGGTTGGAACAGCGTTACACAACGCTCAGTAGCGTTGTGCAACGCTAGTTCATTTGTTTTTAAACCAGTTAAATCATTTTTCCCCTTGTCAGAACGTTGTGCAACGCTAAGTAACGTTACACAACCTTTCCACCTCTACGTTGTGTAACGCCACTCAGCGTTGTACAACGCAGTATGCAGCAGGCGTCTCTGCATTGCTCAGACATCGATCTGCATCGATGCTGCATGCATGATGCCATGTTCCATACATTGTTGCGTTGTGTAACGCTCTAAAATTTGCTCAAACTTCGCTTTTCCGCCCTGGTCGCGTAGAGCAACGCTGACTAGCGTTGTGTAACGGCGACGTTGTGTGACGCCAGTCAGCGTCGTATGACGTTCTGACAATATTGTTTGAGTTTGTCAGTTCTGCCTTGTTCTCCTCTTGACTTCGTTGTGCAACGCTACCTAGCGTTACACAACGCTCTGACAAGTTCCAACGGAACTGTCGAGGTTCTGCTTTGGATTCTGCTAAAGCGTTGTGCAACGCTATACAGCGTTACACAACGCTCTGACAACTCATAACGTTATTGTCTGTGACCGTTTGATTTTTCAACGGCTATTTCAGCGTTGTACAACGCCATATAGCGTTGTATAACGCCAGAGTCTGTTTTGACTGGTCTTTGGAGCTGTTGGCGCCCTCTATAAATATGGGGCCTCTTGGAACTGTTTAGATACTTTTGAAACCTTTGAAACTCCTCCCTTTTGAGCTCCAACCAGTTAGACATTATACTCTCTTGTGTTTGAGCATTATTTTAGCAAAATCATTGAGATTAGAGTGTGCTAAACCAATCCACTAGTGTTAATTGCTAGATTAGTTGAGTGATTTGGTTAGAGCCTCTATCCTTTGTGCATTTGAGATTGTTTAATCGAGTTAGGCCAATCCACCTTGAGAGTGATTGTAACAAGGTGATTTGGTTCGAAGTTGTAGTCCCGTTCGTGTGGAATTGAACGGAGCGCGCCCATTTCGAGGTTGCGAAACTCCCGGAGACGTACGACTAAGGCTAGCTCTTCCTAGCGGGTCGGAACTCCGTAATACATCGCGTGTTCAATTTCTCTCTCTCTTTCTCTCTTTATTATCTTGCTTGAATTGAATTGCTTGTGCTTTGATTGTTTGTATTAGACCAAGTTTGAATTGAACCGAATATTGACCATACCGGTTTAGAAATTCGTTTTGTGCCTATTCACCCCCCCTCTAGGCCTAATTTTAGGGACAACAGGGGTGTTGATGGCCCTTGCAATAATTGTTTAGTTTTCTTGAGTTGTAACTTTTCTCATTATTTAATGGAAAAGTGGTGGGTCTCCCACTTGGTTCAAAAAAAAAAAAAAACAGAAATTAAATTATCATCGAATAGAAAAGCTATAAAAATCAAGCGACCAAAAACAAAAAGTATTGTTTTTTTTTCTAAATTTGCAAGCTGTAGGCAACAAAAACTAATTGAAATTTTGGACAATTTGTGCAATTTATGATAACTCTAGGTTTATTCTATATTGGATCGGATTTATCCGACGGGAGGCTGAATAAATAACGGCTCGATCTCTCCTTGACACGTGAATGACTGCGATATATTTTTTTGGAGTGAAAATTTTAGTTTTATATAACTTAAAAATCATGTTCTATTTTAAAAATATTTTTGTAGAAGGGTAATTATAAGAAGGGAAAACAAGATGGAGACTGGATCTCCATTTTTTACTCAAAAAAGAAAAAAAGGGAAAACTTATTGCATAAATTCAAATCGATCGATTAGTGAAAATTAGAGGGCTCAGATCGCATGTTGTAAGAGAGAATAATTTTTTTTCTATAGATTAGACATCAACTACCTTAGATTTTAAAAAAATATCTACTTTAAATTTTCAAATATATTTAGCAAAAAAAAGAAAAACTAATTGTAATTATAGAAAATACAAACAAAACTATTTTTAACAAATCGGTGATAAAAAGTGGTCACAACAATTAATTAATATCTTTGATGTCTAGATTTTTAATTATCAGGGATCTAATTATGTTGGGTTGAAATAAAAAAAAAGGATTAATACTAGTATACTACTAACAAACTTTTACTTCTGCAACCAAATAAAGTAGATAAATAGTTCATTGTAAAATGTCTATAATATGGGCCTTGTTTAGTCGATGCCAAAATTCAGATAGTTATGTTGGCTTATTAACTAGAGATTATGCCTTCTTCTTACATGATCAAAAGTAAAAGCGACATTCAACCTTCTCATCAAAAGTAAAAGCGCCAATTACCTGATCAAGTGTCTTGGTTCCATGGAAAATTTCGCGAAACACACACCGTTTCTGCTTACCGCGTGCAATCACAACGAGTAAGAAAAAAATTGTTTCACCCTGTATAGCATCTTTGATAAACTCCATCTCAAATTTGACGAACCATTCCTACATGGAAAGATTTTTATCGGCTCACGATATGGTTGGCTGACTGTTCTCGACCAACACAGTGAGCCTACCCTCCTCAACCCTTTGACAGGTGAGTTAATATCACTTCCTTCTGTCACTGCATCGCCGCAAGTCCGCCCTCGTCACTCTGTCCATGGTAATATAATCTCGTACTTCTGTCGCGGCCAATACTATACAGAATGTCCATTCAAAGCTTGTGCAGTTGATGGCTATGATCGATGTCACCTTCAAGAAAGTTTTAGTCTCTTCCAATCCTTCAATATCTTCTAACAACTTCTTTGCAGCAGCACTTGTTGGTAATGTACCACATCTAGTCATTTTGACATCGGGAGAAAGTAGATGGAACCTCTTGTGCGAAAAAGAATGGTATATGGACATCATGTTTCATCAAAACGGAAAGCTTATTTGCTTGACTCTTGAGGGAGGGATACACACGGTTGAATTAAAAGATAATAATTTAGTGATTACAGAGATGACAGCACCGTTTATTACAGACATATGTGATTTCAACATGTACCTTGCAGAAGATTCTTCTGGTAAAATTCTCATCATCTACAGAATATATGAATTTGAAACTGGACCAGAAACTTCCAAAGTAAATGTATTCAGGCTCGAAGAAAGCAAATGGGAACATGTAAATAATTTGGACGGACAAGCCTTTTTTGTGGGTACTAATGCGTCGATTTTCACTTGCAAAGCAGGATATACGTGGAGAAATTAAGGCAGCCACAATCTATTTTACTGAGGAATGGTGGAATCTTGTGGGACATGATGACGACATTGATTGGCCCCGTGACATATGTTCGTACAACTTGATGAGCAACTCCATCAAGCCATGTTGCCCCAATGAGCATCGTCAATGCTTATGGCCCTCGCCTGTTTGGGTTCATCTAATCAATCATACTTAATTATTCATGGATAATTTTTTAGATAGTACTTCTCCTTCCCTTTAAGTCTTATGTTTTTAAGGAAAGTTCAAATTTCAATTAAAACATGAATGTTTTCAGTATACGTGAAGCATATATATATCCATCGTCATGTGAGGCCTTTCAATTAATGTTTAAAATTTATTTGAAATTTCATGGCTTGTAAGTCGTTACTCGTTACTCATTAATCAAAACAAAGAGAGCCAACTACAAGATCTACAGTAGCATAATACTAATAGGAAAAATTGGTGAACTTGTAAGATCCTAGCTGTGTTTCTCTGCTTCAATTTTTTATATGCAATGGAATTCTATGGTGTCTATGGCAATGATAAATTCAGTTGTAGCTTTTAAAGGTACTGGAACAGTAATTTGAATGGTACTGGTATACTACTGAACTGCTTTTTAGTTGGGGTTTATGTTCTTTTTCATTTGTGGTTCCCTCAAAATTTGATTTTTATTAAATCCATCATTGTTTTCTAGTTTTGAAATCTCTATTATTCTGTACTTATTACTGTTCAATTTGTAGGATTTCCATTTTGTAATGCAAGCTTTCAGAGAGATTTGGGAATAAGCCTCAGCGAGTATGTTTTTCTGTTAAAAACTTAAAATCTAAATGCACAACTGATGCAATGTGCTTGTAAAGAAAACCAAATATTTAGTGATCTGTGAGAAATTAAGTATATGTCATGCCTCAATTGAAACTAAAAACGTTCATTGGTTGTCATTTGCAAATATGCCAAGCTACCAAGTATATATTAAATCAATTGTTCATGTTTGCCACGTCAACAGGATTTCGATGGATCATGGGTTTTTTTTTTTAATCTTATCTTATACATAATAATATGCCAAATAGAAAAAAAATATTGTATCAGATTTCGTTACAAAGGCGAACTGTATATGTGAGTTCATATTTTCGGTCCACATATTACACCAAAAACTGGCATATTCCCGTATCAAGAGATTCACACAGAGACTAAATTAGATATCATCATAATGATTAATGTCTTAATTCTTAAACAATTTGTTTATTAATTTCTCATTATCTAAATCATGTACGTTTGTAGCCACAGCCTGAAAAATCTAGCGAGTTAAGACTGTCTAAACTAGCCGTTTCTTTCTTAACGCTGTCAAAAATAAATTTATGCGGACTCAATTATGATCAATTCAATTTTATCTCAATTACTTCACAATATTTTAAGAAAAAATAAGTGCGGTGTTTTTTAACGATCATAACTATGGGGAACGTCATTAGAAAACGTAACTAAGCGTGGTGTTTTTTTAAAAAAAAAATTTATTGAAAACGTCATTGGAGCAAGAAAGGCTTTGAATATACACTTTTCAACCAATTAAAACTAATGAGAGAATACAAAGATTAAAATTGGTGTATAAATGGAATATAACTATCAATTTCCAGCACAAACAATTTTTTTCCCTTGGACGAAGATAATAATTACGGCACCGTTTGGATGTGTTGAGAAGAAAATAGGAAGAAGAAAAAAGAGAAGAAATAAATTATAAACAATCCAAACTCTTTACAAAGTTACACATTTTCTAATACTTCTTCCCACACCTATCCAAATGGAGCATACATACGGTATCTGACGGATGACAAAAAATATAGAACTAAGCAACATTAAAGTCATTAGTTAAGGATTCAACTTGAGTGATTTTTTTTATATTTAAAATAGATTTAAAGATAAAAAAATCTCCATTGTAAATAAACATAATTAAGGGATTTTATTATATCTGATATTGAAGATTTAAGAGGTTTTCTTTTCGGATAGTAAAAATTAAGAAGGTTTCTGTGTTGTCTTATTCCCTATAAAAAAATATCTTGTAAGGATACATTTAAAATTATCAAAGGTCCATATAAAAAACAGAATAAATAAAAATATATTTATTTATGATTATTTCTACAAAATTTAAGACGTAATGAATTTAGATATTGAATTTGTTAATGGAAATTAAAAATCTTAATTCATTCGTACCATAACAATTACATTATTTTATCGTTATTTAATGTATTTTATTTTATCATTCTGCTGAAAACATTACATTAGATTCTATCGCACTCAATGCTCTTCTTTGGTTGCATCGGATCAAGATTTTTTTTTTCATCATCAAAAAAAAAAAAATTCAAGATTTTTTTTTTTTAAATGGATCAAGAATTCAAGACTCAAGAGAGAAGAGTTAGGGACACGAATACAAATAAGAGTAGACCCGGTGTTGTACACCAGAATAGAGAAGCTCTGTTTTGGTGGACTGGACCAAGTCTACAGCCAGACCTCAGTTTTTTCGCTGAGGTGGTTGTGTATCACTGATTTGCCTGGTTTTTCAACTTTGTTGTCCTCCGTGTAGTCCACAGTGTAGTCCTTTGCGAAGTAAGAAACGTAACTCGCCACATAATAAATGGCGCAAATCAGCCACAGAAAAAGAAACAAAGAACACTGTGTTTTCCCGCAGCTTCAGGCCAGGCAATTATATATCTATCTAGGCACCATTACCATAACATTCTCACAAATCGCAGCTTTCTGACTCTCACACACACACTCTCTAGTCTTTCTCTCTCTCAGTCTCTCTTTCCATCTCTCTCTCTCTCAATATTTCACGACCTTGACCCAAGAATGCAATGGAACCTATCAATGCGCAGGATGGTGATGAAGAGGGGCTTCCATTGTACAATGAGCAGGGTCACATTCTCTGCCTCGCATGTGTTGAAAAAGGAATCAACATCAAATACTGGCCTCTCAAGTCCCTTAAATCTCATAGTAGGCAAGTCCACAGAGATCTTTCGTTTAAGTGTGGAGATTGCAATAACAGATTTCCGAGCAAGAGGGACAAAAGTGTCCATGATCAGCTACACCACCAGTGAGGCAGCCATGCCCATGCCGCAAGATCCATCAGCACCTTTGAAGAACTACATGACACCAGATTTCTTCTCTCCACATCTCCTCTCTCCCCCCATCTCTTGCAAGCTCGGCTCTCTGTCTCTTGGCTGCATCGCCTTGAAGGGACCCATCATCATCCCTTTAATAAGAGCTTCACACCATTCTTGGCTTCAGCAGCATATCACACCTCTGTGTCCTTTCAAGGACAACATGGCACCAGATGTCTTCTCTCTGCATCTCCTCTCTCCCGCCATCTCTTGCAAGCTCGGTTCTCTGCCTCTTGGCTGCATCGCCTTGAAGGGACCCATCATCATCCCTTCAATAAGAGCTTCACGCCATTCTTGGCTTCAGCAGTGATGAGTGGATTTTGTATGCATATTCAAGTACCATTTTGTCTCCAAACTAAACCAATTGCCTTGAGTTTATATAGTTTACATAGTTTAGATGAATTTAGGTTAGTTTAATTAGGTTTTTGTGTCAAGAATGAGTTACTACCATAGTTTCTAATTTTATTGCAGATTCTGGACAAGAAATGACTTGGATGAGTCCATGATGTTGAAGAGCTCGTTCTAAGCTTTCCAACGGATCTTGAATCACCTCAAACGGAGTTCGGATGAAGGAGATATGCCCAAAATACTGACATGACGCAGTGCTGACATTTTCCTGCGACCCGCTGATAGTCCCAGCGGCCCGCAGGCCTGGAACTGCCAGATTTAGCAGAATCGCCCGATTTGGCATTTCTATATTCGGATGGCGGTTTCTACCGACTCCAGGTGCATCCAGAGCACGTCTTCAGTTATTTCCAGCGTTTCTAGACGTTCACAAGGCCTATTAAAGACCTGTTTGAGGGAGAACAAGAGAGAAAAAGAAGGAGACCAAATCCAAGGTCAATTTAGGGTTAGACATAGAGTTATTTGAGAGTTGAGTCTCAAGTCCAGATCGAGGCAGCGCCAAGCAGGTCATTTGCGACAGCAAGAGACGTGTTTGATAGGAGATTTCGACACACGCAAGAGCAATTGGTTGTAATCTTTCCTTATTCTCATTTTCTCTTGTGTTTGTATGATGTCTTTTAGTTGTTGATTGTTTGTTCTAGGGCTATGGTTGTAAACTCGAATTCTTAGTTGTTGATTGCATGTTTATTGATTTTATTTGATATCTTTGTGTTTTATGCCTTTGCTTGAATTGCTTGAATTGATTATGCCATGATTGTTTAAGTAGATTTGTTTACACCCGTTAAGTAGAGCTCGCTTAATTGCTAGGTGGTTAAGTCCAAATAAACTTAGACTATTAGGCATGGTTATGATTAACATGAAGGTTGTAAACTGAAAGGTTAAACCAGGACTAATTAACGAGAGTTAAGTCCTTTCCAAGAGTGAAAACTCAAGGATTTCATAGGTTAGAAAGGTATAAACTTGTAGAAACTAGACCAAGAAACGATAGTTGAAATCTAGATTCTATACGAGAGAAATTGGGTTAATTAATTGATAACCAGACCTAAACGTGAGTTTGATCTAGGGACCTTAATTAAGCCATTATCCATGCACAATTATCAACTGAATTAAGTCAATTTGCAACCACATCGCTAATCCTAGCGGGCCGCTGAGTGAATCAGCGAGGTTGTCTATGCCCGCCAAGTAGCCAGCGACCAGTCTAATAGGTTAGCGACCTAAGTTCTTTTAGCGGGCCGCTACGAGAGTCAGCGGGCCGCTGGAACTGGGACTAAGAAGAAGTGTTAGCAACCAGAAACCCTAGAATTATGTGACTTGTTGAATCTCTCTCATTAATTCTTGTCTTGACCTTGAAACTAGACTTAGGATTTAGACTCACCTGCAACCCTTAATTCACATAAGAGTTGAACCGTCTAGCTAGTTTAGTAAAGTAAAAGACTAATATTCCAACACCGTCCCTGTGGATTCGACCCTCAAGCTGTTCTACAAACGATTAGATCGGCAGACACGAGGTTTTTATTTTGAGACTTGGTTCCCCATCGATCAAGCAGCATATCACACCTCTGTGTCCTTTCAAGGACAACATGGCACCAGATGTCTTCTCTCTGCATCTCCTCTCTCCCGCCATCTCTTGCAAGCTCGGTTCTCTGCCTCTTGGCTGCATCGCCTTGAAGGGACCCATCATCATCCCTTCAATAAGAGCTTCACGCCATTCTTGGCTTCAGCAGCATATCACACCTCTGTGTCCTTTCAAGGACAACATGGCACCAGATGTCTTCTCTCTGCATCTCCTCTCTCCCGCCATCTCTTGCAAGCTCGGCTCTCTGCCTCTTGGCTGCATCGCCTTGAAGGGACCCATCATCATCCCTTCAATAAGAGCTTCACGCCATTCTTGGCTTCAGCAGCATATCACACCTCTGTGTCCTTTCAAGGACAACATGGCACCAGATGTCTTCTCTCTGCATCTCCTCTCTCCCGCCATCTCTTGGAAGCTTGGCTCTCTGCCTCTCAGCTGCATTGCCTTGAAGGGCCCCATCATACTCTTCAGATGTGCAATGCCAGGCTCAGTACTGCTGAGTGTCGTAACATTGCAGTGGACCAGCAGGGCTTGCAGCAGCTTTGTCAGGGGCTCGTGCCACGGCTTGACTGAATTAAAGCTCATGGGATTAGGAACTTATGAGTTTTAGTTTTTGTGTGATTTGGTTCTGTAGGAAGTGTGGAATGGTTCGAAGTGCATTTTTTTTTACAGAGATTCAGGAAATGGAGGGTTATTAGTATGCAAGTATATGGTCAGTTTCTGTGTATGAAGAGTTTCTTAGATGTAATTGATGTTAGAAATGTTAACTGTGGTTATAAATTTTGAAAAATTGTAGTACTTACCTTTTGTTTTTTAAGAGCTTGAGATTAGTTGAAGTTGTAACTGGTATTAATTACCCGATATGACAGAACGAATACATAACAAGCATTGACAAGAAATATGAACTGGAACCTGCTTTTGGTTTTTCTACTGAACAAATTAGTGCAGAATCATTAGGTCTGAACTAAAAGACAAAATTGTCACCAGAATTACGTACTGAAAAATCAAGTGAATCATAATTGAAAAATGGTTTTCAATTACCTGTTCTCCCTTCTCGACTCACTAAGTCCTTCCCCACTTTCAATGTTATATTAACTGAAATCTAGTACACAAACCAACATTTAACAGGTCAAATTATGCTTTTGTAAAATATTTTTGATCCAATGCCATCCAACTATGTATCAACAATTTTAATCTTCTGCTTACAGAATATACAAAGAAAAGGATATAATAAATATAATACCTAACTGACGATGTTTAGATGTCTGTCAAGATAATCCACTGTAGGAAGGTAGTGTCTGCAATATCACCATGAACAAAAATAAAATTCTAAGTAATCAACAACAAAATAAAAAGAATGAAACATAATCAAGGCAAACAGTAAAGGCATATAACATAAAAAATTTACATTTTTTATCCTGCATATGAGGCATTCACAGTTGGCATCAAGTATGAGAATTGTTTGTTATATCTTATGTACAAATAGCAAAGGGTCCTTGTAATGTATGCCAATTCTCGGTACAAAGTACTACAAACCAATAAGTGAATCCAGAGGTTATATAGATTGGTGCATCAGCTTGAGAAAAAGCTGTTATTTGAATTCATAATTTATTTAAGAAGTTACTTTTAATCTACAAATTGATAAATTAACTTTAATGTACATTGTACATAACTACATAGTAAAGTCAGATTGACATAAACAATTGACAGTATCAGATATATTGTATATTTTGCTTACATGCAGAACTGAAAAGGCATTTGTTATATCATCCTATACTACATAACTTTTTTTGAGAATTAAAAAAAAGAAGAAAACATGAGTTGCCAATAATGGATATTCTGTTTGCAGTTTAAACTGAATCGTTCAGTCCCAGTTTCATTTATAAACTGGAATAGAAAATAATATAACTGAAGTGAACTAGTATGGTACCAGATAATAGTGCATTAATATGAATGAGCCTCTATCAGTGCAGCATCAGTGTTGATATCGCAAGTGTCTGTCAGTAAGTACAAGCTGGCTAGCTTGGTTCCAGTATCATACCCAAGAGGAACCTCCTTTTAAGTAAAATGAGAACAGTTCAGTAGGAAGATGTATATAGTGTATATATATAGGTATATCTGAATTTGGGTAATAAATTTTATTTATTTTAATGAAAAAAAGCACGTAAATTAGAACAAAACCATTGTATAAATTAGTAATTCTAGTAATTAACCTATTTCTAAATGCAATCAACTGACATCTATACTACAATTTAAACTTAAAAGTATCATATTATCGACATTAAAAAGGGATAAATTTAGGAATACCTTGAGACTGAGAGAAAGGGTCTAGCTAGAGAGAGGAGCAGGTGGTAAGGGAAATTCGCTTCGCCTTGCCCCAGCTCTACCCAAATTGCTCTATCAGGTGGGAATAAAGGGTATTGAAAGGGTGTTGAGGGTCCGATCAGGCATCCATGGCGAAATTTTGCAGAATTTCGTCAAAACTCCATCAGGCATCCATGGTGAACAATCGGATAAAAGAAGCGATTTGGGAATAGCCGTTAGAGACATTGACCAAGTCCAAGGGAGAAACAAAAGAGGAGTCGGAAGATGCGAGCGGAGGAGTCAGAGAAGCCACTCCCGAAGGAATTTGAATTTTGAAAGAAAGGGAATATGACAAGTGGGACCGATAGAGTTGTTATACAGGAGTGCTTCGCCAGTGCTATAAAAATGGAGAAAAAAGAACACGGAAACATTATATAGCTAAAAGAATGACCGGAGAAGACCACTGGAGGAAGGATACAGAGTATTTTAGTTGTTAAATTCAAACTGACCGATTCAGAGGCTTTAGATTTATTCGGGCCGACATCAAGTTTGAAAGCAGTCCATTGGGCTGACAGGTTTCTTGCCCACATAAGATCTTTTAATTAAATTTTACTTGTATTATGAAATGGGAAATTAATTACTGCCATCTGCAGTTTTGCCATCGCTAAATATAAAGTGAACATATACAGCAAACAAAGTGAACATATAGACGATATAAGTGAACACATATAAATAAATAAGTTCAATGAAAATTAGTTGAATATGCATGTAAATTTCTGAACAAGTGATGACAACACTTATTTGTTTGTAAGTGTTCACTTAAATCGTCTATATGTTCATCTTATTTTCGTATATGTTCACTTTGTATTTTGAGATGGATGGGATGGTATATTTGCCGATGGCACTTATAATTCCTGTTATGAATGTAACTTGGATCATATTAAGTAACAAAAATTTGGCGACGAAGTAACGATCATTTGGGTGGAAAATAAGTTTTTTTTTCATAAAATATTTGCCAGAGACTGTTAAATTAGAACTCAAGTTAGAACACGGAGCAAAAAGGACTTTTTTCTAAAAGGGCCGAAATTTGTCCCGAAATATCAAAAAGGGCTTACGGACATTTAAAATTTTCTAAAAGGGCTAACGGTTCATGTATTTCTATGCGCCTCTTCCATTTTTGGGGGAAAAAAATCAGTATGCACCGGCTAAAGCCGTGTGCACTAATTAATATACCAATTACAATTTATAAATAGAACATTTATTTTTTTGGGAAGCAACATAAGCCCATACGCATTACATTGATAACATAACTTTTCAAGTTTTCATACAAGATTCATAATTAAACTACCAATCCCTTCGAGATTAATCACCCTGACAGGCCCCTATATTACACAAAGCAAAAGTGGGGCACATATATATCATACATGTATATTAATAGAAGTTATTTATTTTTTATAAATTGTGCAACTAAATAGCAACTATTTTGTAAAAGTATACATTTGAGTCAACTAAAATTATAATGTGCCATGATAGATATAAATAAAAATAAAAAGGATCCTATATTACCAATTTACTGTCTAATCTGGGATTATTTAAAAAAAACTTAATTACATCGTATGCTGGCTTCCATGATATAAATATGCGTCTAGTCTAGGGATTGGTAGTTTAATTATGAATCTTGTATAAAAAGTTATGTTGTCAATGTAATGTGTATGTTGCTTCCAAAAAAACGTTCTATTTATAAATTGTAGTTGGTACATTAATTAGTGCACACGGCTTTAGCCAGTGCATACTGATTTTTTTTCCTAAAAAATGAAAGGGGTGCATAGAGATACATGAACCGTTAGCCCTTTTAGAAAATTTTAAATGTTCGTAGTCCTTTTTGATATTTCGAGATAAATTTCGGCCCTTACAGAAAAAAGTCCGAGCAAAAATCTACAATTGCCTATGGAGACTGCGTACTATCTTGTTTCGAATCTAGAAATATTATTCGTAGTATTTTGAGAATTTTTAATTGGTTTGAATTGATCAAAATTGCTAAAAAGTAAAGCAAAAACTTATTAATTCAAAGTAGAATTGTTTTCAAACGATAAAAACTTCAAATTGTTTAATTATAAAAAGAAAATACTTGAAACCTCCATGAAAAAAAATCTATAAATATAAATATAAGGCAAATTTTAGTGAATCAATCTTTTTTATATAAACTGCAAAAGCAGTGGTTCGTTCAAAATTAGATATGATTATGATTGATCCGAACTCAAATCGTACTCAAAAGATTAATTAATTCGCCGTTAAACATCTCTAAAGAAGTAAAAATAAATATAAAACATAAATTTGTCGCACCTTTTGGATTTTTTTTCGTTATTAATTTCGGCTCAATATTCACGCCTAAGTAAAAGCACCCAAATCTGGCTCGCCGATCGATAGCACGTACAGGTGTGGCAGGTTACTAACTTGCGCTCGGGTCGCTGATTTTGGATGGAAGGGGAGGGAAAGTAAGGTGATAATAACAGGTTTACTTGCTCTAGAGTTTTGGGCGAGTGAAATGGAACAAAAGAGAATGTATAGATCCTTCGTTAAAATCAACAAAATTGCTATTCCCCAAATCGGGGTGTACACGATGAATATAAAGTATGTCAAATGACAGAAAGACCCTTGTGCTGATAGAACAAAAATCTTCTGCTAAAGTGTACAAAGTGGTCATTTTTGTATAATATAAATGTCCGACAACTTTCCTCTTTCGTATGTCGACACTGTGGAGCAAGTAAACATTTTAGGATGCGTTTGGATAGGTGTGGGAAGAAGGGAAGAAGGGAAGAAGTGGGAAGAAGTATTAGAAAGTGTGTAACTTTGTGAAGAGTTTGGATTGTTTATAATTTTTTTTCTTCTTCTTCCTTCTTCTTCTTCTTTCTTCCAACAATCCAAACGCACCCTTATTGAAGTAAACTTTTGCCTTTCTAGTTCTGTTCCCTAACTTTTCCTATTGTTCCATTCCTTTCTGCATCACTGCCTAGAGCACAGCCTAAGAGCAAGTTTTGTACACCTGTTATACCAATTTATGGTTTGGTTTAAACTTTACTACATAAAATCCGATGACATGAGAAACTTAACTACGATACGACAGTGGATCTCTCAAACTAATCAGTGGTGAAGTCCATCAGAAGAAATTTGGTGGTGATACCAAGGTAGTGGTTTCTGTCCTAAAATATATTTTATTATTTTTATATACACTTAATATATTTGGCTAGGCATGTCTAACGTAGACAACGGTGGCGAAACACCCTTGTTTCGTCAACCGTTTCGTTTCTACGACGAAATTGATTTCTGTTTCGTTAATCGTTTCATAGGGCCGAAAATGTGCGAAACGGTTAAAATTTACGTAAATTACACTGTGACGAAACTATTTGCTGTTTCGTTGATCGTTTCGCTATATCAGACGAAACCAGATTTCTTTTCGCAAATCGTTCCGTTGAAGACGAAACGAATGGAATTACGCAAATTTTTTTTCGTTTTGCAGGCCTATATTTGGCTGCATTTTTTCATGGGTATTTTTCTGATTATTCTCATTATTGTTGTGGCATGTACTAAAGAGAATCCAATTTCATTATATTTGTGACTAGCTAATGCAAATATGCACAAATCCCTAAAGAGTTGTAACTTGTAAGGAATACTGGATTAATAAATAGAATGTCGAAATTTTCATAGTTCAGCTATAACAAAATCCTCTGTCAACTCAACATTAAGCTTGATGGTTTTTTTTTTTTTGGACATACTAGACAGTGGCTATCTAGTTAAAAGAAAAGAAAAGAAAAAAGGAAAGTAAAAAAGAAAGTAAACTGCTGCCTAACAAAACTTCCTAAACAAGGTTGCCTCTCCAACAATCCAATCATGGATGACGCTTAAGGGTCTGCATTCCTCTCTGAAGGTTCTATTGTTGCGCTCAAGCCAGAGTCCCCAAAATGCCGTTGCAATTACCGTCTCAGAGAAAGCATTTGGAGCTGTCAGAGCGAGCATCGCAGCTAGTGCATCAGAGCAATTAGTTTCTTGATTAACTAACCCAATACCAGTTGTCTGACTCAGTTTTGCCCACAAGGCATTGGAAAAAGAACATGAGAGGAAAAGATGTGGGGCCGTCTCACACAAGCTTTGATTGCAGAGCACACACTTCTCCTCAAAGCTAATACCTCTCTTTCTCAGTTGCTCCTGAGTCAAAATTTTGTTATGTGCCAGTAACAGCAAGAAACATTTTATGGAGGGTGTCACTTTAATTTTCCAAATTCTTTTCAGTGAAAAAACAATCTTGCCTGCTGTGACTAAGGTTTTATACATCGAAGCTGCCGAGTAGATACCATTTGCTGTCCAACGCCAATGTAGTCTGTCCTTACCAGTATTGAATTGCAAATGATTGGCTTCACTTATGAGGTCTGTTTGTTCCCTAGTCAAAGGTGCTGGTAAGAGCTGGGATATAATGGGCAAGGCATTGGCTAAAGAAATGCTTCTTCTATGCACATAAGTCGGCTCAGAGCCAAAAAGCAGCAATCTTGTTTGTCCCCATTTATCAAACCAGAACAAGTTGTGCATACCAGAATGGATTTCAGTATAAGTTGAAATCTGAAAGTATAGGCGTAATGCCATCAAGTCATTCCAGAAGAAGGATCCTCTTCCATTCCATCCAATTGCTGGTATGTTGCTATCTCTTTTGGCATACAGAAGCTTTGCAAAAACTGCCCATTGTGAATCTGGCGCCTCATAGATTCTCCACCACCATTTTAAAAGGAGAGCTAGGTTTTGTAAATGGAGGTTTGTCAAACCAAAACCACCAGCGTCTTTTGGTAAGCACATTTTATCCCAAGAAAGCAATGGAATACCTTTTGTACCTGCTGTACCTTTTCCCCAAATGAAATTCCGTCTGATTTTGTCTATGGCCTTTATTACCCATATTGGAAGTCTAAACACAGACATGTAGAATACTGGAATGGATGAGAGGACTGCTTTGGCTAGAACAATTCTCCCTGCTCTTGATAATAGTGCTCCTTTCCATCCTTGCAGTTTTGCATGAATCTTATCGATTAAAGCTTGAAAAGCCGCTCTATCTGGCCTTCCTTTTGTTAGAGGTAACCCTAGATAATTGATGGGTAAGGTGGAAACAGTACAATTGAAAGATGCCCTGATGGAGTCACACACCTGCTGTGTTAAGTTGAAGGGTATTAAAGTACTCTTACTCTCATTGATCGCAATTCCTGAAAACAAGGAAAAGTTTTGCAAGACACCATGCAAGGAAGTCAATGCATTTCCTTTAGTGGTAGAGAAGATAAGCGTATCGTCAGCGTATTGCAATAAGTAAAAAGGATCGCTTAATCTAATAGTTATGCCCTCATCTATACTTGTAGCTGCTGAATGAAGCATTTTGCATAAAACATCTCCAGCCAAAAGGAAAAGAAAAGGAGATAGGGGGTCCCCTTGACGTAACCCCCTCTTGTGAGGAAAAGAAGAGCCCATCTGTTCATTGATCACTAATTTTGAGGTGGCAGTTTGAAGCAGCAGTTTGATCCAGGAGAGAAAACTTGGGGGAAAACCTCTACACTGTAGCGTTTGGAAAAGGAAATTCCAAGAAACTGAATCAAACGCTTTTCTAAAATCTAACTTGAGCAAGATGGCAGGCTCTCTTTGTTTGGAAATTTCAGAAATCAATTCTCTTGCTGAATTGAAATTTTCTGGTAGCATTCTACCACTCACAAATCCAGTTTGTGTTGTTGAAATCAGCATGGGTATGTATGGTGCCAACCGTCTAGCCAGAACTTTAGAGATTAATTTTGGCACATAACTGATCAGGCTAATTGGTCTGAAAGCTGAAAGTTGGCATGCATTTTCCTCTTTAGGTAAAAGGATGATATGCGCCAGATTATGGGAAGACAGATCTAAGTGCCCAGCAAAAAGAGAATTGAAAACCAGCATCAAATCCTTTTTTACAACCTCCCAATGAATTTTGAAAAATTCATTTGGATACCCATCAGGACCACATGCTTTATTGTTTGACATAGCCATCACAGCCAATTTGATCTCATTTTCAGAGAAAGGATTTGCTAGTTCAAGTAACTCAGAAGAAAGATCTGAGTACAGGTTGCTTGGAGAGAATGAAGGAGTTGTGAATTCAGTCCCCAACAATTTTATGTAGAAATCAGTGAAGGCTTGAGTGATGTGTGTGGTATGACAAATTTCTCCTTGTGCCAAAGTGATTGAGGAAATCCATTTGACTCTCTTTTTTGTAGATGCTAAAGCATGGAAATATTTGGTATTGCGATCTCCACATGCCACCCATTTTGCTCTTGCACGCTGATGCCATTTTATTTCCATGATATTGGCTAATTCATAAGCTTTCTCTTTAGCCAGTAACCTAACCTGACGTTCTAAGCCAGTGAGCTGTCTTTTTTCCTCCACGAAATCAAGGCACCCAACACAAGTTTTAGCATTCAAAAGAAAAAGTGAAATTGCAGAGTAGTTGTTTCGATGCCACTCTCTCAATGCTTTGTGCACAGTTAGGGCTCTAGCATGCATCGAGTTCATGATTTGACTGTCATGTTGTGCACTAGGCCATAGGTCTTGTATCAACTTGTTTGCTGCAGCATTTTGTAACCAAAAATTTTCAATTCTGTAGGGTCTGGGTGCTGTAGCAAGTTGCCTGCATTTAAGAAGCAATGGTGTATGGTCTGAAACCATTAGAGGCAAAGCCTCAAGAGTTATATTGGCATAGTGTTGTTGCCAATCAGAAGACAGGAGAGCTCTATCAAGCCTTGATAAAATTGGTTGGGGCTGCATATTTGTTCTAGTGTACTGTCTGTTTTGCAAAGGCACATCAAAAAGTTGTGCTGTATCAATGAAGCTGTTGAAAAGCTGCATAGAAGTGAAATCAGTGCAGGCAGTGGATCGGTCAGTCATCCATCTGACTGCATTGAAGTCACCCATGATTGCCCAAAAACTAGGTGAGAAATTTGAAGTGAACTTCAGTTGCTGAAAAAGACCTCTATGTTGCCTTGCTGAGTGCGGGCCATAAACACACGTGACCAAAATTAATTGGTCAGTTCTACTATCTTTCAATAGTGCTGTGCAAGTAAACTGCGTTGCCCAAGAGTTAAGTAAGATGTAATAGCGCTTCCAACAGATTAGACATCCTCCTCTTGTGTGCAAAGCGTTGATGTAAACAACATTACTATCAAAAAAAGAAGGCAAAAGAGATCGAATGCACAAGTAATCAATTTCATCTAGTTTGGTTTCTTGCAAACATGCAATATCACATCTAGCATTTCTCAAGGCATCAGAAATTATCCTTCTCTTAGAGATGTCACATAATCCTCTCACATTCCAAGACATTAATTTAATAGGCTTACAATTCATTAAACAAGATTAGCCTACAAGAAATAGCAAATGCTAGCTACTGGGTCAGGCCCATCTAAGAACTTGAGAAGTCATCCTCCGAGCTTGCATCAAGCTGGAGGCAATCTGCTGGAACCATCTGCTGCTGAACGGGTGTAAAGTCTGGATTGCGAGGTTGCCTCTGTTGGGTCGGCCTAGCTGCCGTATCTCCCACATTATTGGGCCGTCCCCTCTTTGTACTGGGCCGTCCTCTGGGCCGCCCTCTGGGCTTGATTGGGCTGACCACCTGACGGCATTCAGCATTATTAGCTGGACGTGTCCCAATACGAGAGGGTTGGTTTGTACCTATGGTGCAATCTATAGGCAATAATTTTGTAGCAACCTCACTGGAGACTCCAAACAGTGATATAATATCCAATGACTCAGCATAAGTGAGAGGGATATTGACAAAATTGTTTGGGTCCATTTGTGCTACACACGGTACCCCTTTAGATGCTTTGTAATTGCTATTACTTGGTACATTGAACTTATTTGGAGTCGCCTTTTTATTTGGTAAGTTGTCATCCAAATTTGCATGTAAATCAGGTGAGCGATCATTCTGTAACCCACAAGCGATTAAAGCCAAACTATTACTATTAACCGGTGGTAAGACAGGACAATTCATTTCTGGAAAAAGAGTAGAGACAGGTACAGGGCACACATTGTCAGGTAGTGAAGTTTGAGAAAAGATAAGAACCTGCTCTAACTCCTCTGCTAGTGATAGCTGGCAATTGTCCTCATCTTGAACTGCATGTGGGGCTACAGACGCCTGCAATTCTTCTATATCAATAGGGGAAAGCCGTTTCTGACGGCGTGAGTAAACGTGCTCCGTCTGGGTAGCACTGGTCCCACGTGTTGTTGTAGCTAGACAATCAGATCCGTTATCGACAGCTGTCACCGTGAAATTTCTCTTGAGGATGGTAACGGCACCGTCAATCGGCTTCTTCCCTTTTGGATCCGCCTCTAAAGGTTGCCGGAGCACGGCTGCCAAGTCCTGTGGGATGTTAGTCGGGTCCACATGTTGGAAAATACGGTGCATATCTTTGATTCTGATGGTGACCGTCTCATCCTGGTTAACCTCACAAATTTCAGGGGAAGAGGATGTTGATGGGCCTCGTCTGACACTCGGCCTGTCAACTACCGGCGGCAGCTTGGGAAGGTCTGCCAAAGAGAACACCTGACAAGGGAGCCATTTTTGAACAAAAACTGAAACTTTGTAAAGTAATCCCCCGATATTAATGATAACCATATGGGGGATTTTCTCCAAGTCAGGTACGGCCACAGCCGCATCCCAAGATGCTAAATCACCTAGTTCATTGTGTACAATAGCACCCAGATAGTTGCCAAACATGCCCACCGCTTGCACCGCATATTCTTCTCTCCAAAGGTGGGGCAGCCCCGCCACTAAGCGTACCCAAACTTTGAACCTGGGTATTGCTATCTCAGCTTCCATCAGCGGTGACCAAATGGCTGCTGAATAGCCCTCATTCCACCAGTCATCTGTGAACGCCATGCAAATGTCGAATGCCTTTACCTCTTGTGGTGGAGAAACTAAGAATCTGCCTCCATTCAGTGAACCCACTTGCAATTGATTTGCTTTTACCAAGCCAGTGTTCTCCACCATCTTTGCAACATAATCTAGAGAGATTTCATCCGGAGTGTCTCTAGGTTGTGTTATGACAAAGGAGTTCGAGAGCGAATTAACTTGGGAGAAATAAGTTGCATCTCTCGAAAGGAAGCAGGTAATTGAAGTCGGCCTGTTTTCCGGTGGTGGTAGGACAGATGACGCCTTTGGGTCAGTCAAAAGGTCAAGGAAATCAGGTTCCTCCAAGTGTTCGATTGCTGGCTGGACATTCAGTCGAGCAGGTTGGCGGCGTTGTGGTTCTTGCTGAGCCTGAGGCGGTGGCGCAGGGCCTCTCCCACTGTGAGGCTGTGCCTCTTTGCCAGTAGGGCCCTGACGACCCTGATTCTTGGGTTGTTGCCTATGAAAGGCGGCCTGGTTCGCGGAGCCAGCGTGGTTACGGTAGTTGTTGTTTGTCCGACGGGGTCGGAACCGCCGATTCCTAGCCCTGCTACGGTGGAACTCAGTACACTCATGGTAAGAGTGTTCTTCTCCCCAGCACGTGGCACATCGGCTAGGGTTGGGGCATTTCGGCGCCGTGTGTCCCTTTCGGAAGCACCTGAAGCAACGATTGAACCAGTCTGGATCACTTAGTCTTGGAGGAAAAGACAAAGTCACCGGGCTGTCAGGAGAAGAAATGAGAGTGGGTTGTCTCGGTCGCGCCTGGTGTGGTGGAGGTAAGTTGTTGAAAGGGACAGGTTTGGGCTTGGTGGCTGTGGTGCTGTCGACAGCTGGCTTTCCCTCGGCCAGAACTTGTGCGTAGGTGGCTCTGCCTCCGTACACGGACAGTTCAGAGGTTGTGAGCAACCGTTGAGGAGCTGCGGAGGAAGGTGCTGCCCGGGTCCTACGCCGATACACCGTCTGCCACTCGTCGGAAACCATCTCTCTCAGATCGCCGTTTGAGTCGCCTAAGAGAGCTCTCCGTACACCTTCAATTGATTTCACAAGCTTGATGGTTATAACTCAACATTAAGCTTGATGGCTATAAAAAGAAGCTCGATCATTCGTGAGAGAACAACTTAATGTCATGACTAATATGATCAATGAGTTAGCAAGGACTGGTCATACTCTTTTATAGACGAGCAATAAGTGCAGAAAGTCATGAGGTTATTAAATTGATCATAGGAGCACATGAAGGTAAATTTAATCCACAATGACAATGTTTGCACATCATAAATCTCTCAATTTCAAACCTGGAAGAACTGTAGAATTAAAATTCAATCCCAGCCGTCCCTTGCTTCTGCTACACTTCATCTGAGCCCTTAGTCCCTTTCGCTGTGGCAGCTTGGTTTGGCATACCTTCTGCGCGTGGGATGATGATGTGCTGTCTGTCTCCCATTGGTTTGTTGTCCCTCCTCCGCGTGGGAGGCTGATGACCTGGATGCATTTGTTCGGCTTCTGTGTTGCGATTTCTGTGTGGTTTTTCTGTTGCGTCTTCTGTTCCTGTGTTACCTTTTCACGTGCAGGATTGGCCTCCCCTCTTTTCTGGAAACTTATTCTTTCTTTCCTCTCCCCTCTTTTCTGCTTTTCGTCAATCGCGACAGTAAAATCCTACCTTTGCTGCTCTCCTGCTTCGCCTACCTCCCATCTCCGCCATAGCATCGCTTGGATTGGCCTCTGCATCACCTCAATCTTGTACGTATCAAGGTAGCTTCTGGTGATTTATGAGAGGTAACGGACTGTTTGACACAGTATGTCATATATGTAATGTGAGTCTAATAGTACAGGACAGTGGCCTTGCTGTTGGAGATGATCGAGGGCTTATGGCATGGCATATGTGATTGAAGTCGGGACTATTCGATCAATATCGTTGTATGCAGTATATCTAATAACTAATTAATTATAAGAGTTACATTATCAATTCATTAGTAATTAATACACCAACCTAATTTATATGAGAGAAACCTAGAAACCGTTGATAAATAGGATATTTTCAAAAAGTCTCAGTTAATTATTTGACGCATTTCAATAAGTATAATAATATTTATTTATGTTAAGATTCTCTATTATCAGGATCTAATTAAGGTGGGTTGAAATAAAACAAAGACTAATACTAGCTAGTATACTAATAACAAACTTTTGCTCGCTGTAACCGAATAAAGCAAATATATATACATTGTAAAATATCTCTCTATATATGGCCGTGTTTAGTGGTTGCTAAAAATTAGGTAGTTATGTTGGCCTATAAAACTAATAGTGTGCCTAGCTTCTTCTTACCTGATCAAAAGTAAAAGCGACATTCAACTTCTCATCAAAAGTAAAAGTGCCAATTACCTCATCAATTGTCTTGGTCTCCATGGCAAATTTCGCGAAACACACGCCGTTTCTGCTTACCGCGTGCAATCACAACGAGAAAGAAAAAAAATGTTTCACCCTGTATAGCATCTCTGATAAACTCCATCTCAAATTTGACGAACCGTTCCTACATGGAAAGGTTTTTATCGGCTCACAATATGGTTGGCTGACTGTTCTCGACCAACACAGTGAGCCTACCCTCCTCAACCCTTTGACAGGTGAGTTAATATCACTTCCTTCTGTCACTACATCGCCGCAAGTGCGCCCTCGCCACTCAGTCCATGGTAATATAATCTCGTACTTCTGTCGCAGCCAATACTATACAGAATGTCCATTCAAAGCTTGTGCAGTTGATGGCTATGATGTCACCTTCAAGAAAGTTTTACTCTCTTCCAATCCTTCAATATCTTCGAGCAACTTTTTTGCAGCAGCACTTGTTGGTGATGTACCACATCTAGTTATTTTGAGATCGGGAGAAAGTAGATGGAACCTCTTGCGCGAAAAAGAATGGTATCTGGACATCATGTTTCATCAAAATGGAAAGCTTATTTGCTTGACTCGTCAGGGAGCGATACACACGGTTGAATTAAAAGATGATAATTTTGTGATTACAGAGATGACAGCACCGTTTATTAATGACTTAAGTGATTTCAACATGTACCTTGCAGAAGATTCTGCTGGTAAAATTCTAATCATCTACAGAATATATGAATTTGAAACTGGACCAGAAACTTGTGAAGTAAAGGTATTCAGGCTCGAAGAAAGCAAGTGGGAACATGTAAAGAGTTTGGACGGACAAGCTCTTTTTGTAGGTACTAATGCGCCAATTTCAATTGCAAAAGAGGATATACGTGGAGAAATTAAGGCAGACACAATCTATTTTACGGAAGAGTGGTGGGATCTTGTGGGACGTGGTGACAACATCGAGTGGCCCCGCGATATTTGTTCGTACGACTTGATAAGCACCTCCATCAATCCAAGCTGCCCAGAAGAGCATCGGCAATGCACATGGCCCTCGCCTGTCTGGATTCATTTTCCCAACCATTCTTAACTGTTCCTCTCTGTTTTTGTAGAAAGATCAACTTGTATGCCAAAATGCTAATAAAATATGAATGACTTAAGTATACCAGAACCATATATTCATCTTCATGTATAGCATTTCAATTAACGTTCAAAATTTCTTTGGAATTTTTTTTATGTCCTATCGATTGTTAGTCAAAACAAAGAGAAAAGCTAAGATATATAGTACTATAGGAAAAATAGCGAAATTGTAATAATGTCCTAGCTATGTTGTATGTCCAATGTTTTTTTCTATGGACACAGTCCTTGTATATTATTTTTACATATGCTCTGGTTTTAACTTTTAAGCTCATCCTTAAATTCAATGTGATTTCCAATTCCTTGCTAGAATTGGCTGTTAACACGTGTATATGAAATATTTATTATGGTGTGAGTAGCAAGCACGCACCAGATTAATTGCCTGCATTCACTAGTTTAAGCTTTTGGTCTGGTGAATTGACTGCTATAAAAAAAAAATTGTTTCGGTATGTTTAATTTGCGGTAGCTAGGCTATCTTTATCCTTCTATAAATTAGAGCTTACTAATCTTATTTTATTGAAATCTATATTTTTATATTATTAATTAAAGTAATATTTATTAGAAAAATGCAAATTTACACAATTTGGGTCTACTATTTTATTAGTGCACTTAATAACATTTTAAGAATTTTTTTCAAAAAAAGTTTAAAAAAATTATAATCATCCCAACTAATATAAAGAAGAAGCATAAAGAAGTGATTGCGCAAATGTGTGTATTGAAGTCACATTTAATATGAGTCCAGTCCCAAAAGTTTGTGCTGTGTGTTAAACTCAATCCATCATTCAACAATTCAGAAAGATTCGAAAATAGTTTTGGGTGGAAAATGAAAAATATAATATTTAAAAAAGGTCCTGTTTAATTATTATATGCATATATATATCCTTAATTAATTAATTTGTACTGTATGTAAAAATTCTTTATTTATCAGGGTCCTAATTTGATGGGTTAAAAAAAAAAATCTATTTTAAGCTATCAAATGGAATGTATTTTGCACTATAATCTGAACGAAGTACATAAATAGTTCTTTGTAACTTGTAATTTTGATCTCCACATATTTAAATAGTTGCTATAAATTGAGTTCGATATAGTTATGCAAGACCTTTTTTCTGCTTTGGATCAATGAAGCGAGGCATTTAACCTTGTCAACAAAAACAAATCTTATCGCATTATACTTCCCAGTTTCTTTGTCGTAATGGCAAATATCGGAACACATGCACCTTCTCTGCTTACCGCATGCAATCATCATGATGAAGAAAACAGTGGTTTCAACTTATATATATAGCATATCTAATAAACTCCACCTTGAATTTGATCATCCATTCTTACACGAAAAGCTTTTCATCGGTTCGCAATACGGTTGGCTGACCGTGCTTGACCTACATTGTGAGCCAACCCTCTTCAACCCTTTGACAGGTGAGTCGATATCACTTCCTTCTATCACCACCCTGCCTAGAGTGCGCCCCAACCACTCAGTCAGCGCTGATATAGTTTCATACTTTTCTCGCACCACCTACCGTCCAGAATCTTTGTTCGAAGATTGTGTATTTGACGATTGCCTTAGAGAAGTCACCTTCAAAAAAGTTCTCATTTCTTCTAATCCTTCGACATTTTCTAGCAAGTTCTTTGCAGCAGCACTTGTTGGTTTTAATTCAAAGCTGGTGGTGTCTAGACCAGGAGAAAGTAGATGGAATTTCTTGCGAGAAGAAGAACGGTATATGGACATCATGTTTTGTCAAGACGGGAAACTCATTTGCTTGACCGACAAACAAGCAATACTCGAGGTAGAATTAAAAGATGATAATTTTGTGATTACAGAGATGGCAGCACCATTTGTTAAGGACAACACTGATTTCAGCACGTACCTCGCTGAAGATTGTTCTGGAAGAGTTCTCATAATAATTAGGAGATTTTTACAACTAGACCAGAAACTAATGATGTAAAGGTAATCAGACTTATTGGTGGCAGCAGAAAAGAAAACAAATGGGAGAGTGTAAAAAGTTTGGATGGACAAACTATTTTTGTGGGTACTAATGCGCCAATTTCACTCTCAAAACAAGATGTATGTGGAGATATCAAGGAAGACACAATCTATTTTACCGATGAATGGTGGGGTCACATGGGAGGTGATGAGGCAAGGAGATCTCCCCGCGACATTTGTGCCTACAACCTGATAAGTAACTCCATCGAGCCATGCTGCCCATATGATCATAAGCAATGCACATGGCCAATGCCAGTCTGGGTTCATTTGTTAAATCCAAAGTAACTGTACGGTAGATAATGCTAATTGATGTATTGCCTCCTTAATTTGTGTTTGAAGATTATCCACCTTTATATATGTATCGCAGTTCACCCCATGTCCAATATTTGTTTAAAATTTTGACTTCCTATGAGTGGTCAGTCAAACAGTAAAAAAGTTTAGGAATATTATAGGAAAAGTAGCTAGAGAACTTGTAATGTAAGGATCCTAACAGTAGTATGTATCCAGTGCTTTAATTTGGTGTTTCTTTATGGACACGTGAATATGAAAGATTTATTATTTATGTTGCGGCGCACCATACCATGCATGCCTGAATGCATATCAAAACTCTTTGGTGTGGTGTATCAACCGATATAATATATATATATATATATATATAGAGAGAGAGAGAGAGAGAGGGAGAGAGAGAGAGAGAAAACCTATTGTGCATACTAATGTACAGAAGTTTCGGTGCATACTGATCCGAACTCTTGGATCTGCTTCAAAATGACCGATCCAAACCATCCAATATGATCTCCCTATTGAAATCTCCTTGCCGACCAAATTTTACATTTTTCGATATTTTTAAGTATTTTTTTCGAATTTTTAAAAACAGCTATTTTTGAACGGTTCAGAAAAAATTAGATTAGCGATTTTTGAAAATTTGAAAAAAATACTTAAAAATTTCGAAAAAATATAAAATTTGGTCGGTAAGGAGATTATAACAAGGAAATAATATTGGACGGTTTGGATCGGTCATTTTGAAGCAGATCCAAGAATTCGGATCAGTATGCACCGAAGCTTCCGTACATTAGTATGCACGATATGTTCTCTCTCTCTCTCTCTCTATATATATATATATATATATTTGATGTTTTCATATTACCGTAGCTCTAGGCTATTAAATAAGTTATATCTTAGTTATTAATCTTCTTTTATCTAAATACTAACTCATTTTGGCATAATCGTCTGAGAAGTTCCCACTATTATCTGTTATTCAGAACTGCAAAATTTTGCAGTTTAAACTGGAACAGTTTCAGTTTCATTTATAATAGAAAATAATACAATTGAATTGAACTGATATATATGTAACTAGGTAAATAGTAGTGCATCAATGAGCCCCCAATATTATAGCATCAGTGTTGAGGTCACAAAGTATATATCAGTAAGAACATCTCAGATTTTACTGGTACAAGATGGCTAGCATGGGTCCCAAGTCCCAACATGGGTCCAGTATCAGATGAAAGAGAGTAATGAGGATATAGGGTATATTGTTAATGGGGGGAAAAAAAAAAGAACATAAATGAGAGCATAACCATAGTATAAATTAAATTAACAATTCTAGTAAAAAGAATGGAGAAATTGTGCACGAAATATTAGAGCTAAGCTAAGACTTAAGAGTGGTTAGAGAAGAAGAACACTGGACCAGAGTCTTTGATTTATGCAGGCCGACAATACCAGGGATGCAGTCCACTGGGCCGAGAATGTTTTCTCCAGATTATCTTCTAAACTGGCCATTCTTTATTTGCTTATCTTATATATATCCTTATTAGCCTTCTATTTGTTTCTTTCTTTTTCAGGATCCAATGAATCTCTCTAGCAAGATGAGAAGGAAAAGTAGGGAGAGCAAAAGTAAAGGGCATTTTAGTTTTAGATATTGTAAATTGAATTTTTTGAATTATTATATCATTTAAATTAGTCAAAAGAGTAAATAGAAACATTAAAGATGATTTGAGGGATATATGGCTAATATTAAAGAATAGGAGGGCATATGATTAATTAGAGAAAAATTGAAGGGCATACGGCTGATTTTGCCTAAAAACTATTAGTTCACCTCAAAATTTACCAATACATATTAAAATATTGTTACACCTTTAGAATTTATAGTAATAAATTTAATTTAAATATTTAAAACAAATGTCTGGCAAAATGATGCAGAAAGCATTGAAAAGAAAAAAAAATAATAAATAAAGCTTCCCAGAATATTAGAGAAAGTTTTAATATCTGTTATGTTATACCAATACCAATTTATTTATGGTTTAAAAAGTCAGACGTGTCACAAACACACAGCGCAATTGCCCAAAAGGCCGAAGCACAGAAGCGGCGAGCTAACTCTAATTAATCGTCTGCGTGCAGTGTGCGCTGCGCGTGAGAGAGGAGAGAGAGAGAGAGCAGCGAATTTAAAAGGCACAACACAAGCGAAGAAAGAAAAGGAAGGGGGCCAGAGAGATGGAAGAAATTACGGTTCGACCATGTACCCATCATCATCGTCATCATAGCCATCCATCATCCTTGTGTTCTCCTTCCTCTAACTCTTACTCTTACTCTTACTCTTGTCTAGAATCCGACTCCATCTCAAAACCCGTCTCTCTTTCCTTTTTATCCCTTAACCCTAACCCTAGTTCCTTTCCCTTCTCTCCTTCGTCGATCGATCGACCTTCTCCTGCGCGTTCACCTCCCTTGTTCCGTCTCCTCCGACTTCGTACTGAAGGTTTCGCCATTGCGACAAGCTACCACTTGGTAAGTTTCCTCGCTTCAATGTGAATCCTTTTGGCTTCTCCAACTCGGTTTAGGTTTTTGTTTGATGGGTTTAATTCTATCCTGGATTTTGTTCTGGCTGTTATGTTATTTCTAACAAGAGCAACCCTGATTTCTCTTCGTTTTATTGCATAGAGAAGAAAGTATAAATTGCTTCTAATTATTTTTTGTCTTTTATCTATGCTCTAAACCAAGCCTTAACCAATTTACTGACCTGTTGTCTTGTCAAATTTTTTGTAGACTCGATTTAATGGAGGGCCTGACAGGTTTCCGGTCCTCCTCCTGCAATGCAATATCCAGGAAGCCTCGCAGCGCAGCCTCAAGGAGGCCTAGATCCACCGAAACCCTAACCGCTACACCTCATATTGAATCGATCTCTTCATCTCCTCAATATGACACTACAAATTTCTCAGAAGGTTACAAGAGAAAAGAGCTTTACTTAAATAACCTCTCTACTTCTAAGAAGAACAAAAGGGAGGAGAGAGGCAGAACTGGAAATGCATCAGGTTCAGGCAGATCAACTGAAGGGGCTCTGGCACCTGCTAATTGGCGGGGTGCGGCCCAGCAAGATGACTATGCAGCGCTGGGTTCGTCAGCCGAGAATAAGTTGAGAAAGGTGAAGTTGAAGGTTGGTGGTGTCACACGCACCATACATGCCAAAACTGATATTGAGAGTGGTGAAGGATCTGCCAACAGAAACAAAGCTAAGGTTTGACACTTTTAAACTGACATTATATGATTATTATACAGTACATTGGTAGTTGTAAAATACACGATCATGCTGACATTTTGCCTTTTTGGTTAGCCTCTTTGGTACATGGTTTTATGATATTATCTTGCTAATTCAACAAACTGAGACCTACAAGTCTTATTTCTGGTGTGGTCTGTTGCTACTAGTATTTACTGTACTGTTTAATAGTATGCTGGTAGCAGTCTTGTGATGACTTGAATTGTTGAATAACTGATAATCTAGCTGGCACTTTAAGACGGTTTTGCTGCTTATGGTACTGCACTTTACTAACATAGTTTGCCTTTTCTGAGACTTGAATGTTGCATAGATTTTTCTCTTACACTAATCACAAACCATAAACTTTTTCAGAGAGAATATTGGTTTTCTAATACTGGAAAGGGCGACACACCTGAAAAATACCATACTGGATCGTCATCAGAGCCAGTGCGAAAGAGCCGACGGGTACCAAAGAGGCGGTCCTTGGACGACGACATTGACCAGGACCATGAGGTGCGGTATCTCGAGAAAGTTAGGGTTTCTAGAGCCGGGCCACCTCCGACAACGGAGTTTGAGGATGCAGCAGATGAGGTTTCAAAGAAGCACAAGGTCTCGAAAGTAACTAATAGTAACAATAATAATGTTAATAACAAAAGTGGTAACAGGACCTCAAATTATGAAGTGGATGAGGATTTTGTGGTGTCACGGTTGGGCAGGGATAACAATAATCGCAAGAAACACAAGGAACTTGATGGTGGTTCCCTTGAGGGTGAAGAAGCTGGTTCTGATGGTTGTCTCGATGCAAAACTGACATCACGCCAGAGGGCCATGCAAGGAAAGGGAGGGAATGGAGATTCATTGATTGAGTTTCCAAATGGATTACCTCCAGCCCCTTCTAGAAGTAAGTGTGCCTCTTTGGCTTCATTTTTGTCGGAGTGTTTCAAGTTTTCTATAGAAATTACTGTGGGTTTTTCCCGTTGTTAGTAGGATTCTGTTGAACTATATGAAGTGTCATGCTTTGCAAGTACCATTGTATATAACCCTTGTCAATTGTGCTCATATTGTCCAATCCTAAAAATTTCAGACTAATATTTCTTGCGTAGAGCGGATACTTTGTAAACCACAGTCTTATTAACTATATACTGCTTTTGATGCTTTCCCAACCAGTCCTTGTTTTTGTTGCTTGGGTGGTTTGGAAATTCCACACATATTGCTGGGCTAATGTTTCTATTGCCAAACAAAAAAGAGAAAGAAAAAAATAACTAAGATAAAAGTTGTTGACTGCTTATGTCTCAGTTCAGCCGGTTAGCTTATGTCATGTTAGTCATTATTCATGGGTCAGCCATTACCCTTATTTCTAACTAATGTCACTACCCTTGTTATCTTCTTTGATTTTCGATGGCCCTCTAAGATATTTAGTTAAAAGAGTATATCCAACATACTGAATGCGAAATATTTCTGTGGGAATTGATCTGCAACTCTCTCTCTTCCTCTAGTGGAGTTTGTGCTTGTTTATTACTCAACCTTTTGCTTTTTTTTAGCTTGCTTTAGGAAATTGAGAGATCTCTAGTCCCAAGAAACTCCAAATCGTGTTGAATATGCTTTATCAGCGCTGTACTGAGTTTCAAAGTGTGCATGTAAGATTTATGAAAGTTTAATTAAAAGTAGTGATGCTTACTTGCATGTAACTTGAATTGCAGAGCAAAAGGAGAAACTCTCAGAAGTGGAGATACAAGCTAAAAAGGCAGAGGCAGCTCAGAGGCGTAAGATGCAAGTAGAGAAAGCTGCAAAAGAAGCTGAGGTTCGTCATCTTCTTTGACAGTCTTCTTTTAGTAGAGTTGTCATTAAATTTTAAGCTTTGGTTTAACTTTCTTGTAAATTAATAGGCTGAGGCAATTAGGAAGATTTTAGGTCTTGATTCTGACAAGAAAAAGGAAGAGAAGAAACAGAAAGAGCGTGAAGAGAAAGTAAGTATCAATATATGTGATTTTATCTCCTGTCTTTTTTTTTTGGGAAATCTGAAGGAGCAACTTTGAGTTCCTTTGATAGATTTCAAAAGAAAAAGAAGAAACAGATATCTTAATGGATCGCGTTGGGGATAATAATTAAATTTTCTTTCCTTTCATTCACTCTTGATAGGAGAAAGCGGCGAAGTCACAGATATCAGCATCTAACACTATCAAATGGGTGATGGGACCCACAGGCACAGTTGTTACGTTCCCTGACGAGGTGGGGCTGCCAAGTATATTAAACTCCAAGACATCTAGGTAAGATAACAACATTGAAGTATCATTTCAAATTTGATGTTACTTTTATTTTCTTGTTTGTAGAACATTTTACAAATGTCAATTAAATACAAGCCCTGCTTAAGTGTAAGGCCTGCAAATCGCTTGTATACCTGCATATTTGTCTGACATAGCACTAAAGAACTTAAAAAGTTAAAACTGATTAACATGAGAGTCAGGTTAATTTTTAGGAAAAAGAGGTTTTACATGGAAGGGAATATTCTGATAATGAAGTAAGGTATGTTCAAGGTTTTTTGCATTGCTGCTTTAAGAGACCTTCCTGAGGTTTTGCAGGGGATGTGTAGGAATATATTTCTTAGAAAGACAGTAAATTAAAGGGAGATTTATTTTGGCCCCTCAAGTATTGCATTTCATTCAATTAATCAAGCCCTTGATTATTTTCTTGTTTCAATTAATCTCATAAACTTTCAGAATTAGTTAGATCTAGTCCTTTATGGTTATTTGATTACATTAAGTTAACATTAGAATTGTGACTTATCTGAGCAGTATAAGGTATAAGTTATTAGATTAGATCCTAATAAAAAATTATATGGTTATCAGTTAACATAAAAATAACTAATTAATGAGTTTTATTGGATCTTTTATGGGACGATTGAACCAAAGAAATTAAGGGACCTAATTGAACTAGATGCATTTGTTGAGTGGCTGAAATCAAACTTGTGTAAATTTAAAAAGGGTGTGTGTTTTGCTAGAAATGTGGCTACCATCATAGCTGCCAGGTGTATAGGTTAACTGATGCACATGATCTATGGGATGAATATGGGAATGCGTATTGTAGGTAAATCTGGGACAAAATTAGCATCTGAACATGGCTTTAAATTTAAATATGTCAATTCAGGGATAAATCTGTATTGTCTATGGTGCGAATCTCCTTGTATGAAGATGTAAACTTGGAAAGGGGTAACTCTATAAAAGTAAACTGAAAAGAAATACAAATGTAGCAACTGGGGACAAACAAATGCTGAATAGCGATAAACGTGCATGCTTTATGAGGTAAATATGACATTGCTTAGGTTAATCTGGTACTGATGGTATTGTAGCAACATTTTTCATTACAATAGAATAATATATGAATATAGTAAATATTGGAAAGAAAATATGTTTTTTTTAACATGTATTATTTTTGTTTTTCTTGGTTTAGCTACCCTCCACCGAGAGAGAAGTGTGCTGGTCCTTCTTGCACCAACCCATACAAGTACCGTGACTCGAAGTCTAACCTACCTTTGTGTAGCCTTCTGTGTTACAAGGCTGTCCAAGGAAGTACTAATGTTAACACACTGACATGTTGACAACAAAAATAGCAGGACGACCTTGCTTCCCTTGCTTTTTCTGGCAAATTGATTAGCTCATTTTATTTTTTTTGGGGGTTAACTTTTGCTGTTTGTTCTTCTTATTATTTTCTTCTCTTTTTGGTACCTAGGTACAAAATGATGCTAAGTTAACTAAGGGTTTTCTTATGGAGCTTCTGAGTAAAGTAATGCTGATGGTTACATTTTAGAATCACTTTTCTTATGGAGCTTCCGAGACGTGTTCCCTCTTTTCATTTTATGGCCCTGATTAGAATCACTTTTCTTTTCACGTGGGATTTGATTTGATTAGAAATTTTTTTATCCAAGTAAGTGGATTTGGTCATTTTATTGGAATTTATGTTATTAGACCCAATGAAATCATGAGAAATCAATTCTAATCAAATGAAATTCCATATGAAAATTATTTAATCAGAAATTTAGTGTTTTGGTTAAGTTTGAAAAATCATTTTAAAAATTAAAGTTTTTACTCTATATCAAATTGATCATAAAATTTAATATTCTTGTTATGATGTTTACTGTCAAATATATATAAATGTTTTTTTTAATTGATGATCGTAAACATTGATAATAATATCGGTTTAATCAGTATTTAATTTCGTGGACAATTAAGTTAGCTTTTTTTTTTAACGTTATTCGTTTTTTGTGCAATTACATCAGCACGCGTAGTTATATGCATAAAATTGATCCTTTAACATTTCGAAATATTATTTTTTTCGATAAGTGTTAAATTAGCGCCAATTTGGTACAATTAAGATTCCTAAAGATCAATTGATAAATTTTTATACTTAAATATTAAAATAGTAAACGGATGATATGTAAAAAGTGTTAATTTAATAGGGAAAAAAAATTTGCACAATGTCCCCCATTTCTACTTAAATCGCCGCGAAAAGAAAATGTGCTCGAGTTAAAAGAAGGTTCAATAATGTATTACATAGAAGAATCGGCATAGAGCACCCAGATATGGGAGTGGATATGCCATTATTCACATTTCTACACGCTTAGCTATCGAGTAAAGCTGATGGAATCAATCAAACAGGAAAAAAAAACACAGGATGAAATAAAATAAATATCCAATGATCAAAGCACTTTTAACCAAAACATATCCTTATTGCATTACATCCCTTGATTCTGGTAAAAACTGACGTGAGACAACTCACGGGCTCCTTTAAAAAAGAGGACAACTCATTGCACAGGCCATGAGATAATGCAGCCTTGGCAATGGCAAGACAGATGCTGTTCAATTTCATGAGCTTGGTGTCAAAATCACCCATCAAGGATTCAACTTCAAAATCATCAAACCCGTTCTAGCATGTATCATAATCGGTACCAACTGTACTAAGGATCGCCTTGTCATTTGCTTGGAGCAGTATCGACATGGTCGAGGCTGCACTTGGCATCACCGTATGAATCCAAACAGTAATTGAGAGCTTGCACGGCCAACTTTTCGGTCTTCGGGTCGGCGACGTACTTCTTGGCAGTATTGATAGCAGCATCAGTCTGCACCCTTAGGGCTTACATGGCCAGCTTCAGCACACCGGCTGCAAAGTGCCGACAACAGGTTTAATCGAGTTTAAGCCCAAGTCAGGTTCACTGGTTTTCGCAAAATGTGACTTGATGACTGCTATCATTGGAAACTTTTTTGTTCAATTTGATTCCGCTTATTAGAGGCGCTGGAGAATAGTCACATTGACGATTGCCAATATGGGTACCAACTGCCAAGTACCAACAAACAAGAGAGCTATTACAAGCTGAGAATAGGAATAAAAAATTTCGATTTGCGTGCTTATTCTTATTCTTGTGCAACCCAAATAACATAAAAATAAGGAATAAGGACCCTTATTCCTATACCAACAAAACCATGGTATAAGAATAAGGAATAAGGATAAGCACGCAAATCGAAATTCTTTATTCCTATTCTCTATTCCCGGCTTATTCCGTTGCATCCAAACACACCCGTAAAGAAAAAGAATAGGTCTCCACAAAATAAAACGTAGAACATTATAGTCTTCATGTTATGTACCATTTTACCACAAGATGCGTCGTTCCATGGATATATTTGGACCGCAGCTTTGGGCCAGATACGTCGTCGCATGGATATCAAATATTTGGATCGGTTTTGGGCCAGAAACGCCGTTCCAGTCCAGGATAGATCAAGTCCGTCCATTTTCTATCCGCAACTAACGAGAGGATGTGATCCTTCTTAGATTTCTATTTTCTAATCCTTCCCTTGCTGCGTTTCCCATGGCTCAGTCAGTGTCAGCTCCAAGAAAACGCCCAGGAGAGAACTAGTAGGTGCGAAATCTGTACGAATCGGCCACAATCTCTCCCTCTTTCGGTTCAATTGAGCACTCCCGAGTTGTGGTATCTCTCTCTCTCTCTCTATCTGTCTCACCTTACCACTTACAACAACTGTGTCTTTACCTCTTGTCCTAGAATTTAATCGAGTCTTTTCTTCTTTCTTTTTGGAGCGTTTCAGAACTGGGTCATGCACATGCTGACAAAGTGCTTGTGGAAATGATCTTTGGAGGATGGGTTCAAGGATGGGGAACACCAGATGTCCATATAGAGGCTTGCTGTCACTTGCTTATTCAGGTGCGTTACTTTACTTGTATCAACTTGAGGTTTAAGGTATTACCTAAACTTAATAGGTAAGGTGAAATCTTATATGATATTCGATTGAGTGGGCGTATTCAGCTGATTTATAACTGTTTTTAAGTTCATGCTCTTCTAGAAGATGACAAGATTGGATAATTACACTATTGTTGACAATCAATGTTTATGAATGCAGTAATGGAAAATTGACGGGCAGATTAGCACTTCAAGGGTCCAGATTGGAAACCACATAAGTTTAAGATGGTGGATGCATTGCCTCTTGCCCCCTTTGCTTCGCTGTTGCCTTCAGCTTCTCAATCCCAATCCTCACTGGCTTTCCGTCATAGAGTCTGCCATGTCCGCTACGCTGTCCCTCAATCCAAATCTGATTTCCCAGAAAACCGTCACAGAATCGCCAAGAAACCAAAACCACAGCCCACTACAACTAATTTCCCTAGTAACAGCAATCTTAGGAAGAAGGAAAGAAACCAACACCTGAAGGGGGACATTGTTTCTACCCAAGAGGTAATTAACAAGTTTCACCACTTGGTTTTGCAGAACACTCCAACATCCATCTATCACTTCAATCAGCTCCTGACAGACTTAGTACGCACCAAAACCTCAAGAATTCACCCCGATATCTTTTCCCTCTACAATTACTTACAAATTATAGGAGTTACTCCTGATAAATATACCTACGGTTACATGATCCAGATCTCTGCCAAAATGAATCGCCTCGACCTGGCTTTTGTTTTTCTCGGACAACTTCTGAAAGAGGGTCACAGACCTGATGCGGTTATCTTCAGTCCTATACTCAAGTGCCTTTGTTCTGAGAAAAGGATTGGTGAGGCGGCAGCCATGGTGCTTGGCAAAATGCCAAAGCTGGGATCTGTGCCCAATGTTGTCTCATATAGCATTCTTATCAAGGGGCTTTGCTCTAATGCCAAGGCTGGTTTTGCCCTTCAATTGCTTTTTAAAATGATTAAAACTAGTGGTGTGTGTGAACCTAATGTGATCTCCTATAGTATGGTTATTGATGGACTCTGTAAGGAGGGTGGAGTTACTAGGGCATTTGGGTTGTATAAACAGATGTATTCTTTGGGAGTTTGGCCTAATACTGTGACATACAACACATTGATCAATGCTCTCTGCAAAAAGGGTACATTGCACAAGGCAAAGGAATTGCTGCATACCATGATTTCCAAAGGGCACGAGCCTAATGTTGTGACGTACAACACGTTGATTAATGGGCTGTGCAAGAGCGGTGAAATGGAGAAGGCAAAGGAATTGCTGCATACCATGATTTCTAAAGGGCACGAGCCTAATGTTGTGACGTACACCACTTTAATTGATGGATTGTACAAGAGTGGTGAAATTGAGAAGGCAAAGGAAATATTGCATACCATGCTTTCTAAAGGGCAGGAGCCTAATGTTGTGACGTACACCATTTTAATTAATGGGCTGTGCAAGAGCGGTGAAATTGAGAAGGCAAAGGAATTTCTGCATACCATGCTTTCTAAAGGGCACGAACCTAATGTTGTGACGTACACTATTTTGATTGATGGGCTGTGCAAGAGGGGTGAAATGGAGAAGGCAAAGGAATTGCTGCATACCATGATTTCTAAAGGGCCCGAACCTAATGTTGTGACGTACAACACTTTGATTGATGGACTGTGCAAGAGCGGTGAAATTGAGAAGGCAAAGGAATTGCTGCATACCATGATTTCTAAAGGACATGAGGCTGATGTTGTGACGTACAACACTTTGATCGATGGGTTGTGCAAGAGCGGTGAAATGGAGAAGGCAAATGAATTGCTGCATACCATGATTTCTAAAGGGCATGAGGCTAATGTTGTGACGTACAGTACTTTGATTAATGGGTTGTGCAATAGGGGTGAAATTGAAAAAGCAATGGAATTGCTGAATATCATGATTTCTAAAGGGCACGAGCCTGATGTTGTGACATACACCACTTTGATTGATGGGCTGTGCAAGAGTGTTGAAATGGAGAAGGTAAAGGAATTGCTGCATACCATGATTTCTAAAGGGCACGAGCCTAATGTTGTGACGTACAACACTTTGATTGATGGACTGTGCAAGAGCGGTGAAATTGAGAAGGCAAAGGAATTGCTGCATACCATGATTTCTAAAGGGCACGAGCCTGATGTTGTGACATACACCACTTTGATTGATCGACTGTGCAAGAGTGGTGAAATGGAGAAGGCAAAGGAATTGCTGCATACCATGATTTCTAAAGGGCACGAGCCTAATGTTGTGACGTACACTACTTTGATTGATGGGCTGTGCAAGAGGGGTGAAATGGAGAGGGCAAAGGAATTGCTGCATACCATGATTTCTAAAGGGCACGAGCCTGATGTTGTGACGTACAACACTTTGATTGATGGGCTGTGCAAGAGTGGTGAAATGGAGAAGGCAAATGAATTGCTGCATACCATGATTTCTAAAGGGCACAAGCCTAATGTTGTGACCTACAACACTTTGATTGATAGGTTGTGCAAGAGTGGTGAAATGGAGAAGGCAAAGGAATTGTTGCATACCATGATTTCTAAAGGGCACGAGCCTGATGTTGTGACGTACAACACGTTGATTGATGGGCTGTGCAAGAGTGGTGAAATGGAGAAGGCAAATGAATTGTTGCATACCATGATTTCTAAAGGGCATGAGCCTAATATTGTGACATACAACACATTGATTAAGGCTCTCTGCGAAAAAGGTACATTGCACAAGGCAAAGGAATTGCTGCATACCATGATTTCTAAAGGGCACAAGCCTGATGTTGTGACGTACAACACGTTGATTAATGGGCTGTGCAAGAGTGGTGAAATGGGGAAGGCAAAGGAATTGCTGCATACCATGATTTCTAAAGGGCACAAGCCTAATGTTGTGACGTACACCACTTTGATTGATAGGTTGTGCAAGAATGGTGAAATGGAGAAGGCAAAGGAATTGCTGCATACCATGATTTCTAAAGGGCACGAGCCTGATGTTGTGACGTACAACAGTTTGATTGATGGGCTGTGCAAGAGTGGTGAAATGGAGAAGACAAAGGAATTGTTGCATACCATGATTTCTAAAGGACACGAGCCTAATGTTGTGACGTACAACACTTTGATTGATGGGCTATGCAAGAGCGGTGCAATTGAGAAGGCAAAGGAAGTGCTGCATACCATGATTTCTAAAGGTCCCGAGACTGATGTTGTGACGTACAACATTTTGATTGATGGACTGTGCAGGAGTGGTGAAATTCAAGAGGCAAATGAATTGCTGCATGCCATGATTTCTAAAGGATACGAGCCTGATGTTGTGACGTACACGTCTTTGATTGTTGGGTTGTACAATAGCGGTGAAATTGAGAAGGCAAAGGAAATGTTGCATATCTTGATTTCTAAGGGGCACGAGCCTGATGTTGAGATATACAACACTTTGATTGATGGGCCGCGCAAGAGTGGCACGTGAGATTTTTTGCAAGTGTTTTAAATAGTAGGGATCGTTAAACCTATTGTGTAACGCTAAACTTGCAGTGTACTAGTGATAGTTGATAATGGAATGATCGCCGCGAAAAGAAAAACATTTTTGAGTTAAAAAAAGGTTCAATAATATATTACTCAGAAGAATCGGTAAAGAGCACCAAGATATTGTAGTGGATATGTCATTGTTCACACTGTTATACTCTCAGCTATTGAGTAAAGCTGATGGAATCAATCAAAAAGAAAAACACACAGGATGAAATTAATTTGATGGTTACCAAGATGAAAGGAAAAAAAAAAAAGGGGTTAATTAATTCACAACAGAGATACTTTCGGTTAAAGAAAAAAGATAAAATAATTCAAATAATTCTCGATTCACACAACTCTTTGAATCCTAGATATCAATTGGGCTATAGATTATGTAAGTACAAAATAAGAAAATATATCATGTCCGAATATTGATGAAAAAAAATAAATATCCAAATATCAAAGCTCTTTAAACCAAAATAAATCTTCATTGCATTACATCCCCTGATTCTGGTTAGAACCGACATGAGACAACTCACCGGCTCCTTCTAAAAAGAGGATACGACTCACCTCACACAGCTCTGTCTCAATCCATGAGATTTGCAGCCTTGGCAATGACAAAGCAGATGCTGTTCAATTTCATGAGCTTGGTGTCAAAATCACCCATCAAGGACTCAATTTCAAAATCATCAAAAGGCAGAGGCAGCTCAGAGGCATAAGATGCAAGTAGAGAAGGCTGCAAAAGATTCGTCTTCTTCTTTGATGGTCTTCTTTTAGTAGAGTTGTCATTAAATTTTAAGCTTTGGTGTAACTTTCTTGTAAATGGATAGGCTGAGGCAATTAGGAAGATTTTAGGTCTTGATTCTGACAAGAAAAAGGAAGAGAAGAAACAAAAAGAGCGTGAAGAGAAAAAGGATCAAAATATGTGATTTTTATCTCCTGTCCTTTTTTTTTTTGGGAAATCTGAAGGAGCAACTTTGAGTTCCTTTGATAGATTTCAAAACAAAAAGAAGAAACGGACTTCTTAATGGATTCCATTGGGGATAATAATTAAATTTTCTTTCCTTTCATTCGCTCTTGATAGGAGAAAGTGGCGAAGTCACAGATATCAGCAACTAACACTATCAAATGGGTAATGGGACCTACAGGAACAGTTGTTACTTTCCCTGACAAGGTGGGATTGCCAAGTATATTAAGCTCCAAGACATCTAAGTAAGATAACAACATTGAAGTATTGAACGTTTCAAATTTGGCATTACTTATTTTTATTTTCATGTTTGTATTTCTCATTTTGCAAACAATTAAATACAAGCCCTGCTTAAGTGTAAGGCCTGCAAATCCCCTTGTATACCTGCATATTTGTATGACATAACCTTTTAAAACCCTAAAGAACTTAAAAAGTTAAAACTGATTAACATGAGAGTCATGTTAATTTTTAGGAAAAAGAGGTTTTACATGGAAGGGAATACTCTGGTAATAAAGTAAGGAATGCTCGAGATTTTTTGCATTGCTGCTTTAAGAGACCTTCCTGAGGTTTAGCAGGGGATGTGTAGGAATATATTTCTTAGAAAGACAGACTAAATTAAAGAGGAAGACTTATTTTAGCCCCTCAAGTATTGCATTTCATTCAATTAATCAAGCCCTTGATTATTTTCTTAGTTTAATTAATCTCATAAACTTTCAGAATTAGTTAGATCTGGTCCTTTATGGTTATTTGATTACATTAAGTTAACATTAGAATTGTGACTTCTCCGCGTAATATAAGGTCTTAAAAAAGTTATTAGAATCTAATAAAAAAAAAATATGGTTATCAGTTAACATAAAATAACTAATTAACGAGACTCATTGGATCTTTTATGGGACAATTGAACCAAAGAAATTCAGGGACCTAATTGAACTAGATGCATTTGTTGAGTGGCTGAAATCAAACTTGTGTAAATTTAAAAAGGGTATGTATATAGTGCTACATATGTGGCTACCAACATAGCTGCCAGGTATATAGGTTAACTGATGCACATTATTTATGGGATGAATATGAGAATGCTTGTAGGTTAATCTGGGAACAAAATTAGCATCTGAACAAGGCTTTAAATTTAAATATGTCAATTCAGGGAAAATCTGTAGTGTCTGAGGTGCGACTCTCCTTGTATGAAGAAGTAAACTTGAGAAGGGGTAAATCTATAAAAATAAACTGAAAAGAAATACAAATCTAGCAACTGTGGAAACAAATGATGAATAGCGATAAACTTGCATGCTTTATGAGGTAAATATGACTTTGCTTAGGGTAATCTGGTACTGATGGTATTGTATGAACATTTTCCATTACAATAGAATCATATGCTAATATGGTAAATATTGGAAAGAAAAGAAAAGATGTTTTTCTTAACATATTTTTTTTCTTTTTTTAGGTATCCTCCACCGAGAGAGAAGTGTGCTGGTCCTTGCACCAACTTATACAAGTACCGAGACTCCAAGTCCTGTTGGGAAACTTGTCACTCCATACATGGTACTTAGTGGGAGTTGAGCGAAACTTCATTCACAAGTTGTTTTGAAAGAAGTTTAATAGTACGCTCCTTCCAATGAGGACTCAACCATCTCACAAGTTGATGATGATTCGAGAAACTCATGGAATATATATGAGGAGTCAAGAACTCGTTCGACAAATCATTGTGGAAGTAGTTCATGAATCTCAAGTACCAATCCTACAAAAGATCAACGAGAGTTGATTGCCTAAACCGTTTGGTGCATTGGCTTCACGACATTCTCAAACTTAGCATATGAGAATCCGTTGATAAACAAGAAAACGATGGAACAATCCGATTCCACATATATGGTTCGAATTCATATGATCTTTGAATAAAATCCAAGTATAACAACAAGGTATAGACCTTGGTTAATATTCATGAAGGAGCAATCCATCAAGAACGTTTTGGTGCATAGGTTGTCACAACATTCTCGTACTTAGCATATGAGAATCCGTTGATAAACAAAGAAACGATGGAATGATCTGATTCCACATATATGTTTTGAATTCATATGATCTTTAAAGAGCAATCCATGTATAACAACAAGGTATAGACCTTAGTTGATGTTCATGAAGGAGCGATCCATCAAGAACGTTTAGATCTTAAAAAGGAAAGATCGACATGGATAACAAATCGACTATGTACAAAGCGCAGCTTCTCGCTTGTAGCTATGTCTAAGTCGATGGCTAGTTGACTACGTACAAAGCACAACTTCTTGCTTGTGGCTATGTATAAGTCAATAAAGATCATTTTAGCAATAGTTGTATTTCATATATGTCGATATATGGAAAAACACATAAAACCGCCTTCTTCGTATGAATGAAGGAAGATGTTGTGCATTTGACACAAATCGAGTTTTATGTATTGCTAAAACATACGCATGCTTCAAGGATCCATTAATGGATTAAAGCAAGTGTTGTGGAGATTGGAATAAAAGTTTTGACAATGAAGTCAAGGAGTTGAACTTCGTCAAAAGTATCTTGTATATACAAGATATTCAGTGGAAGCATAATTGTATTACTTGTATTGTTCAAGATAACAATTCATTAAATTGGGAATAACATTAAGAAAATGAATATTGTCGAGATCTCTTTGGAGAATGCTTTCTCAAATGAGAACTTGGGCGAAATCACCTGATCCTAGGAAACAAATCTATGAAGATAGATTATGATGGATGTTAGGTTTGAGCAAATATGCATATATTGACGAAGTGTTCTAGAAACACGAAAGTTACACTCCAATAAAAGATGTCCAACTGTACGTCACATGGCATGACTTGAGTGTTTAACTCGGTCTATTGCAACTCAATTCAAGAAAGTGCATGAAATAGTTCAAGCATTCTTTCATTATGAGTTTCATTTCGTACGCCATATTTATGCATATGCCCTAATATGTAGTATCCAAAGGATATGACAAACAGTTGTCAAATGGATAAAAGAGAGACACATTTGGACGATAATCAAGGATATCCTCGAGTACCTTATGAGAAAGAGTGATATAATGTTTCATCTCTTAAGATGAAAGAAATCTTGTGTAAGTTGTTACACTGATAAAAGTTTTTCAAAGGATTGATATAATCACGATTGAGCTATATATTTTGCTTAAAAGGTGGTGTTGTAAGTTTAGAAAGTGTTCTAAATGGAATATTACAACCGTTTCCGTCACCAAAGTAAAATACATAGCAACTTGCAAAGCAATAAAAGAAGTTTATTTTGGATCGAGTTCTTAGTCGAGCTATTATGGTTCTATGCATCTCGAACCACAACTTACTCCTAAAGAACCCAATGTTACATTGGAGATTCAAATATGATCTATAACGATATCACTTGATATCATATGATGATGATCAAGAATATATATATAGTAGTATATATATATATAGGGTCGAACAAATTTGGATAGGTTCGCGAACACAGTGAACACTCTAACTTGACCTCTACCTTGAGCAGTATACGAGATGCAATTATGCATCCATACGTGGTAGACGTATGAGTAACTAGCTTTAAGCGTATTATTTATTTTGAGGTCCGAGACATGTATATATGTAGATATATGACATCGTTCTCAATTCTTCGTTGGCTAAAGGTCATACTGATTGACTCTAGGGCAAGTGGGAGATTGTTGGAGTTATGTCCTAGAAGTCAATAATTTAATGACTTAAATATTAGTTTATGTTATGGATGATATTTTATCATCTGTTCCTAGGTTTATTATTGACAGATTATTCAGGTTGAGGATCTGAATTGTACTGTGGATCATTCTTTAGAATGACAATAATAAATCTAAACGGTCCATAAACTTGATAATTAACAAGGAACATTAATTATCATATAAGATTAGTATGCAAGTTAAGTGATGATTAAGTTCTACAAATCATAGGTAAAGAGTTACCAACTTAATTGCATATGTATATGTTATGGAACATAGTACAAGACTTGACCTAATGAAATAAACATATGGATTGTGTTATGTGTCATTGTTTATTTCGTTATGATTTTGGTTCTAAGTTTGAGATGTTTATCTTTTCCACATGAGGATAGGTTCTATAAATCTCGTCTACCGCTGATTTCCGTTAAGGGCTGCTATACGGACTTGATTTACGTTCTCTTGAATTGTGCGGGGAAAAGCTAATCATCAAGAAAACCGTATGTCCCTCATTAATTCACTTAGTGAGCGACGATATCTGTCTGGGCCCCTTGATGGAGTTGGATCGTATGCGCGCAACTAAACGATCAACTCTAGATCAAGAAACGTATAATCTGCAAGAATGACACATTCCTATCTTGGATTATACGATGATATCGTGAGACATAAGAATCAAAATAGAGAAATATTTTATTCTCTTATGCAGGATTTAAATATTGTAGCAGTACACTATTTATGCGAATTGGGAATCATAACGTGTTGCTAGATACCGCTTATGATTATTGGAATTAAATAGCGATTTAATTCCATGTCCAACTTAGCATAAATCCTCAAAGGGTCACACATAATAAGGTGTTTAACCATACGTGCATTATTTATTTATTTGCAACAATGAGTATTGCAAAATATGATAAGTTGATTAATTAATTAAATAACGTTATGGACCGTTATAATTAATTAAATCAAATGGATCATATAGAAATAAATTAATACATTGTCTAATCTCTAAATAATTATTATTATTAAGTTAATGATTATTTATAAACAACACACTTGATTTATTGGACTTTTATTTATTGGTAAATTAAATGTCCAATTAAATAGCAATTGAATGGGGCCTTTAATTAATAGAATTGAGGTCTAGATGAGATGAGCTAGTGGCCCATCAAGGCCCATAAAGAGGCCGGCCTTTAGAGGTGGTAGGTGGGATGGCACACCATGTAATTTGTGTGAACTTTGTGCTAGGGTTTGGAGGTTATATAAGGACCTATATGGAGGCTCCTTGTATGGCTCTCTTATTCCCTTTCCTAGCCGCCACCCCTCTCCCTCTCTTGGCCATGCGCCTCCCTCTCTCTTCCCCACACAATTGCTCATGTGTTGAGCTCTCTCTTCCACAAATTAATTGGTGATATTAATTGAAGAAAGGGGAAGTTTTGGGATTAGACTTGTTATTCTCATCGCTAGCACGATTCGAGAATAACTTGGTTAATACCTTAGTGGACTCGAGGCCAAACATGGAGGAGGCGAAGGAGAGCACCCCATCGATTCCCATGCCGTAGGATCGAGCTCCGCGAATACGATTTCGCGGGAGGTACAAATTCCACCCCTTATTCTCTTGTGTCGAATTGCTTAAAGTACTAGATCTCGTGTTGCTTCTGTTTTAATTGGATTAATTAAGTGTAATTAGTCTAAAATTAAAATTGAGCGATTTTCTAACAAGTCCAACCTACCTTTGTGCAGCCTTCTGTGTTACAAGGCTGTCCAAGGAAGTACTAATGTTAACACACTGACATGTTGCCAACAAAAACAGCAGGAGGACCTTGCATCCCTTGCTTCTGTGTTACAAGGCTGTCCAAGGAATGTTAACACGCTGATCCCCGATTACCAGTACATGCCTTTTTCAGTTTTCTTTTTATCTAAGTTCGTCATTATTTTCAAATGTTTTTTCCCCTTATCAAAGTAAACAAAATCAAAGCAATATAAACGACAAAATGTCAGCAAAGGATAATAGCATGTTTATATTTAAACGTCAGCAATTTTGGTCCTAAACTTAGACTCAATTATTGGCCTAGTCTCGCCCCTGGTATATAATTACTTACAAGAAGAAACCCAGCATGCTTAAAGTAATTTAAACCCAGCATGGTAATTAGTCTCGCGGTCTCGCCCCTAGCAATTGTTCGCCTAGTCTCGCCTATTTCTCTTGGTTTCCCTTAACTTCCTTTTCAATCATGCATTTCCCACAAGTTCTGAAATTCTACAAGATCTCTATACAATGATGATAAATAACCCATTACATGTTGCTTGTTGTTGGAGTAAATTTGTGGCATTCAGAAAAATATCCATCAAAATTCAATCTAATAAGCTAAGCATCTATCCTGACCGAAGGGCAAAAATTTGTTATAGCTTATAATCTTGTAATTTTCAGGGTATTCTTCTAATTCCATATGGCAATTATACAATCAATGCATGATTTCTTGTCAATTTTTTTATTTCTTATATGTTATTTTCATGAAGGACATGGAGGAACGTGAAGATGATTTTATATCTCGTTTGGGTATGGAATATGAAACATTAGATGAACTTGAAGACTTATAGTAAGGGCTTTGAAATATCTCAATTTTGGTACTTACACAAAATATCACTCGAAGGCCAAGTATTAATAATTTCTTTTTTTTTGCCGCAATATTCAAATTACACAACCATAAGCAAGTTGTTGTGCATCATTTTGGCCACATTTTATAAACAAGTTAGTTCAAAGAAATGATGAAAGAAATTATAGTAAGATATTGTTCAAAGAAGTGAACGGTGATATTTTGTAAAAATTATGGGCTTAATTGCATAAATGATATTTAGTGCTATTTTGTAAAAATGATATGAGTGATTTCAGTGGTACTGTACCAGTAAGGCAATCTAATGTGTACATGTAATGTGTAAAAAATGCAGAAAATCAGGTTCTAACTGTACAAATGCAGAAAATCAGTAAGGCTCCGTTTGGATGGCTTCTTCCCGGAATAAGGAATAAGGAGTAACCACTTTTTACCAATAAATTTATTTCTTACCATCCAAACTCTTCATAAAAGTTACACACTTTCCAATAAATTTATCCCTTCCCAATAAATTTCTTCCCTTCTTCCTTCTTCCTACCTTATTCCCACACCATCCAAACGGAACCTAAGGTAGTCTAATGTGTAGTTCTAATTGTGTTTGTGCTACGAGCTTTGGTGGGTCGTAGTTTATAAGGGGTATTAAGGGACTGGTTAGGTTCTGCCGTGATGAACAGAGAGATAGAAAAAAAAGAAAGATTAACAGAAGAATACTTTTATTAATTTCTGCTTAAAATCCTCATACAATACTAATACTCATTATATAGACTGTTTTTTAATATGGCAACAACTAGAAATATAACAACTATTGTACACTAAGGAAAGATGCATAAAAATAAGAAAAGATACATAATATCTAATAATTCTGATTTAATGAAAACTAGAATCTAAATTATAATCTATTATATTATTTCCTTAAAGGACCGGTAACATTTTCCCCCTCCATGAGAATCAGCTTGTCTGAAAAAATATTATTCAGATATTAACCAAGCGCTTCATTGGTAGTCAGCAATGATGAATTCTCATATTCATCATCGTTCATGACCTTTAGAAAGAATAGTCGCTTGCACTTATGGCCTTTTGTGTATTGCTCATCACAGTTGAAGCACAAGCAATTTTGTCGTCTCTCAGCCATCTCAATTGGATTGAGGCAGCGTAAAGAATGTTGATCAGGTCCTGATGGTGTAACTAGTGCCAACACTTCAGTAGAATTAGGAATTTCTCGTCCTAGTGGTTTGCCAAGTATGCCAGCATTTGTGGTGTTGTTATACCGGCGCTCAAAATCACGTGCTAAGCTCATGGCATGCTGTAAGTCGGTGGGACGGTGCAACTCGACATCAGTGCGCAAGGGATCATAGAGTCTAGCAGTAAAAATTTGCATCGGTTGGGCTGGTGTGATAGAATTCGCGCGACAAATTAGAGCACCAAATTGTTCTTGATATTCGCCAACACTACCGGTTTGGCGCAGGTGCATCAACTCTCCTAATGGGTTGCTACGAATTAGTGGACCAAACCTTATGTGACATAGCTCCTTAAATCGAGCCCATGGCAGCAAACCCTCATCTCGCTCCACCTGATAATACCACTGTTGTGCAATACCTATGAGATGATAGGAGGCGAGCCAAATCTTTTCTTCATCCATAGTACGCTGACCCGAAAAAATTGCTCACAGCGATTAAGCCAACCCAACGGATCGTCTTTGTCGTCAAAGGTTGGAAAATCTAATTTGTAATAACGGGGAACGCCTTGAATATCACGCGGTTTAGGGTGCTCCTCAGCCTTCGAATTAGGAGATTTCTCCAAAGACAGGAGGCGCCCTTCCTACAATTCGAGGCGGCGCAGTATGTCATTCTTACTCTGGAGGAGTTGCTGGTTGCTTTGGAGAAGATTTTGGAAGGCGGCTGCGAAGTCAAATGTGACTGGGGTTGTTTTATCCTTAGACATCGTGGCTGTCTCTGACACCAAATTGTTTCGAGCCTTGGTGGGTCGTAGGTTATAAGGGGTATTAAAGGACTGGTTAGGTTCTGCCGTGATGAACAGAGAGAATAGAAAGATTAAGAGAAGAATACTTTTATTAATTTCTGCTTAATATCCTCATACAATACTAATACTCATAATATAAAGTATTTTTTAATATGACAATAACTAGAAATATAACAACTATTGTAAACTAAGGAAAGATGCATAAAAATAAGAAAAGATACATAATATCAAATAATATCTAATAATTCTGATTTAATGGAAATTAAAATCTAAATTATAATCTATTATATTATTTCCTTAAAGGACCGGTAACAGTTCGTGCCTAATGTGTAGTTCTAATTTATCTCCCTTGAGGAGCTGGTATGTTTTAACGTTCTATGGGGTCATATATGACCGGTAAAAAAATGTGTTTGGATAAGTGAAATTGCTCTTTGTATGCGTAAATGATATTTTGATGTTTGACCTTTTTAATTGCGATTTTTTATTTAAGATATGGCACAAAACACCGCCAGCTTCATCAGCAAATACAATCTTCTTCCTATTTTGGTCACCATTTTTACAAGTTGGAGGTGCTAAAGCACCATTGCCAGCTGACTTCTGCCATTGAAAAAGATAATTTTTTATCTACTGAAAAAGGAGTTTCAATATCATTGAAAAACATTGTGGACCATCTCTAAGGCATAAGAAATTTACGTGTACCCTTGACGCTTGACAAAGATCAGATAAATCTTTCAACTAACTTAGCTTTCTTAGTGATTCAGTATGAAACAGTTGCAATACACAAATGATAACCGATAGCATACACATTAGTTCTCACATTTCTTGGTAAAACAAAAGAACTAAACAACAAAATACATCAACAAAGACACCAAAAATTTTATACATGATACTAGTTTTAACATAAAACTTGCAACCAAACCTAATACTTCACAGAGCTAGCTTATACTAGTTTGGTACCAGTTAGTCAATGTACCACTGGTACCACACACATTCTAAGCTATTATTTTAGCGCATCCCTTGGGTCTGCACATCAAGAAATTCAAACAAGTCTTGATGCCCTTAGTAGCTTTTGGATGATCTTTGTCTTCATCTGATGAAATAAAAGAAAAATAACAATTTGGCCATAATTAAACAAAGACTTCAAATACAGCTCAATCAATTATCATTATGCAATTATAAAAATACCAGTTCATTAAGGCTTCAAATACAGCTCCAATAACAAAATGGACGGATTTAATTGAACTTCACAGTTCATATAATCACTTAAGCAAAAAAAAATTTCCCAACCTCAGGTGCCATTACTGCAGAGCCCCCACCAGGTCATTACCAGTAAAGCTCTGTTTGATTTTTATTTGTGTTTGTTTTTTAGTTATCACTAGCTCGCTTTATCTTTAGTTTGGTACCAGTTAGTCAGACTAATACTAGTTAGCCATCAGCATAACCTCCATTCTTAGTATTCTGATGGTATTTTTTTGGATTCAAGTTTCATTTTATATATGGTCGAATGATTATTGAGGATTTATAAACTAAATAGAAACGGCTCACTTCAAAAATTCGGACAAAAAGTAAAAAAAGGATTTGCAAAATAAAGGACCAGATACCAATTTGAAGAAGGGGACGGATTAGGCTTCCGAAATTGTAATACAGAAAAGAGTATACGCGTATACTGCGTTTTTCTTTTTCTTTTTCTTTTTATTTTTAGGACGGAACTAGTGAGGATTGAGATCTGATCGTGCATTTTGATCGGACGGCTCAGTTTAGAAAACGACCAGTGGTCGTTTTTTGCAAACGACCAGAGGATCTTGATTGTATGTCATGGAGTTTCCGAGACATGTTCCCTCTTTTCATTATATGACCCTGATTACTGATTAGAATCACTTTTCTTTTCACGTGGGATTTAATTTGATTAGAAATTTTTTAATCAAAGTAAATGGATTTGGTTTCATTTGATTGGAATTTATGTAATTAGACCCAATGAAATCTTGAGAAATCAATTCTAATCAAATGAAATTCCATATAAAAATTATTTGATTAGAAATTTAGTGTTTTAGTTAAGTTTCAAAAATCATTTTTAAAATTAAAGTTCTTACTCTATATCGAATTGATCATACCATTTAATATTCATGTTAAATTGATGTTTACTGTCGTATATATATAAATATTTTTTATTAATTTATGATAACGTAAACATTGATAATAATATCGGTATTTAATTTCGTGGACAATTAAGTTAGATTTTTTTTGTAACGTTATTCGTTTCTTGTGCAATTACATCAGCACGTGTAGTTATAATGCATAAAATTGATCCTTTAACATTTCGAAATATTATTTTTTTCGATAAGTGTTAAATTAGCGCCAATTTGGTACAATTAAGATTCCTAAAGATCAATTGATAAATTTTATACTTAAATATTAAAATAATAAACGGATGATATGTAAAAAGTGTTAATTTAATAGGGGAAAAAAATTTGTACGATGTCCCCCATTTCTTCTACTTAAATCGCCGCGGAAAGAAAATGTGCTCGAGTTAAAAGAAGGTTCAATAATGTATTACTAGAAGAATCGGCATAGAGCACCCAGATATGGGAGTGGATATGCCATTATTCACATTGCTACACGCTTAGCTATCGAGTAAAGCTGATGGAATCAATCAAACAGGGAAAAAAACACAGGATGAAATAAAATAAATATCCAATGATCAAAGCACTTTTAACCAAAACATATCCTTATTGCATTACATCCCTTGATTCTGGTAAAAACTGACGTGCGACAACTCACGGGCTCCTTTAAAAAAGAGGACAACTCATTGCACAGGCCATGAGATAAATGCAGCCTTGGCAATGGCAAGACAGATGCTGTTCAATTTCATGAGCTTGGTGTCAAAATCACCCATCAAGGATTCAACTTCAAAATCATCAAACCCGTTCTAGCATGTATCATAATCGGTACCAATTGTACTAAGGATCGCCTTGTCATTTGCTTGGAGCAGTATCGACATGGTCGAGGCTGCACTTGGCATCACCGTATGAATCCAAACAGTAATTGAGAGCTTGCACGGCCAACTTTTCGGTCTTCGGGTCGGCGACGTACTTCTTGGCAGTATTGATAGCAGCATCAGTCTGCACCCTTAGGGCTTGCATGGCCAGCTTCAGCACACCGGCTGCAAAGTGCCGACAACAGGTTTAATCGAGTTTAAGCCCAAGTCAGGTTCACTGGTTTTCGCAAAATGTGACTTGATGACTGCTATCATTGGAAACTTTTTGTTCAATTTGATTCCGCTTATTAGAGGCGCTGGAGAATAGTCACATTGACGATTGCCAATATGGGTACCAACTGCCAAGTACCAACAAACTAGAGAGCTATTCCAAGCTGAATTCTGTAAAAGGAAATGAATAGGTAAAACTTAGGACATTATAGTCTTCATGTACCATTTTACCACAAGATGCGTCGTTCCATGGATATTTTTGGACCGCAGCTTTGGGCCAGATACGTCGTCGCATGGATATCAAATAGGGAATTACTTGTGACAATCAACACTTGTGCAATCAAGCAATCAACAGGGAGTCGCTCCCCTCGACTCACCCTTCCCTTCTTTTATCCTCTTTCGCTCCCCTCCTTCAGATCTCCACCACCTCACGTGAAAATCAACACAAAATCCGATTCAGATCTCCACCACCTCCTTCGCTCCCCTCTCCTCACGTCCGCCTCTCCTCTCCTCCGTCTCGCCTCCGCCTCCGCCTCTCCTCTCCTCCGTCTCGCCTCCGCCTCCGCCTCATCTCAGCCTCTCCTTCGCTTCTCCTCTCCTCCGCCTCAGCCTCTCCTTTCCTCCGCCTCGCATCCGCCTCCGCCTCACCTCAGTCTTTCTTCTCCTCTGCCTCTTGTCTCCTCCGCCTCTTGTCTCCTCCGCCTCACCTCCACCTCTGCCTCCCCTCACTGTACAACTTGGGAGTAACTAAATTGATATAAGAGATGATATTAATCAGTACATGGGAGTATCTAATATGTATAAGGAAGTAAATAACATTCATGCCTGATTCTGTTGTTTTTTTGGGAGTAACTAAATTACTATAAGAGAGGAAATTGATCAGTATAAGGGAGTAAATAATATAAACAATGGAGAAAATAATATTCATATATGATTCTGCTGTTGTTTTGGAGTAACTAAATAGCTATAAGGGAGTAAATAACTAGTATACAGGGAGTATCTAATATGTATGAGGGAGTAAATAATATTCAGAACTGATTGTACTGTAGTTTGGGAGTAACTAAATAGCTATAAGGGAGTAAATAAGTAATATTAAGGGAGTATTTAATATAACTAAGGGAGTAAATAATATTCATATATGATTCTGCTGTTGTTTAGGAGTAACTAAATAGCTATAAGGGAGTAAATAACTAGTATACAGAGAGTATCTAATATGTATGAGGGAGTAAATAATATTCAGAACTGATTGTACTGTAGTTTGGGAGTAACTAAATAGCTATAAAGGAGTAAATAAGTAGTATTAAGGGAGTATTTAATATAACTAAGGGAGTAAATAATATTCATATATGATTCTGCTGTTGTTTAGGAGTAACTAAATAGCTATAAGGGAGTAAATAACTAGTATACAGGGAGTATCTAATATGTATGGGGGAGTAAATAATATTCAGAACTAATTGTACTGTAGTTTGGGAGTAACTAAATAGCTATAAGGGAGTAAATAAGTAGTAGTAAGGAAGTATTTAATATAACTGAGGGAGTAACTAATATGTAATTTCTGATTCTGATAACAACAGGGCTGCGCGGCAGGGCTGGATGACGGCGACGGCAGGGCTGCGCGCCGGCGGCGAGATGGCGCTACGGCTGAGGGCGACGGCGACGGGATGGCGCGACGGCTGAGGGCGACCGAGACGGGATGGCGCGACGACTGAGGGCGATGGCGATGGGATGGCGTGACGGCGACGGGCGACGGCGATGGGAAGGCTGCGCGCCGGCGAGCGGTGAGAGAGAGGAGAGACGGAACAAAGGGGTGAAGCGGGGTGAGGCGGGGTGAGAGTGACGAGGGGTGAAGGGTGCGCGAATAGAGAGGAGCAAACGCGTTCGAACGCGTCTCACAGGGAGCGTGTTTCCATTTTCGGAAAGTAAATTTTGCCAAAAATAGTTCTGATTGTTTGATTGCCTTAGAGCTTGATTGCACTTATCAGCTCCGTATCAAATATTTGGACCGGTTTTGGGCCAGAAACGTCGTTCCAGTCCAGGATAGATCAAGTCCGTCCATTTTCTATCCGCAGCTAACGAGAGGATGTGATCCTTCTTAGATTTCTATTTTCTAATCCTTCCCTTGCTGCGTTTTCCATGGCTCAGTCAGTATCAGCTCTAAGGAAACGCCCAGGAGAGAACTAGTAGGTGCGAAATCTGTACGAATCGGCCACAATCTCTCCCTCTTTCGGTTCAATTGAGCACTCCCGAGTTGTGGTATCTCTCTCTCTCTCTCTATCTGTCTCACCTTACCACTTACAACAACTGTGTCTTTACCTCTTGTCCTAGAATTTAATCGAGTCTTTTCTTCTTTCTTTTTGGAGCGTTTCAGAACTGGGTCATGCACATGCTGACAAAGTGCTTGTGGAAATGATCTTTGGAAGATGGGTTCAAGGATGGGGAACACCAGATGTCCATATAGAGGCTTGCTGTCACTTGCTTATTCAGGTGCGTTACTTTACTTGTATCAACTTGAGGTTTAAGGTATTACCTAAACTTAATAGGTAAGGTGAAATCTTATATGATATTCGATTGAGTGGGCGTATTCAGCTGATTTATAACTGTTTTTAAGTTCATGCTCTTCTAGAAGATGACAAGATTGGATAATTACACTATTGTTGACAATCAATGTTTATGAATGCAGTAATGGAAAATTGACGGGCAGATTAGCACTTCAAGGGTCCAGATTGGAAACCACATAAGTTTAAGATGGTGGATGCATTGCCTCTTGCCCCCTTTGCTTCGCTGTTGCCTTCAGCTTCTCAATCCCAATCCTCACTGGCTTTCCGTCATAGAGTCTGCCATGTCCGCTACGCTGTCCCTCAATCCAAATCTGATTTCCCAGAAAACCGTCACAGAATCGCCAAGAAACCAAAACCACAGCCCACTACAACTAATTTCCCTAGTAACAGCAATCTTAGGAAGAAGGAAAGAAACCAACACCTGAAGGGGGACATTGTTTCTACCCAAGAGGTAATTAACAAGTTTCACCACTTGGTTTTGCAGAACACTCCAACATCCATCTATCACTTCAATCAGCTCCTGACAGACTTAGTACGCACCAAAACCTCAAGAATTCACCCCGATATCTTTTCCCTCTACAATTACTTACAAATTATAGGAGTTACTCCTGATAAATATACCTACGGTTACATGATCCAGATCTCTGCCAAAATGAATCGCCTCGACCTGGCTTTTGTTTTTCTCGGACAACTTCTGAAAGAGGGTCACAGACCTGATGCGGTTATCTTCAGTCCTATACTCAAGTGCCTTTGTTCTGGGAAAAGGATTGGTGAGGCGGCAGCCATGGTGCTTGGCAAAATGCCAAAGCTGGGATCTGTGCCCAATGTTGTCTCATATAGCATTCTTATCAAGGGGCTTTGCTCTAATGCCAAGGCTGGTTTTGCCCTTCAATTGCTTTTTAAAATGATTAAAACTAGTGGTGTGTGTGAACCTAATGTGATCTCCTAAAGTATGGTTATTGATGGACTCTGTAAGGAGGGTGGAGTTACTAGGGCATTTGGGTTGTATAAACAGATGTATTCTTTGGGAGTTTGGCCTAATACTGTGACATACAACACATTGATTAATGCTCTCTGCAAAAAGGGTACATTGCACAAGGCAAAGGAATTGCTGCATACCATGATTTCTAAAGGGCACGAGCCTGATGTTGTGACGTACAACACGTTGATTAATGGGCTGTGCAAGAGCGGTGAAATGGAGAAGGCAAATGAATTGCTGCATACCATGCTTTCTAAAGGGCAGGAGCCTAATGTTGTGACGTACAACACGTTGATTGATGGGCTGTGCAAGAGTGGTGAAATGGAGAAGGCAAATGAATTGTTGCATACCATGATTTCTAAAGGGCATGAGCCTAATATTATGACATACAACACATTGATTAATGCTCTCTGCGAAAAAGGTACATTGCACAAGGCAAAGGAATTGCTGCATACCATGATTTCTAAAGGGCACGAGCCTGATGTTGTGACGTACAACACGTTGATTAATGGGCTGTGCAAGAGCGGTGAAATGGAGAAGGCAAAGGAATTGCTGCATACCTTGATTTCTAAAGGGCCCGAACCTAATGTTGTGACGTACAACACTTTGATTGATGGACTGTGCAAGAGCGGTGAAATTGAGAAGGCAAAGGAATTGCTGCATACCATGATTTCTAAAGGACATGAGCCTGATGTTGTGACGTACAACACTTTGATCGATGGGTTGTGCAAGAGCGGTGAAATGGAGAAGGCAAATGAATTGCTGCATACCATGATTTCTAAAGGGCCCGAACCTAATGTTGCGACGTACAACACTTTGATTGATGGACTGTGCAAGAGCGGTGAAATTGAGAAGGCAAAGGAATTGCTGCATACCATGATTTCTAAAGGTCCCGAGACTGATGTTGTGACGTACAACATTTTGATTGATGGACTGTGCAGGAGTGGTGAAATTCACGAGGCAAATGAATTGCTGCATGCCATGATTTCTAAAGGATACGAGCCTGATGTTGTGACGTACACGTCTTTGATTGTTGGGTTGTACAATAGCGGTGAAATTGAGAAGGCAAAGGTAATGTTGGATATCTTGATTTCTAAGGGGCACGAGCCTGATGTTGAGATATACAACACTTTGATTGATGGGCCGTGCAAGATTGGCACGTGAGATTTTTTGCATGTGTTTTTAATAGTAGGGATCATTAAACCTATTGTGTAACGCTAATTTGCAGTGTACTAGTGATTGTTGATAATGGAATGATCGCCGCGAAAAGCAAAAACTTTTTTGAGTTAAAAAAAGGTTCAATAATTTATTACTTACAAGAATCGGTAAAGAGCACCAAGATATGGTAGTGGATATGTCATTGTTCACATTGCTATACTCTTAGCTATTGAGTGTAAAGCTGATGGAATCAATCGAACCGAAAAACACACAGGATGAAATTAATTTGATGGTTACCAAGATGAAAGGAAAAAAAAAGGGTTAAATTAATTCACAACAGAGATACTTTCGGTTAAAGATAAAAGATAAAATAATTCAAATAATTCTCGATTCACATAACTCTTTGAGTCCTAGATATCAATTGGGCTATAGATTATGTAAGTACAAAATAAGAAAATATATCATGTCCGAATATTGATGAAAAAAAATAAATATCCAAATATCAAAGCTCTTTAAACCAAAATAAATCTTCATAGCATTACATCCCCTGATTCTGGCGAGAACCGACATGAGACAACTCACCGGCTCCTTCAAAAAAGAGGACACGACTCACCGCACACGGCTCTGTCTCAATCCATGAGATTTGCAGCCTTGGCAATGGCAAGGCAGATGCTGTTCAATTTCATGAGCTTGGTGTCAAAATCACGCATCAAGGACTCAATTTCAAAATCATCAAACCCGTTCTCGCATGTATCATAATCGGTGCCGACAGTACTCAGCAAGCTGTTTACAGTCCCCTTGTCATTATCCTGGAGAGCAGCATCAACATGGTCGAGACTGTACTTGGCATCATCGTACGAATCCAAGCAGTCATTGAGAGCTTGCACGGCCAACTTTTGAGTCTTTGGGTCGGCAACGTACTTCTTGGCAGTGTTGACAGCAGCATCAGTCTGCACCTTTAGGGCTTGCATGGCCAGCTTCAGCACGCCGGTTGCATCACTGGAAACCTTGATAGTGCCGACAACGGATTTGATCGAGTTGAAGCACAAGTCAGGTTCACTGGTTTTCGCACAAAGTGACTTGATGACTGCAGCAAATGATGCATCCAATGCACCGCCAGCAGCCGGGGGTGTCACGGGGTTTTTGACCTTGTCAACAGGGGATGGTTGGGGCTTGGTAACAGGGGGTGATTTAGGAGTAGGAATCGAGGGTGTCTGAGGCTTCGGTGGAGGGGAGGTCGGTTTTTGAACGGGAGGCTGTGAAAAGCCCCCTAGAGCAGTGATCGGGACAGCGAAGGGGGACGAACGGGGAAAACAGTAGTGGGCAGAGGCAAGGGAGGAGGAGATGGAGACGATGGCGAGGAGAAGGAATGCGAACCTCATTTTTGAGTTTCGAATGGACAAAGGAGAGAGAGAAAGAGAGATAGAGAGAAGGGGGAGCCAGATGCAATAAGAATAGAAAGAGGAGAGGGAAGAGGCGCGTTTAAAGGATAACGAGAAGATGTTAATTTTAGAGAGCGGTTGTTATTTTCACAATTAAAGAGAGGGGTGTGAGGGAAATTGTAGCCGTTGATAGGTTGCTAAATTAAGGTAGGTTGTGTAGGCCGCTAGCGTGGATTTCTTGTTTTTTTACTGAAACCTGTAACAGAACTGTTGGTGTCAACTGTTAGTTCTCAAAAGATAAATTAATAAAATATGGTGCGTGTTTGATTAAAGACTGGCGACTTAGGCGCGCAGCGTCAATTTTTTGTTGTTTTTGTACTTTATACTTTGTGTTGGAGTCTTCACGATTAAAATGCTTAGACGGTCAAAAATTACTGTTTTTTTTTATTATATTTTTAATCCCTTGAAATTGATCAATTGTCACTATTACAATAAATACACTTTGAAGAATCGGATTAGGAGATGAAAACAGATAAATTTGACTGTAAACTCAAACTTAAATACTCGAGAACGACCAACCACAATTAAAATTGTAGCGTATGCAATTATGCATACATATCCAATTAGCTATCTCATTATATTGTTTCGATTACCGACCAATCTTTCAGTTTCCTTTCGCGTTTAAAACATTTTGCCGAGTTAATCCCCTGCGCTTAAAGCAAAAATAAAGGAAAAACAGCAAATCTCCCTCGTGTAATTTTGGTACTTCAATGCCAAGCACATTTTTTTAACTAATATCTTTTGTGTGTGTGTGTCTGAAAGATTTACTTAATCTATATTCCATTCCCAACATATTTGATACCAACAAATGTTCAGGTCGATCTCAACCAATTAAGTTTCTTTCATGTTGCTTTTATCTAAATATAGAGCAACCATTAATGAAGAGAGGAAAATTGAGGAATAAGTGTTTGTTATATTTTCAAAAAAACATGGGCGAATAGGAAGCCCGTTTAATATTTCTATACAAACGAAAATGGGAAAATTAGTCCTATATCCCTCTAATCTTCTCTAATTGGAAATATCCCCTCCAATCATTAAATTTGGATATTTCCCCCTCCAATCTTGTTTAGCATAGATATTTACCCTTTTCAACAATTTAATTATATTTTAATTTAAATCAGTCAATTTTCGAAATTTTGTGACCGAAATGTCCTCATCAGAAAGTGATCTTGTAGTTAGCAAATTAAACTCGAGTGAAATTTGGTAGCAATACGGCGGTATCGAGAAATCGGATCCAAATATGAAACTGAGATGAGAGGGTTTAGTAGCGAACGATACTAGTTGTCTTCATTAGATAGCGATTGGTGAAACATTCAACCTCTCCGTAATTAGCTCCTCCCATCTTTTGATCTGATAAAACACACCAGTGGCCTTGCTGAAACAAGCGATTGAGTGATCAATTATTTTCATTTCTCTTTACTATGAGTTGATTGGTGAGTGAGACCATCTGAGAATTACTAAGAGGAAACCCAGCAGATGAAATGACCGTATGGCTTGGGTTTGCAAACAAATGAAAAGAGAGTGCATATTTCATTTTTACTCCTTATTGACCAATAATCTTACTGCAATAAAAAGTTATAACAAGTTCAAATTTAGATTACAGTATAATTGTTGCTATCAAGCTTAGGGAAGTTTGAATTTTTTACGTTAATTTTGGAACTGAAATAGCTCATGACTAGCTAACGCAAAGGAGAGACGAATCATAGGGTGCGTTTGGATAGGTGTGGGAAGAAGGGAAGAAGTGGGAAGAAGTATTGGGAAATGTGTAACTTTGTGAAGAGTTTGGATTGTTTATAATTTTTTTTCTTCTTCTTCCTTCTTCTTTCTTCCAACAATCCAAACGCACCCATAAATCGTTAGAGAGGCTGAGGGTACTTCGGTCATAAAATTTGAAAATTAATTCTTTTTAAATTAAAATATCATTAAATTATTGAAAAGGGTATATATCCAAGCTAAACAAAATTGGAGGGGGAAATATCCAAATTTAATGATTGGAGGGGGATATTTCCAATTAGAGAAGATTAGAGGGGTATAGGACTGATTTTCCCGAGAAAATAATGGAGCCTTCTGCTTTCTACTTGTTCCATATATTTTTAATCAGTCAACTTTTTGGGCTCGTGTGATTTCCCAATCTGGAAAGGACCCGTCTGAGGTATTGTTATGTTTATCACCAGTTATCTTGCAGTATACCATGGCAACCATGAAACTTTCCTCCTGAAGTGTGTAAAGATACATCGCCCTTTCATCCTGAAAATAGCATCATTAACATCCACAATTTGACAAAAATATTTAAAAAAAAAGTTTGCTAGCTTTGATGCCTTCAAGATAGGACTGATTAAAGAAAAAAAAGTGTATCCTTAGTCTGATAAAGGTAAGATTATAAGATTGCAAGTAGTGGAAGCTTGGTGATACTGTTTTGTAAGTTCACAACACTTACTATTTATAAAATGGAAAAGATTTTATTGTACCACCCAACATTCCCAGTGCCCTTGGAAAATGAGCGGTACCTACATGCCACCTATGCTAGTGGTACAGAGATGATTGAGTGCTGTTCAGGTTGTTCCTTTCTAACAAATCTAACTTGGTCTGCAAGGTAATGTTTGTGTCTCTCAAGCTTGCAGGATAATTTTACCTCAGGGAGTTCTAGAAATTCTTCGGGAGAGATTTGAAGCAGTTCAGAGGCAGTTAGACCTACGCACCACGCATAAACTTTCCCACTTTCGTCAGTAACAGATATTTGCAATTGAAAGATGTAAGTGCATTTATCGTAGTCACAGTCACATTCGCAAAATTTGCAGTAGTACAGGCCATCTGATCTCTGGTTCACTGGCTCACTACATACAGAGTGGCATAAGAGTACTTGTATATTGAAATGCTCTACTTGATCAAGGTGCACCTGGCATATCTGCATATAGATAAATTCAAGTCATAGATGTACAATCATCAAATTAAGGATTTTCCATAGGGATAACAGTACGTCAGATGTAAAGTACTAGATTCTATGGCTATTCTACTGGTCTGGTTACTGGTTGACCTCAATACATTCTCACATTGTGTGTACACACATTTTTAAGTATATTCACCAATAATGTTTGTGTATTTTTCATGCTTTTTGTTTATTTTTTTTATTTTAAGTAAACAGCCAGGAGGAGGTGGGCTCAGCAAGCCTTATTTCATGCACAAGCAAGTTTTAAAATTAAAATTAAATGCACATACATCAATTTTGCACGCGAGTGACGTGAATACTGGTATATATGCCTAAGGTTGGCAATTGTTGACCCGGCCACACCCATGCCATTTTTAAGGATGGTCTGGCTGGGTTAATATGCCACAAAATACCACAAAATCATCAGGCTTGTAAATGGATATTGTATTGAAATTAAATTCTGCAAGTCAGGACCAAGTACATGTGTTCTGTCTGTTTGGTCAGATATGTCAGATAGACATGACAGCCTGTGGAGGCATGATGAGTTTAGAAAAGCAGGCAAGCAGCTGAGATTAACAAAAGACGACCCTGGTTCCTTCTCAAACCATGAGACTTCTAATCTGTACCAAAAAAGTGTATTCAATCAGTAATGATGTTCGGGTCATAAAGTACAGTGCAATTTGAGAATATTGATACAGGTTACTTGCTGAACTAGCTACCCCCTTGAACCATCAGTCTCGTGTTGGTATGGATGTGGGATTAGCGAAGAATTATCGTTGTAATTGCTTCTTGGTTGAACTGTGATACTAATATAAAGATAATAATTTTCTTACATTTTTTGTGAATTCATGGAACAAGTTAAGCCTGATATGTAAACTCTGTGACCAATTCCTGCTCTTGTCAATGACCTGAAAGAAAATGATTATTCATATGAAATAATAGATGTTCAACTTGTCAAATATCAGATATAAGTAGTAAGATCTCTGTTAAAAGAGAAAGCCAAAAAATATATACAAAACTGATAACAGGAGCCACAAAACATTAAATAATTTGCTAGTGCATAAAAATAATAAAATATGTAGTACCATTCTAGGAAAATAAGCTTACCAAGATCCAACAAAATGAAGCTTTATTGCAATACATCCTGATTCATCCTCAACATCCAAGTGATAGATAGTCTCGGAAGCTTTGGTTCTCTGCATAGAGAGACTTGTTACCATGCCATAGAGGCTAACTCCACTCATTTTGTCACCAAGGTCAATCACATACATCTGAAGAGATTCATATTCAGATAGCATCAGTAATCTTGTGAATCAACAAAAGCTTTCATGATCAAAGCTAAACAGCTCTACATCCCGATCAATGTTGAAATACATGAAAAAAAAAAACATTGAAGAGAACTTCTGAGGTCATTTGATATTACCCGAAATGGATATTTGCTAAAGTCAATTGCACCATGAGAGTCACGAGGCAAAGATATTTGTGATGATTTTATTTCCTGACTTCTCATTTGAGTTGATGATAGCACTACCTGCAATGAGAGGCAATGGAATAGTCACAATGACAGCATCCTCTGATAAGAAAAGGTTAGAATCTATCCTAAACTGATCAATAATAGTAGAAAGTTTCATGTGTAGAGCCACTTAATGAGTTGATACTTGACAAGAATAGGTGTAATGACTGCTTTGTGTAGAGCCACTATTAGGGTACCCTCTCGGGTAATTCAATAATTGCTGATGTGTTTGGTGGTGCAAGTATAAGGAATAGGGAAGAAGCCACATCCAAACATGGGATAAATTGGGGCATAAGCCAATTTATCCCCTATTCCTTATACCATGTATTTTTGGGAAGAGGGAATAGGGGATAAATTGGCTTATACCCCAATTTATCCCATGTTTGGATGTGACCTCTTTCATTCTCTGTACCCTATTCCTTATACTTGCATCACCAAACACACCCATTTCTTGTCCAATGTAGCTGTACCTTGTTGTCTGGGCACAATATTTCATATCACCATTTTTTAGTGACTGGTTAAAAATCAGGATGTTCAAGCTATTTGTTCACTTTGTGTAATGCATTTATAATTAATTGAAATTGTGTACTGTGTTCTCTTCAACCTATATATCCAATGTTCTATGATTTGTTACAATTTGTTTTGTGAATGTTTAGCATGTTTATGCTTACCTGTTCCTCTTGTTGAATAACAGGCACCAAATAAATCTGTGTAGCACTGCCATATTCTAGACACAGCTCTTCAGATTCCTCTCTTTCATTGGTCACAAAATTTGAAATAAATGGTGTATCAAGTGCCAGCATACTTCCAACACTGTAAAAAAGGAAGGGAAATGGTAAATGAAGAGAGAAAGGTTCTTGAAAATTAATGAAAAGGTAATAAGTTCTAAGTCAAGATTCTTGTACCAGATATATTTATATCAAAAATGTTAAACTAATATCTCAATCATGCATATTTAAAACTTATTCTTGTCATGATATCTAGACTCTAGTCCACAGAAACTTATGCAGGTAGGCAGTCAAAGCTGGTACCAGTACACCTATCCCTTCACCCCAGGATTGATCCAACACCGCGTGGCATGGTTCCAAAAACCATTAGAATGTCTCAACACACATTTCCACATTGGTTTACCAACATATATACATGACATTTTTAACAAAAAGAATACATGAAACCTAGTGCTAAATTTACAGAGACCTGAAAAAATTGGCAAGAAGAACCTGTTCTCCCCAGAGAAGAAACTTCATTTTTGAACCTTCGTTGTCAATAAGAGTTATGAGCTTCCTTTGAATATTCCCCAGATTTTCCAATGAGTTAATTGATTCTATCCTAAAATAAGGGAATATACGAATATGAGATTCCTAGAAAAACATATGCAATGGACAAAATGAATTGAATTTGATTCCCCTTTGCTTCCATGTGAAAGAAACAAGGAGATCACAAAGAACAAGAAGGATACAAAGAGATTCAGAAAACACATGCAAGTCACATGCATGAAAGGAATAAACAGGTAACATTTGTTTGAAGTACCTCGCATAGAAGGAATAAAAAGTGCAATTTTTCAAATCAATGGGTGATATAGAGGAGAAAGAGTAAGTGCAAAACTGTGCACCCAGTAACATGGCATCCTCATCTTCATCCTACAAAAGAATAGCAAATATTTAGTAAACCATAAAAAGGTTTATTATAGATTCACATTAAGTAAGAAACTGCATTTCAGTCTAGAGGAATCGCAAGGGCCAAGATCATAGATGAGGGTGTAAGGATCCGATCAAAAATAGTAAAAAAAAAGGGTTATTGAAATTGGAACAAAACCAAGCGATGGTCACTGCGACCTCCTTTAGGAGGCACCCCTTCTCCCGAAGTTACGGGGCTATTTTGCAAAACAACAGCATAATGTGCATTAATGATTTGAGGTAGATTGGAAGCTTATTTGTTGGTTGAAGTCCTCGAAATTCAGCAAACCTCCAAAGGAATAATTTTTCAGCAAAGGTACAATACAATAATCGAAAAGGGTAGAATTCAAAATTGTGATATTGACAAGTACTAACGTCACCTCATCTAACAATATGACAACATACTCAGTTGGTAATAGTCGAGCTTTCCCAGATCCTTCAGTTGCAGTACGAAGAGAACATCCAGTAAGAAATATCTCTCTTCCTTTCTTCAATATACCATTTGGTCCCACATAGTCATAATATCTATCCTTAACAAAACCTTGTCAACAACTTGTTATGAAGCCACGAACTTTTACAAACATATAACTCATTCTAGTAGCTCCTTTTGAATTGGAGAAACCGTACAGTTATTTTGATATACAAGTAATTATATACTGCTCCTCAAATTATATTAAAAAAAAAAAAAGAAGAGGTGAGATCAACTAAAAAGGGGAACTTTTCTACTGAAATAATAATTAGAGAGAGTTTACAGTGGAATTTAAGCTTTCCACTGTGAGCAGATGAAAGATGCTAAATAAAGTAGGGTCACAAGTTACTATCTGTAATCTTTCTTGAGAGTGAACCCCCGTAGCCTCTTACAGTCATTCAAGTGTCTTATAACTAAAGACAGCAAGCAATCCAAGGCATTGTTACATCAGAGTAAGACAGGTAAGTAAATAGAACAAAAAACTAACAGCATGCATACCTTCGATGGAGATATAGGTCAATTGTGCAGGAGCTCCACAAATCTCCCAAGCTAAGCATGTAAATGTTTGTACCTAGGGCACAAAGGAGAGAACACAGAAGTTGACAATTGTGTGAGCTAAATGCAACTCTTAAATAGCATGTTCTAGAAATATAATTAAAGGAAATGCAGTGATGATTTTATCAGGAGTGTCAAGCTTGTTTTTTTTTATATTGTTTATTATTTTGTAAGGTCAGGACCTCTATGTTGTAAATTCAATACAATTTTTCAATAAGATAAGCTGTAAAATAAATTTGAAAAAGATTAAGTTTGAGAAAAATTAACCTGGGAGAAGGAATTCATTAAGAATGATAGCTTCAATAACACTGGAGGGAGAAATGAAATTTTTCTCATGAATAGAGTCAATGGTGATGGTGTTAGGTAGCCGAGCTCGCCTTGGCCTTTTTTTTAACAGATCCAACACTTCTGGCTTTCTTTTGGAGGTAAGATACTTGTGTTGCTCATTCCAAGCCTATAAGTTTGTATGGTGCCACCGAATATTAACAAATAAAAATACATTGATACATACTGGTACAGTCTCCATGGTAATGTAACATACAAGATAACCATATATACAAGTATGCCTTGTATATATTATTCAATGTGCAAATTTTGTCACTAGCTGAGTCAGTATCAGTGTAATTTTAACTGAAGCTTAGTTCATTTTAACTACACAAATCAGACCCAGGCCCTGGACTGACTTCGATCAGGCAATCGGTTCTCAATTGAGAACTAAGCTTGTAGATACCAGCCAATATGTTTTGATGTCTTAATTAAGATTAAAATTACATTCAAATTTAACCAATCATGAGTTACAACCATAGATCAAAATACAGAGCCAAACAATTAACAGTGTGAAATTACAACCAAGCCCATGCCAGTAGTAATTGACTTGTAGATACCAGCACTTGGCCCAACAAAAGCAGTACATTAAGTACTGTAAACGCATGCTATTAAATTCACATCCCAACAATGCCATAATGAATGAGTACGATCATGCGGCATCCGGTATTATTATATATTAAAAACAACCATACTGTAGTATTCTAAAAATTTTCCAAAAGACCTCCTTCAATAAATAAGTAATTTAATAGGTACTATTTTTTTTCCAAATTACTGACCTGGAAGAGATCTGAGAGGAGAATGGCAGCTGTAACGCCGCTGGGATAAGCAATGCATGTCTTTAGTATGCGAGAGACAGCCCAGGACCACGGAGGCTGATCTCCACCGTGAGAGGTCTCCATGGATTCGCCACCTCCATCTCCTGAGGTGGATGCAAGCGTCGACCTGGCGTATTCGACGAAACCTAGGAAAGGATCTTCGTGTTCGCTGGAGGGAGGAAGCGAGAGGATGCCGGAGATCGGAGAAGTCGCCATGGAAACGAAACCTCGGAAATGTACGAACAAATAAGCGAGAATTCGTAGAAATTGAAAGAAAGGAAGAAGTGAATAGGCGGGAAGTGAATGACCACGCGGTTCGATCTGCTGCATTTAATGTTTTGAAGATTCGAAATGCTTTGCGTATACAGTCCTTCCGATCTAAAATGGACGATTGGAACAAACGTGCATTAAACGGTGTTGCGAATCGGTACCGTTGGTGTTAAATCACAGGGACTGTAACACAAAGCAGATGTTACTCTTCTGAGAGTGAAAAGCAGCAGATCCGGATATACGGGCTCCAGGCGGGAACTTTTTCTCGTGGAAATTTCATTAAAAACCCTGATCTCCTAGAAATTATGAATCAATCCTTTCTCCTTTTATCAATCCTACCCGCAGATTTCTCTTCGGAATGATTCATTCATAATTACATGCAACTCTTTAGGTTTTAAACTACTCTAATGACTTAAATTCAAAGAATCACGAATTCACGATCTTTGAATTTCAAACTAATAATGATTTATTCATAATTACATACAATCTAGAGAAATCTAACTCTTAACGATTTCTTGGGTGCTACAATTACCACAATTGTAATTTTTTTATTTTTTAAAAATTTAAGAGTCCAATTTATATGGTTGATACTGTTCGAAACATGAGAAAATGTTACCATAAAATTTTATTATTTTTGAGTTTATATACTTGATTAAAAGATCTAAAAATAAACATATTATGTTAATATCATAGTTAACTAAATTAATTCTTTCTTCTTTTTTTTTTTTGCTTTTTGATCAAGTATCAAATGAACTTTAAAATTTATAATATGTTTTGAAGATTTATCTTTGATTAAATGGCACGAGATCAATGTTTTGATGAATCCTTAAATTTCAAATTTTGAATAAAAATTTTAAAAAATAAAATTGGTGACGTTCGTGACACCTAAAATTTGTAAATTGAGGCACCGCTTCTCTCCATCGTCTATAGATTAGGCCCTCGGTTCCTGGAAGTGAGCAAAAAAAAACTAAACTAAACTTTTTTCTTTGCAATGGATCCATCCAAAACCGGGAACCCCATGTTGAAAGTTGAAACTCTAGAAATGAATTGTCCCTTTATCAAGTACAAGTACAACACGTTTGGGGAATAACTTTCTCTTGTAAAAGACTGGTTTCTTACAAGGTCCAGATAAAAAAAATAATAATATTCCAAACTCGTGCCAGTAAGTCCGTGGAGCTCGTGTTCAAAAGTTAATAAATAACAAAAAATTAAAAATAATAATAATAATAATGGCTCCGTTTGGATGGGTCCGTATCCTCTGCCAACCTTTTGAGGTTGGTAGAGGGCCAACTCTTGATCCGAGGGAATTGCTCAGGACACGCCTGACTTGCTCAATCACTCCTTAATTTTTTTAAAAATGACTTAAATGTCCTCAATCTACTACTGAAATATGAGAAAACAACACAGGAGAGTGAGGGTATTTTGATAAATTTGGGAGTGTTTGAGCAAGTCCAGCGTGACCTGAGCAATTCCCTTGATCCGAGCCGTTCGATCTAATCTCGACGGTTAATATTTTCAGTCCTATCAATCTAAGTTACATGCATGGGACTCTCTTAATCGTTGAGATTAGATCTAATGGTTTAGATCAGAAGTTGTCACTCTACCAACCTTAAAAGGTCGGTAGAGGATGTGATTCCCGTTTGGATTGCTTAGGAATAAGAGGAATAGTCTATTTTTAGGCGGAAAATATTGGAAAGTATGTAACTTTGTAAATAATTTGAATTGTTTATAATAAATTTACGCCTGAGAAAAAATTATTCCTCCTATTCCCATACGATCTAAATGGGACCAATACGAATTTCACAGGCTTGTTCTAGTCTTATCCTGTTCCGACCTTCTAACAAGCTAAAGGCCGAATAACCTCCAAAATTTTAGGACCGTCTGAGTCAAGCTTTAATAAATCCACAATTGAGTCCATGTTCTCAGAATACCTGATCTTATTGTTTATTAATCTATCTCACATTTTATTACTTTAGTTTGATCTAATGAATGGCGAGAATTTTAGTTTTTTTTATAAATAATTAAGTCGATTTTTGTATATACAGATTAAGAGCACCGTTTGGATGCGTTGAGAAGAAGGTAGGAAGAATGAAAAAGAGAAGAAATAAATTATAAACAGTGTTTAAAAAATCGTACTGGACCGGTCGGTTCAACAGGATTTATCGTGAACCGGATCCTGGTCTGATAGGTTTAGCCCATAAAACCGGATTTCTGACTAACCTAAATTGTAATAAAAATAAATTTAACCTAAATTTTCACATTAATTTTCATATTAACCTAAAACAGACTCTCTCCTTCCAACCCGTTTTATAAACGGGTACGAAGGTCTGACCAGCCTTTTGAGGCGTAACTGAAGTGGTGAATTTATTCTCCTTCTTACCCGTTTATAAAACGCGTTCGAAGTCTTCGAGCGCGTTTTATAAATGGGTAGAAAGGAGAGAGACTGTACGCTTTTATAAAACGCGTACGAACTTTCTTCTTATTAAAAAAAATAATAATAATTTTTTTATTAAAATTTTTTTGCGTCTGAATTCCTATATAAAATAATTTCGGCGAATCTGATGAAAGGGTGACAAATTTCAAAATTTGTCATGCAGCGTTTCAATCCATTATTTGAAATTCGTATTTTCTCTGCCGCCTTTTGCGTAGGAATTAATTTTGCTTCCCTATTTAAACCAAAGAATATAGCCCAAACAGATGAGGGAACTAGAAACGGAACTGAGATTGCTTGCCGCTGCTGTTAGATTGGGTAATCATCATAATCCCTGTATTTCACCATTGACAAATTCTGGTTTTGTAAGTTGAAGTATTTCATTACTTTTTCAATTGTTGCAATTAGTCAATGACAAATTCTGGTTTTCTGAGTTGATTTTTGTTTTTTTCATTACTTGCTTTTTTATTTATTTTGTTTAATTACTGTTTTACATTAAGTTGTTGTGCAACTCCAAACTGTGCTGAGAAGAGAACAAAGAAGAACAAAGTTCCACAGGAGAAGGAGGGAAAGAAGCCGAATCCTTTCTCAATAGAATACAACAAAGCTCCCAATTCGGGATACCCCCAAACAAAGTGCTCAAGGATCGAACTGGTATCCATCCGCTATGAACTCGGCCGAGAGCTTGGTCGTGGTGAATTTGGTATTGCTATTTCCCTTCCCCAATTATTTGTTTTTGAGAAGATTTTTGTTTGGAGGCTTCTGGGAATTAATTGGGAATTACTTATTTTTTATGATCGGAGTTTCTCTACAATTCAAAATTAGGGAATCAAAAGAGAGGAATTCAAATTTCCATTTCAATTCTTATTTGGTTTGGAATTAAGAAAATATTTTATCTCTGCAAAATTGGGTAATTGTGATACTGCCTTGGTTCTAAAATCTGATTCTCTCTCATCACCTATTTTACTTTATTCGTTATGTTGCTTTTTTCCACATCTAAGTTCTGGCAAAGATTTTGAGTGAGTATAAAAGAGGGAGAGACGCTTGGATTAAGTCGGAGGAGCAATGGTGAGGTGATGGAACAAGAACGAATGGTTTGATGATTCTCTTTGTTTGGACTTTCGGTATATGTAGCAAGTTGGTACTATTGATCAATTACTTTCAATTTTGTATTTCTCACTTGCATTAGGTTATTTTAGAAAAGTAGCAAACTGGTACTACTTTATGTTTTTTTATTCACAGATTAGCATGTCAAAAGTGAAAGTAAAAGAAATAATATTTCAAACTACGACATCAAACTTTATTTTCCAAAGGTATTCCAAAAATGCCCTTTTGTACATGTTGTTATATGATAGTATCAACTATGAATCAAACCTTATGTTTAAGACTTAAATTAGTTAAATGTATGTCATGCACAAGAGACAACGTACACAGGTCACTTCTAATTTCACTAATAAGACCTGATGCATTTGCACATCAAGAAAAATTACCAAGGTTTGTATTAGACACGTTGTGGCCAGTATGTGAAAAATAGACTCTTAATGTGTTGGATCTAACAAATTTCATTCACTTTTCCTAATTAGAATGGTGCTTTGTATTACTTTCTACTACTTTTTTTTTCCTTAGTGCACTACCAATTTGGATGAAATATATATCTATTTACTTCTTTAAGAACTTCATTAAAGGTTGCAGCTGATATCATAATTTTGCAATTTGCTCGCATTATTTTGGTGGTATAATTTTGGGGTATAATAGTAGGCTAAAACATTATAATTTGTTGGGCCTAAAGTTTGTGCAGGCATTGGCTGGACCGAGACTGGTAGGAGAAGAGGAGAAAGAAAAAATCCTAGCAGCAGTGATAATTGGTACCATATCAATTGATAATTGGTTCTCAAATAATAACCAGATCATTCTCATTTCCCTTTAGTTGCTTTGGTACCATATCAATTGATAATTGGTACTGGTTTTCAAATAAGAACATGATCACTCCCATTTTACTACTTTTCTTATTACACTGTGTTGTTTTATTATGCTTTTTTTTTTAAAAAAAAATCTGTTAGATTATTGAAAAATAGGTTGATGAATAACTCATTAGTTTTGCCATATTTTGCTTAGTATCTTTGTTATACTGTAATTTCGTCGATGATTAGGGTTGTTGTTGTGTGGCTAATATTTTTTGCGTTATTTGTGATATGTAGGGGACCCTAATGCATGATCCCTTTGAATTTCTTTTTTTTTATTATAAATATGTATGTGAAAGGTTAAGTGGCTGAGGTAAGTTATCTTTTGCAAAATTCAACCTTTTATTTATCTCATGCTTGATGCCTTGCCATACTTCATTTTTGCAAATATTCTCAAGTACACAAATTTTTGCAAAGAAAGCCCGTGCACTTGCCATGTTTTTAGTCCCATAACCTGAAATCTATTATAAATGCTTTAATTAGTTATAAGACTTTACTTTAGATGGTTAACTGAGTACTTGATCCTGATTTTTTTATTTCCTTCCATAAATAGAAATCACTTGTACCAGTAAATAATATTTATTTTTTTTAAGAATTCTCATATTTCAGTGCGTTGAACATGGTGTCTCTGCTGCATCCAGTCAAGCTAAGAAGACAGAGCAAGAGATCGTGGTGTCTCTTTAAGAGCATAATTGTTATTTTTTCAGCTAAATTATTCTGAACTGCAAGTGTTGTATCTATTTAGGGGTATAGATGTATCTATTCTAAAGTAAGATTATAACAAAATGTAACAGGGATAAATTTTGTTAACTCACTAATTGCAGTCTCTTAGTGATAAAGTTTTGACTTAAGAATTTAGTTTTTGTTAATGAAAGTGGAGAATGCTATATATGTTGCTTTTATATTGAAAAAAAAAATGTAAGTCTGTTATTTATTTTCTTTTTCTTTTTTTGAATGAAATGTTCTTTATTTTCTAAAATGGCAACATGTATTATATCTTTGATAATATCATCTTTAATTTTGATGCGTAAATACTTAAAAAGTATTACAACATTCTTTTTTACTAAATAAGGATTTGCCACCAGGGTGGGCGTATTTGCTAGTTTATTTAAAAAATATATTTAATTTATTTTGATATTCATGGAAGCAAGAAATTTTAACTTGACAAGAGAATTAATTAAACTTAAAAACTTGGCATATTCAAAAAAGAACACCAGGTAGGCTCTTTCCCAGATAATCCTCTCGAGGGCTTCTTCCTTAGAATAAAGTCCTTTCACTTTACCCACCAACAACATACACTTCACTTCACGAGCAACCTCGCGCACCCATGTTCAAACCCAAGACCTAACATTCATAAACAACAGCCAATAACCCGCTCCCACGCAATCTCAAGGTAAAAGTGCGTAAACTTCAACGATAAGAATTCGAAATTTTGATCTCCGCATGTCATAGACAGCGACACGGGGGCCGACCAAATTCCCCCTTTCGCTTTTCCCATCCAACCCCCGACCCCCGTTGTCTCTAACGTGCGCCCCCTTCCCTTACCAACTATCCTACGCCGCGCCTCTTCCCCTACCTCATTCTCTCTCTCTCTCTCTTTACACCTCCCGCTTTCCGTCTCACACGTTTCTCAAACTAGGGTTTTTTTCCGACCTAGGGTTTTGGCGACACGCAAACGCAACCAGCCAAAACCACACCGAGAGATGTGTTGTGAGGATGCCCGGATCCTTGACGAGATTCCTTTGCTCTTGCGCTTCCCCTTTCTCGCATGACGATGACAGAGACGACCCGTCGCTCTGGGCTCGCGATCTCCGGCGCTGCTCTGGCGATGTATCTGCGGCCGTGATCCAGGCCAACCAGGTGCTAGAAGATCAGTGTCGGGTAGAATCGGGAGATTTTGGAACCTTTGTAGGGGTTTTCGATGGCCATGGAGGTCCCGATGCCGCTCGTTACGTTTGTGATCATCTCTTCGAACACTACACAGGTCGTGTCATGTTTTTAACTTTCTTTTTTACAAGTTAAATAAATAGTTTAGGGTATGCACGCCTGGTAGAATTTTTATATGGCATGCATGATTTGGAACTTCCTTACTATGATTCTTGATCTGTAGGCTTCAAAGAGATTGTGGGTACGGATCAATTTTTAGCAGCGTCAAATATGAATAGTACTGTGGGTTACATGTGGTAAATTAAGTTTTCCAGTTGGCAATAGTTACTTCTCTTTTGTTTTTAAGCAGAGATAACATGAAACACAGCTTACTTCTCTTTTGTTTTATAAGAATTATAATATAGCATGGCTTACACGAATAGAATGGGTATTGATGCAGATATTTCATCAGGTGCTGATAGCCTGACAGACAACAGCATCAGGCAAGCATTTCTTGCCACGGAAGAAGGCTTTATAAACGTTGTGTCTCAGCTATGGAGCACACAACCAGACATTGCAACATGCGGCACGTGCTGTCTAGTTGGAGTCATTCAGAGAAATACAATGCACATTGCGAATGCGGGAGATTCACGTGCAGTGTTGGGTAGGAAAGTTGGTCATAAGGTTGAGGCTGTACAGTTGTCGACTGAGCACAATGCAAATCTAGAGGAGATCAGGAGAGAGATGAAAGCACGTCATCCTGATGACTCGCAAATTGTGGAGTTTAAGCACGGAGTTTGGCGAATTAAGGGCATTATACAGGTGTATATCCTTTATCCAACATAGTCTTAGGCACACTTGCTGCAGTATATTTTAAAACTACTGCATGAATTGTATTAGTACTGGATGCCAGTGATAGCACACAACTACCAGACTAATTAGACTGTTGTGTGCACTGGCTGTTTACCAGCAGCAGTCACTCAAAATATGATGGCCGTATCTCTATTTATGTACTCCACTGGAAGTTTGGAACCAAATTGTAGTGAATTGTTTGTAATTGTACCTAACCGCTTGTATGTGTTTCCTGTGGCATATATAGTCCCAATATGTATTAAAGTTATGGCATGCACTAGTATCTAGCAGTATGTGCTTGTCCCAGCCTTCTGTGTTGGCTGGGTCTTGCTGATTATAAATTTTTTTATTTGTTTGTATTAGTATCAGAGGCTGGTGCTCGTATTATTTGTTTGTACTGTTACCAGACAACTAACTTCTTACTGTGTGGTGTTATCGAATCTAAAAATGTTACCGTTGTTTGAGCTAATTACCTTGTATAATATATCTTAAACGTGCAGGTTTCTCGATCGTTAGGGGATGCGTACATGAAATATGCAGAGTACAACAGGGAGCCAATTAAAACAAAGTTCAGAATATCTGAACCTTTCATTTCACCAATACTGACAGCTGATCCAACCATAATCTCTCGAGAAATTCAGCCTAATGACTCTTTCGTCATATTTGCCTCTGATGGTCTCTGGGAGCACCTCTCTAATCAGGAAGCTGTTGACATTGTTCACAGCCATCCCCATGCTGTAAGCCTTGTATTTCCTTAATTTTTTCTTTTCTGGGGAGTTTGAGTAGTGCACGTTGGTGGGGTGGAGTGGGGTTATATTGCATGCTATCTGTCTACTAAATATCAGATTTGCTTCTGTTTGCTAGAGAAAATCATAGCTAAACTTTGTTGGTTGTTGTTTGCAACATGTTAAGGTTAAATTGGTGCATCTAAATGGAGCAATAAATAAAATAATTGATCTAACTAAGCAAATATGTAAAAAATCAGTGTATAGAACTGGATGCACATAGCATATATTTTGGATGACACTAATTTACAAAAGAAAAAAAATATAGTGTTTATTTCCCATGTGGCCGACCTTGTAATTTAGCTAGTTAAGGCGGATATTCAACTAAGTTGTGTATGATGATATTTGTGAATTATATGTCAAAATTTGCTCAATATATTAATGGAAAGCGTAATTAATTTTTTTATATATTACATTATGTGTTATCTTGATATATATATTTTTAATTAAATTAAGCTATTTTCTTCTTTTGCAGGGGATTGCAAAGCGGCTAATAAAAGCTGCTCTGCAAGATGCTGCTCGAAAACGAGAGATGCGGTACTCTGACCTTATCAGCATAGACAAGAAGGTCAGGCGTCATTTTCATGATGACATTACCGTAATTGTCGTGTTTCTAAATCATGATCCTTTCCAAGGTGGGTGCTCGCAAACTGGGCCCATTTTGTCACTGCGAAGCCCTTTGGACAACTGATTTAATTTCCTCAAGTTGCACCTCGAGTTTTGCTCAAATCTTTCATCAGTCTTTTCTTCTTTGCTAATATTTCTAGTAGGAGGCCTTTGAAATTTCTATTTTGATAATCACCCTTCCATAACTCAAAAGTTCCACGTCTTAAAAAATTTTGAAATTTTGAAACGAAGTCTGAAAAAATTGGGGGGAGGGGGGGTTAAAATCTGGTAATTTGGTTTTTTCAGGGTCAGTCAAGTTTTGGAAATTTGAGCTTGAGCTTGTTTGTCTAGTACGAGCCCTTAGTTCATTTTAGTTTGCATGTTCAACTTCAGTATTTATCAGCCTTCTCCTTTCTTTGTTCAATGCATTCCTGGTTTGTTAGTATCATTTGCTAATAAAATCAGGCAAATTTAAAGGGTATATGATAGGGAACTTGGTGAGCAAGGTGCGAATTGAGCAAACAAAAGGCAAAGAGTATTTAAGAGCAAGGACTGAACATAATGATTTATCTGGGCATGCCCCTATATCAACTTGAGATCTGGTGGAAGAAAGGTTGGGTGGGAGTGGGGGAATTTAATGGTGAGAGATGATAACTAGTATTCTCATCCTTTCGTGCTGACAGTGGTTCCTACTTTTCCTTTTCTTTTCATTTTGAATTTTATTAATTTTTTTATTTAGATTGGAAAATTTAAATAACATAGCTCTTTTATAATTTTTTTTCTTCTGTTAAAATTACCAACCCTAATGTAACCTTGTGTAGTTGCATGAATGTAAATAAAGCTATGTTTTCATAGTCCTTTTCGGTGATTCATAAAGCCTGTAATAAAGCAATCAACCGAACTGATATTCTCTTGTTTATTATTTGTTTCATAGCCTACATTATATATTCTCTTATAATAAGCATAATACAAGTTTCTTAATGAGGTGTATGATCTGATAGGGCGTGAAATACGATGTAGACGCATAATGCAGGTTGAATAAAAACAGAATTTTGAGCCACTAGAGGTTTCATGTTTCTTCTTTTATTAAAACAAAGTATATAGGGGTATTATGCGTTGTAATATTGAGAGAAAAGGGTACCGTTGAAAGGAGAAATCAGTAGGAATTGTTCGATTTCTGGAAAGATGAATCACTTGATATTGGTAGGTTCCGGGCTAGAATTTGCGAAGCATTTGACTTTGCAGAGGATTTTTTTTTTTAAAGGCCATTTGGCTGGCAAATTTCATTAATAAAAAAAAAAGGTTTGCGTGAGAAAAAAAAATATGAGAAAGAAAAAGAAAAATTTATAAAAGAACAAACGACTATTTATATGCCAAGCCCTCTTTGACTTGGCAGAGAAAATGGCAATTCAGTTCACCTTCTATTTGTTTATACAATTTATATAAGATAATCAAACTTCAACTATCAAATAGTTGTCCATAAAAAACTACCCAATGAACCTTACTTATTTTATTAGATATTGATGATTACTGTAATTGATGGTCGCTTTGTGTTGGTTTTGGGCCTCTTAGCTAAAGCACAGTTCACATGAAGTTACTAGTTAGTCAATAGTCATGCTCAACAGCGAGCTGTTTTGATAATTTATGTTTTCAAGATCCTGTCGGTATCGATTCGAAGATATCTAATTTGAATTGCGTGCATGGTAATAATACTAATTTTAAAACAGCGATCTTGCTTTTATTCAGATAAAAGTTAACATAGTTTTTTTTTGTGAAGAAAATTATTTTACTAATTTAATATTTGAGAAAAAAGAACAAGTTAATACTCACTATTTAATATTATTTACAAGGGAAATTCTACCATGAGAACTAATTTTTGAATCGGATTTTGATCTCAACTGTTTATTTTCAAGAAAGATTAATTCATTAGCACTCATGAACAATTGCGATTAAAGTCCGATTTAGAAATTGATTTTTATGGCAGAATTTCCCTATTTACAATAAAACTCAAATAATTTAAAGTTGTCGTTTATTATGCAAAAATTAAATTGCAAATCATTCGTTCTCTTCTATTCTCAACAAACAAGTCAAATAGTACTAGTACACCATTCCTTGCCTTCTTAACGGGGACTTGAGAGGGAGTCGAGAGAGCTGAGATACACATGGCAATTGGCAACTCATACTTAATCAGATCCTAGCCGTTATTTTTGATGCAGAAAAATCTTACTCGTGAATTATTAAAATCTCTAAAATTCTTGTCTCTCTCCTTCATTAGTAACGGGAATCGGGCAAGCGGCGGTCTTCACTAGAGTTCCGTCGCCGACCAACCTCAAGCACCTACCACTTCAAGCTGAATCACACCCTTCCATCTCCAATGCTGCTTCGCCATGCCACGAAAGTAGTGCTTCTGAAGTCTGAACTTTACATGTACTTTAATACCAGTGTTCTGCAATTTTAACTTTTCAGCCAGACTTGTATAAAGCACCAAAGCCAAAGCCAGTAATTCCTATTTCGGAATACCCAAATTCCAAATATGGCCACAAACCATGCATTTTCCTCAGACGAAAACCCTAATTCGAGCCAATTGCGAGCCACAGACCAAACAAACTTGGACCAAACCCACAATTTTGGGACTCCAATTTCTGGTGACATAGTGACACCTAATTACTTAGCCGAAACTTCTGACCAAGACCCAAAAATAAACTCATATTCGAAAATTGCTCCTAGATTCCCAATTGTTGGCATGGTTTTCTACTCAGAAGAAGAAGCCTATAATTTCTATAATTCATATGCACGGAAAAGGGGTTTTAGTGTGAGAAAGGGGCATCTTTCTAAGAGAAAAGATGGGTCGGTACAATGCCGGCACTACATTTGTAGCAATGAGGGTAAAAGGCAGCTGCATCCAACCCATATTACTAAAAAGCCACGCCCTTTAGAGCGTACCAATTGCCTTGCCAGAATTGAGTTTACTGTTAACAGAGAAAATATTTGGGTTGTTAGGAGGTTTTCTGATGAGCACAACCACCCTATGGCTAGCCCCAATAAAGCATGTTTGTTAAGGTCCCATCGGAAAAAAGTTCAGAAAGAACGACCTGTTTTTGCTGAGTCAGATTTGTACCATGGGGTCAGACCTGATACAGCAAAGGAACATGAGGACATGGCAGAAACAGGTACAGGTACAGGTACAGCAATGGTATCAGGAACTAACTGTCTGAGAAAGAAAAGGGTGAGAGATTTGGAAAAAGGAGATACACAGCTTATACTTGATTTCTTGAAAAAGAAACAAATTGAGGAACCAAAATTTTTCTATGCAGTGCAATTGGATGAGGGAGAGAGGTTCACAAATTGTTTCTGGGCTGATGCCAAGTCTGTGGCTGATTATACCTATTTCGGTGATGCTGTATGTTTTGAGACATCGTATCATTCAAGCATGTACGACCTTCCTGTAGCAATGTTTATTGGTATGAATAACCATAAACAAATAATTGTATTTGGTGGTGCGCTGCTATTGGATGAAACAATTGAATCATTTTTGTGGCTTTTCAAGACGTTTTTGGCTGTGATGTCAGGAAAACAACCAGAAACTATTTTCACAAATTTCTCTGTGGCAGTCAGTGAGGCAATCTCTGCAGTCTTTCCGATGGCAACCCACCGCATCTGCTTGTGGCATGTAGTTAATATTGCATGCATGCATGGCCAAGCTCAAACATTTGGCCAGCAATCAAGTTTCAGAAAGGAATTTGAAAATTTGATTTATGGTTCCGAATTTGAAACTGAAAGTGGGTTCTGTAAAGGATGGGATAATGTAATGATGAAATATTCACTAAATGGTAATTCTTGGTTTAGTGACGTTCTCAATGTTCGTCAGAAATGGGCCCCACCATACCAGTGTAGCTCCTTTGCTGGTATCATGGCATCAAAGGACTGGTACATGATCATGGGGAATCTTTTTAAGAGACACTTCTATCGAAAACTTCCTTTAGGCAAGTTCATGGTACAGTACTTTAAATCGATTACTGAATTGCGAGAAAAGGAGTGGCTTGAAGACCTAGAAACCCTGCGTACCAGACCGGTGCCTCTAGTTGACATACCTATGTTAGCTGAGGTGGCTGATTCATACACGCGGACTGTTTACATTGATTTTGAGCATGAATACAAGAGCCAGCTAGCATGCATCTGCGAAACCTTAACTGTGAATGGATCAATGTACACTTACCGGGTCTCGGTGCCTCAAAAACTGTACATGGGTATTGTAGAGTTTGAGCCGTCAGAGGTCAAGGTCTCATGCAGTTGTAAGAAATTCGAATCAATGGGGATATTGTGCATGCATGCTTTAAAGGTGTTAAATAATAATAATATTTTGTACCTGCCGGGCCAATACATACTAAAGAGATGGAGCAAGTACGCGAAGGATGAGAGCGAAAATGATGCACTTGCAGTGAGAGGCAGCGAAAATGGAAGGGTTTGGAGGAAGCTGGTCGAGTTAATGGTTAAAAGTTCATTTTGCAAAGAGATCCTTGGAATTGTGGAAAATGGTTTGGATAAGTTTATTGGGCAAATGGAGAGCTTGGCACAGGGATTAGATACTGATGAGGTCAATATAGGCGAAATTTTACACTCTAACCCATTGGATTCAAACAATATTTCTTTTGAGGGGTTTGAATTTTCTACTAGGTAGGTATTCCTAATAAAAATTACCAAGTTCCATGGGTGCTATTAAGACAACTTTGTAAATAACTGCATATATCATGTTTTGAGCCGTTCTCTGTATAATTGGTTCTAGTTTGGCTTGTAAATTGACGGTAATCTTAGTGATATTGCCGGTAATAGATGGTATTGGCTAGACAAACTCTGGATTCATGTTGGTCCGTTTATTTTCTTTTATACCTTTCATTCATTTCTTTTGATATATCATGAAGTAAAGTTGATATGAGCATAACTCCCAAACGTATCACAATTTCAGAAATGGCAATTCAAACCGCTCAAATCGATTAAAACTAATTTATTTAATGAGTATTGTGTTAACATGCTAAAATTTGTAGTTCCTTTTAGTTTTTTATTAGTACAAGTCGACAGACAAGGGGGGGAAAAATATAGAAGTCTAAAATGGTATATATATTTTTATATCCTTTTCAACTCCTTGATTTTATACTAAACAAACTAAAAGATTTTAAAATTCGATATGCTAATGTATTCCTTACCAAATAGATTGGTTGGAACTAATTGAATTTGTTCTTCGAAGTCGATCAAAAATTTTGATGTCGAACTAACCAACCAAGTTAGTGAGCTTAAACTGTGTTTGTTATGGGTTGAATAACCCTTATTCCGAATAAGGCTTATTCGGGATGAAACCAAACATGTTTTGAATAAATTTTATTCTGAATAATGATTTATTCAATTCATTATTCTAATTTCACTATATTATTGGAACAAAAGTGAATAAGAGGAGAGAGGAGAGAGGAGAGGAGAGAGAAAAACTTATTCAATTTCTTATTCAAGCTTATTCAAACCGGTGCCAAACACCTACTGAGGCTTCTACGGTTGTAACTTAGGCAATATTACTCTACATTAGCACGTAACGTTGAGGTCAGGAACAACTGTACAAGGCATGTCTTGGATTCTGTTTGCGCTACATGCTAATAGGAGCACATAAAGCACCGCCTATCCATGTATGGTCGATGTACCTTAGTACAAGACCAAAATGTTCTCAAGCTTGCCACAAGACAGTTGGATAATGAATATGTGACCAACATTCACATTAGGCTGAAGTTTGAACTTATTGTGCATGACTTCATTAAAGCACCTGTATATCCGGCTCCTCTTTTCCAACCTCTGAATATTTAAAGTTGCAAACCCACACCTAAATTATTCTTAGCCATACTGTACACCTTCCTCACGTGAATTTAATGAAACTATTTAAAATTCATAGCCAAATTAGAAATGGTAGCTATTTAAAAATTGAAAGTTCTTATTTTGTTAATCATATGGATAAGGACAATTTTTATAAGAAATTTGTATTAAAAAAGTACGATGGAATCATATTGCACGTGAATGGATTAGGTAATATAAAGTTTAGTAATGCTATTAAAATAATCATGATTTTCTTATTGTATTAGGAGTAGTTGCTTTCTTAGCATATCGTGACAAGGTTATCAAACAGCGACCTGTGTTTTCTACTTTGATCTGAATTTCTAAAATTAATAGGAATTTCTGTATTTTGAAAGTGCAAGAGATGTGGAAGAATCACATTTTTTTTTTTAATAGAACTAGTTGGTCCATGCCATTGCTGTTTCATGTAACTAGCCTGGTCAGATTTAAATAAATGATTATTAGTTACTACTCTGCCTTCGAATTCGATGAATAAACTCGAATTTTTGCCTTTTTTTCAGATAAAACCCAATGGTAGCATAATAGCATGTGCAGTTACTATCCAATTGGCCAACTGTTCTTACACCTCTTTTGCTGATGTCGTATAGATCACAGAATATATGCTTCATGGGAGTTATATTTCTTGAGTAATGCTAGAATCAAACATATAGGACGTCAAACACGATCCAAACGTAGCACATTAAAATTTTAAACGGTCGATCCAAACCGCTCAATATGATCTCTATATTAAAATATCTTTGATAATCAAATTTTATATTTTTTTTATTTTTTATAACTATTTTTTTTCGAATTTTCAAAATTGAAGGGTTCAGAACTTTTTAGATTGAGCATATTGAAAAATTCCAAAAAAATAGTAAAAAAATATGAAAAAATATAAAATTTAGCCTCCATGAAGATTTTATAACAGAGAACAATTTGAGCGGTTTGGATCGGCCATTCCAATTTTAAAAATTGAAATTCCATCGCGTTGGACAAGTGTACGTGTCCTATATGTTTGACACTAGCAAACTCCCATATTTCTTTTAATGGAAACAGTCAAATTATATGATTTGAGTTGAAAAAGAAAGTTGCCAACTCAGCTTATTGCATATATTCCAGAAGGGAATTTTGTTCATCTCCAGTTAATACTAGAAGTGAAGATCCTTCCTGGGACCAGACCAACGTTTTGCAGTGGGTTTTGGTAATTTGTAAGATCAAAGATCAAATTGAACCCGTACAATCAAACCAATCCCACTTGCTATGATGAATCAGACTTCATAACTTTCCCACTAGTCATATACTCATATATAATCAGATTAGATAGATAATAACTTAATATATATCCATCGAATAGATAGGTAATAAGTTCTCAGTTCTATTCCTTGCCCTTGATGTTTGGAGTAACTAAACAATATACAGGCAAATTAAGCAAAAGAAAAAAAAAGGCTTAAGATAAGGTCTAATCTGCATCATCCTCCCTCATAGGAAGTTAAATATACTTGATGATTAATTTATTTTAAAAGGAAAATAAAATAAGCATTATGTTCTACCATAGATGAAATTTATATAATTTTATCTCCTTTTTTTATATCCATTTTTGATATTTTTGAATCAAAATGTTATAGTTTCTACTAATAGCATATGTATTTTAAGGATGATTACTTTATATATTTTATTTGCCAACAAAATGGTGCATCACAAATATCTGGTTTACTATTCCTATTCCATTTCTTTACTATTTTTAGGTTTGAAAGATCATGAATCCATCGTATGACTTGCCCCCCTTGTACAGATCAGATCTACAACACAATAATTAACTTGGACATATCCAGCCACGCAACCACTGGAGATAAAAATATACGTGTTAACTTAACTAAATACCTGGACAAGCGACACATCAGCATTCGTCTTTATCCTCTCTCTCTCTCTCTCTCTCTCTCTCTCTCTCTCTCTCTAGTCTCTATCTCTCGTTGCTTCGAACCAACTCCAAAAAACTACCACCCTTTTCGTTTTCGTCATATCAATTGTCGCTTCCATACATACACAAGTAGCTTTCTAAACCAAAGATAGAAATTCAAACACAGAAAGCGATTTATTACTCTTCATTCAATGGCGCTTCAGCAAGACGCGGAGATGCTGGTCCCGGTGTACAGCTCGCTGGAGCCGGTCTACGGTGATGGGTCTCCGTTGGAGGAGGCGCAGCTCCGGTTCGACCGCCTCAAGGCCAAGTTCCTTGAATTGTACGGACAAGAGCCTGAATTCTTCGCTCGCTCTCCTGGTATTTGTTTATAACTTAGATTTATGTTCTCCTTTGAGAATTTTCCCTCTTTGTGTCCGCTTGGTAAATTTAATATGTGATTGTGATCTTCGAGATGGTGTAGGTTAATATTTTGGATTTGAAATTGACTAAAGGTCTGTTTGTTTGCTGATTGTAATGGTAGGAAAGTTTTAGCTTATTTATTGGGTACTTAGCAGTGTTTAATTTTGTGGGTCATTATTATCTTGGGTGGAAAATTATAAAATGCACATTGGGGCTTCTCTTTGTCATTGGTCATCACTATTGTACCTTCAGGGGTAAATTGGGAATACGATTTGTAGCACTGTATGAAATGCACATTTTTTGCAGTAAATTAACAACCTTTTGATTCACATTGCACATATATTGGAATTTGAATTTGAACCGTGCAAAAAAGTCCCAAACTAAATAGTAAATTAATGGGTTTCTCTTTGGGCTCTTTGGGACTCAATTTGCTAAACCATTGATATAGTTCCTTTTAATTTACAAGCCACAGCAAACATCTATTTGTATCAGTACAAACATGAACTTAAAGTGGTAACTGAATCCTTCTTCTGTTTTATTACTGAAATTGAAGCATAGTTGCATAACTTTTTGATAGTTAATATCACTAAAGAACTGATTGTGGTATGCAACAATGCACATTGAAAGCCAGCTAAACTAGTTGTCTTTGTCAATAAAGCATTAACATTTGAAATAATTTGAGGTGTTTACAGTGCATAGTCTTGTCACTTTGGTGTACTACATTTCCGTAGCAATTATGATAAAGACCCATTTTTCAGTCTTTTCCCATTTATCATCAAAACAAATAAAATAATATTTTATCAAGTTTCTCTTAAATAATCTCATCTGAGTCTTCATATATTCATTTAATAATACCAGAACCTTCCATTCCTTTGTTGCTCGATGTTTTTTTCCCTCCTCATGGTTAGTTATGCTTCCAATCAGTCATTCCTGGTAAATGTTAACAACCACAAGAAAAGATTGCTTACTCAATCCCTTTATAACCAAAAATTAAGGAAAAAAAGGAGGAGATTTAATTTGTGTTTGGATTCCCGATGGGGCCCAATGCTACTTGGCTTTTCTTAAAATTGTTTTCAAATATTATTTCATTTCAACAGGGAGGGTGAACTTAATTGGTGAGCACATAGACTATGAGGGGTACTCTGTCCTACCAATGGCGATTCGGCAGGACATGATCGTGGCTATTCGCAAGAATCCCGACAGCAAGGAGCTTCGCATTGCCAATGTCAAGGACAAGTACCCTATTTGCACTTATCCTGCCGACCCTGATCAGGTTTTTACTTTTCTTTTAGTTTTTGTCTTTTTGTTAACATTCAATACTTTTTCTTTTTTGGCTTTTTTATTGTTGTGGAATGGAGGGTAAAATTATGGCTTCAGAATAATAATTTGATCAAATTAACACAATTGGGGCTTTTTGAGGCATAACTACATAGTTGGGTGGGTGATTGTGTAAAAATTTAAGCTCTGGGAGAATTGGTACCTTTACTTGTTCGGGGTTTTTAAAATAGTTTGCAATGACAAAAGTTACTGCAGGTCAGTTCTCTGTGGAAATTGGTCATGAACTAAGAAGCAGTGATAATGTCCATAATGCCAAAAAATGTGCTAATTCTGGTACTAAAATCTGAAATGGTACAATACTCAAAATCCTTGCCAATCAGTGCTGAAGGCTCTGGCATGGGCAGGGAACACTATTTCAACTATAGCTTAAATATATTTGTTGTGGCACTTGTACCATTAAATTGTCTGTTATCTATCAATTTTATATATATATATATATATATATATATATATAGAGAGAGAGAGAGAGAGAGAGAACCTATGGTGCATACTAATGTACGGAAGCTTCGGTGCATACTGATCAGAACTCTTGGATCTGCTTCAAAATGACTGATCCAAACCATCCAATATGATCTTCTTGTTATAATCTCCTTACCGACCAAATTTTATATTTTTTCGAAATTTTTAAGTATTTTTTTCAAATTTTTAAAAATCGCTAATCTAATTTTTTCTGAAACGTTCAAAAATAGCAGTTTTTAAAAATCCGAAAAAAATACTTAAAAATATCGAAAAAATGTAAAATTTGGCCGACAAGGAGATTTCAATAGGGAGATCATATTGGATGGTTTGGATCGGTCATTTTGAAGCAGATTCAAGAGTTCGAATTAGTATGCACCGAAGCTTCCGTACATTAGTATGCACCATAGGTTTTCTCTATATATATATATATATATGTCTTATATTTTGGATGTTGAAGAAATTTGTTACACTAACTAAGAATCATGTTATTTCTCAGGAAGTTGATTTGAAGAATCATCAGTGGGGACATTATTTCATATGTGGGTGAGTCCTTACAGTTTCATCTGTGGATGAATAAGTGTTCAGTGTTGGTTCCCTGTTGTAAACTACTATGAGTTCTCTGATTAATCTTTAAGATGATTTAAATAAAATTGAAATGTAGTAACAGTACTGTACATGTTATTATGAACTTTTTACCTCTACCAGTGCCATTTTTATCATATTTTTTTAGATATATTTTATTTGCTGTGGGTTTTCATGGTCATAAATGTATTGCATCTCCAGTATGCTCTTCTGAGTTTATTCTTTGCAGTATTTTCTGCAATTGTTGGTTGGTATCTGTGTATCTTTTTTTTTTTGTACATGTAATCTCTCAGTTTGATGATCCATTTATTAGGTACAAAGGCTTTTATGAGTATTCAAGATCAAAAGGAATTGATGTGGGACCGGTTTCACTCGATGTGGTTGTTGACGGTACCGTACCAACAGGTACAGATCATGGTGTCTTTGCACTTATGAAAATTTATGCAGCGTCTTATGTAGGAAAATTGTTTTTCATAAAGCAGTTTGAGATATTGCGGTTGTTTCTACAAACTGAATACATTGGAGTACTGTTTTGAGTTTTTACCTTATTCAAATGGTCTACTAACCCTCTACTTCCTTGATTACTTCTCAGGTTCTGGTCTATCTAGCTCTGCTGCATTTGTTTGCTCCTCAACAATTGCTATTATGGCTGTTGTTGAAAAGAACTTCCCTAAGGTAACTCCATGCAAATATTATTCACTTCTTTATATGTAATATGTTATCATATAGTCACTTCATTTGTATATTGAATATATTTCAGAAAGAAGTTGCACAGTTCACATGCGAATGTGAGCGCCACATCGGCACACAATCTGGTGGCATGGACCAGGTAAAACTCTGCCCTTTTTATTTTATTTTTTCAAGTTAGTGTTCTTTTCTATCTGGTTTGAACAATAGTTATTTTCCTGTGACAGGCAATTTCAGTAATGGCCAAGTCTGGGTTTGCAGAGCTGATAGATTTTAACCCTATCCGTGCAACTGACGTACAGTTGCCAGCTGGGGGGACATTTGTAATTGCACATTCTCTGGCTGAATCTCAGAAGGCAGTTACTGCTGCGACTAATTACAACAACAGAGTTGTTGAGTGCCGCTTGGCAGCTGTAAGCTTTTCTTTTTTTCCCTTTTGTTTTGTAGGAAGTAAAGTGCCACAGCATTCTGTTTTCTTTTTACTTTCAGAGTGCGCATCCTGAGAAATTCTACATAATATTAGAAGGAAACCGTAGTTGGACCCTTTTTATTGGTGTTTAACTGTAACCTATTGTTTTTGTTTCCTCAACAAGTAAAGAACAAAGTAAGTGAAACAATTGCTGCTATTGTAAATTGCATATACCTAATATAAAGCTAAAAACATAATTAGAACTGACGACTAAAATATGATTATGACAGTACTGACTGTTATGGTGCTACTCGATGGTAAGTTGTTCATTGTTTTCTAAATCTCTATTTATTCTGCAGTTCTGCTTTTGTTCACCTAGGACCTTTGAAAGTCATGACTGTTTGCAAGCCAAAGCATACAAAGTCTATTTATTCTGCAGTTCTGAATTTTATTTCTTTTGTCTGTGTTTGTGTTTAGATTGTTCTTGCTATAAAGCTAGGCGTGGAGCCAAAAAAGGCAATAGCTTCTGTCAAAACATTGTCAGATGTTGAGGGTTTGTGTATAAAGTTTGCTGGCAATCATGGTTCTTCGCATCCTGGTGTTGCTGTCAAGGTTTATCTTCATTTGCGAATGTTGTAAATAATTGGGGATAAATATAAAGTTTCTAATAGTTTGGGGTATATTAAAATAATTTTCATGAAATGCAATACTCTAGGAGCTCCTAAATGAAGAGCCGTACACAGCTGAAGACATCGAAAAAATCACAGAAGAAAGTCTGACATCAATCTTTAAAAATTCACAAACTTCTCTTGATGTGCTTCAAGCTGCTAAGCATTTTAAGCTGTTTCAGGTATGATTATAGTTAAGCTTTGTCATGAAGCAGATGTGATCATTGTGCCTACCTGTTTGACCAAACTTCCCACTTGTTCCTTCTTTTTTGTTTTGTAAATATTTTGCTTCCTGTTGAAGAAATTAATGCTCGTTGCATATGATAGATAAATTAAGGCTAATTAAAGATCATTCTACTAGTTGGCTTTGTAATGATTATAAATGTAATCAATCACTACTTATTGTATAGTGGAGGGTTTAATTGGCCATATACAGTACTGTACTGGTTATGTTTGGTGGTAAAATTTACTGGCTGAAATTTAAATTGTTAGTTGGTAGGTTTTACTAGTTTGTATTGGATTGGCTACCAGTACCAATGTTTGTTTCAAATAGTGCTTGAAGATTTTGTTAATTAATATATCGCTCCTACCTCTTAGCGTGCCTCTCATGTCTACTCTGAAGCAAGGAGGGTGTATGCTTTTAAAGACACTGTGTCGTCAAAGCTCAGGTAATTTCTTAAGACGTTTGAAGCTTTTAATTTCATGTTGTGTTTTGTTCAATTTGTTATACTAGTATCGAATTTCTTGCCATGATGTTCTCTGTGCAAGATCAGCTACCATTAGCTGATACTGATAGGATTGCAATTTGGGGGTTAGTTCTAATTACATTATCATTTCTTTATTTTTGTTTGCAGTGAAGAAGAAACACTGAAAAAGCTAGGTGACCTCATGAATGAAAGCCACCACAGCTGCAGTGTACTTTATGAATGCAGGTGCATGACCTCACTTTTCAGTTAATTTTTTACTTTTAAGTTTGTTATTTGTTTAAGCAGAGTCTCATTTTTTAAAACTTTTTCTAGGAAAACAAATTCTGTCTTTTGATACAATTGGTATCTAAACAATAATGGTAGACCTGAGTACGATTTGTAACTTTTTTTATATGTGCCCAACTTCATCTGCTATGCCAGTATAGCACTTTTGAACTTCATGTACAAGTTCTTTTTACAGCATTTCCATAAATATTAGGGACCTCGAATTTTTAATATATAAAATTTCCCTTTTGATAATTTGAGTATATTAAGAAGTCAGAACCATACTGAACAGTAACAATTGGAGATTACAGTGCATCTGTGGAGCGAGCGACTTTAGATTGCTGTATTTAGGATATCTGGCATCTCAATCTTTGCTGTTAAAAGGTTATGTTATGACTTAATAGTTATTCTGTCTGACCAGCTGTCCTGAGTTAGAGGAGCTGGTAAAGGTTTGTAGAGATAATGGAGCACTTGGGGCCCGCTTGACAGGTGCCGGCTGGGGCGGCTGTGCTGTTGCCTTGGTCAAAGAGAGCATTGTCCCTCAATTCATCCTCAATTTGAAGGTATAGTCAACTTATTTATCTCCTACTAGCTAATGTGGGGGGCGTTGTGTGCAATTACTCAAAACATGAGCATCATTTGCAGCATATGTTAAAAAAAAAAAAACAAAATACTATTAGGTGTAATTTATTGCAGACCCTTAAAGCTGCTTGTACTGCAAATTGAATAAATCTGAGGTCTATTGGTTTAAGTTTGACATTAGATGTGGCAGATTGTGGACCCTTCCTGAAATTTGTTTGGTCGTTTCTGGGTTTAATATGAGGTATGAATTTGCTTTGGGTTGATGTCTCTGGACCTTTAACCTTTTCTCTAGTTTGCATTAGGCAGGGGAAGGACCTTCACCTCTTGCACCAACTGAACTCTCATTAGTGTGTTTGCTAGGAACTGCACCTTTTTTTTTGGGGGATCTTTCACTATTAACTGTCTGAGCTTTGCTACAATAATCAGTTAAGAACACGAATGAGGTGTAAAAATAGGACTTATAGAAATCTACTAGGTACAACAAGGTACTGCTGGTTGTCATGAATATTTTATGCTAAACTGTCTTTTTTCCCCCTTCAATTTGTCAGGAGTCATTTTATCAAGCAAGAATTGAGAAGGGCGTAATTAGCAAGGGTGATCTTGGTCTTTATGTATTCGCATCCAAGCCCTCAAGTGGTGCAGCTATATTGAAATTTTAATTTAAGCTTCAGAACACCTTCATCACGGCCTCATTTATTTGATGTATGTGGTAAATAAATACAATTAGTAATTGATTCTGTGGACCTATGTGAATTAATAAATTCTTCCGAACTTATTATGAGATCAATTGATTTGTCTTTATATTATATTGATAAATTGTGCCAAGAGCTGACATACAAGTTGGGATCAGGTTTGGTTTCATGTCCAGTGCTATCATTTTCTCATTTTAGAGGGTGATATCTCTCCCATTAATAATTAGCAACCAAAGGATTGGTGTGATCGATGGGGAACCAAGTCTCAAAATAAAAACCTCGTGTCTACCGATCTAATCGTTTGTAGAACAGCTTGAGGGTCGAATCCACAGGGACGGTGTTGGAATATTAGTCTTTTACTTTACTAAACTAGCTAGACGGTTCAACTCTTTTGTAAATTAAGGGTTGCAGGTGAGCCTAAATCCTAAGTCTAGTTACAAGGTCAAAACAAGAATTAATGAGAGAGATTCAACAAGTCACGAAATTCTAGGGTTTCTGGTTGCTAACACTTCTTCTTAGTCCCAGTTCCAGCGGCCCGCTGACTCTCGTAGCGGCCCGCTAAAAGAATTTAGGTCGCTGATCTATTAGACTGGTCGCTGGCTACTTGGCGGGCATAGACAACCTCGCTGATTCACTCAGCGGCCCGCTAGGATTAGCGATGTGGTTGCAAATTGACTTAATTCAGTTGATAATTGTGCAGGGATAATGGCTTAATTAAGGTCCCTAGATCAATCTCTCGTTTAGGTCTGGTTATCAATTAATTAACCCAATTTCCCTCGTATAGAATCTAGATTTCAACTATCGTTTCGTGGTCTAGTTTCTACAAGTTCATACCTTTCTAACCTATGAAATCCTTGAGTTTTCACTCTTGGAAAGGACTTAACTCTCGTTAACTTGTCCTGGTTTAACCTTTCAGTTTACAACCTTCATGTTAATCATAATCATGCCTAATAATCTAAGTTTATTTGGACTTAACCACCTAGCAATTAAGCGAGCTCTACTTAACGGGTGTAAACAAATCTACTTAGACAATCATGACATAATCAATTCAAGCAATTCAAGCAAGGTATAAAACACAAAGATATCAAATAAACTAAGTAAACATGCAATCAACAACTAAGAATTCGAGTTTACAACCATAGCCCTAAAACAAACAATCAACAACTAAAAGACATCATACAAACACAAGAGAAAATGAGAATAAGGAAAGATTACAACCAATTGCTCTTGCGTGTGTCGAAATCTCATATCAAACACGTCTCTTGCTGTCGCAAATGACCTGCTTGGCGCTGCCTCGATCTGGACTTGAGACTCAACTCTCAAATAACTCTATGTCTAACCCTCAATTGACCTTGGATTTGATCTCCTTCTTGTTCTCCCTCAAACAGGTCTTTTATAGGCCTTGGGAAGGTCTAGAAACGCTGAAAATAATTGAAGACGTGCTCTGGATGCACCTGGAGTCGGTAGAAACCGCCATCCAAATATAGAAGTGCCAAATCGGGCGATTCTGCTAAATCTGGCAGTTCCAGGCCTGCGGGTCGCTGGGACTATCAGCGGGTCGCAGGAAAATGTCAGCACTGCGTCCTGTCAGTATTTTGGGCATATCTCCTTCATCCGAACTCCGTTTGAGGTGATTCAAGATCCGTTGGAAAGCTTAGAATGAGCTCTTCAACTTTATGGACTCATCCAAGTCATTTCTTGTCCAGAATCTGCAATAAAATTAGAAACTATGGTAGTAACTCATTCTTGATACAAAACTCTAATTAAACTAACCTAAACTCATCTAAACTATGTAAACTCAAGGCAATTGGTTTAGTTTGGAGACAAAATGGTACCTGAATATGCATATAAAATCCACTCATCAAATCCCCCCAAGTTTAACCTTTGCTTGTCCCCAAGCAAATGTCTATCTCAGAAGTATGGTTTGGCTCTAAACTAAAACAATGACTTGAGACTTACAAGTTATGAAAATTCTTAACATGCACCAATATCGTGTTTGATTGAATTATTTAAACAATTTTACAAGCTTTTTCAAATTGAATTGAGTTGTCCCAAACGACCCACGCTTACCCCACGGGTGAAACACTTAGGATACTTGTAACTATTGCCCATAACTTACCTTGTTCAATTCCTAAACTTATTGATTTTTCAAAGTTTGACAATTGACTTTGCAAATAGATTCGGGATCACACCCTACCAACACAAATACCATGTCATATCAATTTATTTCACAACCAAGCCTTCAAGTACTTAAACCGCTATATTGATTTTCGAAAACGCATTGGAAATCGAACTAAAGTGAGGCGAAAAAAAAGGGTACAACTCCTCACCCATTCTATTCCAAAGTTTTTGGGTTGGACTTTTTAACTTTTCTCCCGGGGCTAGGAGGGTTTTCCCGCGGTGGAGAGGTTAGCCAAATTACGGTGGATTTATTTTCGAGATTTTTCTCATTTTTTTTTCTTTTTTTTTTTTATGTCATGAGCCTTTCTGTTTTTACTCATGATTTATGGAAGTTCTTCTATCCACCATAACCTATAGCTTCCCGCAATGTCCATGGCATTGCACGCTTTTTAGTTCCCCTTTTTATTTACTTTTTTTTATATACAAGGGTGTGTATTTACATCTTCGACTTTTAATAAACTTGAAAACAGCGGTTGTTTGACTCTAGACTTAGTGTTTATTTCCTTAGTTGACGTGCATTTGGGTCGGTAGAATCGATCTTGACAAAATTTGGAAATTAGTTTGATTGGTGGTTGTCTTGGTTTACCGATTTCTAATTGGTCAAGTCATTCATACTACTTATCAAATCATCAAACTTAAGTCTCAATCAAGATAAATTATGATGTAATACCTACTCATTTCCTAAGGTCACAGGGGCTAGTCGATCAATTAGATGACCCACAATTGAAATCGAAATTTTTTCTAAAACTTCCTAAATAATTCATTCAATTCACGATATCAAAACTTGTTAAGTATCTCCCTAACTTATTTAAATGCAATCTATATGAAATTATCATGCAATAGAGACAATTCCTAAATGAAATGCACAATTATACCTGTCAGTTCCAGTTTCAGCTACCCATCGAAAATCTCAGCGGGTCGCCGATACACTCAGCGGGCCGCCAAAAATCTCAGCGGGTCGCTGATACTGGGACAGATACAAAATTAACACCTAATATGCATGATGCAAACCTAGATACAACTCCTATTCTCTCCTCCCAAGTTTAAAACTTTGCACTGTCCTCAATGCAAGGAAAACATAACTTAAAAGAGAGAAAGAAAAGGAAACTCATCAAATTATTGTAGTGGTTGTGAAGTTCGCATAGGGGTTGGTGCAACTTGTAAAACGGCTTGTATGCTCCTTCATGGTGTATCCCCCAAGTTTGAGCTCTTGCATACAATTCGTGTAATGGTGCTTCCAAAAGCTGATTTGTCACATTTCTTCAAACCTAAAACCAACAACAACAATTGATAAGTTATAACTAACTAAAACTAATTTAATCTAAATTAATCTAAATGAGAGAAAATAAAATTTTTGGGTCTTGGGTTGCCTCCCAAGAAGCGCTTGTTTTAGTTCACTAGCTTGACCACCTTGCATTTACTCATCTTATCTTCACTTTTCTCCCTCTCCACGCATCATAGTTCTCCCAAAAGTGCTTGAGCGGGTCCTTTGAAATATGCTTGGAGTGTTCTTCTTTGGATGTCATCTTCCTTGGCTCAATTATGATGTGATACTTGATTTGCGGTTTGTTGTCTTCCATCACATCAAGTTTCTCCAAACATCTTCTAAGAGTGCTCAAGTCGATTTGGTTGAACTTCTCATTTGTGTTGTCGGATGCCTCGACTTTGAGAATAGTGTCACCATCTTTCTTCTCTTCAAGTTCATCATTCATGTTCTCAATTGGAGGATGCTTCAATTCCAACTCATTAGATTTGACAATTTCAGCCCTAAACAATCTTTGTGGAAATGGAATTGGAGGGATATAGGGAGGAGGTGGTATGTATTTTGGTTCATCAAATTCCTCTTGTACTTCCCTATTCTCAACTTGTTTGCTTTCAGTGTTGTTGGTATCTAACCAAATTTGGGTCTTCTTGGAACTAGAGTTTTCAAATTCACGATCACTATGCAAAATCAATTCATTGTTTTGTTCATTGTGTGGTCTATATGAAGAATTTTCAGTCTCTAACATCCTTTGATGATGGTTAATTAGAGTATTGAGAGAAGATGATAAAGACTTCATTTCTTTCAAAAGTTTCTCATTAAATTCGATTTGGTTCATTTTAAATTCCTCAAATCTTGATTCAACACTTGACATTTGCGTAGATGATCGGAAATTATCAAAACTAGGAAAAAAAGTAGACCTATGGTATGGTTGAGACACTAAACCATCATTGTCCAAAGTAAAAGAAGAAAAATCATTCAAACCAGAATCGCATGTCTGTCTGTTGAAGTTCCAGCGGGTCGCAGGATCTCCCAGCGGGTCGCTAAAACTGGCAGTCATGTTTTGTGCTTCAGGTTCCCTCCATATGAATCTCGAACGGTTTGTTTGACAGTCAAAAGGTTCGTCGAATCCGATGGAGTTGCTGAAGTTTTGGTTGTCTCCACATGCAATATTGATCGTGTTTTGCACGGTGTGAAAAGCACGCTCAAATTCACTCATGTTCGCATTGAGTTCAAATTGTCTATTCATGTGGTTGATTTTCTTCCAATTATCCTCCGCCTCTTGCTCACATACCTGAAAAGAAGGAAACATGGTGATAGAGAATTTTTTGGTTTTTTTTTTTAAAAGATAAGACAAAATAAGTAAGATACAAGAATACAAGGGTGTCTATGCAAGTTACTAAAGCAAAATACCAATATTCGAGCAAACCGTCCCCGGCAACGGCGCCAATTTTGATCGATGGGGAACCAAGTCTCAAAATAAAAACCTCGTGTCTACCGATCTAATCGTTTGTAGAACAGCTTGAGGGTCGAATCCACAGGGACGGTGTTGGAATATTAGTCTTTTACTTTACTAAACTAGCTAGACGGTTCAACTCTTTTGTAAATTAAGGGTTGCAGGTGAGCCTAAATCCTAAGTCTAGTTACAAGGTCAAAACAATAATTAATGAGAGAGATTCAACAAGTCACGAAATTCTAGGGTTTCTGGTTGCTAACACTTCTTCTTAGTCCCAGTTCCAGCGGCCCGCTGACTCTCGTAGCGGCCCGCTAAAAGAACTTAGGTCGCTGATCTATTAGACTGGTCGCTGGCTACTTGGCGGGCATAGACAACCTCGCTGATTCACTCAGCGGCCCGCTAGGATTAGCGATGTGGTTGCAAATTGACTTAATTCAGTTGATAATTGTGCAGGGATAATGGCTTAATTAAGGTCCCTAGATCAAACTCTCGTTTAGGTCTGGTTATCAATTAATTAACCCAATTTCCCTCGTATAGAATCTAGATTTCAACTATCGTTTCGTGGTCTAGTTTCTACAAGTTCATACCTTTCTAACCTATGAAATCCTTGAGTTTTCACTCTTGGAAAGGACTTAACTCTCGTTAACTTGTCCTGGTTTAACCTTTCAGTTTACAACCTTCATGTTAATCATAATCATGCCTAATAATCTAAGTTTATTTGGACTTAACCACCTAGCAATTAAGCGAGCTCTACTTAACGGGTGTAAACAAATCTACTTAGACAATCATGACATAATCAATTCAAGCAATTCAAGCAAGGTATAAAACACAAAGATATCAAATAAACTAAGTAAACATGCAATCAACAACTAAGAATTCGAGTTTACAACCATAGCCCTAAAACAAACAATCAACAACTAAAAGACATCATACAAACACAAGAGAAAATGAGAATAAGGAAAGATTACAACCAATTGCTCTTGCGTGTGTCGAAATCTCATATCAAACACGTCTCTTGCTGTCGCAAATGACCTGCTTGGCGCTGCCTCGATCTGGACTTGAGACTCAACTCTCAAATAACTCTATGTCTAACCCTCAATTGACCTTGGATTTGATCTCCTTCTTGTTCTCCCTCAAACAGGTCTTTTATAGGCCTTGGGAAGGTCTAGAAACGCTGAAAATAATTGAAGACGTGCTCTGGATGCACCTGGAGTCGGTAGAAACCGCCATCCAAATATAGAAGTGCCAAATCGGGCGATTCTGCTAAATCTGGCAGTTCCAGGCCTGCGGGTCGCTGGGACTATCAGCGGGTCGCAGGAAAATGTCAGCACTGCGTCCTGTCAGTATTTTGGGCATATCTCCTTCATCCGAACTCCGTTTGAGGTGATTCAAGATCCGTTGGAAAGCTTAGAATGAGCTCTTCAACTTTATGGACTCATCCAAGTCATTTCTTGTCCAGAATCTGCAATAAAATTAGAAACTATGGTAGTAACTCATTCTTGATACAAAACTCTAATTAAACTAACCTAAACTCATCTAAACTATCTAAACTATGTAAACTCAAGGCAATTGGTTTAGTTTGGAGACAAAATGGTACCTGAATATGCATATAAAATCCACTCATCATGGTGCAATGCATGGCTCTTGTGAAAACAAAGTAGGACTAAGGGCTGTCGGCGTCTGCCATCATTTGCTAGGACTATTTGATAAAATATTTGATCTAATAACGTAAAACTGGACTGCTCGACAGGAAAAATAAAACATCATTTTTGCCATTAGACGGATTCCAAAAAAAAAAAAAAAAAGTAAAGACGGGGAACCGTGATTCCATTTGTTCTCTTTTTTTTTTTCTAAATAAGTACATTATATATAGTAATTTTTGTATATATTATACAATGTTGTTTTTTTTTTAAAAAAAAATGCAAACTCAACCTCTATGGCTCTATATTTTAGTTGTAAATCAAACTTTTGTATGTATTATTGTAATAACATCGTTATTTGAATTTTTTTTTAAATATTTTGTCGACCAGAATTGAAAAAGTGTCCAATTCCGCCCATGCTTGCCATATGACATTAACTGATCCTCCCAAGATTAGTTGTGCTGCTTGATAAAGGAATTAAATTCTAGTACCAAATAAAATTTGTATATCTAGACCTAATCTCACTAATCGTTTGTAGTTTAGTTCTAGGGTCGAACCTAAAGGACGGATTAACGAATACCGGACTTGTTTTTTTCGGAAGCTAGACAATTAAAAATGAGTGGATTTAATTGTAAAACAAACTAATTAAATAAACATGCACTAAGATAAATATTTTTTGGTGTTTTTGTGAATTAAAATAATTAAGAAATCTAAATGATTATTTTGGTTTTTCAAATAGTATAAAAACGTCTTAGGAATCAGGTTTCGTTTTAGTTTGGACTTCTAAAACTCAAAGTTCAACACTTTCATGCAAAAACCCAAGTTTTATAGGCAACAACATTTCAACTCGGTCCGAGTAGTGTCCACCTCGGTCCGAGTTGAGAACTGAGGTGGCTCGATTTGACTTGATTTGGTCTGTTATGAATCATGCAAGGATTGGTTGGCTAAACCTAGACTTACTAACCCTCAACGTTCGCTTTTTGGGCCAGGGAATTGTTTAATAACAACCGCTTCTAATCAAACTAATTAACCCACAACTTTTGGTATAGGAAAGACAATTAGCTTGAACTTGTTTAATGGTTTTCGTAAGAATATTTAGAAGTCTTTTGCACTGTCTAAAAATAACACTTTTGGTGTTAATTAATCTCCCCTTTCGGATCTACGATTTATCCCATGTACTTGACTTAAACTAATCTTGTTTATACTAACTTAGGCTTATCTAAACGTGGCCATTCATTTAGAAGTTAATTAAGAAATCACAAGCAGTTCAAACAAGCAATTAAAAATCACTCATTAAATAAATCACAAGTCATAACAAAACATCACAAGTCAAATATCGCCATCCAAACTTCAACTACTCCCTTACTTCTAAGGCTACTCAAACTTTGCCTAACATAGTGCTAAAACAAACAACAACAAGAGTATAAATAACAAGATACAAGCCCATCAAAAATAGAAAAAAAACATAGGAAGAATAAACTGAATACTCCCTCTATGCTTCAACACCGTCTTCTAGGACAGTGGGGTGATGCAAGATGAATTCTGAACCTTCTTCTCGCTGCCGTCGCTTGGAGATTAGGGTTCCTTAGGGTTTCTGTGGCTAACAAAATTTGGAAATGAGAAATTGCAATTTTGGAGGCTTAGATCCCTTCTCAGGCAGAGGAGAGCCTTTTATAATGGTTCCACGCACAAGGAAAGAGATATAGGGTGGCAAGGCAAAAAAAACTACCAAAAAATATCATTTCCATGTATGAAAACTTGCCATATGAGATAAGTCGGTGTTCAACTCGGACCGAGTTAAAAAGAGGCGAGTCAAGGCATGTGCAACTCGGTCCGAGTTGCTTCCATCTCGGTCCGAGTTGTAGTTTGAAAATCGTCTTCTCGTGCTAGGAATGAGTCGTCTAGCATTCGTCTTGTGCCGGAAACCATCTAGAGCTTGTAAATCCACCAAAAATCAACTAGAACCCTGAAAATAAGAAGAGAGACAACGACAAAGCCAATTCTTGAAAACACATAGCATTTTATCAAATAGTTTAATAGTTTGAATGTAATTTAGGTGCTAAGTATGGTTCCAATACCATCAAATAATAACGATATCACTGCTAAATTATGAGAAAGATTTGGGTAAACACATTCTCAAAGCACACAAAATTGCACAATACTACATCATTATTATTGACCCTCAAAAAATTATTATTATTATTATTATTTTGTCAACGCAAGTAAGCTCAAACACAATGAAAAATTTTGCATGCCAGTGCGTGCAAAGCCGATATGAATGTGTTACGTGTACATATTCTCATAGTGGAATTTATTAGTGACCGACGAAGAACAATAGGGAAGGCAATAATACTTTCAATTTAGGTTCCATTTGGATGGCTTTTTTCCGAAATAAGGAATAAGGAATAACCACTTTTTACCAACAAATTTATTTTTAACCATCTAAACTCTTCACAAAAGTTACACACTTCCCAATAAACTTACCCCTTCCCAATAAATTTCTTTCCTTCTTCCTTCTTCCTACCTTATTCTCAACGCATCCAAACGGAGCCTTAGTTACATATAGTAGCAATGTTTAACACTGGCTTGCTTTAGTTCACATGCAATTTTATCACTTGATAGAATTGGATGTTGCAGTATTAGAGCAGCCTTTTTCTTCTCTTTTTTCTTTCGGGTTTGACTGTTTTTGTAAAGTATGGTACGAACTCTATTGTTATTGCTTTTTTTTTTCCCCCTTTTTGCTCGATTTTAAGAATTAGGTACTGACAACATAGTATTTGAATGACAATCAGTGATCGACTAAACCTTCGTCTGAGGACATAATTATGATTTTTCTCTTGACATTGTTAAACACATATGATCTCGATGCAAGAAAAATAAAGCCTTCTGTGTTAATTAAATTAGAAAAAAATAAATATTTTTAATTATTTGAAAATATTTGTTATTTATCATACTGTAGAAGAAACAAATATTCCGTCCAGGTATCTGTAAATTTCAAATTAATTATTTGATTTGTACAACGGGTCACATCGATTTAAATGACCGTATAAGCGCCGCACACAATTTATATATATAAGAATGGATAAAATACACTCATGTGTATAGATCGTCTCCGTACACATGAGTCGTTTTTCAAGATTCAAAATTCAAACGTTCAATCCAAACTGTTCAAGTTGTTCTCCATATTGAAAAACCTAGATAGACCAAATTTTATATTTTTTCGATTTTTTTTTGCTTGATATTTTCAAAAAACACTACAATTGGAGCATTTCATACCCTCCAATTTGAAAATATCATAATAAATAGCAAAAAAATTTGAAAAAAATATAAAATTTGGTCTATCTGGGGTTTTCAATATGGAGAACAACTTGAATGGTTCAGATTGACCGTTTGAATTTTGAATCTTGAAAAACGACTTATGTGTACAGAGACGATCCATACACATAAGTGTTCTATATCCATTCTCTTTCTGTATATATATATAGAGAGAGAGAAAGAGAGAGAGAGAATGGCTAACGTGCCATCAAGTCTTTTTTCGAGATCCAAAATTCAAATGGTCAATCCAAACCGTTGAAGTTGTTCTCTATATTGAAATATCTTTGGAGACCAAATTTTATATTTTTTTCGAATTTTTTTTTACTATTTATTATGATATTTTTAAAAACATTATGATTAGAGTATTTCAGGCCCTCCAATTTGAAAATATCATAATAAATAGCAAAAAAATTCGAAAAAATGTAAAATTTGGTCTCTAAAGGTATTTCAATATTTTGATCAACTTGAACGGTTTGGATCGACCGTTTGACTTTTGAATTTCGAAAAACGAGTCGATTGAAAATTGATGGCACGTGCCATCGATGGCGCGTTAGCCATTCTATACACACACACACACACACACACACACACACACACACACACACATATACACACACACAACACACACACACACACACATATATATATACACACACACAACACACACACACACACACACATATATATATACACACACATTACGCGGCCTAAAAATCAATCTCGTATTATCACAATACTTGGGCTCTGTATATATATTGAAATACCTTTAGAGACCAAATTTTACATTTTTTCGAATTTTTTTGCTATTTATTATGATATTTTCAAATTGGAGGGCCTGAAATACTCTAATCATAATGTTTTTAAAAATATCATAATAAATAGCAAAAAAAATCGAAAAAATATAAAATTTGGTCTCCAAAGATATTTCAATATAGATAACAACTTCAACGATTTGGATTGACCATTTGAATTTTGGATCTCAAAAAAAGACTTGATGGCACGGGACCCTTCGTGCCATCGATGGCACATTAGCCATTCTCTCTCTCTCTCTCTCTCTATATATATATATATATATATATATATATATATATATATATATATATATATATATATATATAGGGATATGCTATGGTGCATCGCGATGTATTGAGGCTTTTGTACATCGCGATCATTATCCGTCAACCGTTTTATAAATAGACAAATCTAATTAAACCAATCCAATCTACATATTGAAATCTCATTACAAACCAAATTTTATATTTTTTGAAATTTTTTTACTATTTTTTTCGATTTTTCTAAAACTTTCCTTTTTTGGAAACCAATTAATAATAAAGAAATTCTAAAAATGGCAGGTTTTAAAAAAATCGAAAAAATAGTAAAAAAATTTCAAAAAATATAAAATTTGGTTTGTAATGAGATTTCAATATATAGATTGCATTTGTTTAATTAGATTTTCAATTTGTAAAACTATCGACAAATATGATCGCGATGTACAAAAGCCTTAATACATCGCGATGCACCATAACATTTCTATATATATATATATATATATATTGTTGAAACACGCGAAAGAAAACCACTATAATCTCAGCTTTTATCAGATAAATTGACCGGGGAACAAAAAGAGATCACTGCGCGCACGCAGCCTGCTTTCCAGTTTACACATCAAGGAGCATTACAGGAATTTAAATCATCTGACTAAAAATAAAATAATTCAAACATACAATATTATAATAAACTACCAATTATAATAGATTGAAGAATCTTATTGGGGTAGGTGGACTAAAAATTTAATAACATGAAGAGAAAATAGATGCAAATTAGACAAAGATAGTTTATAAATTAACATACATGTTACTTGAATTATTTTGTAAATGGATGAAATTGTTCATTCGAAAATTAGTTATTTGATACTATAAAATTCTGGATTTCCTACCACTCATTTAAATCTGTCACTACTATTTGATTTCCTTTTGTTATATTTAACTCTCTAATTAATTCAAACAGCAGGATCCTAACATGAGCTTCATCCAGCAGTTGTAGACTTCTAGTTTATGGAAACTTCACAACATAGCTGCATAAAATTGGTGGAACACTTTTATAAACCACTATCGATTGAAATTCTGAAGGATGCAAATGATCATGAGATCGATTATTATTATTTATTATTATTATTATTATTATTATTATTATTATTATTATTATTATTATTATTATTATTATTATTTTATTTTTGAAGAATGCTGATTGAAGCAGTCAACAGAGAGAAAATTGATCATGAGAATTTTATTCTAGATTTGATTACCCACCACTCACATGGTGCCACCAGAGGTGGATATATGTGGTTCAAATTAATGTGGTCAATTGACCAGAATTTTTCACATTAAATTAACATGTCCATAGCATGTGCATGATCACTTGATTTTGACTACACAAAAGAGTTTTTTCGGTATTATTGACTAAACTTAATTACATATAGGACATGCAACTTTAACTTGTCCTTCTGACAGGTAATGTCAATCGCTTCAAAAAAAAAAAAAAAAAAAGAGAGGGTAATATCAAACCTAATTATTGTACCCACGGACGTTATGCATTTGTCAATGTAGTTTAGCACACCACAATTCCAAAGTAGTATGTTACCTCAACGACTTTGGCCACAACGTACTCACCAAGAATTAAACTCTAGGCAAAATATATATCATTAACTTCCAAGCATGGTACTACTATAAAAATATAAATCATAATTACAGCCCTTGTTACAATGTCCTGTTCATGTCTAGTTGGCGGAATGCAATGTTTAACTACTTGAGTAATTAATATTAGTAGCAATGGCTTTCTCAAGTCATATTCAATTTTCTGTTTCCATCATATTGCGTTTTTTTTTATTCTACTAGCTAACCGCGGAATTCATTGTTTGTTGGACTAAAAACTGATCTGATTGAATGTTCTTGTTGTTAGATTATCAAGTAAAATTTAAATTAACGAGCGTGATAGATGTGGACATATGAATTAAGATTTATGTTTCTTAATTAAACGATCATGACGTCTATTGAATGAGTTTTTGATCTAACGAACAATGAATCCCCTGTTTTCCTATTTTGGCACTTTGTTTTGGAGAGTCCATTTTTACCTGATTTTGACCATGTCATAATTTATGTAATGTCTATATATAAGTACGCATGTCATGAAACTGTTGCTAATGTTCTGTTATTGTTGACAAAAAGTTCGTTTATCACTAAAAGAAAAAAAAAATGCATTCCGCCTGTCGTAAATTATTTAAATGATAATTAGCTAGAGGCCAAACCTTCATTTGAGTGCATTACACAGTATTGTTAATCTCAAAAATAAAAGAGAAATAAAGGTATGTATGATTTATATAGATACTAGAATTGATGTGGGCATCACCTTAGCAGCCTTTTGTAACCAGATTTTCAGTCATTTATACAATCAGTTGGCAATCGCTAAACTTCAAAAAGATTGTAGATAACTTATAATTGAACCTTACTACAATACCTCAGGAATTGAATCCCCGTTAATTCGAAAATTGTTGGCTTATACTCGCTACTCGCTCCTATACACGTTCATATGTTTACTTCTATTTCTATTTGATGTTTGATACGTATCAAATGCAGACAAGATGGATTCAGAGGCATATTTAGCTAACGTAGAAAAATGCCAATTAATCATTTGATTGTAACATAAAATTTCACAAAAAAATCATTTGATTGTACAATAATTAACATCGGTTTGGGTTTGGGTATTATCACGAGGGGCTCACAAGTCCATGCTTCCTTAATCCCTATGGAATACAGTCTAATTATAATGTGACATCTGAAGATTTTTCAGCCACATTGTCATTATGCATATCTAAAGTTCTAAACTGAATGAGGAAGACTATGGCTGAAAATTTTAGCCTCTCAATTATGAGAGACAATTGCCAATTTTCCACCAAAAAAGTAGAATTAAACTCGATACAATTTGAATCATCCGATCAAAATTTAGCCATCCAAATTTCGATTAACATACCAATTTAGAAATTTATATATAAATAGAACTTTTGCTTTTGTTTTTATTGGCTTCAGTATGTAAATAGGAACAGTTGACAGTGTACATATATGAGTATGCCTGTCAACGAGCAGAAAAAACCACGTGATTCCGTTTCGTTTATACGAAACGGAACGAATAACGGCATCAATTTCATTTCGTTTCAATAAATGAAACGGCAAACGGAATAAGAATAGTGACGTTTCGAATCGTTTCGTCTCATTTCAAACCGTTTCATGTGTAATTTCTTAAGTGGAACGAATAACGGAACGGAATTCTGTGCCGTATCGTAAATGAAACGGTTAAACAGAATGAATGTTGAAATCGTTTTCTTAACGAAACTGCAAACGGTATGGATGGTAACGTGGTAATTTGGAACGTTTGACAGATATGAGGTACGTGGTCAACGCCAATGCCCAAGCCATGCTTGCTTGATATTAATTTACTAGAGTCTAGAGGCATGCATATATTGTTATTTTAGATAGGTTGACTTATTCATAGAGTAGAAAACACGTCTTTATATGTACGCAGAAAATAGTTAATTTTTTTTAAAAGTCGCATATACTTTTATTCGATTCTTTAATTTTTTTATTTTCTGTGTATACAGTTTACTATTATAGAAAATCTAGAGATGCATATACGTTTTTCTTTTAAATGATAGGGTGCATGCATCATGAGTTGAATCTGACTCGTCTAATTTAATCCATTCAATATGCATATTGTAATCTCATAGCAAATCAACTTTTTTAAATTATTATTATTTTCTGGAATCTTTAAATATTAATTGCCATCTTTTGTACGCAAACTAATTAAAAGTAAAAAATTTCAAATATGCATGGTATTTAAAAAAAATCTGAATAAGTAGCAAAGATAAAAAATTGAAGCATTCAATATATTTATTTTTTTTTGGGTATGTTTGGCACGAATCCAGAACCCACTCGCGTAGTTCGCGTAGTTCCTCAAAATGCTGGAACCAGAACCCACTAGCGAACAGGTCCTTGTTCTTGTTCAGCTCAAGTTTGATTCGCGCCAAATTGCGTAGTTCGCGAACAACTTTGTTCATAGCGCTGCCAAACATTTAAAATTTGATGGATCACAAAATGGCCAATATATATACATTATAATGCACCCATATCGTTTCTCTACTTCTTTAATTTTAAATTATGTATTTCTAGTTATTCAAATTAAGAAGAAAATATTAATTATAATAATTTTACAATAAAATAATCATGTACAGAAACTCGACATATCGTTAATCAAAATTATATATATATCGTTGTATACCTGTCGATCGTATACTCGTATCAGAAACAATTATTGTCGTAACATTGGCTTTGACTAGGTCATATCATTCATATAGCTAGGCCGACAGATTTTAAGGGAGATCAGCTATATATCATTATTTGTTTCAATCATGAGAATTCCCTTGGCACACACTGATCATTACTTATGGCAGAGACGAATCGTTAATGCGTTCACCATGCCTAATTATTCGCAAACATGGATTAGAGAACTTTCTTATCTGGTTGGTTTTCGGCATATTTTTCAAACATGCAAATTACTATATTGAAACAGGGGTCGGGGTTGTTTTCAACAATGTCGTCAAAAATAATTTTAAAATTTATGCATATTTCTATCGTTTGCCGAACGACAAAAATTTGCAACAATTAATGATGAAGATTGACGGTCTTTGATAAAGTATCAAACAATATTCAAATTATGTGAAATTTGATACACAAATAATCTAGACTAACTATATTAGAAAATTATTATTAAAATTGTCAAATTAATTAATGGTTCTCTATCCTTTCACAATAAATATGGTATTAATAGCCAAAATAATTAATGGTTCAAGAGAAATAACATCGTTATATTATGCATATATACGGTCTCGTACTGTAAGTATTCAAATGCAGCCACATATGTTCCATGCCGTCACATTTTAAAACACAACAATTAGAGGTCACAGTGTAAAAATTTGTTTGCGTTGAGATCTTTTTAATACATATGCGATTTTAATAGTGGAGACAACTCTCTAATTAATCTTTATAAATTCTAAAGTTCTCTTTCATTGTATATATCACAAATGACTGTCCGATCTACATATAATGTATTTAAATATTTCACAACTTTAAAACTAACAAAACTCTCTTCATGATAATTAAGACATTCTTTAATCTATGCTGCGTAAATGAATATCGATGGATGACAGGAACCTCACTTTATTTAATAATAAAAAATAAAAATGTAATTTAATTGCTAAATGTTATCCAGGTTGACACGTTGTTAACCGTTTAGTTCAAAATATATATCTGCCTGCTTTTTACATGTCGGTTTCTTTTTTAAACATATGGTTGCTAAGTTTTGTTCCGTAGGTACAGCCGTACAGGGAGTCAAAAAAATTGGAAGTTTCGGGAAGTGTTGTACGAACCGAAAGGTACAGCCGTGTGAAAAAATAACAAATTACTCCAGAAATTTATTTTAATATGTTAGTAAATAAAAAATAGTAATAATTAATTAATATTAGATAAAGACCTATTTGAACTCACAACTCCCGAGACAATTCCCTTGAGGCTTGAGGCCTTGAGCTATAAATATTTCCATGCACCACATGTACCGAACATATGTTCCCAAAAGGCAGTAAACAAATATTCAGCCAATATATATATCTAATATCTTGTCTTTTGTGTCCTGCATCTCATCACTAAACTAAACTTTCGTGCATGTTAGCATTCCCAAAAACTTAACCACTAACCAAGATTCAATAAAACACATGTGCTCAAAGGCCTTTTATAGGTCATTCCTCTCCCTTTACAGACTCCTTCTAAGGAGGCTAAAATTTGCTCATGGAACGAACTTAAAATTACAAAAGTGTCCTTCACTCGACAGCCTTGGTACCTCCTATACCAGACACCACTTAGTCTTTGACCTAGAAGGCGGCCTTCTGCGTTCCACCACCACCTTTCCTTATTTCATGCTTGTAGCATTAGAAGCAGGCTCCTTTCTAAGAGGTTTAGCACTTTTACTTCTGTACCCCTTGATATGTTGCCTTAGTCATGACATGGGTATACGTGTCATGACCATGGTTGCATTTTGTGGGGTGAGAGTAAAGGGTTTTAGGCTTGGAAGGGCAGTTTTGCCAAAGAACTTTTTAGAAGAAGTTGGGTTGGAAGCATTTGAAGTTTTTGGCAAGTTCAACACTAGAATATGCTTTAGTGGCATGCCAAGGGTTATGGTGGAAGGGTTTCTCAAGGAGTATTTGGGTGTGGAGGTAGTGGTTGGGAGGGAAATCAGGGAATTTGGGGGGTATTTTACTGGGTTGATGGAAGACCAGGGAAAGATGGCACTACCAGAGGTGAAGAGGGAAGTGGAATTGCATGCAAAACAAAGTGGAAAGAATGGTGTTGTTGGATTCGGTGGACTTCAGGCGCTTTCTGCTTATGATATTTTCTCAACTTGCAAGGTAAATTATTTTGTTATTTGTATACTTTTTAAATTTGCTGTTTCCGTTGTCAATGTTTAATGCACCCCCCCCCCCCTTGTTATTTGTTTCCATTATAGAATTATATATGAATAAATTATGATATCCTTATATAGCCTTTGTTTGGATGGGGTTGGAAGAAGGAAGAAGGAAGAAGGCCAAAAAAAAATTATAAACAATCCAAACTCTTCACAAAGTTACACACTTCCCAATACTTCTTTCCACTTCTTCCCTTCTTCCCACACCTATCCAAACTAGGGGTGTCAAACGCGTCAAAAAAGCACGGAACGGACTGTTCCGTTTGCCGTTTCGTTAAAGAACGCGGTATAGAATTCCATTCCGTTAACTGTTTCGTTTTTGAAACGGCACATAATTCCGTTTTGTTAACCGTTCCACTTCAGAAATAACACATGAAACGGTTTGAAATGAGGCTGAAACAGTCGAAACGGTATAATTCTACGTTCCGTTTACCGTTTCGTTATTGGAACGGAATGAAAACCATTTCAGTTATGCGTTCCGTTTCGCTTAAACGAAACGGCACCACGTGCCATTTTATCACGCTGACAGCTCTAATCCAAACGCACCCATAATAAACAAACTATAGAATTAGAGTAACTACGTATGAACTTGAGTTTAGAAGTGTAATTGCAATGTTGGAGACCATAGGCCGGCTAAAACTAAATTTTGTAAGTAGGAAAACACTGGCTAAAAGCTGTAATCGACACAAATCAAACCTAGAATATTAAATGAATATATTACATTTTTTAAGAGCGAAATAATTTTTGTATATCCATGCGATTTAATTAAGCTAAACAATGATATAGTTTAAAATTTGGAGGCCGAAAAATATCTGATTTACCCGAACTTTAGAAAAATCAGTAGCCAGGTAATTCCCTTTATAATCTCACCGATAACTCTATGTACTTAATATGCTGTATTAATTAAAGTTATTTTTTGAACATCGTATGGAAAAAATATTGAAAATTTGAAGTTTTAAAGAGGATAATATTTAGTTGAAAAATTATGATTAAACAAATTTTAAAATAATAAAACCTTTTTTAAAATTAGCTAAAAACATGTACATTGTTGCACATGAATGGAGATTTACCTCCGTAACTGTCAGCATAATTGGGCCCGCACGTACGATGTTACTATGGGCTTGCATTTATTAAACCTTACCTGACATAGTCGTCTAGTACCACTCATTATATATCTGTTGCTCCTTGATTCATCATCTTCACGTAACAATGCATATAATACGTATTTTTCGCTAAATAAAAAAAAATGCATATGATAGTTTCGATATATTACAATACAACCCTTGGTTTTCATATAGCAAAACCATTATACTTTTCATCTTTCAGCAGTTAAAATGCAAAATTTAATTCCTTTCTTTTAGTTCCTTCTAATTAAAGTGTGACTCTGTATATAACAAATTCTATAATATCTTTGGAATTCAAAATATATATTATAAGCACAGAATACTCTCCTCTGGCTCAAAAATTCAAGTTTTCCATTACACAACTGATAATTTCATCTCTCTTTCAGGAGGTGTATTTGGTTAGTGAGGCTGACAAAAGGAAATGGCAATCCCTCCCTAGATCAAGGTACCCAAAACCCCTAATCTTTCATGATGGCAGGATAGCTCTAAGGCCAACTCCTTTAAAATCCCTCTCTCTCTTTCTTTGGCTTCCCCTGTCTGTTCCCCTCGCCATCACCCGAGCTATTGCCTTCCTTCTCCTTCCACGTTACCTCCACATACCTATTCTTGCTTGCCTAGGAATGGTGTCAAGGAAAATTATCAAAAACTCTCAGTACAATGAACAAACATGTACCGATGCAGAAATCACTAGACAAGTAGCCGATACTGACAATTGTTTCAAAGGGCATGTATATGTCTGCAATCACCGCACGCTGTTTGACCCCCTCTACATCTCTGGTGCACTTGGGCGTGATGTCATTGCCACGACTTACAGCGTCAGCCGTGTGGCAGAATTCCTGTCTCCCATAAAGACAATCAGGCTCACACGTAACAAGGAGGTCGACAGAAAGAAAATGGAAACTTTGTTGAGTGAAGGTGAAATTGTCGTCTGTCCGGAAGGAACAACGTGCCGTGAACCATACCTCCTCCGTTTCAGCCCCCTTTTTACAGAGTTGAATCGTGTCATCACACCTGTTGCACTGACTTCACATGTCGGTATGTTTTATGGCACAACGGCTAGTGGGAAGAAATACTTGGATCCATTGTACTTTGTAATGAACCCTTCAGCTCACTACACTGTGGAGATTTTGGACAAGGTTGATACTAGCAATGGTGACAACTTGGGGAAGCAATGGAGGAATGGTTACTATGAGGTGGCTAATTATGTGCAAAGTAAGATAGGAAAGGCCCTTGGATTCGAGTGCACCAAACTTACTAGGAGGGATAAATATTTGATGCTTGCTGATAACGAAGGGATTGTAGAGGCCGTGTCCAATGAGAGATAAAACAAATCTTTCCATTTTTTTATTTTAAATTTGTGCATCAATGAAAAGTTGAAAGTGTACGAGAGTAATTGTGTTAAATTTCTTTATTACCAACGAAATGTTCAAGAAATCCTAATTTATAGGTATTGCTGTATGTTGTTAGATTTTAGAGAGCCATTTTTCGTCACCAATTTTGTAAATTTCTCAGCCCATAACCATTCTGTTTAATCTAATACGGTCGCGCGACACTTTCTAGATATGAAGGTTCAGAATATATATACCGTTTTGGATATTTGGGAATTGGGATGATCTCCTATGCTAAACAGGGCAAATGCAATAACTTTTATATGAATGGATGGATTTAACCTGTTTGATCGAGGAGGACCCTTTTTTTTTTTTTGTCTGAACTGAGGCGCATACGTTAGTTGATCTGTCCCAGTTTATTTAGGTGAGAAAGTGCCGCATGAAATCGTGCTTGGATCGAAGGTGTGGCACTAAATAATTAAGAGCAAAGTTGACTGACGGTATGCTTCAGAAGAGGGTAGAGGGGTTTAATATTGGAAAAGGAGGGGAGCTGCCTTTCCACTGTCCTAACTGTTAACCTGCTCCAAAACATAAAAAATCCAGTGAAAACCAGTGGAAAAGAGAGAAAATGGGGAGAATCACTCTATAGAATTTTCTCCAAATTTGTCAACCCAAATTTGAAGATTAAGTTTTAGTTCCTCTCCCATCTATCATGCCCTTCCATTCCATTCCACTCAAAATCTGGAGCAGACTTAAGAAAAGAACCAATAATAGATACAAATACAAGGAGTAACTTCGCGAGTTAGATATTTTCAAGTGTATACATGTCAACTTAATTGAGGAGTAGTGTTGAAGTATGAAGTCTATACATGTGTGTGTGGAACGAATGTAGGATGTTCATATGAATAATTCAGATCAATGCAAGTACTGTTCGGTTCGGACCGAATAAGGATAGATTCGGATCGATTGGAACCTACCCTAGAAGCATTAATCTTGATTCACATGCTCACTGTTCAATCCAAATCCATCCTTGTTCGGTCCGACACGTGTGTGTGAATCTCTTGTTGCATCATTCGTTCAAGACACAGTAGACTTCATACTTCAACAATTAATTTACTTTATACATTTTAATTGGTAAGTTCATAACATCAGCCCTCTTTTTATATATATATATATAGAGAGAGAGAAATGTTATGGTGTATTGGCGGTGTATTGAAGGTTCGGTACAAAGCAATCATATCCGTCGATAGTTTTGTAAATTGATAAATTTAATTTTACTAATTTAACCTACATATTGAAATCTCATAGCAAACCAAATTTTACATTTTTTTAAAATTTTTACTATTTTGAAATTTTCTTATAATTGTTTATATCCATAAAAGACAAGTTTTAAAAATTAAGGAAAATAGTAAAAAAAAATTTAAAAAAATGTAAAATTTGGTTTGCTATTAGATTTTAATATATAATTGAATTAGTAAAATTAGATTTGTCGATTTGCAAAATTATCGACAGATCTGATTCAAAATGACTGATCAAAACAGTCCAATACGATATTCTTATTGAAATCTCCATACAGACCAAATTTTATATATTTTTTTAAATTTTTAATTATTTTTTTTTATTTTTAACAATTTCTATTTTTGAATGGTTCATAACTAATTACATTAATGATTTTCTAAAATAAAAAAATACTAAAAATTTACAAAAAAAAATGTAAGATTTGATCTGCATGGAGATTTCAATAGGGAGATCGTATTGGACGGTTTGGATCGGTCATTTGAATCAGATCTAGGAGTTTTGAGCGTGAGTCATAGACCTTCTCGTGAGTCGCGACTCACCGTAGATTTGGTTTGCTATGAGATTTTAATATCTAATTGAATTGGTAAAATTAGATTTGTCGATTTGCAGAATTATTGACAGATCTAATTCAAAATGACCAATCCAAACCGTCCAATACGATCTTTTTATTGAAATCTTCATGAAGACCAAATTTTATATTTTTTTTGAAATTTTAAAGTACTTTTCTGAAATTTTAGAGAATCGTTAATCTAATTAGTTTTGAACTGTTCAAAAATAGCAGTTTTTAAAAATCCGAAAAAATATTTAAAAATTTTGAAAAAAAATATAAAATTTGGTCTGCATGGAGATTATAATAGAGAGATCATATTGGATGATTTGAATCGGTCATTTTGAACTATATCTAAGAATTTTGATCGTAACTCATCGATCCTTAAATTAGTTGCTCTTACCATAGCAAAACTCTATAGGCATGTCAATTTCCCCATGTTTTTGGGGTCTGTTGCAGGCTCAGCTTTTGTAGCACACATGTTCATGTCAAAATGCACTGTGACAATCTCAATAAATTTTATTCAATGCAACCTGCGTGGTGCGACAACAAACTGAGACGCCGGTTCATCCCTGGCACCAAGCAAATCCATACGACTTCCATGGCATCCCTCGTAATTGAGTTATCATACCTGATATGTCCCTTCAGCTTCTCGAGATGCTCATCCTTCAAGGCATCAACACTTGCGCATTTAATGCGTCTAAGAGGAGGTTGATGTCTAGTCCCTTCATCGACAATGTAGCCTCACCAACTTAATTTCTACAGTTTTTCATTTCACCAACATTATCGCAGGTTGTATGATAATTAATAAAACAAATATATATAGTTAAGGTTGTCAGTATTAACTTTCATATATTTAAAAATTTAAAGAAGCCTTCCTTCATGGAATTATATGAGCTTTATTAATTTGGCGTTGATATGTTTGATGAACATGCCGCATTATTATTTGCAATCAGACTAATAAAGAATTAATTTGAAGAACAATCTTTCGAGTGATCATTGACAATAACAATGGTCGATAAAATACCATATCGATATTTTAAATTTCAATTCTTTTGTATGGTTATTTCCACATCTATAACACAACAAGACTTTTATATCAATTTTTTTTTATATTAACACAATAAAACCTCTTATAATCTATTAACTTTTAAATACACAATTTAATTTACAAGTTTGGAAGAATTTATTTGTATATTTCCATCAAAATAGAAAAACATGAATAATCAAGCTAAGTTATCGATGATAAGACTGATAAAAAGGTTGTGCAATATGGCTAGAAAAACGGATAATACATTTTTATACCGGTAAAACGGTTGTGCATTTTGAAAGCTTGTGATAAAACTCAATGGTGACAATTTGTTTACCCTCGCTTGTTATGACCGGAATTGATACGATTCCAAATTAAAAATGTTAGATGGAAGTAGGTCTCTTGCCAAACTCAAAGCTCTAAAAAAGCATTGGATAGAGGTTAGCGTGATTTTGCCTATGCTCCACCCAGTTTCTCCATGGCCTGTTTAATCACTATCAGAGACTTTTCTGGTAAGCATTTTGCAAAACACCTTTTAGACTTGATTATTAGGCTTCCTTGAATTAGTAAAGGGTACACAGCTAGATTTTTAATAGTCTCAGATTTTATATTTAGTTGTTATCGTGTCAGCTAATATTGTTGTCTCAGCATAGCTTTTGGTTATGTAAAAATTGGTATTAGATTTTTATACTATGCGATTAGGTGGCCCTGTCCAGGGATATTAGGTGATTAATTACACTACTAAAGTACCCATAAATATGTTAAGACTTCCAACTACAATTACACAAATTTCGTCAATTGATCATCTTTTCATTTGTTTTGCTAGCTGAACGGACTTAATTAAGCTTTTGTAAAATTAACAAAACAATATGCTACTCCATAGTTGTTATCAGTATCTTATCACAGATAGTGATGGGTCTATACATATATACTTGGTCCCAGTAAATCTGTTGTAGAATATATGGTTGGTTTAATGGTTTTTAAAGGAGTAAAATTGTGCAGGATCATAACTCAAGTACTCAACTAGCTACTATTGCCATAATGTAACCGGGAGATTCCCTCCATGACATACTATAGAAAGCTAATAAGGGTACACTGGAACTTGTCAGATGAATAATTCTATATTTTGCATAGATAAATACAAGCAGCATCAGCTGGGAAGTGGGTGATGAATTCAATATGGGCTTTTGAACTAAAGCATTTATTAACCGGCCCACAGCAATTATTTCTAGGAGGGAGGAACACTTTCATGTTATCACGTATCAAGCTTTTATTAGACTTCAGAACAAGAAGGGATCAATCGTGCCATACATATCCCTCCCTTTTTCTTTGAAAAACTGAAAAGCATTCCAAAAGAAATATTGAGATTAATAAAAAGATCTATCTTTTAATACTGTGCCATTTATTTGATCATACGTTGGCGGGTCCTTGTCCCCTGCTCGTTAATGTGCACAGGTGTGATTGTCATACTATATATTTTCAGGACCATCCGATGAAGATCATACGGTTTACATAAAAAAAATTAGAAAAAATTAATTCTTTTCTTTTTGGAACCTAATCATCAATTTTGCTCAGAGCTAGCAAAGCTTAAAATAATAAATAATAAAAAATAAAAATAATTATGAGAATGAAGGATGAACTAAGAAACTTAAATTAGAAACAACTGGTTTGATCATCGTATCTTGGAAATCAAAGTCTGGACCAGTTGTCTGAAGTAACATCTAATTAAATAAATGCCTCCGCGTTGCTATGGACACTTGTAGTGAAGTGATTAGTGATGGTTTCATGGCAGTGGTCCGAATGCTTACAATTTACAAATCTAAGACAAATACCTACTCTAAATGATCCTATAGCGAAATTGTTGAAAGAAACTAGCCATCGTCCGGTTTGTCATCCAATACATTTTTAGTTTTTTTTTTCTAAAAGATATCGTTGAAAGAAAATTTGTCTATCATTATTATTATTATTTTATATAGAAGAATCTCACCTCCGGTTCATCATCCAATAGAGACTGCCACAGCACTCAGCAGTGCGCAACGCGCTTAAAAATGTCAACTGCGCATAATCTTAAATTTGTACATGGTTCAAGCTAATCCAAATAATTTGTATCAAATTTTCACAGTAAAGAGTTCAGGGCGAAATTTCTTCTAGCGATAGTTACCAGGACCCTTGCTGTAAAGACTAAGATTTTGAAACTAATTTGAAAGACTACAAATTTTTCTTGGATGAAGTCGGTGTACTTCAGAAAAAACATATAAAAGATGGCCTTTAAAATGAAGATGATGTAATTTACAATTTAATGGTAAGCATCAACAAAAACCATGCATTTTGAGAGAGATGAGATGCCTGTACCATTCCAAGCATACTGTTTGATACGATTCTGCTTGGTTTGCAGTTGTACCCTCCCATGGCAAACGGTTAAAATCATTATATGAAAGCTATCTCCTATTTTCCCCTATAATTTCCCTCTGTTACTGGACCGCTCATATGGTGGTTTGCCAATTGTCAGCCCACCCCTCCCCCTCCCCCCCAAAAAAAAAGGAAAGAAAAGAAGATGGAAAAAGGAAAATCCTCCCCACCAGCTCTGGATACAAATTAAAAGAAAAATAAAAAATGCTATCACCAGCATTCACATCAAAAGCTGCAAGACTTCAAACTTAACAAGTGAAAATCTTGCAAGCTAGCCAAAACTTGTGACAAAAGCACCATTTAACAGTAATCAACAACTCTTTTAAGAGTGTTATGAATATTATCTTTTTCCTTCTTTTGCAGTACTTTTTCTAATATTCGCCTCTGTTCTTTAATTCTAAAGCTACCATTGCTTCTTCCCCTTTCTCTTCTTTTTCCCACTGCTGCCACTTCCACTCTTAAATGCACCAGAATTCCCTGCAGATGCTGCCTCATTAGGCGAGTTGCATGGGTCAAAGGCACCTGAATTGACAGCATTTTGCAACCATTCAAAGAACTGTTCTTCGGTCATTTCTTCTTCCATGTTGGGAGAGCACGAGGCTTGGCCCCGGTGGCCTGAACTACTTCCTTTTGAGTTACTCGGTTTTGTTAGGCTTGTATTTACATGAAAGCTGGGCTTGTGGGAGTTTGCTGGACACCTCATTCCCTGTGCATTAATTAATTAGAAATAAGGAAATGGTAGAGGTACATGTGGTACTGTACCAGCCAACCAAGGTTTTGTTTCAGACATACCTGACAGTTGAACCATTCGGTGGCATCATATATCTTGCTGTCTGCACAAACATAGGCACATGGTGTATCCATCTGCACCAATTTTCAGAACATCGACATTTTATGCCAGTAGTGTTAGAAAAGTGGCATCAAATTGAACAGAGACTATCACAGTGAAGACATAATACCAGACCTAGTAACGATAAATATGGGTACGTAAACTAAAAGGGTTTTATTTTTTTCATTTTTTATGATAAATTAACTATCAAAATAGGCAAGAAACAACGATACTATTAATAAAAAAATGAAACTAAGAGTTATGTAAACCCTATTATACAGGAAAAATAAATTACCTTCTGAACCAGGCCAAATATAAGTGGTTGGAAAGACTGTTCAAGCCATCCATCTCCGTCTCTAGCTTGATGAAACTCTTTACAATCCTACAATATTTAAAAGAAGTTAACACAACCCTTTTAAGTTTAGTATGTCTAATTAAAAGATTTAAGAGGCAGAGATTAAACCTGACACCATCTAGCCTTTGACTTGGACCGATCAGTGCATATCCATATGTGTGAATCACCACACTTTTTGCAAACAATACGTCTTAAATCTCCTATAGGAATATTATCGTCACCCTCTGGTCGACCAGGCCCAAACCCAAAAATGCCATTTCGGCCCCTCTACAAAGAGAGATAAAAATGAGGGATATATTAGCATATACTAATACAAATTTTTAATTTATAAAAAAGAGAGGTACCTTTCGAGAGGAAGCAGCTTGAAACAATTGAAAATAATTCAGCAACTCCTCTCTCTTCAGCTCATCATCATATGCTTTTCGTTTCAGAGAATCCAGAAGAACCTGTTTACAGTTTTGGTAAATCAAAAAACTTTTATATACACCATTACATGAATCCTGAATAGATGCTTGGAGACAGGTTGGCAAGTATATTAATACATAACTCCTATAAGACAAAAGAATGAGCATTTGAGAACTCTAAACCTCATATGCATTTTGAAGCTTCTTAAATGCTTCTGCAGCTTTCTCGTTTCCCATGTTCTTGTCTGGATGAACCAGCATTGCCTAGAGAAAGATAACAAAGAATACATTAATGATTTTTAAATGTGACTGCAAAATAATTTGCATGATGCAAATTTCTTTATTAGAAAATTATAGTTCAGACAGTTCAAATGGTCGCAGTTATTGTGACCTTAATGATAAAACCAAAATGAATGAAAAAAGGGCATGTTGCAAAAAATGACACCCACAAATCAGTTTTTTTTAGACTTCATCCTTACTGCTCGTTTGCAGTTTTGCAAATGCAAGCCAAATATTAAACTGATTACAAGTACAGCAGTATTTTTACCCATGGTTCTTTCATACAACTCAACCAAATATCTTAATCTATGTTCACATATATCACTTATCCCAATACAATCACTTCAATGTCATTTTATGTTTGGGGTCAAAACAATCATTAACTGACAAAACATTCACCTCAGACTAACTTAACGATTGCCTGATTTAGTCAAACAATGGAATCATGTCCATTGGAACATGCAAATTATTTGCACAATAAAGTTAGCGTGCATATCTTGTCATTTTTGTTCATGCAGGTCTGAGGAAAAAACTTTTCATAAATTATTCATTTTGTATTCTTAATACTTTTTTGTAAGTTTGATGCATTCTTTGCTTTTAGAGTTTAAACGACCAATTACATAATAAAAATGAAAGAGTACTATACTGGTTTCATTTAATGGAAACTTGCATTATTTGGTACCATTTTTCAACCAAAAAAAAAAGAGAATGAAAAGAAAAGAACTCGACAGTTGAATGCCACTTGCAACAATTCAAATAATCGAATTTGTGAATATGACAAATTGAAGGGTGCTATGTGCCTTGAGAACTTGAAAGGGATAAGACGAACTATTTCCCAGTGCATGATTGTTATAAGCAGCCAAATGATAAAGGCCTGAGCTTTACAACCAACCTTTTTTCTGTATTCCTTTTTGAGCCAGGATACATCAATTGCACTACGACGAGGTAGACACCAAACCGAGTAGTGATCAGTGCAATTTAGTAACCTAATTATTTCTTCTTCTGAGGTCAATTCCTTCTCAGCGTCCTCCCCACTAGTCGACGGTTCACCAGGGCCTCTATCTGTTGGCCTTTCCTGCCGGAAGGGAAACGTGCCATCTGTCCCAAAATATACAGTAATATAACCAAAGATATCATTACAGTTAGGCCTACAATTTCCAATAAACTTTTCCTACAATTCATTAGAGACAGATAAGTTTGTAATTAGGGTTATTAAAAGATGCACATACCCCTCGAGTCATTATTAAATAATGCTCAAATTTACCATCCTTTTTATCTCAGTTGTTTGCAAACAGTTCCATATTCCACAAGAGACTCTACTATATTCCATACTCACATTTTAGTCGCACCTAGTTCAGGATTTATGGTTATTGGAAACAGTTCTGTATTCCATCAGAGACACCACACACTAGATTATAATGTAACATTGGGCATATCTGCAAGCTGACTTAGACAACTATGCAACAAAAACAACAACAACTAAGCCTTTTGTCCCAAACAAGTTGGGGTCTTAGAAAACTATGCAAAAGCCAACAAAAAGGCTATTATTTACCTTGATCTTGCACAAAGGAGGCATCTTGTGCTCGGTGGTATTTGTTCTCATCTATTCTCTTCAGCAAGTGTAAAATAATATCACTGGAAATGAAAGATAAGTTCAGAGCCACCACTAAACCAATCCATCCCAAATAGCTCTTTGCACAATACATAGCATATACTGTGGTCGCAAATAGGCCAATCCTTTCATGCCTCAAGGCAAGAGAAGCACCTGCAGTAGGACATCATTCAGAGACTTCATAGTGTGTGTTATATCTGTGCATGTGTGTCTGCAGCTTCCACGAGTTTAAACTTGAAAATTCATGCAGGAATCACAGATTAATATTAGGAATTTTGTTGAAAGAAATAAAGTTCCTTACAATACCTACCTCGTATCTTCCTCATTTTGGTGTGGAGCAGTAATTGGTATTATTTTAAAGTAAACAACAAAGAGGGTAGAGGAGATAACTCTAGTGCATATGGTTTCCAATGTATACCAATGGTATGCCATATGCGTGATCTTTCTCATGTTATAGGGGTATAAATGATATTCTGAGCATTCAAAAAAATACACATGAATTACAACTACATCAAATAATCCTTGAAAGAAACTTTGACCTCTTGATTCACTTGTTTTGCCTATTCTGTCAACATAAAGCATAAAGGAAGAAACTAACCTCCAAATAGGATGACAAGGCTGGTCGTCCAGAAGCTCCCATAAATCCACAGAACAACAGCCGATGAAATAGCGACAAGAATTAATGCCAGAGCGAGACTTATAAAGACTGCTAAAAAAGCACCAGTTACCTAGAATATAATAATGATGATTAAAAACAATGTTTAGCAAACAGACGTCAAATCATATCACTATGCTCCCTTTTGTTCTCTTTTCGTTTGATAATGCTGGCATAAAATAATAATTATTTCAGTAACAGTCAAACACAATAACAACAAAGCCTTTGGTCCCAAACAAGTGTTGGGGTAGGCTAAAAACCTAACCAGACCAGAGAACCAGTGACAGTCGAACACAACCAATAAAAATCCCCTCAATCTTTTTGTTAATGCAAACAGAAACCTGTACCACAGTACAAATAATAATCTATTTTGTGTCTTAACTGTCAGATTTTTGCATTTGTACATTGTGCATTTCTAGTATTGATTTCTCTTCTTTTAACTTTGCTTCATCCAAAATTTCAGATTGTATCAGAACCCAAAGTAGCAAAGTTGAAAAAAGACAAGACAGACATACCACCAATAGTACCATCAGTTTGACCCCAACCATTGCCCCGACTGAGAGGAAGGCACATAAAATCAGCACAAAAAAAGAGGCGGTGCCGATTCGGAGAAGGGAATCAATTCCCCTGATAGTGCAATCTAACCACACCATGAATAACACCATCACAATCTTCCCAGTATTCACTGCCCATTGCTGCATTTTTGGACAATACCTCTCGAATTTTTCCTTAATATAATTATAACCCTTCTTCAATACTGTCATGAATTTCACAACATGCGGCTTTAGCTTGTCTGCCCATCCTTTGACTTCTGCAATTACATAAATCATGTAGAATTTTAAGGTTGATGCTGCCTTTTGCATTGTAATCTGTGCTGCTGTGCCATTCTCTTTTACCTCGTCTTCTGACAAGCTTGTTGTATTCTGCAAAAGTTCTGATGGAGAGCATTCCTCTAATTTTGTTGAGATATGATTTTCCTCATGAAAATTCACGGTTTCAGGTTCCACAGCATCAATTGAAGAGGCACTTGTAGGCCCGCCATTCTGGGATCTGCTTCTTTTGCTTCTATCATGTTTCTTTGAGTCACTGTTTGAATGTACTAGATCTGGGTTCTTGTTTTTGTTTTGGCCACCTTTACGAGCCATAATTGTATCAAAAGGTACCAATTAGAGATAAAGGTCAATCAGTGGTGTAATGGAATGTAGATGCAATTCCTGAGGCAGCATGCACGCAACAGAGGACTTGCATTCATCTTTCCAGTTCACAGTGCCTACAGGTAGAGAAAAATATTACAATGTGTAAAGTATTGCAAAAAATGGCACACAAGAAAAAAATAAATAAAACTGAGTTTTTAGTATCTAACAGGCAGATATTTGTATGAAAAATGTCAAAAAAAATTGCAGTCAAATATTTTAAGAGTAACATCTTAGCTGGAAAGTTAAATACTTAGTTTGTAAAATAAAAGATAGCATTACTTATAAAATAATTGCAGTCAAGGTTTCCTGCACTTGTACCTATTAGTTTGTGAACTAATCCTGTTTGAATATCTCTAATAGATTAATAGTAGAAAACTAGAAATACTTGAATTCAGTGTGAATAAAAAAAATATAATTCAAACTACATATGAAAAATTATCTCATCTTCAGCAAAGTTCATTTCTTTATTTAATTGCAAAACAGAACCCCAAATATGATAATATAGGGGACTTCTATTTCTTAAGTAATTCAAAAATCATAACGGCTTGTTAGGCCTTGGCACAGATGAATGTAAATATTCTTTGATAAGAAATTACTGCTGCTTCTAATGAAAGCTGAGACATACTTTTTACTTCTAATGAAATCTGAGACATACTTGTTGGCTCATAAAAAACCATCAAAGAAAACCTTGTAGGAGAGAAAATGGGAAAAAAATGATGGGACAAAAAAATTGTAGAAATAAGAGACAGTAGTTCAGTACGTGTTTAACTGTGTTGAACAAGTTGCATTAGATTAAATCAAACACATCTTATTTTTAATGACTTTAAGTGTATAATTAGAATTTAAAATTATGAGTTACATAAGACTTAAATTTATCGTCTTAGATTGGCACTCAAGCGGATATGAACTTTTCAGTTGGCATATATGCAAAACAATAGTTTCACATAACCAACAAAACATTCATATCTAACAATTACATTATGAAAGTGCACATCCTTGGGCCATTTCTTACTTTCTCAGAACTTTGTGCCGAAGGAGGTGACAAGGCTCAAATAATAAAAACATGATTTAGATTAAAACAGAAATAGGTTTTTCAAAATTTCAATTTATCTAATTTTCTTTAATCTTTATTTTTGTTTGTTTTTTACACAAAAAAAATACTGTGGGGGAGGAGGCTTCCTCTCAAGGAACGTAATGTATAACATACTGGAAAATTATCATATACGGACATTGGTATTTAGTATACCAAAGTTCTCAGTCCTGTAGCTCAAAAAAAAATTAATAATAATAAGTAAATAAAGGCAAAAAATAACTAAGGAAACACAAAAGAACAGTCAAAAGAAAAAATGAGAAAAACTTTTAAGTTCAGATATATATGTTGAAATCTGAGTAAATTGGATGACCAAAATCTTACATGGCAACACTTGATCTCTACAAGATTTTATTGGACTTGCAGGCACAATTGGATCTCAATGGACCACATGCAGGTTTCAACATTAATTCAGAAAAGTTGAATTTTAGGAAAAATTAACCTACAATAAAACTCGATCCTACCAGTATAAAACCCTAGGTCTCAGACTGTACTCACTCACCAGTAACAAGTTTAAGTGGTGAAACAATCCAGATATTGCAAATTAACTCCACAATCCAGCAAAGTTCCATAACATAAAAACATTAACTAAATTAGAAGCTCGTGGCTTTAAAGAAATACCAATTTACAGAAGGTACAGCAGCTATGGATGGTTACTACTTGAAATTCTACAAAATTGCAGTTAATTCTCCAATTTCCACTTAGGAATAAGATAAGAACATAACTTGAAGTGCAAATAAGACCAAAACCTAAGTGCAATAGTTGTGAATGTCAGACATGCAAGTGCTAAAATCAAACACACAGCAACGACGTAGCCAATGGAATGAGAAAATTACGATTCTTTGAGACTAATTAAACGAAATTAGACGAAACAAGGTCTCTATTGCAAAATTCAGGGGAAAAAGAAAGGAAATTTACAAGTTTGAACAAAGACCGAGTTCATACAACTACATTTAAGAAGAAAAAATACTGGTGCTAAGTATGTATAAACGAGAAAAACCAAAATTACCTTCACAAAGTTGAGATTAGTGTGGAAAAACGGGTACAATCGACTCCAGTAGAGCCCCAATCTGGAAATAAGAGGTTGTTGCGCAAGTAATGAAGTAGGTTACCTCTCGATTGATTTCTGTTTCGTCTGGTTTGTTTTTGTTCTCTCTCTTTAACTGTGCTCGCAAGTCGGAAGTCGCAACTCGAGAGAGAGAGAGAGAGATATCATATCATGGACCAAGTGTAGCTACTGTTGGGCTCATTAGTCATTTCTCACGTAGGAAGGTCCACACAAATGTCTGTTGCGGCATTTATTCACATATGTATCCAAATTATTATGTAATTCTTTTGTCAGAAAATTTTCGTTTCTGCCCTCCGATATTGACCTAATGCAAAAACTCGATCATCACTTTATCAGGTGCTAGTAAAGTATTTTTGCAATGTACAAATATTTTTGCAAGACGTCTTTGTCTACTCTATACTCTTTATCAAAACCAAAAACAATGTTCTGAAAATTTATGATTGTTCCCTGAGTTTTGTCATAAACTAGTGAAGGTCGTTCATGCTCGTAAATATAATGATTGTTATATGTAACTTGAAGTAATTTGATTTACAAAATTATTTGTACTTGCGTAGATTTGTAAATATAGTGATTGTTACATATAACTGAAGTATTTTGCTTACAAATTATTCGTAATTGGCAATTCTTTTAGAAATAAAGCTTAAAATTTGATATCCAGTATCGTGAACATCATCTTTTTTTTTTTTGGGGGGGGGGGGTAAATATGATTTTATGGTGCATATATCACGCATTATTAGACTATTGGAAATTTTCTGACTGTCTAAAATTGATGCCTCCAACACATTGTAAAATGATGTTCAAATTATATGTAAATGTTTCTTTTAAATATCTATATTCTCTAGAACATTCCTACGGCTGTGTTTGGATATAGGAAGAAGGAAGAAAAAAATTATAAACAATTCAAACTTTTCACAAAGTTACACGCTTCCCAATACTTCTTCCAATTTCTTCCCTTCTTCCCACACCTATCCAAACGGAGCCTACGAGCTTCCTTTTCTATTGTCAATTATATTATTGATTTATTGATTTGGAAACTGTACTTCCATAAAAACGTAGATGCAAATTTGTGATATTATAGGACATCACATGGAATTGCCTCAATTATTGCAAGTGTTTAACAAAGGTCTCAAAAGTTAATTTGCCACAAGACTGAGAAACGTGAAAAAAAAAATTATATATATTAAAGAATCTTACAAATTTGAGATGTTTATTTTAGTTCTACGATCTTTAGAAGTTCTGCTTGAGCTCCTTTTAATACTTGCAAGTCTGTTTGTCTTGTGGCGCAAATTGGAGTTAACAATTAATTAACAACGTGATTGTTGAGGCGCTGTTGATAGGTTGCGATATTCTAATTGAAGAAATAGATAATTAGATAGTTTAGCTCGATTCTTAAAGTAGATGATATTGTAATTGAGGTAATTCAGATATGTGTGGTTCCTGAAATTCTTGCAATTTTAATTTTTTTTTTAAAAAGAGAAAAATTCCTATGAATCAAGAGAAGTAGGATCCCAAAGCTAATTAATGTTGTTCCTTGGAGCTCATCCACCTCAAGTTTTGTAATAATTTTTCTTTCTTATATTTGATGCTGCTCCTTTGTGTAATTTTTAGTTGATCCTCATGCGCTGTACATAATTTGATGGATTTGATAGTAATATTTTTTCTGCATCTGATGTGAATAAATTTTGTAACTGCAGAAACAAATTGGAGTAAAATTATTTCTCCAAGTCTTATTCTCTCGGGAAACCATATTTCTACGACCGTTTTTTATGAAATAAAACTGATTGATCTTGTTGCAATGGAATCAGACTATACAAGAACTCCAATTTTTATTGAAAAAAAATGATGGAATTGATATTTCTTTCCGAATCTTGTTCCTATCTTTTTTTTTTTTTTTTTGAAAAAAGGTGAGAGCGCCACCCAGTTTCATTTTTGAAAATGAAACAAAATTACAACCTAATAACACCTAAAGAACCCTCTGGTATCACTGTACCAGTACATATTAAACTCCCATTACGCAGCAACTAAAACCTCATTCGGTACCGCTGTACCAGTATATGCATTAACTTCTTTTTTTTTGAAGAAAAACAAGGGTCAAAGCCCTTATCTTTTATAAATTAAATTAAAAAGTACAATTTACAGCGATGCCAGCAAGCAGCTAACAAATAAAAAGAAAAAAAAAAGAAAAGTAAAACCATAAAAATAAAAGGGAAAAGAAGAATTAAGCAACCGCTAGAGAAGTGTTTCCCATTCTAAGATAGCTTCCTGTAAGAGATCGTCTGGAGGTTTGGAGGTACCCCTGAATATCCTATTACATCTTTCTCTCCATGCAATGAAGTAAGCAATGCCAAAGAAGCTTTTAACATGCTTATTGATGGCAGGTGACATGATGATAGCAGTATGAGCACAAGGAATTGGTGAATCAACAGTGAGTGGATGAGAGGCTAGCATTTGAGAGATAATTGACTTAACATCCCTAAAGTAAATGCAGTGATTGAAAAGATGTGCAACTGTTTCAGAATTAGAGAGACAAAGGGGACATCTGTTAGCCATGGACCAGCCCCTTTTCTGTAAATTATCTTGTGTTGCAATCTTATCCTGAAACATCAACCAAAGGAAAACTTTGAATCTTGGGGGTATTTTTAACTTCCAAATAGAGCATAAAGGAGTATAGATTGTAGGAAAAGTCTTGATGAAGTAGTAAGTTGATTTGGTCGAAAAAGACCCTTTTGCCCCTGGTAATTTCCAGGAAACCTCATCTATACCGGTGGTGGTAAGGTGCTGCAGGGGTGATAGAATTTCTTGCATTAGGCATTGTAGCTGGAAGAGAGCAGAGGAAGAAGCTTGTAGTAGAGGAGAAAACAAACCCAAGTAGTTAGAGGTATGTGCTACAAAGGTGGAGACAGTTATATGCTTATCAATTGCAAAAGAAAACAAGTCAGGATAAGCAAACTTGAAGATGTGACCAGTCCAATTGTGTAGCCAAAACAAGGTGCCATCTCCTGAAGAAACGTGATGTGATAAGCCGACTGTCATAATGTGTTGAGGGAAGTTAAGGATCTTAGAGAAGAAACTATTCAGAGGGCCAACCGAAATAGAGTTGTTTTGCAAGGAAGAAGCAAGAGGTTTCCAAAGAGATGGAGAAGTGTCAGCCCATTTCCATAGCCATTTAGTGAGTAAAGCAGTGTTGAAAGCCTTCAAGTCAAGAACTCCTAAGCCTCCTATTTTTTTTTGGCTTAGTCACCAACTGCCATGAGGACATTATCAGTTTTCTTTTCTCTTGCCTCACTCCATGCCAAAGAAAGCTTCTCCTAATTGAATCAATTCTCTTGACCACCCAACTAGGCAGCTTAAAAATGGACATGAAGTAGATTGGTAAGGAGGAAAGACATGAATTCAGCAACACTAATCTGCCAGCTTTAGAGAGAAGGGAAGATGACCATCCATTTAGCTTAGTCTGAAATCTATTAAGGAGAGGCTGATAATCAGAATTTGACAATTTCCTATCAGATAAAGGCAAACCTAGATATCTGATAGGGAAAGTGGAAACCCTACAGTTGAGAATGGCAGCAATAGACAAGAAGGTAGGGTCATCAGTTGCCGTGATAACCAGGTCAGATTTTTGTGAATTGAGTGCTAGACCTGAAACCCTATGGAAGGAATCAAACACCAACTTCAATAATATAGCTTGTTGCTGACTCGGCTTGAAGAAAATAATTGCATCGTCCGCATAAAAAAGACCAGAAAACATCCCTTGTATTGGCACTGGTAAAACACCATTAGAGTTGAGCTTAGACAACCATCTTGAGAGAAAGTCAATGGCTAGAATGAAGATATAGGGTGAGAGAGGATCACCCTGTCTGACACCCCTTCTGAGCGCAATGGGTTTACCGGCCAGACCATTGAGTACTATCCTTGAAGATCCGTTGAGAACACAATCCAGAACATTTGTAGAGAAGCGTGAAGAAAAACCCAATTTTTGAAGAACGGTGGCAATGAAACTCCAACTTAGAGTATCAAATGCTTTATGGATGTCTGCTTTGAATACAGCAAGAGGAGTTCCAGTTTTTGAAGCAAAGGAGATGATTTCCTTGGCATATGCAAAATTATCAATAATAGACCTGCCTCTGAGAAATCCAGTTTGGTTATGAGAAATCAGACTAGAAAGAAGAGGTGTCAGTCTATTAGTGAAGATTTTTGAGAAGATTCTTTGCATGGAGTGAACGATACTGATAGGTCTGAAATCAGCAGGAGAAATGGCTTCATCTGACTTTGGGATCAATGCAATGATTGAGGAGTTTAATGGATGAAGGGAGCCACTTTGCAATGCATGATTTAGAGTTGAAGTGATTTCTGGAGCCAATTCATGCTTGAAATGCTTGTAGAAATCACCTGTAAACCCATCAGGGCCAGGCAATCTGTTAGAAGGCCAAGAGTTTATAACTTGAAGAACTTCTTCAACAGAAATAGGAGAGTCGAGGATGGAGAAATCCTGGAAGTTGATAGCAGGATATAGCATGTTCCAGTCTAAATCATGCACTGGACTGGAGGAACAACCCATTAAATTGCAATAAAAATCGAAAAAAGCCTTCCCTTTAGACTTCTGGTCAGAATAGAGAACTCCATTGACTTGTAGCTTTTGAACAAAATTTTTTCTTTTGTTGCGAGTTGCTTTAGCATGAAAGAAGTGGGTATTTCTATCCCCCTCCAACCTCCATTTAACTGAGGATCTCTGCTTCCAAAAGGCCTCCTCAATAGTAGCTAAGTCAATTATCCTTTTCTTAAACATGCATTTAAGCAATTTCTCCAAGCCAGTCAATAGTCTGAACTCCATTACTCGGTCACATCTCTCAAGAAAAATTCTAATGAATTGAATTTGCCTTCTGATGGTGGAGATTCTTCCTTTAGCCCAAAATCCAATTTCCTTTGAAAGCTGAGTTAGCTTCTCATGGAACATTAGAGGATCAGTAGCAGGGGGTTTTGAGAACCAGTAGTTAAGTACAAGATCAGAGAAAAGAGGAGAGTTTAAGTAAAAATTTTCAAACCTAAATAAATTTGAAGGTTTGAATTTGGATAAGAAGGTGCAGAGCAAAGGCGAGTGATCTGAAGACGTATTAGCCAAGGCTTGTAGGGAAATATTTGGATATGCTTGAGAAGAGGAAGCATTGATGAAGAACCTATCCAGCCTAGAGAAAGTAGGAAAATCTCTATTGTTGGAGTAAGTAAATCTCCTGCCTTGCAGATCCAAGTCTATAAGCTCAAGGATGAAGTGACATTAAAGAAAGCCTGTACATCCCTTGGATTGTGGTCTGTACCAGTAGTTTCACCAGCATGTAAAGTCACATTAAAATCTCCACAAAGAATCCAAGGCACGGCCCTGTTAGGAGAGTGAAAGGGTAGACTACCAAGGAAGAGGGATCTACCAAAGGTGGTGGAGGGACCGTAAACAACAGTAATCCTTAGAGGAGAACCATCCGAGTGGAAAGAGAAATCAGATGATAAAGCATGATGAGAAGCAAAAGAGTTAGTTAGGGAAACCAGTCTATGATCCCACACTAGAAGAATCCCGCCTCTGGTACCAATAGAGTCAATTGCCAGATAATCTCTCAGTCTAGTACCACAGGATTCAGTGACCAGTGTTGCATTAACCTCATCCCATTTAGTCTCTTGAAAACACACAAAATGAGGTTTCTCGACAGCAATAGTCTGTCTAACAACAATTCTTTTGTCTCTCTCATTCAGCCCTCGGACATTCCAACAAAGTATTTTAACAGAAGTAGTCATTGATTCCACATAAAAAAGGCATCAACGGAGAAAGCAAACAATCACCAAAGGAGACAGTGATAGTTGCAAAGCAAAGGAAAGACATTCCACTGAGCAAACTCAACATACAAGGATAAAAAAAGGCTTCCATAAAGTAAAATGGTTCAAACAACAAAGATAGCAAGTGAACTAGAAGATTCCAGCTTTGTTGAGATTCGCCTTAATCTCATCAGTGAGGTCAAAACCAGCATAGTAGAGAGCAAATCTAGCCTGGTCCAAGGTCGGCGGGTCATCACCTAAAAGGAAGTCTTTAGAAATTAAAGGGATTTCAAGGCGTGGCTTCTTTGCTTTGGAGGAGGAAGCACAGTCGTACTGCACAATCTGCGCTCTCTGAATTGCTGAAGTATAAGGACCAGAAAGCTTAGCTTTGAGTCGCTCACTTCGACGAGGGGCATGCTTAGCAGAAGTTGAATTGGATCCAGAAATGTTATGAAGAAACCTTAGTGGACCCTCAAAGCCTGGCGGCCCATTAACATCATCATGAGAGGCAGGCTGGAGAGCCGGTCCATGAGCCAGAGGATAAGCTGTCATAGTCGCTGACCTCAGAGAGTCAAGAGCACTTGGCAACAGAGTTGTGGAGGGAATGAAGGAGTTAGAATCAGCAGTAAAATATGAGTGTGGAGGAAGGCAGGAGATTGGCCTCGGGGATGAGGGAGGCGTAAGGGAGAGGCACAAATCGTCAACAAGATTAGCAGGCAAGATGTTCAAACTATCCAACGGCAATGTAGAGTCATTAATAATCTGGAGGGGTACAACCTCTGCAGTCTTGGTAGGAACTGGAGCGTAGCTGTTAAACAGGAGAACACCAAAAGGGGTGAGAGAAAGGTTGCCTCCAATGCCATGCTGAACTGGAGGGGGTCCCTGGTCTCCAGACTGCACAGCCGAGTTGAGTGAATCAGGATGGTTCCTTGAGGAGTTGTTGTCGGACCTAGAAGGTGGCGAGGGCGTAGTTGACTTAACGTACGGCCTACCAGGGACTCTGAATTGATCAACCTCATCAGCATTATGCATATGCATAGACTGCCAACTATGGGGGGTAGCCATAGGAGCAATAGAACCATTATCAGAGGCAAGGATGGTGTTTGAAAAGAGGAGGTGATTTGCTGTAGAAGCTAAGGGGATAGAAGAGGGGGTTAAAATAGTGGGAATAGAGGTTTCAAGAGGCAGTGACTGTTGATTTTCAGATTCAGAGACCCAAATCTGACAAGAGGAGGTAGAATCACCTTGAATTCCTTTGGAATTAAAGCAATTACCAACAAGAAAGACAGAACAGGCACGGGCATTATGACCAAATTGATGACAGAGTAAGCATCTTTGAGGTAAATTGCAATCAGATTTAGCATGTCCAGAGAAGAGACAATTAAAACATTTCTTGCCCTTTCGAAGAGAGCTTAACTCTGACAGAATGCAAGAGTTAAATCCCTTAGCAGATAAAAGTTTAGCAATAGAACGAAACCTTTTTGGAAGAACTGTTGTCCAAGTAGTTTGTGGGCCAAAGTCTTCATCTCTGAGAGGAAAATCAGGAGCCTTGGAGTGAAAATTCTGCGGCCTGGACTTCTTAGAGGGGTGGGGAATGTCAAAGAAAGCAAATCTCTTTTGGAAGGATTTGTCAGTGATCAGTCTCAAGGTGAAGATGGTGAAAGGGGGATTTGGCAGCAATGAAGCAATCCTAGATCTGACATTGGTCCTGGGTTGAGGTTTCGGCTGAGTAGATTTAGGGGGAAGAGCATCTGCAGCAGTCCCTCGCTTTTCGGCAGCAAGCTTGGCTAGGTAGGTGTCGAGGAGAGGCGGCGGTGGTGGGGTGGAGACGTTGGAGTGGTTGGCCGTCTTGATCGTCGTCCTTGGATTTTCCTTCTGGGTCGTTCTCCAGGTCGCCTTCGTAGCCACCATTTTTCTTCTCTATATGCATTAACTTCTAATAGACCAAATAAGAAAAACCAGCATAAGCAAGTTACTCAAGTTCACTATTTATTATCTCAACAGCCATAAAAACTAAAAAGTTTTCTGATTAGCTATTAGCCCAAACTTCTTCAATGTGCCAGCACCAAAGTTGCAGCTTGTACTCCTAGTCCAGTCGCCATGTAAGTCATTGGCACCATCTGTAGAGGGATCACCTCCCAATCTTCAGGCAACCATTTCTTCATAGTGTGTTTCTCTTCTTCCTTCCATGTCCCTATCCAGAAATTTACCAAATGAAAAATAATTAAAATTGTTTGTCTCATAGATTTCAAAGGAATATTATTGAAAATTTAGTCATTTCTAATTTTCCAAACACTCCAACAACAAGCACTAAAAACAGTAAGAAAGAAAGTTTTATCTCGTTTATTCAGTTGTAAAGCAAAGTTCACCAAATCATCAATTGAATGCCAAGAACTATAATAAGCTTGAAAATCCCCTAACCAGTACCAAATATTTTTAATAAAAGGGCATAACAAAAATAAATGGTCATGAGTTTTCATTGTCCCACAGAACACACAAGTGGGGTCTCCTTGCCAACCTTTTTTCAAAAGATTGGCCTTGGTCAAAATTTTATTATGAATCAGTAACCAAATAAAAATTTTTATTTTGTAAGGTATCTTAAGCTTACAAATTAAGGCAGCCTTTGGGATCAAAGCCCCTCTGTACATCAAAAAATCATAAGCAGACCGAGTCGAAAACACTCCTTTACTATCCCATCTCCAAACTAACTTATCAGCTCTTATGGTAGTTTGAGTATTATCTATCAAACTAAGAAGGTTGTGGAACTCCTGTAACAGAACCCCAGTTAAGCTCCTATTAAAAACTAAATTACTACCTTTTGCAGAAATTACTTCTTCAAAACTACAACCTTTTGTATTACAAGCTTGGAATAAGTAAGGATAGGAAGTAGCTAGAGAGCAATTTTCAAACCAGATATCTCTCCAAAAGCAGATGGATTTACCATCACCTACTTCAAACTGACAAGAGCAATTACCAATAGAATGCAAGGTCGTAATATTTTTCCAAAAGGGAGAAACCTGACTATTTTGTTGTACACGTTGGTACTTGTACTGAATAATCGATTTCCATTCAGCTTTGTAATGGGGATTATAATACCTCCACCACCACTTAAGAAGTAAGACAATATTCATGTTCTTAATGTCTTAGATACCCAACCCTCCATATTGTTTAGGTTGACAAACAGTAGACCAGTTCATAAGGGCATACTTTCTTCTTTCCCCAACTGTACCTTGCCATAAAAATCTACATCTAATACTATCTATCTTTTTTCTAATTTTCTCTGGAATCTTGAAAATTGATAAGGCATATAAAGTGATACTACTTAGCACTGCATTTAAAAGAATAGCTCGCCCTTCAATAGAAAGCATGTTCCCCTTCCAAGTTTGAAGCTTCTTGTGAATTTTATCCACAACAAAAGACCAGTCAGCACATTTTAGTTTTTTATAAGACAAAGGTATTCCTAAATAAGTCAAAGGAAACTGACCTATTTTACACCTAAAGATGGATGCTAACTCATAAGCTAAATCATTCTCAATATTAATAGGAATCAGTTCTGTTTTTTGAAAATTGATTTTAATACTAGAAATTGCTTCAAAGGTAACCATGGTCCAGAACACCCTTTCAATATTAATATGATTAGCCTGTAGGAACAAAATAGTATCATCAGCATAATGAATGTTGATGATAGGGGCATTGTTTCTAACAGGAGGCCCTAGTCCTGTAATTAAACCCAATCTAGCACTTTTTTGAACATTTTGCACATGGTATCAGCAGCTAGGTCAAACATGAAGGGAGAGAGAGGGTTCCCTTGCTTCAGTCCCCTTTTGCAAGGGAAAAAGCTAGTAGGTTGTCCATTAAAACTTATGCAAGTAGTGGAGCTATAAAATAGCTGTTTGATCCACTGGATCCACTGGATCCATTTTTCTCCAAATCTTGTTCCTATCTCAAAACCATTCTCGAAGATATTCCCCACAATTTGGCCAAAATTGTATCTTCAAGCACATTCTACATCTTCTTCGCTTTTTTCGCGCCAATTGAATCTGCAAATAGATTTCTGGGATCTCAAACCCGTATGCTTTTATATTTGTGGAATTATATATTGTTGTAAACCATAAACATAAGAAAACTTGTGGAATTTATTGAAAATAGCTTATTTAACAGCAACGGGCATCAAACATCAAAATGTTTCCAAGAATCAATTCTTGATCTAGCGATAAAGAACAATGTATTTTTAGTAGAGGTTGTAGGTTCGAAACTCGACTAGAGGTTCTTTGTGACAATTTTGAATGAAATTAGAGAACTTGATGCATTTTATTAGATAAATTCTTCTAAAAATTAAAAGTTTCAAAAAGTATAATTTTGTTAGATGGATTCTTCTCTTCAGAGATGAGCTACAATACTTTGCAAAGTAATCTAACTGTTTTATTTTGTCTCCAGGTTTCAAAATCAAAACGTTTTATGTTTGATCCTAATTGTTCATTATCTTCTCTATCTCAAAATCTCTTTGGAAATAAATTCTATATTTTATCGAAATTTTTCTATATAAAGTATAGAGTTTTGTTATGGTGAGTTGCAACTCATCAAAAGGTCGGTGAGTTGCTATCAAAATTTCTAAATCTAGTTCAAAATGACTGATTTAAACCGTCCAATATGATAATCCTATTGAAATTTCCATACAGACCAAATTTTATATTTAAAAAAAAATTTTAAGTATTTTTTTGGATTTTTAAAAACTGTTGTTTTTGAACGGTTTAGAACTAATTAGATTAACGATTTTTTAAAATTTCAAAAAAATATACTTAAAAAGTTCGAAAAAAATATAAATTTGGTCTGCATGGAGATTTCAATAGAAAGATCATATTAGACAGCTTGGATCGGTCATTTTGAATTCGACCTAGAATTTTTATCGCAAAATTCACCGACCCTTTGGCGAGTTGCAACTCACCATAACAAAACTCATGTATATAAATTCAATTTTCGAGAACCGAAGGCAAAATAAAACATATGGACTCTTCAACTAATATAGTTATTTTTTTGTTTTACCTCAAGTGATTTCTTAATTCTTAAGTACGAATTTGATGATTAGCATGTCGTAGTGCATACAAACAATAAATAACAATACCCGACACATTCGCATAACTGTTGGTTCAGCCAAGAATCCGCGTCCTAAAAAAAAATTCCGCTGTGAATTAGTCAGTTTATACTTTATACGAATTGAGAAGATCAAAAAAATTTAAAATCGTGCTGATTGACTTACATTTTGTCAATTCCAATAAATAACTTTTTTTTTTGAGTGGATTCAGTAAAGTACTTTAATGTAAAAGTCAAGGATGAAAACTACAAGCACACACTTGTGTCATCACTATAAAACATAGAATATAGATGAATACTTACGGTGAGTTTTGCTATGGTGAGCTGCAACTCACTAAATAGTCCGTGAGTCGCGCTCAAAATTCCGAAATTTAGTTTAAAATGACCGATCCAAACCGTCTAATACGATCTTCCTATTGAAATCTCCATAAAGACCAAATTTTACATTTTTTTAAAAATTTTTAAGTAATTTTTTTTGAAATTTTAGAAAATCATTAATCTCATTAGTTATGAACCGTTAAAAACAGCAGTTTTAAAAATCTGAAATAAATACTTAAAAATTAAAAAAAAAATATAAAATTTGGTCTGCCTAGAGATTTCAATAGAGAGATCATATTAGAAATTTTGAATCAGTCATTTTGAACTAGATTTAAGAGTTTTGAACGCGGTGAATTTCAACTCACATTTAGCAAAACTGTACTTGTGGTTCCATATTATATTAAATTAGGAATCGTTTGACACTTTAGTGGGGCCCAGCTTGATTGACATCCGGTCAGCAGAACTATCAAAGTGAAAACTCAAAAGAAAAAAAAAAGAAAAAGAATCCAAAGAACAAGTTTGTCCTCTAGCTTTGCTACCTGTCCTTTTTGTCTCATTTGAATTTGGTAAATTATTTACAAAAAAAGAGAAAAACTTTTTCATCCCAAAATCTGCCCCGAAGTGCCTGAAGAAGACCTCTAAGTCTAACTCTAATGTCCAAATTCCAAAATTAGGAAATTGTGAGAAAACATGGAAAGTAAAATCACCGAGAAAGATTGCTTCTGGTTCTGGACCTACCAAAGAAACTACGGGGGCGTTTGGATCGCTTAGGAATTGGGGGAATTTGCTATTCCTAAGCATAAATTTATTGGAAAGTGTGTAACTTTGTGAAGAGTTTGGATTGTTTATATTAAAATTTATGCCCGGAATTGCTTATTCCCGGAATTTGGGACGCATCCAAACGACCCCTATCGTACGTATCAACTACGATTCTACGAATGTGCACGCGACGGAATGGATGTTTGTGCTATCTAATCCTGTCCTACCACCAATTTGGCCCATCCGCAAGAAACCGGCCGGGCTGTTTTTGTGCACAGTTAGGTTCAAACTTACACTATTATAGTATGATATCAGTAATTTAGTATCATTGGAATGAACAAAGAAAAATAATGATTTAAAAAGTAGAAACCAATTGATTATGATCAATTAAATTTTTTTTATCCGCAGAGAATTAAAGAAAAATCGCGTGATTTTATCGGAGATCCAAAATGTGCATGGTAAATATTCATCAAATTCCAATATCATGACCGGGATTTAAAAACGCTATTTTTTATGTTTTGAAAATAAATTGAGGATCAAGCTTCTCAACTTATTTTTAAATTAAATTTCTATAAAAAATCTCATAGTCGGATTTCCAACATGTGACTCAACATGTATTGTTCTTTGCCACTATTAAAAACGCTATTTGGATTGTATGAAATCATGCAAACTCATTTCTTCTCTTCCGTTTTGTTTCTTAAGATGTTACCATCGCGATTTCCATCTTATTTTCGATTTCATCCCCATTCTGATCAGGGAGTTGCCACTTTTTTTTCAGACTAACTCCTTTTTTACTCGATAAATTCAAATCCTAAATAACATTTTCTGACAAAGTACAGATGGATTTCGAGAAATAAGCGTCCACCATATCAAATTTACCCTAAGTCAACTCTAAATACGAACTACTTAACCCACAAAAATAATCACTGGCGAGCAAGCTTGAGACGAAATAAAACTCTATTTATATTACAAAGAGGACCAGATAGTGAACAAAATTATTTTTCATTTTTTAAGTGTGGATGACATTATGGAGATTGGAAAGAAAATTTGAAAATTTTCGACGCTACGAGCTTGATGATATGGTACTGTCTGCCTGATAGAAAAAATTAAAACTAATGTTACTGTTCACTCGAATTTTCGATAATAACAGTTAAAAATTTGCAATTTTAAAAGTAACATCGCTAGATCGTCATCCGGGTTGAATAAATCGCAAAACCCTGGGATTGTCATTCCAATTGACGATCCAACAAATAACAAAGTCAGAACTTGGCACATTTTTTTAAATTTGCAATTTAGCTTTTTAACCCTCAATTTTTTTATTATTACAAAATACATAATTACTAATTAGTAATTAAACATAAATGAAATTTATATAATGAAATATAAGTATATAATTAAATTATTTATGTTAAATACATAATATTATATATGTGTATAAAACTAAATATGGATGAAAGTATTATACATGTCGTAATATAAATTATATTTAATTTTATACATTAATATTATATTTATAATTATATATATTAAATATACATACAAATACATATGTATAAAATTAAATACTAATGAAACTATTACACATATCATAATATAAATTATATTTAATTTTATACATGTATATTACATTTATAATTATATCTATTTGTATGTATATTTAATGTATATAAAAAATCTTTTATATATTTTCATTTACAATTATTATACAACAAAAAATCTTTTATACATTTATATTTACATTTAATGTATAAATAAGTATTATAAACATATACAATATTATATATTTAACATGCATAATTTAATTATATACTTATATTTTTATAATAGATGTTTTAATTATGTTTAATTTCTAATCACAAAATATATATTTTGTAATAATAAAAATTTTGGGGGCTAAAAAGCAAATTTCACATTAAAAAAATATGTTGCCGAAATTTTTTTGTTTGAAAATATATTTAATTTTTTCTTCGATGAACCTAAAATTGTTATTTTTACAATATAGTCCAATAAAAAAATTTGTTATACATTAATTGTAGATATTAATATTATTTAATATATAAAATGTATGATACATAATATATATACAAATATGTATTATACACACATATAATATTGTGTATTTAACATGTATAATTTAATTTTATAGTTATATTTTTATAATAGATGTTTTAATTATGTTTAATTTCTAATAAAAAATTATATATTTTGTAAGAATAAAAATTTTTGGGGTTAAAAAGCAAATTTCACATTAAAAAAATAAGACAACAATTTTTTATATATTTTGTGATTAGAAATTAAACATAATTAAAACATCTATTATAAAAATATAAGTATATAATTAAATTATACATAATATTGTATATGTTTATAATACTTATTTATACATTAATGTAAATAAAAATATATAAAATATTTTCTATATACATTAAATATACATACAAATATATATAATTATATATGTAATATACATGTATAAAATTAAATATAATTTACATTAGGAAATGTGTAATACTTTCATTTGTATTTAATATTATACATATGTATTTGTATGTATATTTAATATATATAATTATAAATATAATATACATGTATAAAATTAAATATAATTTATATTACGACATGTGTAATACTTTCATCCGTATTTAATTTTATAGTTAGGTTTTAAAATGCGGTTTTTGCGGTATAACGGTCCAGAGTTGATATAGCGATTCGGTGGTATATCAGTGATATAATGGAGAAAAAACGATATATATAAAAATATAATTATACTACTTTCCTATCTTATCAGTTACTTGAAAAATTAAAATATAAAAAAATTAACAACTCAAAAAGAAAAATAAACAAAGTCAAAATTTTAAATGCTAAACAAATTAGGGCTTGGTATGGATTTGTATTTAGCAAAAAAAAAATTGTAAGTTCAATGACCGATCCGTTTTTTCGTCACCAAATGCATAAGTTTTAATTTATTTCGCCGATTTTTTCAGAAATATAACGCTACTGTTATTTCGTTCTTGGTTGTTGTAACATTGATGCATTTTGCTCCAAAATTCCGTTATTTAAGTCATAACGGCGTTATTTCAATGAAATTTAAAAGCTTATACACATATACAATATTATGTATTTAACATAAATAATTTAATTATATACTTATATTTCATTATAGAAATTTCAATTATGTTTAATTACTAATTATATATTTTGTAATAATAAGAAAATTGAGGGTTAAAAAGCTAAATTGCAAATTTAAAAAATGTGCCAATTTCTGACTTTGTTATCGGGATGACGATCCAAGGGTTTTGCGATTTCGTCAATTTGGATGACGATCCAGCGACGTTATTTTTTAAATTTCGAATTTTTAAATGTTATTATCAAAATTCGAATGAACAGTAACGTTAGTTTTAATTTTTTCAGACCTGCCTGATCTCTCTAGTACAAAATAGAAGCCTAGGGCCCAAATTATTACATATTTTTTTGGGCCATAAACTAGAGTGATTCCAGATTCTCAAAGGACCCATCACTTGAGATTGAGAACCACAAGTCCACAACAGATGTTAATTTTTTTTATAATTTTTCTCTGTCTATAGAGGAACTTATGAGCATGAAAACATGTTTCAGAAATTCGGAAACGAGAGGGATTTATGCAACCATTTTGCTGGTAGTTTGTTATTAGATATAAACGTACATAAATCAAACTTTAAGTGTTAATTGAATGATTGTACACATCGCCTGGCTAAATTTGAGGCTATATTTAATTTAAAAGGACTTATAAGAAAATTGAATGGGTGGCAAAGAGATTACAAGTCTTTTATCTCGATGGGATGATCCTGTGGATGCTGCCTAGTTTGGGGTTCTTTGTCTTATCCTGATGCAATTGGTGAGAGAGGTTAGAGAAGAGAGGTGTGGCTGAGGTGGGAAAAGAATCAGTGTTTGGTTCTTATGTGGCCTTAATTATATGGATGTCCCTGCTGCCACACAAATCCGGATGCCATACTGTTATTTATTAATCAAAAAGGGGAAAAAATGATTACTCTTTAAACTCTTGTAAACTGTTAATTTCATTTGCTTTTGACACAGCTACAAATTCTTCATGTGATAATAATGCTTAAAAAGCACAAGTGAGTGTCTTAAATTGTGTAAACTCTTTTGTTTAGACGAGCAGTGAATAATAATCACCAACTCAGTAGTTAAATAACGTTGTTCCACTAATATGTTCGAAATTCAGAATAAATAATGATAGAAATGTTGTTTTTAGTTTATTGTTACACAAAGAAATCACTTTTCTTTGTTTCGTTTTACAACCAATACAAAGGTTGGTCAGTACTTTACCCCTCAGTTATGTTTCTCATGAGTGCCGCAAAAGAACTGAGAGAGAAACTGCTTGCTTAAAATGATAGCCCATTCCCTCATTCTCGCTCTCTTGTTAAATTTGATCCATACAGAAAGTACACAGGAAGAGAGGAGAGAATGGCAAAGCTTGTAGTAATGCAACAGAGCAACACTTGGGTCTCTCCTCGTTCTTCTCTCCTCCCTCCCTCTGTTTCAGGTTTCCATGGTGCATCACTTAACATTTCCGTCCAGGTGTCTTATACTTCCAATATTTTGAATTGACGTTCTCTGTATCTAACAATCAATCCTAAATAACACTGTGGCCATCAAAACTTAAGTTTTTTAACTAAACATTCTGAGGTTTTTACAACTGCCAACACAGCCTTTTGTGTTTCTCAATTTAAAAATGAAACTTAATTACAGACAATTATTGAGGTCTTTATTTTTTATGGTGTGCCATTTGTTTTGTGCTGAACTGAAAGGTTTCTTGGCGTTAAATTTGACAGAGTTGGAGGAGAAAATGGCAACCAAAAGTGTCAGGAATTCAGGTCATGGCAAGCTCAAAGAACATACTTGTCATGGGCGGTACAAGATTTATCGGTGTATTTTTATCCAGACTCCTTGTGAAAGAAGGTCACCAGGTTGATTTTTCCCCTAATTTTATTGCTTCTACCGAGTATTTTAACCAAGAACTGCAATGCTGATTAATGGTACTGTGGACTGTGGTTGTGTGGTTTGGTACCATAATGTACCTAAACTGATGTTGTGGAATTCCCACCAGTCGAACGCTCAATCTATTCTGCCTCAAATTTTTAGTCGAAACCGAGTATTTAATTGAGAGCCTCAATTCTCGTTTTCTAATTTTCTTCTTTTTTTCCCACCCCCTCATTTTGATTTTTGTAGTATGTGTGAGTCTGAAGCCTACTAAAAATAGTTTCATTAAAAGGGCCTTAATTCAACCCTGGTCCCTAGAATATCCATGAATTAAGGAACTTAAGTGGTGTTAATGGTACTTTTTTTATCAGGTGACATTGTTTACTAGGGGGAAGGCACCGATTACCCAACAATTGCCTGGAGAGTCTGATGAAGACTATGCTGATTTCAAATCCAAAGTATGAATAATTCTTTTATTGACAATTTATTTATCCAAAAGGAGAGAGATTGTTATTTTCTTGGTTAAATTTTAATTATGGAGTATCACACATAAAATAGTGTCCTCTTATAACAAGGATATCATTTGATAACTCAGTGATGATTGTTTCTTCTTTCTTCTTGTCGGTGTTTTTTTCTTTTTCCTCCTCCTTGGTCTTTTTGTTTAGGTGCTCCATTTGAAAGGTGATAGACAGGATTTTGAGTTTGTTAAGACTAGCCTAGCTGCCAAGGGATTCGATGTTGTCTATGACATTAATGGTAAACCACATGATTTTATACACTTCAACAAAAAAGGATTTATGTCAATGTTTCCTTTCAGTTTATGCATATTTTCATGTGAAATTTAGGGCGAGAGGCTGTCGAGGTAGAACCCATAATTGATGCTTTGCCCAATCTCCAACAGTAAGCTCTATTTTTATCAGCATATCAGTAAAAAACAGTAGTACAGGTACTAAATGCTTCGGGGTGTTATTTTGTTGGGGATTTCTGAGTGTTTTAGCTTTCCAATTCATATAAGGCATTTTAAGCCTTATGCTTTTTCACAGTACCCGCAATTATATAATCTAAATATCTAATTGATAATCTCAGGTACATCTACTGTTCTTCAGCTGGAGTATATCTCAAGACTGAAACACCACCTCATTTTGAGGTAGACTTCAATCACTTTTTTTTAATCTTGGAGTTAAGGCAAGCACATTTTCCTTTTCCCCATTTTTCCAATTTGGCTGCTGCTAATTAGTACCAATTTATGGCTGGTTAAGAATGAAGTTTTGGCCAACACTCAAAAGGAAATTGTAAGCATTGCAGTACTAAATATGGACACTGTATCTGTCAGGTTAATCTGTACACTGTATCTCGAACATATCTGCTGGACAGTTTCCAATTTCAATTTTCTTTCTGTCCTCTTATTGATCTTTTTTGAATAATTATTTTGGGTTATTTTTACTAGGTTGATGCGGTTGACCCAAAAAGTCGTCACAAGGGGAAGCTCGAAACAGAGAGTTTGCTAGATTCTAGAGGCGTAAACTGGACCTCGATAAGGCCGGTGTACATCTATGGCCCCCTCAACTACAACCCAGTAGAGGAGTGGTTCTTTCACCGGCTAAAGGCCGGCAGGCCGATACCCATCCCTGGTTCTGGTATTCAGATAACCCAGCTTGGACACGTCAAAGTTAGTTCACACTTACTCTTTTCTTTTAATTTTTCTAGGAATGCTTAAAAAGTTGCAACATTTATGTGCATCTATAAATTTCTTTAAGTTTCTGAGATAATTTTCCCTTCTATTTTTGGAGTTCAAAGTGGCGTCTCTTTTACCTCTTTGGTAGTATTTGGAACATGTGATCTCATCTTTTGAAAGAAGAAACATAATTAGACAAATACAGAAAAAATTGAATTAGACAAATAAATAATTCTAAATTCAAATTTATTGTATGCCAAATTGAACAGGACCTGGCAGACGCTTTCATCAAGGTTCTTGGCAATCCAAAGGCGAGCAAGGAAGTCTTCAACATCTCCGGCTCAAAGTATGTCACATTTGATGGCCTAGCAAAAGCATGTGCAAAGGTACCTATCCGATAAACAATTAATTTACTTTAATATTATCTATAGGAAAATAGAAAGAAGGAGCCTTTTTTTTTTTTACCTAAATACTGATGGTTGTCTTTCAATTGTAGGCTGCCGGATTCCCAGAACCAGAGATAATTCACTATAATCCAAAGGAGTTTGATTTTGGGAAGTTGAAAGCCTTCCCATTCCGTGATCAGGTAAAATGAAATTGGTTATGATTTAATTCAATCTGTCAATTACTTACTGGTTTTTCAACTGTGAAAGCACACTTTGCAATATTCCCTAATCATAATAATATTAACTTGATATAAGTAGCTCAAGACAATTGTTTTTCTTTCCCTTTTGAACGCCCCCCCCCCCCCCGAACCACAATATATAGGTGGTCTGATTAATATTCTCTGCTTGTAATGTAGCATTTCTTTGCATCCATTGAGAAAGCCAAACTGGAGCTTGGATGGTCGCCGGAGTATGATTTGGTAGAAGGTTTGGCTGATTCATACAACCTTGATTTCGGCCGCGGGACGTACCGCAAGGAAGCCGACTTCAGAACAGATGACATGATCCTTGAAAAGAAGAAGTCCCTTGTTCTTACATAAACACTGTCTGATCGTGTTTTTGATTTTTCGCTTCAGAAATGCAATTATCCAATTATATTTGATGTAAAGGTTTTTACTTACTTTTGCCTTTCATCTAAGAAATTACAAAATTAAAATATATAAATTTGTTCACTCTTCTGTTGAGTAGAGAAAAATAGTACAAATTATAAAGTGTCTGGGCAAATATAAAGAAGAATTGCAATTTTGTATTGAACTTAAGTGTTTCGACCATTTCTATTTAATTAAGTTGATTGTAAGAGATTACCTTTCATTTTATAATACAAATGTGGAACATATCCAAATTTTACTCGTGTAAACAATTTGTAAAAAAATAATCCAAAAAAATAATTATATCATTTTAGGTGTTAAGAAAATTAATATTTATTATAACAACTTTTACTTTCTTATTACTTTGTCGTTCACTTCTTTCAAATTATAAAACTTAAAATTATTTGGAGAAATATTTAGGAGCATGTTACATGTAAATGGGTACTAATATTAAGCGAAAAGTTCTCGTTTTAAAAAGCGGCAGGTTAATCTTGAAGACAGTCCCAACCTAAATTCGTGTATAGTACGATATGGTACAAAACAATGGAACATATTATTTTCAAATTATTTTTATATTAAAATATCAGTGTCGGTATCACATTAGAGACAGTAGCTCCAAACGCAGTTTTTTATTGAATTTTTTTTTTTTCATTTCTTAATGATTTAGGTGTGTTTGGATGAGCATGGAATAAAGAATAAAAATAAGGAATTTCGATATACGTGTTATCCAAATTCCTTATTCTTATACCATGATTTTGTTAGTATAGGAATAATGGCCCAAATTTTTTATTCTAGTGTTGTTTGGATTGCACAAGAATAAGAATAAGCACGCATACCGAAATTTCTTATTCTTATTCCTTATTCCATGCTCATCCAAACACACCTTAGACATTTCTTAAAAATTAGAGTGACATATCTCTAATACTGACAAAAATTAACAGCGTAAACTAATTTTAACCAACTTATAATTAACAGCATTAACTAATTTTAAGTTTTAACCAACTTATAATGGCAGAAAATTAATTCAAAATTTAAAAATAGCATATCGTTAATCATCAAGTTTCCTTTTCATAGTCGCATATATCTAATTAGAAATTACTTCTACCATCTCTCCATGCGACATATTGTGTCATCGCGTTTGTATTTATTCACTTTAGTCAATGTACAATTTATTTATTTATGTTTTCACTTTATTTAATTATGAGTTAGATTTTATTTTTTTATTATTGTTCATATTTTTATATGTATATTTAACTTTTATTGAACTTATTTGTTTGCTTACGTTGATTTTGTTTATTTAAATGTTTACTTTGTTCAAACGACTCGCACAATTGCAACTTGTTCCGTGTTATAATTTTTTATTTTTAATTGATAAAAATGGTCCCATGGGCCATGGATAACCTAACAAAAGAATACTTTGCTCCAGCGCCTGGTTTTGTGTTCTTCCAAAGCAATTAAGGTGGGTCCCAGAACCTGTCTCTAACGGTCTATAACTCGACCTATGCACCATCTGCTGTTGTGCTTGGAGAATCGAGGGTATATTCCCAGATCATATCGAATTATCAACATGAGAAGTTGAGAACCTCTCCCCCCGGCCCCCGCTCTCCTATTTTTTCTCTGATAAACCTCTCTCTCTCTCTCAGAGTACTTTCTCCATCATTGCCTCTTTGAGTGTTTTACTTTAAGCGACACTGCGACAGTAACGGTATGCTCTCCTTCCTCTTTGCTTCTTCCTTTCCGAGATATCGTTAATAACTTACTACCTCTTTTTAATTTCTACAATAAAACTTAAAAGGTCGGGTATTAGGCTTTTTAGAGATATGATCGTATAATAGCAACCTCCATCGCTTGTTTCACTACTGTATTAGTTTATAAGTATGAGATAATAAGCCTCAAGTTAGGTTAAGTTCTTTAAATTTAATTGAATTTCATCTAATTTTTTTTTTCTGTACTTGATGAACTTATCGAAATAAAAATTCCTTTATGCTAATTTTTCAGGCAAATTCAATTTTGGTGCTAGTATAATACTAGAAACATGGCGCATTTGCTCTCGACCCACTCTACCTTCACCCTTACAAAGACCTCCAAATCCAACTTCAAGTACCAAAATTGTTTCTCAGCTGTCACTTTCCAAAATCCTAAAACCTCCCATTTAACTCTAAAATCACAGTTTAGATCTTACCAAAATAAACCATTTACTGCCCTTGCGACGTCCACCATTGGCCAAGATATCACCTCCAAAGCCCATGAAAACTCGAATGATCAGTTTTTAAGCCCTAAAAATAAGAAGGTGATGGTGATAGGTGGGGATGGGTACTGTGGGTGGGCCACGGTTTTGCACCTGTCGAAAAAGGGTTATGAGGTGGCAGTAGTTGACAGTCTGGTCCGCCGCCTCTTTGACCACCAACTGGGCCTTGAATCTCTTACCCCCATTGTTTCCATTCAAAATAGAATCAAACGGTGGAAACAACTGACTGGAAAAACTATCTCCCTTTATGTTGGAGATATATGCGATTTCGAGTTTCTAGCTGAGTCTTTCAAGTCATTTGAGCCTGATGCTGTGGTACACTTTGGGGAGCAGCGCTCAGCACCATATTCCATGATTGACCGTTCTAGAGCGGTATGTAAAGTATCACATTAGAACTTCAGATATCCAATTTTGGTGGGTTTAGCAAATAATACCTAGAATTTATTGCAGTTGCTAAAGGTAGCTGACATTTTCAAATGAGATTTGCAAATAAAACAAATATTTGATTTCATAAGGAAAGAGAGATACTGATAAGTATTGTCAAAGGAATCCAATCAGCATTTTGAAATTACTAATATGCCATTAAAGTTTTCATAAGATGAAAAAAAAAAGCTGCTGGTGATGTCATACTCAGAAGCATTTGATAATTGTTGTTGCAAGAACCACATTTTAGGACCACTTCAAATACAAAAATTTCAACATTGAAAGAAGTTTGAAGAACCCTCAAAAAAAAAAGAAAGAAGTTTGAAGAAAAAATGCAAAGACAAGTGCAATGAAGTGCAATATTTTACATTCAACAGGTGTTCACGCAACAGAACAACGTGATTGGTACACTCAATGTGCTATTCGCAATAAAGGAGTTCCGTGAAGAGTGCCACCTTGTGAAGCTCGGTACCATGGGGGAGTATGGTACTCCAAACATAGACATTGAAGAAGGATATATCACGATAACACACAATGGCCGTACTGACACTTTGCCGTACCCAAAACAAGCTGGCTCTTTCTACCATCTAAGTAAGGTGCATGATTCACACAATATAGCATTTACATGCCGGGCATGGGGACTCAGGGCAACAGATTTGAACCAAGGGGTTGTTTATGGTTTACGTACTGATGAGACAGAGATGCATGAGGAGCTGTGCAATAGGTTTGACTATGATGGTGTTTTCGGTACAGCCCTTAATCGTTTTTGTGTCCAAGCAGCTGTTGGGCATCCACTTACTGTGTACGGGAAAGGCGGTCAGGTATGTATTTCTTATACTATACATCAAATGTGAGCTTTTGAGGAGATCTATTTTCTATTCAGATGGAACTACTGAAGAAAATTTTGAAAGCTAATTAAGCATCATCTGTGAATGAAGTCTAAATTCAATAACACCTAGTAATTCAAATGAATCAGCCTCAAAAAGCTAAGCGAGCTTAAAGTGTTCATTCATGCCTTAATGCAATTTTCAATTTCTATATCTTAGTTACTTGAAAGAAGTAAGCAGTAAAAACAGCAAGGGGTCATTGCAGTAAAGCTGTAAAGCAAGGGTCATGTCCATTCAATTTACATTTGGCCTTGAATTGAGGCATTAAGCACCAGTTGGGTCTCAAATTTTGCTCCTGAATTTGGCTTCAGCTGTGAATTAACCTTAACCCAGTCTCAATTTCCCCTGGTTTATGCTATTAATCACTATACGGACCTCCATGGATAAATGCAATTGAAAACAAATAATAGACAAAAGTTGCAGTTAAACCTAGTGTTGCTATTCCTTTTCCTGAAAGAAAGAGATAAAGAAGGAATTCTAGCGCCCCTTTTATTAAAACCTATTAGTGCAATATTGTGGTCTTATTAGATCAGATGAAACCATACTGAACTCACCAAAGACAGTATTTAGAACGTGTTATTGTAATTTATTCTGAGTTTTAATGTTGGTTCAATACTATTGTTGTAGTGTTTTTTTTTCTCTTGATTTCTTGAATACTTAAAAAACTTTTTTATTCTTTCAGACTAGAGGGTACCTAGATATAAGAGATACAGTACAATGTGTTGAGCTTGCAATAGCCAATCCGGCCAACCCAGGAGAGTTTAGGGTTTTTAATCAGTTCACCGAACAATTCTCGGTTAATGACCTTGCCAAACTAGTCACAAAGGCTGGCGAGAAACTAGGCTTAGAGGTGACGGCAGTGTCAGTCCCAAACCCTAGAGTAGAAGCAGAGGAACACTACTACAATGCAAAACACACCAAATTGATTGAGCTCGGGCTCATACCCCACCTGCTTTCTGATTCACTGCTCGATTCTGTTTTGAATTTTGCCATCAAATATAAGGACCGAGTTGACACAGCTCAGATCATGCCTAATGTTTCATGGAAGAAGATAGGCGTGAAACCAAAAACTGTTTCTGTTTGAGGTTTGGATTGCTTTTCTTATTATTGTTTATTAATAAGATGATATATAATGTCAATCAGTGTAGTTGGCGTTATAGGTGCCCATGATAGTTGTAGCTTTTTGTTTCAATTCTAGTTAGTATTGGTTTTTTTGTTGTTCTCATAGGTTGGGACTTGTATGAAATTTTTGTATTGTACGTTTCATTGAACAGTATTTTATGATTGTCGTCTTATCTATATTTTATTGCGAGGTATTGTTTTCTTTTTTGTTGATTTACATGTTGAACTTCCTTGATTTGAACTGTTAGTGCGTACTGATACAAACAAAATTCCAGGATATGTTAGTCCCAGTAGTAAAGTTTTTAACTTCAGATTAGAGTAGGTGCACATGCTGAGTGAACCAGTACTAAGAATAAAATTTCTTATAGTAGTGCACGCTGCCTCTTTTACCTCATATATTTGAATGCTGCAACAAAGTCTTTTTGGTATCATTGCAAGAAGATTCTCTACGCTGGAAACTCAACATAAGGCGTTCCTCACATCAGATTTATATACTTGTGTTCCTCGGGATATTTTTATTTACCTCAAATTTTAACATGAAAATATAAATTTTTTTTATTTTTTATATTATTTTTTGGGTATCGATGGTTTGTTTTATACCTCATATTACGTTGAGAAAAACTGGGATGGCGTTTTTCCATCTTTGTCGATTTCAGTACCTGTGATATCTGCTCTATCTGATATGAATGCGGATGTACCATTTGGAAAACTGCTTCTAAAATGTCTTTTTTTTTATATGTTTATTCCCTGTGATTTCTATTCCATCAGTCCGCCACGCCAGTCCGTGTATCATACATCTCCAGCCCACTTTTTAGAAAACATTTGACCCTAGAGAAAGAGTTTGCAAGCATACTTCGACAAAAGAGAGAATTGGAAGAAGCAAGTGCAATACACAAGCAGATATGTAATAGCATCCCCAGATTAAACAAATAACAAGAATCCCAGTCTGAGTAACAGGATTACAGCAGATACGTCACTGTAATAGCTTAACAAAATCAATTTCAAAATATATATTCTAGAGGTAACAATATTTTTAAGGTAAAACACCAAAAAAATAAATAAAGGAAAAAGGCCCCGTCCTAATCTTTCTCTGGACTCCAAGCAGCTAATTCCACTTACGACTGCAAAGAAACAAAAAGATTGTAACTTTACCAGATGCAAAAAAGTTCATGCATACCAGTGCACGCCTACATACAGGAGCGGAATCAGAAAAAATATTTGAAGGGCACCAATTTGAATTATTTTTATTTTAGAAGGGGCCAAATTATATTTTTATGCATATTATATGAAAATTAAAACATTAAAAATAAAGGAAATTTTCAAAATTTTAGTGGAGACCAGGCCATCTAGGGCCTCCCCTCTGGTTCCACCCTTGCCAACATACACAGGTTGGCGAGATGGAGCCAGAAGAAGCATCGCAATTGTTCGTTCAGAAAAACTCACTAACCTTGCTTGCAATATTGCTGGAGAGCCAGTCCAGGCCTTCATACAAACCCTCTCCAGTGGTGGCACATGTGCTCTGGATGTACCTGTTGTAGCATGATATACCAATTAGCATGATATACTCTTTACCGTATGGCCCAGTACCAAACTACCAAATATACGGTGGTTCCAAAACCAAGCTGGATACAGAAAACAAGTCATTTTTGTCGTGGTTTTTGGTCAATATGTAAGCTCTCAAGAGTTGGGTTCTGGCCACAGAAATGGCTCACAAACAAGAAAGGCCTAGTGAGTGTGCGCGTGAGAGAGAGAGAGAGAGAGAGAGAGAGAGAGAGAGAGAGAGAGAGAGAGTACCAGTGGCGCTGACGGAGGGAGTGAAGGCCAAGTTTGTCGGTGATCTCAGCAGCATTCATCGCATTAGGCAGATCTTGCTTGTTTGCAAACACCAACAGGACTGCATCTCTCAGCTCATCCTAAAGACAGCCACTCATGTTTATTTATATGCAGAATGGTAAAAGAAAAGAACTTCTAACATCAAATTACAAAAAGAGTCTTGTACTCACTAGTAAGAAAATGTTCTAAAATGTCGGAAAAAAAAAACAAAAGAAAAGAAAACTTCATACATCAATGTACAGTTACCCACGACAACAATCCTGTGGTTTCCACCACACGAATGAAAAGGCCAAAAGAAACTCATCTTCCATAACAAATGTTAGCAAAGTATGAGTCGAAACATACATATATATTTCTGAATAAAAAATCGTCTTCCAATTTAATGGGTGTGTACTTTAACAGAAAATTCGAACAGATTGTTTTTTTTTTTGTCAAAGATGTAATAATGGACAACTGCAATTTTAAAATCAGTAGGTAATTTCAACATTAGAAAAGATTAAAAAAAACAAAAAGCTAGGGGCTCTTGCAGTATACGGTACCTCATTGAGCATGCGATGTAGCTCGTCTCTAGCTTCAACAACACGGTCGCGGTCATTGCTATCAACCACGAAGATGAGACCTTGTGTGTTCTGGAAATAGTGCCTCCACAATGGCCGGATCTGTTCAATTTCACATCATCTACTTCATTAGTATAAGAAAATATGCAATATTAAGACTCAGTAGGACCGCGCTTCAGTGTAAAACTAGACAAAGAAACATATTAACTATAAAAAAAGGTTCATAAATACCTTGTCCTGACCCCCAACATCCCACACTGTGAAACTGATGTTCTTGTACTCCACTGTCTCCACATTGAAACCTAATTTTGTTGCAAAAAAAATAATCACAAATCCACAAGACAAAGTTAAGTTATCAAAAGTTCAAAACAATGCAAAGCAATAATAAAATGAGATCCTAACCAAGATTTACTCTTGTCTTTCCTTCTAAAAAAAGGAAATGAAAAATATAGCAAAACAAAGAAAATAGTGGTATGGTGGTACAGCAAGAGTTTTGGTTCTAATATACTGGTAAATCTTAAACTGAGACTATAGTTCTGCAATTAACCCATTTCAGCATCTTCTCTCATCACAAACATCGAATATTTAGTAATTGCAGACCAAGTAGATTAACTAATATCAAATGAGAAGACAGAAAAGTAACACATACCAATGGTCGGTATGGTGGTAACAATCTCTCCAAGCTTGAGTTTGTACAGGATGGTGGTCTTACCAGCTGCATCAAGACCCACCATCAGAATTCTCATTTCCTTCTTAGCAAAAAGCCGACTAAACAGCTTTGTGAAAGTCAGCCCCATCTTTGCACCTGTTAACATACAGACTCAAAATAATCAGAAATCACGAAAGAGGATCTCAACTAGCAAAATATAATTAAATATGAACCATAGGCTCAATATGAAATTATAATTAACAAAAAAAAAAAAAGACGCATGGACGAAATTCATGGCATTCTTTATCTCCAGATTAAAGAAAAAGTTTGGAGATCAATCAGGTAATCTGATATATAGACAGAAACAAGCTTCTGCTTCATTTCTAATAGCGTTATCAAAGGCTAGAAAATAGCTTAAATGATCAACAGATTTGATCATCTCAAATTGGGCCGGAAGCCTTTTGAAAAGAATTACACTAGGAAGATCAATAGAACAATTCCAATCTCAATTATTGATTCATAACCTAAAAGAAATTAAAGAATAACCCATAAAAAAAGAAGGGGATAAATTGGTTTTTGAGCATTACGTAGAACAAATTACCGAAATAGAATTGGTTTAATTGTTCCAAAGCGAGGTCAATAGATATACGAAACTAAGATGGTTTGTCGGTAATTACCTGGAGAGAAGTACTAGATCAGATCTCGATCGAGAGGGAGAGAGAGAGAGAGAATTTGTAGCCGGGGTTGACTGATATAGGATTTTCGGAAGTGCTATTAAATGACACGAAGCCAGCGCTGCGGTTCTTAACGTTATTGTTCTCTCCATTCGATGAAACTGGACAACTCCATTATCTAATGGTGACTTTCTGCATGACTGCATCCCATCTTATTTTCGTATATAATATGTAACTATGTAAGGACAAGGTTATACAAATCTGTTTTTGTATATAATTTGCGTTGACAATATTACATAACCAGTCAATAATATTCAATGTATCTATCAACAAGAAACTTCACTTCATATATTTACTTTTTCAGCGTATTATTTAATAGGATGAAATTGATGAAAGGTTTTCGTTTTCATGTAAAATTTAATGATTAATTATTTTAACATTGTTTTATTCAGCAGTTAAATACTTTTAAATTGTCACATTCTACAAAAGTTGAATCGCCAATAATCCTATTTAAAACTACAATTTGCTTGACTCGTATTGATGCTTGGAAGTTGGAAGACAATCTATAAAGTCTTAAATTTGTACACGAAACTATGTTCTTAATTAAACTTGATAGCTGATAGCTGTCATAAAGTATTTCAAAAGACTATGTTCTTAATTTTGACTCGTGAGGAATAAAAGGAGTAAGAAAATTCCCTACTTTCTCCCTTTCGGAGAAAAATCCAGAAAATCAGAATAGAGAAAGCTTGCGGGTCAACGGTGAATTTCCAACACGCTATTGTATAAAGAGGGGGACCAAATATCTTTTGGGTCCACAAAATTGCACCTTACAAGTTACAGAAATCACAAATCGCATCTATACCCTCTCTCTACGGTTCCCACCCAAAATTTATAATAAAAGTTATAAACATACACGATGAGGTGAAAACACTAGCAACGCCAGACATGAGATGTTTGTGAATAGTAAACACTATACCGTACGATAGTTATGCAGTGAAACAACTCTAGAGTTTTTGCGTTTAATTCTTCATCATCAACATACAAAGAACTAAAATACACAGTAAACAACAATAAAAGCCGTGATTGTTGGTTCAAAGGGGTTGTTCATGCGCAGATAGCCAAATCCATGAGACAATATCCTCCTAATAAAAACCCTACATACACCATACACTGCTACACAAAGGTACATAAAGGCTACAACCTAGTATTACACAATTGATGGTAGATAGCTCCTTATAGCCCTAGAAAAGGGCACTGCTTCCTCGCATGCTCCGGCACCAGCTTCACCACAATATCCATAGGCACACCTTTCAACTCTGCCATCAGGAATAAAAGAAACAACCAAAAAATTTCACAGATATTAGGCATCAACTGTAAATGCATGTAACACACAAAAAATAAAAGGAAATGCTGTTGCCTTAGCATTTCAGCTCTTTATACACACTTGGAACAGTTTATGGCCATCAGTGTCAACTTAACATAGGTTAGCACTCTGTACTTCTTTTTTCCAAATGATTACTTGGAAATACGAAATGTTCATAATTTGCTTTTTGAATTTCATGAGCTCATTGTAAAATTATGTACAAACCATGGGGCTTGAAGTTGAAAAGTGGAGGCAGGAAGCGGCCACTCGGAAGGCGAGAATTTGGATCCCTAAGCTCGTCGAAGAATGGGTGGATTAATGCATCCAACTGGAAGAGAACAAAAACAAATGAAGTGTGACTTGCTGAGTAACTATGGAAAATCAATTTATTAATTTGCCACTTAATTCAATAATACTTACAGCACTGCAGCGCAAGTTGGGTGAGTACTGAAGAAGCCTAGAGACGAGATCCACCGCCTCAGGTGGCATTCTCTTGTGGAAAACCTAAGAAAATAGGGTAAAACACAGAAACAATCTAAATCTCCAGCCATGTCTTGTTAAGCTCAGACTTTCTGTTTAGACCATTGAACTTTTTCCTCTCTGTTTTGTCTTACTAGGGTTTTGATTGGATTTACCAAAAGATGTTCCATATTTCAAACAATGCAACTAATATCCAGTAATGTCTGGTAGAGAGGAACCAGACTGATGTATCAGTTTCATGAAAAGATTGTTAGATTACCTTATGCCAAGGATGTGCTTTGATTTGCGGGAACTTGAACTCTGTGTAATTTGGATTCATGCACTTTATTTCCTCTCTAGTTGGCGTACCAAGGATCTGCATTTTTCAGATACCATCGTCTATTAGAAATGAGGTATAAACAGAAGAATAATAAGAACTGGGATCTAACGAAAATGACCTTAATTATCTCGACAAGCTGATCCACACCACTCTCGCCGGGAAATAATGGCTGCAAAAAGAATTCAATAATAAAAACTAAGTTAAAACTCCACTATTTTTTGTTACCGATATTTGTGATGCATTAATCATTCTAACACTTTAAGGCCAAGGATTTCCAGCTAGTATTAGATGCTGGTACAAGCCTTACCACCAGTGACTTAGGGTCTGCTCCAGAATCAAAAGTCTAGAATGAAGGGAGGGGGGATGGAAGGAGCAAGGGGTGATCCCACAAACAGGGAATGCTTTGATATGTGTAAGAAATCCTGGATTGGGCAACCCCCCCCCCCTCATGTTTCTGAAGCAAGCCCTAGCTGCAACATCATGTACCACTGATTTATCGACACTTGATGTGTGTTGAGTTTAGTGCAAGGCATACCTGGCCTAGCAAAAGCTCAGCAAGAACACAACCAGATGACCATATATCAATAGCAGTTGTATATTCAGTCGCACCAAAGATGAGCTCAGGAGCTCTGTAGTACCTTGAGCATATGTAAGAGATGTTTGGTTCTCCTTTCACCTAATTTACCAAGAATAATTGATTAGTTACAATAGCTTGAAATGGAAAATGAAGAGTAAAAGTGAATCAGGGCATAATGATAAATAATTACATACCAAAACCTTTGCGCTTCCAAAGTCAATTAATTTCAGCTGGTGTGTGTGTGGGTTTACCTAATTAACAAAAACAAAATAGATTTAATCAATTATCCACACATGAACTCATTGATGGTATCGTCTGAAACTTACATCCATTCTTTTCATTTAAAGATAACGAATGGTCATTTTATGGTAATGATATAAGTCGTATTCTCCGACAAATAATTTCGAAATAATACAACACAAAATTAATGAAAATAAAAAGTATGTTGAAAGAACCTCTCTATGTATATTTTTGAATCACGCATGACATATATAATATTTCTTTTATTTCAATTAGTTTTGTTTAGATTGTCAAGAAGTATCGAATCACTAAAATGAACATTTAAAACATAAAACTAGTATCATAAAAAAAAGAGATAGGAGACTACCAAAAGGTTCTGAGGTTTGATGTCTCTATGGCAGACACCGATACAGTTGTGGATGTAAGCCAGTGCTCTACAAATCTGGTTACCAAACCAACATAATTAGCACAACATGAAAGAGCAATATCAATTCAACAACAAATATAAAGTATTTCAATTTACATACAGAAGAATATACACATTCAAAATTAAAATTAGTTGCAAAAAGTAGCAATTGTAGAATAGTGCATCCATTCAGTTGAATATTACACTTACACAATTGATTGTTAAATTATTCTTGATTAAAAAGGATTGTACAAATTGAGGATCAATAAAGTTTTAATCGCAGGACTGAGGTTAAATTAGTGAGCTTAGCATCAAAATTAAGACCACATTGCATATAGCAAGTAGGCTCATGCTTAATTTGGTACTACCATTCTTCATGTATCTACACTTGATGTAGATTCGGTATATTATTCAGACTAAAATGTATAACGCAATTGACGGTCTGTTGGTCCAAGTTTGGTCTTTTCGCATAATAAAAGTACATGGCTACATGCGATACAATAATCCACACAAGTCATAGTTTGGTAACATACCTGATACATGTATAATTTTACATAGATCAATGGCATTCGCTGGCCCATCTTGTTGTAGTGCTTGATCACACGATAAACAGTCTCTGGCACATATTCAAGTACAAGGTTAAGGTATAGATCCTCTTTCTCAGTTGTGGAGAAGAAACAGTGTTTCAGTGTCACCACATTAGGGTGATCAAGCAATCGCATTATTTGCAGCTCTCTGTTCTTGTACCGCTTGTCTTGAAGAACTTTTTTAATTGCTACTGTTTCTCCCGTCTCAAGGCACCTTGCCTAATTGGGAAAACAAAATGGTAGCCATTAGAGCTGATTTTGCAATTCTCTTTTCAATGTGCCCATCTGCTAAAGCATGCGCATAAACAAAGATACGTATACTACTTTTGCATGCTTTGGACAAATCATGTCAAATTGGTGTTCCGAAACCAAGAAATTGCCAAAGTACATACAAAAATACCAATGGGGAACCATAATGTGCCAATAAAATAATGAATAGGAGGAAACCCACACCATTAGAGTAATTATTTTTCAAATAAAAAACAGTACCAAATGCAGTGACATAGTGGCAGTGCCATCAATACAATTACTGTTCAGTGTTTATTGAATATATGTTTTGCCTTAGAGGTTCCCAAGTCCACCGAGACAAATGAAGTGCCATAATCAATGCAAAAACAACAAAACTTTTATGGGGAGAATAAATTCTGGTACATCTAATTCTGACAGTACAAGATTGCGGTGGATTTGAAAAACACAAGAACTAACCTGGAACACTATTCCAAATGATCCGTGTCCAATAACCCTCTCAGCCATATAGCTTATTGTCTATAATCAAATTTAAATAAAAGAAGGATCAGATAATATGCCTATCCCAATATTTATGTAAAAATCAGAACAAGCAAAAAACCAAATGCACATCTATTCATTGTCGTGTTCTCCCACATGCCAGTCAGGTCTGGTTCTGGAATATGACGGTCAGTGAAAGAACAGATAGGTTTAGCAGGATCCAAAATTTATTAATTGAATAATTGTAATCAACTTAAAACTTCCTTCACTGTGTCTGTGTGAAAAGTCCACTTGCATGCATATTTGAGTTTACTTGTAAGTAACAAGGACTAACCAAAAGTAATAAACAAAAGTAAAACTGATCATTTACTGGCACAAGCTGACTAATACCCCAAACAAGCAAAATAATCTTACATAAGGCTCAGCACAAAATGTTTAATTACAGGAAAACAAGGTTTGGGATTGATGCACCAATTGTCCAAATGTTTGTGAATTGTGCACATATTATTCATGAATTTATGAATAATACATAACTTACACTGACTATTTGCAGAATGTAACTCTTTTTCCTTGTTTACTAAAAATAGTTATTTGGTGCATATTTGTTTTCCCAATTACACAAGTGTTTCAACCATATACAAATGTCAGACCTCACCAAATTATTCCCAAAATCCAAATCTCATGCTAGTTATGTTCTCTTTTATTTGAAGCATGGTAACAACCAACCAAACCACAAGGTAGTGAGGTGAAACCCTACTTGTGTATAGCAGCTAAATTCAAAACTTCTATAACATACAAAGTGAGAGTACACACTGAAAAATTATACCTGTTTAGGCTGGCCGACTCTACCACCTATGGTAGTGACAATTATGTGGCCGGTTTCAGTGCTATTTCCATCTACAACAGTGGCCTCCATATCCTACCAAAAAAAAAAAAAGATTAATAATCTACTCGTCTGAAAGTAGAGAGGAGGGGAGGAAGGAAGGAGATTTAACCTTCTCATCTCTGATTTTCATCTCATTCATTTCTTCAGGTAACCTCTCAATGGAGATGCTACTTCCTCCAGGATTTTTCATGCTAGTTGTAGGCGCCATACTAACTGAACCCATTGAAGGCTCTAATTAATAGTTAAAGGGGTAAAGAAGGAGATCCAACTCAAATGCCCATCTCAAATCAATCTACTTTAAATTTTCTGGACTGAAATCTGCCACAACAAAAAAAAAAAGCAATTACAAAAATTTCAATTTCATCCGGCTTATATTTTCTAAAAAGAACTAGCAAAGTAAAGTGCACAAAATACAAAATATTGAGACAAATTACTCTTAAGCACAAAAATCGGAGAAATCATTAATAATCTATTTACAGTTAGCCACTCAATCGTACCACTAATGCTATCATTCATGGAAAACACCGATTTGGTAATAGCTTTTTAAGGAATATTTGAAAGGTACATACTCAAAACGTAGATCTAGAGATGAAAACAGCAAATTAACCAACAAATTTCGAAAAAGGTACCAAATTGGAACCAGATCCTCACCTATTCAAAAGTGTACCATCTCTTCAAGTATTGATTGATCAGCTTGGTTCTGCTCTAGGGTTTGAGAAGAGAGAAGGGAGAGAGAAGAGGAGAAAGGGAGAAGAGGAGAGAAGGAGAGAGAGAGAGAAAGACAGACCTGGGGCTCTGTTTTGTTTTCTTTTACTTTACTCCGCTCTTATATTTTATTTGGATATTATATTATCTCGGTTCAAATAAACTAGAAGCTCATGATTTTTCATTTTTGGCAGTTTTACGAACCAGCCCCTTAAATGTGTCCTATCTATTATGATTAGAGGAGTGGTTACAAACATCAATACGTCTTTTGAAGGCTGACATATCCAATTTTTTTTTCTAAAATGCCTTGTACATTTAAGCAAATTTGTGTGCATATTCATTTATTAAATATTATTTTTGGCGGATGGATGGATAATGTAATTGGAGGCTTCTAATTCTCATAATCATTTAAAATTTTTAACTTTATATCTAGTGACAATCAATTGTGACTAATAAAATTACAAAAATTTAAAAAATATTGATGTATATAAAAAAAAATTATGTGAAAAGTAAAAGGACCTACAAGAATGTGAAGTACGGAACTTGTGGGGTTCATATGAAAAAGTTGTCGCTAACTTTCTTCAGTTAAAATTAAACCAGAAAACTTTAAATGTATATTGACCTACAAGAAAACCACGCGCCATAATTACGACAGTTTACTAATATGATCCTTCTCATTTCTTTTCTTTCTACAAGCGGAGAAACTTAATCTAAGAAAGCGCCAAGTGTCCTCAAGTACATTGTCGTAGTAATGAAACGTGTATAAAGAAAACATAATTTGTGTATTTTATGTACTTCGATTTGTAAAAATTCGTGTCAGTAGCGAAGACTGATGAGTGGTCGATGCAAGTGCAGTCAAAAGAAGACAACGACCAGCCAAGCCTCTTTCTGTGTTTGTCCTCATCCACTCTTCTCTGCGTCTTAAAAGATCACCGTCCATTTACTAGATCGGATAAATCTGGCCCGTTGATGCACCATTGGCTGTCGCCTCTCGAGAAATTCTCTGGAAACACATTGCTGTTGTCTCCTTCCGCATTTAATAACGGGATCTGTTACGGGGTCCCATCGTCTCCATTTTTGGAATGGATGCGTCCAGTTTTACGGTCGACAGGAAGTCAAGACGCATCTGGGCCGTTGGTACCATCTCCATACGATGAAAGCGATAGGTACTGAGTTTTCTAATTATGATACATGATTTGCATTAGTCGTCTGACCCTAACAACCAGAAATTTCTCTATCTCACTAATTCTGATGTTTAATTGTGTTTTTTTTTTAATTTTTTATCTGACATATCGGTAATCTGGTGTGTGACTGCGTCAGGTATACCATCCGTAATTTTCACAAGAAAAATGTGTTACATATCCAACATGATGACGATTGATTGGAAATGATTATGACAAGAAATAAAGCTAGTAAATATCTATTTTTTCAAATAATAGTAAATATTTTTTTCAATCTTGTGCTGAGCCGAGCGTATGGTCCCATCACTGCATGGTGGGAGCGGTTCAACTTAAAAAGGACATAAAAAAACAACAATTATTGGGCTTGAAAATGCCACGTAACATGCATCAAACGCTAAAAGCGAATACGAAGCACTCGCTTGAGGTTGTGTTTGCGGGGGAGAGTATCCATCATACAGTGGATGTTTTTCGATCCGAACCGTCCGATTTAATCTTAACGGTTAGATTTTTTCGAGTCTATCAATCTGCCTATTATGCACGGGACACCCATATCTATTGAGATTAAATCGGACAGCTGAGATCGAAAGCATCCACTGGATGGCCATCCAGAGAATACGATTCCGTGTTTGCAGAGGTGTACAAGTACCCATATTTTAATGAGTTCGGAACGAATATTGCTGAAGTTATATTCGTGTGTGCATTTCATTAAGCAAATGCGTATACAAGTATGAACGACCACTGGCTGTTTAAATTAAATAAATAGGAATATATTAACACCCTTATTTTGTTAACATCTATATCATCCTACAAAGCAATAACCCAAATTTAGGATATAAAATAATATTTACGTTCTATTGTAGAAGCAATTTTGTAATAATTTATGCTTTTTTTAATCAATGCAATTTGTACTGGTATCGTTCTCTTCACCTAGCCTGAAGAAAAAGTTTTATTCATGTTCTTTATTAGTTAACACTGACAAAACAAATAAATATCCTCTCAATTTACATCTATACTGTTTTTTTTTTACTAGCAAAAGATTCCCTCAATATACATAGGCAAATAAGAAAATAAAATATTGTATGTGACCTAGTGACTCAGTGATAAAAATACTAGACTGTCCTCCAAACAAAAATCTCAATCTCCCCCTTTCTTCAAAAATGGCATTCTTGTTTCAGAAGTATCCAAATTTCTGTACACATGTGCGAAACGAGCTATTCCAATCAATCCAAATCCTAATGGTACACAAGTGTACAGTTGTACGTCCAATCAAACTATCAAAGCGTACAAACCACATTGAACATTAATAATTGAACTAAATGCTTGCGTGCGAAATATGTTAGGGCTGTTTGGATTCCCAAGTAATTTGAGAAATTTCATATTTCTACCATAAATTTATTATAAACAATCTAAACTCTTCATAAAATTATACACTTCCCAATAAATTTATTCCTAGAAATTACAACTTTCCTAAATTCCTGAAATTCCTAAGTAATCCAAACGGCCGCTTATATAATTAATAATTCCAAAGCAGGAGTTACTTTCACTGGCGTTTCTAACCAATGTTTTGAAAACCGGTCATAGTTACTATGGGGGGTGTTTGTTTGTGACTTAAAGGGTGCATAACTTAAGTTATGTATATTTAAGTCACCAAACACCTCTTACATAAGATGCCTTAAGGGTACATAAGTTATGCAACCTAAATAGGTTGCATAAGTTATGCACCAGTCCCCTTTAATTTTTTTTCCAACAATACCCTTTAGAAATAATTAATAATAATATTTAATAATCTATAATAATTAATAATAATTAATAATAATTAATAAGTAACAATAACTATTAAAAATCATAATTAGTAATAAATATTAATTATTATAATTAATAAATAATAATATATAACAAGTAATAATAATAATTAATAAACAATATTGATTTATTATTAAATAATTAATAATATTTCATAATAATAAAATGATTTCTTATTATCATTAATAATTAATTTTTATAATAATTAAAAATTAATTAATATTAATTAATAAATAATAATACTTAATAAGTAACAATAATTATTAAAAAATCATAATGAATAACAAAGATTAATTATTATAATTAATAATATTTAACAAGTAATATTAATTATTAATAATAATGATTTAAGAATAATAATTAATTGAAGATAATTAATCAATAATAATTTTTATTATAAAATAAATAATAATATTTAATTAAAAGTAAATTATTAATATTTCATAATAGTAAAAATGATTTATTATCATCATATTAATTTTTATAATAATTAATAATTAACAAATATTAGGTCACAACAGATAATACTAATTCAATTTTAAGGGCATTTTAGTCTTTTGACATGAATATATGCATGCATTAAGTTAGTCATCCTTACTACACAACCAAATATCTATTACATAACACTACAAAAACACTTAGGCATCCTTAAGTTATGCAACTCCTTACTACACAAACAAACGCCCCCTATATAGTTTATATAAATTAAATGTTCACATGTTTATATCAAAACCAATTGGTCTAGTGGTAAAACATCTCATTTCTATTCAAGACATCCCAAGTTCAATCCCTCTATATTAGATTTTTTGAGAATTTCATTGAACCAAATGAAAAATATTTAAAAACTTATAAACCGGTCGGTTCGGTTCAACGGTTTTACTGAAAACCGGCCGGACCGGATGATTCGTTGTGGGTCGCTAACAGCCAAAAAACCGGCTTAGATTGGACAGGAATAGGGTCCGGTTCGTGGTTGAACCAGTCGAACCGGCCGGTCCAGTTCGTGGTTGAACCAGTCGAACCGGCCGGTCCGGTCCGGTTTTCAAAACACTGTTTCTAACAACAAAATTTAAAATTAAAGGAAAAAAAATAAAAAATAAATTTCAAACAATCTATTTGTAACTGCGGAAATGCTGCCTGTATAGTTTTTCTTTGCCAATAAGTCAAAAAAGTTGTGTAAATTACTCCACACTGCCTTAGCCCTTAGGTATCCATCGTTAAAATAAAATTATAAACATGAAAATAAAATGTGATTGCTCAAGAACATCGAATTGAATAGCTCCGACCAAATATATATAAAAAAAATATGATTAATATGGAATTCAAGTATAATTAATAGTCAGTAATTCTACTTTTTTTTCTCTAATAATAAAAGAATACAAGTTCCGTGGGGAATTTTAGGTGTAAAGATACACCAGATCACGTGTTCTAAATAAGAAATACTTATCTAAAATAATAATAAAAGATTCATCTATAATTTTATTTTTATATTTAAATAATAAGTATTATATGAATGCATTATAAGAGAAATTTATTTATTCATTAAAAAAATAAAAAAGGAAGAAAGAAAAATATTATTTTATCTTCAAAATATAAGTTACCATCATCATCATCATCATGACAAGTTGGATGCAGTAGTTTGACAAATTGTTGGCTCATTGCTTATGCGCCTCCAAACTAAAATGTTAATATTTCAAATTGCTTGATTAATTATCAATTAATTACCAAACCGCACTAAAATTGTTACACAACTTATCTAAAAGACATATCCAATTTTGTTTTTCCTATTCTGATAATCATTATTAATTGATGGAATGTCGCAAGTGCTGAACAAATTTGTTCAAAAAAAATTATATAAAAAAACTTCTGTAGAAGTACCCCCTACACTGACTCAAAATCTCCAGCATTAACATCAAATGAAAATCAAATGTGCTAGAACAAGAACGTTGACTACGTAAACAATAAAAAAATGCATCTATAAACGAAAACGTTGACTATATTTCTCCATCATTCTGTAACAGCATGTAGTTTAACTAAAATAAAATATTGAATAAATGAAAGATACACGGTAATTTGACAAGGGTCCAATCCGAGAAGAGAACATAAAAGTTCAATCATCAGTCGTGTATTGATTTGGTTCCAAGTCTCGAACTACTTCCTAATTTCAATTAATAGCATAATTTTTTTTAAAAAAAAAGTGGGAGCCAACCAGTTTCATTTTTATAAAATGAAACAAATTACAAAGGTTCTACAATACAATTAATATAGCATAATAATAGTGAAAGACAGCATTTCTACAATAGTACAGTGTGTGTCACTGCGTACGTATCAATACGTTCGGTACGTTCCTAATTAATAGAGGAAACACGGTACAGAAACGGAGCCCCAAATTTTTGTAATTGCTTTTTTTTTGTTGTGGCAGATTTCAGTCCAGAAAATTTAAAGTAGATTGATTTGAGATGGGCATTTGAGTTAAAGTAGATTGATTTCAGTCCAGAAACAAACCGCAAAAGAAATCAAGCCCCAATGCTCGCCTGCTCGAATATTTGCAAAAAAGTAGAATTGACAACGGTAGTACCCCCATCAATGATCAAATTATGCCCACTAATGAATCCAGATTCTTCTGACGCCAAAAACAGTGCCGCGGCCGCCACGTGGTTGACCTTGAGCACCGCACCCTTCAAGCTACTTATGGAAGCAGTCAGTTGCTCCACCTCCTCAGGGGTCATCCTGGCGGCCCCGCAACAGAGGGGCGTGGCTACGCCAGAGGGCGACACACAGTTTACTCTGATCCCATGCCGCCCGAGATCAGCTGCTGCTGCCCTGACCAATCCAAGAACAGCATGTTTCGACATGACGTATCCGGCAGGGCCGTTTCCACTCTGAAAAGATGCTATGCTACCCGTGCATATGATGGACCCTCGAATGCCTGCAGCTACCATTGCCCGACCGGCATGCTTCAATGCAGCAACATTTCCTCTGACATTCACCGACATAACCTTGTCAAGATCTCCCAGGTCTAATTCAAGAATTGATGGGCTGTGAAGTGCAAATCCAGCATTGCTAAACATAATGTCAAGATGACCATGTTTCGAAACAGCGTAGCGCACTGCACTTTCCACCTGCGCTTCTTCAGTCACATCGCAGTGCACATAGCTGCATTTGTCAGCGCCGATTGAGGCTGCCACTGCACTACCTAGCTCATCCTGGATGTCAGCAATGACGACAATTGCGCCATGAGATGCAAATAACCTTGCGCTGGCTTCACCAATGCCGCTTGCTGCACCAGTTATTATGGCAACCTTGCCTTCTAGCCTGCAAAATTTAGAAAAAAAGAAAAAAAAAAGTGCACTTGATTATCATACTCAAATAATAGACCGTACGTAGTACATGATCATTTCCGATCTTGATCATTATTTCACCGTTAGTTCAATTAATTCCTCATGTGATTTGTCCATTTTATTGTTAATTATCTGAATTCAATTTATGCATATCATGATCCAGGCTACAACTCCGTCTCGGATAGCAATGTATCTTTGATGTCCGATCTCAAAACCAACAATAAAACACGAATTAATTAGGGTGTGGTCGTGTGGATTGGATTTGACAAGAACAAAAATTTACCTTGTTTTAGCCATCTTGGAAGCTGGAAATCTTATATAATTGGGAATTTGGGATGGGGCGACTGAGAGAGGAGGTAGCTTTTATAGTTGAGCGACTGGTGTATGAGTGTTACTGGAAGCTGTTTTCTCCTTCCGCATTTAATAACGGGATTTGTTTCAAAATTTTCGGGGTCCCATAGTCTCCATTTTATGACATGAAGGCTTCGTTTGAATAAGGTGTGGAAAGAAGGGAAAAAAGAAAGAAGTGGAAAGAAGTATTGAGAAGTGTGTAACTTTGTGAAAAGTTTAAATTATTTATAATAAATTTATTCCCTTATTTCTTCTTCCCTTCTTTCCAAATGGAATTCAAACGGAGCCGAAATGAAAATATATGTTTCTTCTTTTAATTATACTAAATATTTTGTTCAATCTTATATGCTGAGTTTATAGTCCCATCACTACATGGTATTCGCATCCTCAGCAGTCAAAAAAAGAACTGCTCCAAGCAATCCTTTTTATTTTTTTTTAAATTTTTAAAAATTGTAAAATTCAAATAGAAAATTCAAACCGTTGATCTTGTTAAGTTTTTTTAGCGATGCGTTTCTATATAAGTTTTATAAAATTTGAAGTTAATTTGATACTAGATCAAGTGGTCAACAAATGAACGAACCTGGTTTAATTAATTCTAATCCGTTCATAATTTGGTCACTTAACGAAGTATCAAATAAACTTCAAATTTTATAAAACTTATATGAAAATACATCGCCGATAAAACTTAACAAGATCAACGGTTTGGATTCTGCATTTGAGTTTTATAATTTTTAAAAATTAAAGAAAATGAAAAAGACTGCTTGGAGCAGTCCTTTTTCGGACTGCTGAGGATGCGGTTCCTCACTACATGGCGGGAGCTGTTCAACTTAGAAACGACAGTTGTACTAAACGTCTCTAGGTTTGTCGATTACAAAACAATATCATTTGGCATTTAACAATCTCCTTTGAGTTTTATAGGAAGAAGATGCAAATTATGAAGACTTGGATAAAAACTTTAGGCAAGATCAAGATCAAGTCTTTGGAGAGCTTGTAGGCTAGTTTAGACTAGGATAGAAGGTATACTTTAGTCCTTATTTATCCTTGAGATGGTCTAGATAGCGAAAAGCTCAATAAACCAGCAAAATTCTATTTTCAGTGACCTAGCGTCGTACAACGCTAGATAGTGGCACACAACGCTGAGTTTTCAAAACTAGAACAGCTGACCTTTATGAATCAACGTTGCACAACGCTATATAGAGTTAGGCAACGCTGAGTCACAACGTTGTACAACGCTCAGTAGTGTTGTACAACGCTACAGTTAAAAACTTGGAAATTTTCCTGAGTACCATCGTGCAACGCCATATAGCGTTGCACAACGCCACAAAAATCTCAAGTTAGCTGTGCTGTTCAGACAGCGCTGCATCGATGTTCAGACAACGCTGTCCCATGCAAAACCCATATAAACAGTTGTTTTTACATGCAAAGTTGCGGGTAACGTTAGCCAACGTCTCTTAGCGTTGGGTAACGTCAGCGTTGTGTGACGGTATATAGAGTTGTACAACGCTCTGTTGAATCTGTCAGAGTTGTTCCTTTTGTCTCCCTTTAACGTTGTGTAACGCCATTCAGTGGCAAGCAACGCTCTGACAATTTCCAACGGAATTGTCGGAGCTTTCCTTTGGTTATACACTCCTTCGTTGTGCGACGGCAAATAGCGTTGCACAACGCTCTGACAGACCAACGGCTATATTAAAGAGCCGTTAGAATTTACAACGGTCATATTCCAGCGGTGTATAACGTTATTCAGCGTTGTACAACGCTGTGGCCAGTTTTTGCTGGGGAACTGCTCATTTCGAGCCCTATATATATCCACCCCTTGTTCTCTCTCCATAGAGAGCTTAGCCTTGCAAAAATTAGACCAGAATTGAGCCTTTGAGCACAGGGATACTCTCCCACTTGAGCTTTTCATAGCTAGACCATCTTGAGAGATTTAGTAGCCTCAAACACCACCGCCTCGACATTGTCGCTAGGTGTAGGTTGGAATAGGTTGAGAGCTCTTCTCCTTTGAGGCCGTTGTGCCATTTGAGTTAGGCCGATCCGCCTCGAGTGTCCTTGTGACGAGGTGATTCGGTTCGAAATTGTAGTCCCGTTCTTATTGGAATTGAACGGAGCGCGCCCTTTCGTGGTAGCGGAACTCCCGGAGACGTACGACTAAGGCTAGCATTTCCTAGCGGGTCGGAACTCCGTAATCATACCGAGTGTTCAATCTCTCTCTCTTTTTCTCTTTATTATCTTGCTACTTGAATTGCTTGTGTGCTTGCTTGTATTGGGTACCAATTGAATTGTGTTAGAATAGTTCATACCAATCCGGTCCGAAACCTCAATTGCTTCCGCTAAATCTTGGTTAAGCCGCCTCCTTAGGGACAACAAAGTGGCATCAGAGCGGGAACCTCGATTAAGCTTTTTTTAATCTCGGTTTTCGGTCATGGCGGCTCGATTTGTAGAGAGACCGGACAAATTAGGCCAAAATTGTAGAAATTTCTCTTTTTGGAAGAGATGCATGGTGAACTACCTCAATATCTTAGGATATTGGCACATGGTAGAAAAACGGTATACACCCCAATTTATGCCAAACTCCATCAATTTGACTAGGCAATCCCGTGATGACCAAAGGGACAATGATTGTGCGGTTAATGTTAGGAAACTGCCCAATTTTAATTTTGTGACTAATTACTAACTAATTAATCCAATTAAAACATAAAGAGCAAGAGGATCTAGTACATAGCCATTTCGACACAAAGAGAAAGGGGTGGAATATTGTACCTCCCGCGAAATCGTATTCGCGGGGCTCGATCCTACGGCATGGGAATCGATGGGGTGCTCTCCTTCGCCTCCTCCATGGCGCCCTCGAGTCCACCAAGGAATTTGGCCATGTCCCAATTCTTGTGCTAGCAAGAGAAAGGAGATAGCTAATTCTTTTCACCATTCTTCAAGTAATTCTAGCAATTAACCTTTTGGAATAGCTATTCTCAACACATGAGACCTATGGGAATGCAAGAGAGAGAGAGACCTTCATGGGAGAATCAAAATTCTGCCCAAGAAGGTGGTGGCGGCTAGGGAGAAGAAGGGAGGCAAGGTGTGAAGGTTAGGTTTTGCTTCTTCAAGTGGTCCTTATATAGACCACTCTCCACCAACCTTTGCTTGACCTTTTTACCCTTCTATGGCCGGCCATATACATGGGCCTTATGGGCCATGTGTTAGGTTTGTTCAATCTCTCTTAGTCCATATTAAATCAATTATTTAATAGGCCTTTCAAGTTGCATTCGATTTAGGCTCAAATAGACTATTAAAATAAAAGCCTATACTTTAATTTAATTCACTTAATTAAATTAAAGTGTGATGAATAAAATTAATTATCAATATGTTGATAATCAATTTAGGATTAGCATGTTCATTAATTTATTTCTATATGATCCATTTGACTTAATTAATTATAACGGTCCATAACGTTATTTAATTAATTAATCAACTTATCATATTTTGCAATACTCACTATTGCAAATAAATAAATAATGCACGTATGGTCAAAGTCCTATTTGTGTGACCCTTTGAGGATTTATGCTACGTTGGACATGGAATTAAATCGTTATTTAATTCCAATAATCATAAGCGGTATCTAGCAACACGTTATGATTCCCAATTCGCATAAATAGTGTACTACTACAGTATTTAAATCCTGCATAAGAGAATAAATGAATTTCCCTATTTTGATTCTTATGTCACACGATATCATCGTATAATCCAAGATAGGAATGTGTCATTCTTGCAGATTATACGTTTCTTGATCTAGAGATAATTGTATAAAGTTGCATGCAAACAATCTATCTCCATCAAGGGGCCCAAACAGATATCGTCACTCACTAAGTGAATTAATGAGGGACATACGGTTTTCTTGATGATTAACTTTTCCCCGCACAATTCAAGAGAACATAAATAAAGTCCGTATAGCAGCCCTTATCGGGAATCAGCGGTAGACGATATTTATTGAACCTATCCTCATGTGGAAAAGATAAACATCTCAAACTTAGAACCAAAATCATAACGAAATAAACAATGACACATAACACAATCCATATGTTTATTTCGATGGGTCAAGTCCTGTGCTATGTTCCATAACATACACATATGCAATTAAGTTGGTAACTCTTTACCTATGATTAGTAGAACTTAATCATCACTTAACTTGCATACTAATCTTATATGATAATCAATGTTCCTTGTTAATTATCAAGATTATGGACCGTTTAGATTTATTATTGTCATTCTAAAGAATGATCCACAGAGATCTACAATTCAGATCCTCAACCTGAATAATCTGTCAATAATAAACCTAGGAACAGATGATAAAATCTCATCCAAAACATAAACTAATAATTAAGTCATTAAATTATTGACTTTTAGGACATAACTCTAACAGTTAATGCCATATTAGCCTCGGTCCATGAATCAATTGGTGTGACCCTTAGTCGTTTTGATCTAGCACACGATATGTGGATGGCTCTCCTCACCCGTTATGAGGGAAATTCTCAAATTAGGCATTCTAAATTGTATGAGTTGTACTCTCAATTTGAGAATTTCCACATAAAGGATGGTGAATCCATTGAGGATATGTACACTCGTCTTGTACAACTCCAAAATAAATTCACCGAAGGAGGTGAGCCCTTAACAAATGGCAAGATTGTAGGGAAGATGATGCGGGCTATGAGTGGACGGCACGAATGGGATGCTCACATCACGTCGCTTGAGACCATTATCCGGATGGATCATGAGTACACCCCGGAGCAAATGTACACCGAGCTTCGATGTGTTGAGGAGAAGCTCAAGCAACTCGCCAAACTAGAGCATCTTCCAAGAACCTTAGCCATGACCTCCATAAGCAATCCCGCCTCCATATCATCATCTCGATCCTTTCATCGTCGATATACACATCAAACACCATTGAACCTCTACGAGCTTGATGAGGCAAAGCAAGAGGTGGTGATTGAGAAGATGTTTCGTGGGTTGCTCAAGCATGAGAAGAAATTCAACAATGAGAGATTAGCCAATGATGAACGGGAGTTGTGTTTTGTGTGCAATAAAGAGGGGCATTCAATGCACAAGTGTCACAAGCTTTTCCCTCAAGAGCAAACCGACAAGCCAAAGCCTCAGCACAAGAAGGAAAAGAAGAAGGCTCAAGCCATGCATGCCTTGTGGGATGTTGAATCCGGAACAAGCTCATCCGATTCGGATTCTCATGAGGTGTATGCTTTGGTGGCAAATGTGGAAGAGGTGGTATTCTCAACGGATGATGTGGAGGATGACTTCGTGAAGGACATCCTCAATGAGTTCAATCAAGGGACAAAATTTGTTCATCCGTTACTTCAAGCGCGTAAGGCAACACCACCTCCATCTCCACCAACTTCGCCAAAGGCATGCTCTCCAAAGGTATATCTCCCTCTCAATGAATCTCTTAGTAGTAGTGATAGTGAGAGTGATGATGAACCAACTAGTTCAACTCCATGTGTTGATTGTGATAGGTTGAACCCTATTCTTGATTCTACCCATGATGCTTTGGTTAGGAAAGCCGATACCATAGTAGCCCTAAAAACCAAGGTAGATGAGCTTACTTCTAAGATGGGTGAGTATGAGGCTAAAATTAAGGAGCTTGAAAAACAACTTGAAAAACCGGTTTTAGCTCAAGCCCCTAAAACGGATTTGAAAAACCTTTTCAAAGGTCAAAAGCATCATGACAAGTCCGGTCTTGGTTACCAAAAGTCTTATCAAACCAAGAAAAAGAACTTGTCATACAAAAATGGGAAACAAGTTGCACAAAACACACAATTTCAAAAACCTAGGAATTCTCGTGGTCATGCACATATGTACCAAAAGAAACCTAGAAACACTAGAGTGCAAATCGAAATGAATTTGCAAAATCAAGAAAAGAAGGTTTTTGTTCCAAAGACGTCCAATAAAATTTATTTTAGAGGACCCGATGGATGGTTTTATGAATTTAAAGAGCAACACTTTTCACAAAACCACAAGGCTCAATCCAATGAGCATTGATCGAGGGTGTGAACCAAGGTCAAACAAATAATCCTTGTACTCGACTAGACGTTTGTAGGAGAGTAAAGGTGTCGAACCCACAGGGATGGATATGAATATTATTCTTATTATTTCGTTAAATCTAGACGATAAAATTTAGAAAAAGATCGGTGTCACAAATAGAACAAATCGAAGAGAAATAAAAGAATGTAATTGCAAGTTATTAAGGTTATGCAAGACAAAATGAATAGATATTTTTTGGGTTTTCTAACGGAGTGAAAAATGATAATAAAAGTGCCTTAGGGTTTGATTTCACTTAGATTAGGCCACAGAGTTGCAAGCCTTAGCACTGTCGTATTCAGACTTGCTAATTCGGTCCGGATTTCGGACCGAATTCCACTGTGTAAATGCTGTGAATTACTCTTTTGTTGATTTATTCAAACCAAAGGTCCATCTAGCCAAACCTAACTCCCTAACCCTCCGCTTTCGCCTATTGGGTACGGTATTTGGAATGGGATCTAGTGTTGAATAACCTTCTTCGAGTGTATTGCACCCCCAACTTTCGTTGTTCGGTGGACTTACTCGAGTTTACCAATGGTTTTCTACGAGGTATCTAGTTAGATTTTCGCCTAATTAGAAACGTTCACTTTTGGTTATTAATTGGTCGACTTTCGCCATTGACCAACCTCGAAATACTCGTACAGGACTCGATTAATAGAATGTAAAGAAGTTCCCAACAATTGTTGCGTACAAAAGTCGAGCGATACAAGTAATAAAAGGTCCAAACACAAGCAATTTCATTAAAATCCCCAAGGGTAATTGGCTTCGTCCATCAACAAAACAAGTAAAACAAGCAAAACCAAAATCTAAGCTACATCGTTCCCTAAAGCAACAAGTTTTTAGCCTAACATGCTAATGAAAATCATGCAAATAACAGAATATAAACCTAAACAATCCATCAATCCAGAAAATAGAGAAACAGTACTAGAAATACACAAATAAATCAAGTTTTTGAGACACAATCACTGCCAAATGCACACTAAAGAGTAGGGAATCCGTTGGAGCAGCAAGCCACAGCAAAATCTCGAGTCTACCCCCTGTCCAAGTCGCACAAGCCAAGAGAAAAGAGCCAAAAACTGGATCTGGATCTGTTGGAGAGAGAAGAGTGAAGAATGGAATGAAAGATGGCCCCCTCCAAAGATGGTAGGCGCCTATATCCTCTCCAGCAGCTGTCACACACGTCTCCCTTAATTTCGGGCGGAAATGGGGGCTTCTAGATGGAAAAAACGCCTCCAGAACGCTGCCAGAACACTTTCCATGTATAGCAATTCGGACCGAATTGATGCTACTGGATTTTCAGGAGGGAAGTCTGCGCAGGAATTCGGTCCGAATTCGGGGGAATTCGGTCCGAATTGAAGGGTCTGATTCGCGAAACGTCTCGATTCGAGCGGGGCTGCTTCATTGGGCTGAGTCGGGGCTTGGTCTAGGCTAGGCATGAGTCATCTAGCACCTGAATTGCTGCTTTCCTTGCTGAATTCTTTGGATTCCTACAAATAAGAACAAAGTGCAAAAGGCAGTGCCAAATCTGGCAAAGAAAGGCAAAAACAGCAATAAATAAAAGTTTTAGTCACGATTTCGATGTAAAGTCTGGTCATAATAGCAATATAAATATGAGATATCAAGCATCAAAAGAATGTTTCCCAACATTTCCAAAAGGATCGCAAAAAAGATTTTAATGCCTCATCCAATGATCCTAAGAAGAAGGCCGAATACCTTAGAGCCCATTACTATTCTCATTTTGTCAAGGGTTCTACCATGCCTAAACCAACCAATGCATATTGCAACTATTGTTGTCAAAATGGTCATATCTCGTTGGAATGCAAACTTAGGAAACCAAATGGTGAGTCCAAAGGTAAGTGGGTTCCAAAAGTTTGTAACTCTAGTGGTACAACTAGTGGTATGGTAACCAATGTGGCCTAAATACCAAGTTAACCCCCCGGTCTTATAAGACAAATATTTAGGGGGGGGGCTCTTTATTTCTATCTTATTTTTGTTTGAGAGGTTAAATTTGGTCACACTACTTTGTGTAGTGCCCTAAATTGGTTCTCCAACTCCTTTTCTCCAAAATTAAGGGGGAGCCATAAATTTAGGGGGAGCTTGCTACAATTTTCACTTTTTGTCGATTTACAAAAAGGGGGAGAATTGTAGTAAAGCTTGTGAAATGCCAAAATTTAATCGCTTTACTAATGATATTGTTTTGCAAATCGTCAAAAGGAGGGAGATTGTTGTACTAAACGTCTCTAGGTTTGTCGATTACAAAACAATATCATTTGGCATTTAACAATCTCCTTTGAGTTTTATAGGAAGAAGATGCAAATTATGAAGACTTGGATAAAAACTTTAGGCAAGATCAAGATCAAGTCTTTGGAGAGCTTGTAGGCTAGTTTAGACTAGGATAGAAGGTATACTTTAGTCCTTATTTATCCTTGAGATGGTCTAGATAGCGAAAAGCTCAATAAACCAGCAAAATCCTGTTTTCAGTGACCTAGCGTCGTACAACGCTAGATAGTGGCACACAACGCTGAGTTTTCAAAACTAGAACAGCTGACCTTTGTGAATCAACGTTGCACAACGCTATATAGAGTTAGGCAACGCTGAGTCACAACGTTGTACAACGCTCAGTAGTGTTGTACAACGCTACAGTTAAAAACTTGGAAATTTTCCTGAGTACCATCGTGCAACGCCATATAGCGTTGCACAACGCCACAAAAATCCCAAGTTAGCTGTGCTGTTCAGACAGCGCTGCATCGATGTTCAGACAGCGCTGTCCCATGTAAAACCCATATAAACAGTTGTTTTTACATGCAAAGTTGCGGGTAACGTTAGCCAACGTCTCTTAGCGTTGGGTAACGTCAGCGTTGTGTGACGGTATATAGAGTTGTACAACGCTCCGTTGAATCTGTCAGAGTTGTTCCTTTTGTCTCCCTTTAACGTTGTGTAACGCTATTCAGTGGCAAGCAACGCTCTGACAATTTCCAACGGAATTGTCGGAGCTTTCCTTTGGTTATACACTCATTCGTTGTGCGACGGCAAATAGCGTTGCACAACGCTCTGACAGACCAACGACTATATTAAAGAGCCGTTAGAATTTACAACGGTCATATTCCAGCGGTGTATAACGCTATTCAGCGTTGTACAACGCTGTGGCTAGTTTTTGCTGGGGAACTGCTCATTTCGAGCCCTATATATATCCACCCCTTGTTCTCTCTCCATAGAGAGCTTAGCCTTGCAAAAATTAGACCAGAATTGAGCCTTTGAGCACAGGGATACTCTCCCACTTGAGCTTTTCATAGCTAGACCATCTTGAGAGATTTAGTAGCCTCAAACATCACCGCCCCGACATTGTCGCTAGGTGTAGGTTGGAATAGGTTGAGAGCTCTTCTCCTTTGAGGCCGTTGTGCCATTTGAGTTAGGCCGATCCGCCTCGAGTGTCCTTGTGACGAAGTGATTCGGTTCGAAATTGTAGTCCCGTTCTTATTGGAATTGAACGGAGCGCGCCCTTTCGTGGTAGCGGAACTCCCGGAGACGTACGACTAAGGCTAGCATTTCCTAGCGGGTCGGAACTCCGTAATCATACCGAGTGTTCAATCTCTCTCTTTTTTTTCTCTTTATTATCTTGCTACTTGAATTGCTTGTGTGCTTGCTTGTATTGGGTACCAATTGAATTGTGTTAGGATAGTTCATACCAAACCGGTCCGAAACCTCAATTGCTTCCGCTAAATCTTGGTTAAGCCGCCACCTTAGGGACAACAAGGACATTTAAAAATAACAATTATTGGGCTTGAAAATGCCACGTGACATTCAGAACTCAAATCAAGTGCCGCGCGGCACCGTGCAGCGCGCAATCTGAGCCGTCCAGATTAAATCCAATGATCATGGGTGCCCCGTGCATGTAACCCGTGCCGTAAGGCCTGAAAAAATCTAACCGTCCAGATCAGATCGAACGGCTCGGATCGCTGAGCGGCACGGTGCCGCGCGACACGTGAATAAGGATCCGTAACATTCATCAAACGCTAAAAGCGAATACGAAGCACTCTAGGGGTGTCAATTTCATGCCGTTTCGGACGTTTTCGTTCCGTTCCGTCCGAAACGAAGGGATTTTTTGTTACGTTTCACTCAGCGGAACAGAAACGGAAACGAAATCTGTTTCGTTGGTAAGAACGGAACGTTAGCGGAAATGGATCGTTCCGTTTCGTCGGCCCACGTTAATTCCGTCGGCCCACAAAAAAATCTGCATATTACGAAACGAGGCGAAGAAATAGAGGTGAAGCCCTAGCGCCGCTCTCGTTCTCGTCCTCGTCTCTCTCGCCTGCCTCCATCCTCACCCCTCTCCGTCTCCTCTCCTATCTCTCATCTCCAAGTTCTGACCATGCCAAATTCACAAATTAAAACCCCCACAGCACTAGACCCAGAACTCCTCCGCCCCACTGTCTTTTTTTTTTCTCTCTTGCGTACACAAACCGTGAGAAGCCCCTCTCTCTCTCCTTCTCCGAGTACTCACTGTCCCAAGCTTATCGCTCCCTCTCCGCCGTACCTCCTCTTTGAGCCACGCTCACAACTCACCTCTACACCTCACTCACTTCCCAAATCCTTCTCCCTCTTCACTGCCTCACCTACCTCCCAATCCAATCTTCTCACACTACCTATTCCTGCACTCTACAATAGCTCTTCTCCTCACTTCGTGGCTGTCAATGGAGGTGAGCGGTGGCTGCTCGATGACACAGAGAAGAGGAAACTTGATGGTTGTCTTTAATGGATGATCCAAATTCTTGATGGATGTCTTTAATGTCTTGAGAGAATCAATTCAATATTTTGATCTAGGCCTATGTTTATGACCTCCAGGTTAGTAGTTTCAGTCACACCTTTGCTGATTTTCAGAATCGATTGGGTTTTTGAGAAAGGACAAATACAATTCAATATCAGGGCGCTTGAGTACTGATATCTTTACTGGTTTTGTTTGTATTAGTTTTTTTTTGTTGATTGAAGGTTTTGTTTGTATTAGTATTTTGTAGTAGGCGAGATTGATGTTTTGTAATTCTCTTAAACATTTACTTTTTCCTTTCTTTCTTTGAGGTGATTGTTGCGAGATCTCCTAACAAGATTCAGCATTTTTTCTGTTTTAGAATGTATCATTTGTTACCTTTGGTAGCATAGCTGTTGATTTCCTTCCTTTCCTTATTATTTCTTTCTATGTTTTTTGGGGCTAATTACTCTCTGTATAAAATCGCATAGTAATCCCCTGTAAGAGGTTATGATAAAAAAAAACCTATGTGTGTGCGCGTTGTACTTTTGTTTTGAACTAATAAAATTCGTGTAAAGACTTGGTACCAACCTGGTACACTTCTTTTGCTTACTGGTACAATGAGTTACATTATCAGGGATCGATTGTGCTTCTGAGGCGTTTGATGAAGTGTACCAGTAAGGTTAACCAATTGCTTACTGGTACACTTCTGAGACTTTTGATGAACCTGGTACACTTCTTTTGATGAAACATCGAGAAATCTGATTTTGGCACTAATTAACCTTAAAATTTAAAGTTTTTAACGTTTTTCCGTTTAATCTTAACGGAACAGAAAACGTAAAAAAAATTGATTCCGTTCTTATCATGAAACGTAAGTGAAAATTAATTTTGTTACGTTACGGTGAACAGAACGTACTATTTCGTGTACGTTTGACACCCATACTCTTGAGGTTGTGTTTGCAGAGGCGTACAAGTATCCAAATCATCAATCATCAATATATACATATATTAATCCAGGATGATTGGATCCGATCCGAACACTATTCATAAGCACTGTTACGGAATAGTGTGGCTGACAGGTGAGGTCCACTCGCTAATGATCCGGATCCGCTACTGTCGGTGCACAGTTAATTGAATCTGGAGAGTTGATTTTATTTTTCAGGAGATCATGTCCATTCATTCCCTTCTTTACTGTCCTCGGGAGATGGTCCAGTCCAGTCACATGCACTCTCTTCTGTCCAGTGACGAACGAGCACGTGCACTCTTCACTCCTTTTTTTCCTTTTTTTTCTGTTTCTGGACTTCGAAGTAGTGTTTTCAATACCCTACCGCTTACAGGAAAATTCTGGTAATACCGGATACCGGAACAGTGGCCGAAATGGCGGTATCCGATATTTAGAGAGGAAATACCGGGAAATTTCGGGAAAATACTGGATTTCGGTCATTGACCGGTATGAATGCCGGTAGGGTATTGAAAACCATGCTTCGAAGTAGGCATGTCTAACGTGGTTAAATGGCACGGAATGAGTGGTGTCGTTTGCCATTTCGTTAGTGAAATGGTAAAAATTGGTATGCCGTTTATCGTTCCGTTTATTAAACGAAATATATTTCTATGCAACTTACCGTTCCACTTATCATTTCTATTGTAATAACCAATTTTGGTGCTCTATTTTCTGAAAACGGTATAACCAAACGTGCCACTTACCGTTTCGTTTAAAAACGGTACAACTTTTTATGTCACTTACCATTCCACTTAGGTTAAACGAAACGGAATGACGGTAAGTGACATACCGTTGACAGCCTTACTTCCAACTGAGTGAAAGAGTAAGAAAAGAAAAGAAAAATAGAAGAGAGAGAAGAGGAAGAGACCAATCCTTTCTTACCTTGCTCCGGGAATAGTTGGTTTTTTGTTAGCTTATGCATACAAGATCGTCCTTTAACAAGAATAGTGGATTTTATACAGACAGATATAGGTATCCCTTGATATTTGTTTTTGATATGGCTTACTTCCCGTATTTGTTTTTGCTTCAAAACAATAAAATTCTTCTATAAAAAACTATAAAAAAAATCTAAATAAAAAGGATAAAAGATATTTTTACTTTTCTAAACATCCTAAATTTTTTTTTTTTTTTTAGCCCAATACCTTTTAGCCTTTCGTTAGATTTTTTTTAACCATTATTATTATTTTATAATAGCTCCGTTTGGATGGTGTGGGAATAAGAGGAATAAGGGAAGAAGTATTGGGAAGTGTGTAACTTTGTGAAAAGTTTGAATTGTTTATAATAAATTTGGGAGTAGGAAGAAGCTATTTTCTTATTCTTGCACCCATCCAAACGGAGCCAATGATAATATATTGCCATAAATATTTTTGCATAAACAAATAGTATGTAATTTTTAATGCATGAAAACAAATAGTCGATAAAAGGTATTTGTTTATCAACAAAAATTGTATATAATTTTTTATTATTTTGGCCATTCCAAAGTATATTTCTACATTAAATTTTACCAAAATAATCACAAAATTAGAACAAATATAAAATACAATTTTTTTTAGACTTTGAGAATATTTTATATTATTTTATATAAAAAAAAGATAGATCGCGCAACGCGTGAAATCCTGCTAGTTTTAATGAGTTCGGAACAAATATTGCTGAAGTTATATGCGTGTGTGCATTTTATTAAGCAAATGCATATACAACTGTGAACAATCACTGGCTGTTTTAATTAAATAAATAAATAGGAATTAATATATCAACACCCATATTTTGTTAACATTATATCATCCTACAAAGCAATTACCCAAATTTAGAACATAAAATTATATTTACCTTCTATTCTAGATATATATAATTTTAGAATAATTTTCTTTTTATCAATGCAATTTGTACTGGTATCGTTCTCTTCACCTAGCCTTAAAAAAGATTATTTATGTTTTTTGGGCCGTTTGGATCGCTTAGTAATAAGAGTAATAACTTTTTTCTAGACGGAAATTTATTCCTAACCATTTAAATTTTTCACAAAGTTACACACTTTCCAATATTTTCCGTCTAAGAATAAACTATTCCTCTTATTCCTAAGCGATCCAAACGGCGCCAGTACAGAAACAAACCGCAAAAGAAATCAAGCCGCATTGCTCGCCTGCTCGATTATTTGCAAAGTAACAGTATTGACAACGGTACTACCCCCGTCAATCATCAAATTATGCCCACTAATGAATCCAGATTCGTCAGACGCCAAAAACAGCACCGCCGCTGCCACGTGGTTGGCCTTGAGCACAGCACCCTTCAAGCTACTTATGGAACCAGTCAGTTGCTCCACCTCCTCAGGGGTCATCCGGGTGGCCCGACAACTGGAGGGTGTGGCTACGCCAGAGGGTGACACGCAGTTCACCCTGATCCCATGCGGACCAAGGTCGGCCGCTGCTGCCCTGACCAATCCAAGAATGGCATGTTTCGATGTGATGTACCCGGCAGGGCCATTCCCACTCTGACAAGATCCTATGCTACCCGTGCATATGATGGACCCTCGAATGCCTGCAGCTACCATTGCCCGGCCGGCATGCTTCAGTGCAGCAGCAGTTCCTCTGACATTCACCGACATAACCTTGTCAAAATCTCCCATATCTAATTCAAGGATTGACGGGCTGAGAAGCAAAATTCCGGCATTGCTATACATAATGTCAAGATGACCATGTTTGGCAACAGCGTAGCGCACTGTACTTTCCACCTGCGCTTCTTCTGTCACATCACAGTGCACATAGCTGCATTTTTCAGCACCGATTGAGGCTGCCACTGCACTGCCTTGCTCGTCCTGGATGTCAGCAATGACGACAGTTGCGCCATGAGATGCAAATAGCCTTGCAGTGGCTTCACCGATTCCACTTGCTGCACCGGTGATTATTGCGACCTTGCCTTTTAGCCTGGAAAAAAATTAAAATAAAAAAAAGTAAAGGAGATGGTTTTAAAATCAGCGAGCAGGTCAGGAAAACTAAAATCCGTACTCGATTATAATATTCACATAATGGTCCTGTTCGATCCAGATCTTCAATTCAGTGATAGTCCAACTATTGACTCACCATATCTATCATGTTGTCTGAATTAGTTTTGATACATACCCAGGCTACAAGTCCGTCCGGATAGCATCATAACTTAAATGTGTGATCTCTATGGGACGGCTGAGATGGATAATGCGCTTCCATCCATTTTCCAAAACCAACAATAACATATGAATGAAACAGAGGTGTTAATATGATGATAAGAACGGACAAGCAGTTAATTTACCTTGTTTCGGCCATCTTGGTAGCTTTTAATAATTGGGCTGGAGAGAGCTCCTCTTATACTTGAGCTTAATATAAGAAGTAAACGAAGGGATAATATATATGTGGCGGCCTAACTTTATAAAAGCCTAATGGATCGTTCTCGACCATAAATATTATGAAGCTAGAAACTAAGGAATAAATTGTTAAATATCGGACTGCTTTGTAAGGCGCGTCCATACTAGTTACTACAACTTGTTTCATGGTCTCATGGATCGCTCCAGCTAATTCACAGAACAGATTGATCTGAGATATTAAGAGGGGCATCAGTTTTTTTCCCTTTTTCTCAGTCACTACTTACATCAGTAATTCTGGATATGCAGTTTTATTTGTCTCTAACCAATTGAGTTGGTTGAAATCCAAACTTCGAATAATTTAGCAAAAATGAAAAGAAAATTGTTATTGAATATTGAAAGTCCAAGAACGTTGCCCCCTCGATGCGAAGTCAACACAATTGAAAATTCAAATGTGCTTGAACAAGTACGTTGACAAAGTTAAAAAAAAAACATCTTTAAACAAGAACGTTGACTATAATTCTCGATCATTCTGTAGCAGAATGTAAATTAAATAAATACTAAAAAAATAAAATCTTGCGTAATGAATGATACACGGTGATTTGACCAGGCCCTAATCCGAGAACATGGACCTGGATCATGATCAGTCGTGTATTGATTTGACTCCAAGTTTTTACTCCAAGTTCAGAACCACCACTTCCTTATTTCAATTAATTAATAACACAATAGGGAAGGACATCATTCTACAATAATAGACTCGTGTATCACTTTGTAGGTGTATATCTCCAAAAGAAACATTTTCAAAACAAACCGCAAACAAATTAAGCCCCATCAATTGCACGCCTGCTCTATTGCTTGCAAACTAGCAGTATTGATAACGGTATTACCCCCATCAATGACCAAATTATGCCCACTGATTACTTCAGATTCGTCAGATGCCAAAAACAGTGCTGCCGATGCCACGTGGCTCGCCTTAAGCACCGCACCCTTCAAGTTACACGTGGCAGAAGTCACTTGTTCCATCACCTCTGGGGTCATCCCTGCGATCCCACAACTCATGGGAGTGGCCACGCCGAAGGGAGACACGCAGTTCACCCTGATCCCGTACCGACCGAGGTCGGCTGCAGCTGCCCTCACCAATCCAAGAACGGCATGTTTTGATGTGACATATCCAGCGGGGCCGTACCCAGCCTGGGAAGCTCCTACGCTAGCCGTGCAAATGATTGACCCTCGAATGCCTGCAGCTACCATTGCACGGCCCGCGTGCTTTAATGCAGCAGCGGTTCCTCTGACGTTCACCGACAGTACCTTATCAAAATCGGACAGGTCTAAATCAAGTATCGAAGGGCTGAGGAGCAAAATGCCGGCATTGCTGTACATGATATCAAGACGGCCATGTTTGGAAACAGCGTAGCGCACTGCACTTTCCACTTGCCCTTCGTCTGTGACGTCACAGTGCACGTAGCTGCATTTGTCTTCACCGATCGAGGCTGCCACTGCAGTGCCCAGCTCGTCCTGGATATCAGCAATGACGACAGTTGCGCTATGTGATGCAAACAGCCTTGCAGTGGCTTCACCGATGCCGCTTGCAGCACCAGTGATTATGGCAACCTTGCCTTCTAGCCTGGAAAAATCAGGAAAAAAATAATAAATTAAAAAAACATCTATCATGTTTGATTGAATTAACTTTGATCGACAATTTGATATTGATCAAGGCTACTACTCCGTCCGGATGCATATTGCCATAAATATTGGATCTATGTTTGGAGGACGGAGATGGATCAGAAAGAACCTCCATCCAGTTTAATTACAAAACCAACAATAACTAAAACATGAACAATTCCGACGTGCAACAATAAAACATGAATGGATCAGACAGAGGTGTTGATATGCTCGTATCAACCAATGCTTACCTTTTTTGGGCCATCTTTGAAGTTGGAATTTTGAAATATGAAATAGAGCTGAAGAGAGGAGGACAAATCCTCTTTTAAGTTTTAAGTTGAGCCTAAGTTTGAAAATGAGACAAATGGATAGTATATATATATATGGCGGCCATACTTTATGAAAGTCAAATAGGTTGCACTAAGTCATTAAATGATTGGGAAATAAAAAAATAGTTAGTCAATGCCCGATGTGATTTATAATATAACCTGATAATATATTGAAGTCAAATTAGACGTTGCTTATGGATCGCTCTAATTCGCAGAACAGACAGATACGTTGCTATTGAGTGGGATTTGATCTGAGGTCTTAGATCGAAATCCAGCGGTCAGGACAGATTCTAAAGTGGGGCATCGGTTAAAATTTAGCAAAAGTAAAATTGTTATTGACAAGTCCAAGATTTGAACTAACTAATGCTGCATAAAGTCAACACAGCAGACAACACACGTTAAAGCATCTTGGGCAAGGCCGCAAGGTTGGGTTGTCAGTTCGGATTCTCCAATGACCATTGTATTATTTATTATAAGTGATCATTATTTTGGCTATTTCAGTACCGCTATAAACAATTTTTAAAGGTTATATTTCATCTCTTTTGACCAATATTTTATCGTAATACATATATCAGGCATATAAATTGTACAGATTCTTGTTATATATATATATTTATCGTCTATATATTAACCATATTATTTTTTCTTAATGACATATATTTAACGATACGTATGATTAAATAATTTAAATTGTATGAAATTATATCTGGAGCACTTCAATTATGCATGTACAATTGGAACAGATCCGTACCTTGTGGATATATAATGGCAGGGGATGTGGTTGTTAATATAACGCGCATTATACTTTTTTTTTTCAAATAAATAAAAATGGACAAGGACTAAGAAGAGATGGCTTTGGCTATGAATACATTGCTAAACTACTATTTACAATTTTCTGAACCCATTTGAGGTTTTTGTGAATATTTAGTTTGAAAATAAGTTAAAATTTGACCTTCAATTTAACATAAAATATATAATGTTTTTTGAATACTTACTTTTGTACGAAACATGAAATTTCTAATATAGTATTTATATACTTTTTAGTAGTAGACAGGTCGGACAACGTAATAATTTCGACAGATATATGCCTTCATCAATTATTTTTTGATGAAGTAATTAACACCTCGATTGGCATTTGTGTGTCTGTGTCCAGAATATGTATGACAATCGTCATCTTAATTTCCCAAAAACTGCATACTAGCTTAAACCATATTTCTGAGCCTATATATATATATAAACAATTAATTTTTTTTCTTCCAAAGTTTTCTATATATAACTATTTCTCCTCCTTTTTAATCGAGAAGAAAGCATCCTAAGAAAAGATCTTCAAGTGGGATAACTGCGCAATAGTTGGGAGGCACATTCGCACATGTTCTCATTGATTGGGCAAACAGTTATCGACAAACACTGCACTTTGCCTGAGATCATTATTGCCGCTCAATTATATTAGTTTGGGGAATGATTGTGATCGCAAGCACAGTTTCACCTTTACAACTAGTCTACTAATATTACATATAAATATGTATAATCATGTCATTTATAAAGGCCAGTTTCTTTTCTCCTTTTTAGCTAGTCTACTAGATTCGTGGTGCCGTTTGGATCGCTTAGGAATAAAAAAAATAGTTTATTTCTAGACGAAAAATATTGAGAAGTGTGTAATTTTGTGAAGAGTTTGGATGGTTAGAAATAAATTTTAGCTCGAAATTTACTATTCTTACTTATTCCTTATCCATCCAAACAGCCCCACCGTACTAGCACTTGTTCCAAGCGAAATATAGTCTAAAATTAAGTAATTTTTATTTTTAAAAATAATTTATTGACAGAGACGTTAGCCCACTGTGTAGAATACATAATTTATCTCTGTTTCACTGCTAGTGGAATTGAACGGGAGCTGCTTTGGGTAGCAGAATTTTTTCTTAAAGCAACATATCTTTTTTCTAAATGTCTAAACTGCCCTTTAGTATTGATGAAGATTTATTACCCTAATTTATTTCCTTAACCATATATTCCTTAACTGCATTCTCTCTCTGGGACTCTTACCGTCCCTATCATTTTAGATTTTGTGTTTTGCAAAACCATTTGTAAAAAACCAATCCCGAGTTTTTTGTGGTGATAAGAAATTTCGGATAATTTTTTATGTCAATTTTTTTTACCTGTGCCTTGATGACATCAAGATGTTCTACCTAAAAATTAATTTTCTTTGACCATATGAGTGCTTAATACAAAATAAAATTGATGGGAGTTAATACAATATGAAAGAAATCAATTTATTTTTAATGAAAATCACATATTATTCATGCGGGAGAATTTTATGTTCGGTTATGAAATAATCATTGAAGAAATCTAATTGCAATGTATTCTCGAGTCCTAAAGTTCTAAAAAAAATGATGAGATAAACTGCCGAGGGTGAAGGGAGTAGAGACTGAATCATGAGTGAAGGGAAGAGAGACTGAAGTTATTCAGTGGATAGGACAGAGGAGGTTTAGTCGAGAGATGGCAGTTGTTCGGAGATTACCAGCAAATTTACGGAGTTGCAGAAAGGGCAATTTGGTAATTGAAAAAGAAATTATGTTGCTCACAGTAAAAAATCTGCTGCCCAAAGCAACGCCCGAATTGAACGTGTTACTTTTGAAAAATAGACGGAGTCATTGACCATATATGTTGACTTTATATTTTTTTTTTTTCTGAACTATTTGGCAACTGTTATTAATGTTAACTACATACCACTTATCTTTCTTTTAATTAAGTAATTCCATAATCAGAGACGCGAAAAAACTGGAAGTTTTTAAACACGACAAATAATTGGCTTTCATGAACTTGCAGATCGAGAGGTCTAGATAGTGCCTAATCAATAATTGGCTTTCATGAACTTTCATAAACAACGAATAATTAGCTTTGGAAATTGGAATCTACCAGATATGTCTGAGGATTGATTGGCGTTGAACAATTGATTGTTGACATCTTGTTCTGCTTGTAACTATATCGCAACACGATAGAGCTCTTGGGGGGCCGATAATGGTGACTTTTCACGTCTAACCGGGATTCCTCTAGCTTTGTCTTCTCCTTTCTTTTCACTTATTTCCTTTCTTATACTGTCTACTCTTCTCAACAGCCTCTGACCTCTAACCTTCCCCCTCCTCTACAATCCAAATCTCCTTTCCAAAACCGATCAATCCTGGGAATCATATTCAACGGTTAATAGGGTTTTCGATCAATCCTGGGAATCATATTCAACGGTTAATAGGAGCCCGTGCATAATACTAGATTGATAGGTCCCAAAAATTTTAGCCGTCGAGATTAGATCGAACGGTCCAAATTAAAAGTTGGTACTCTGTCAACCTTAAAAGATTATACTTGTCTTAGCATCATGTTAAAAACTTTAGACCCTTCCTAAACCTGACCTCTCTAGACCATGACCATTCCAAAACCTGACCTCTCTTCAGCTAAGATTGTGGCCTTGGCCTTTCCAAAATCTGGCATGTCTAGGCCCTGACCCTTCTTAAGGGCGTAGAGAGGCGCGACCCTTTGTGTCAAAAGGGCTTGGCCAGGACCAAAAACTTTTGGATGTTCACTACCAGTGGATCATATAAATCTAATTATCTACTCTCAAATTACTCAACTACCTAAAGGATTAATAGAAATTATGTAAGTATAGCAACTCCTGACATTTATGTGTTTATTAGTTCCATTCCCAAATTACATGCTTTTGTTTGCATTAAGTTTTCTGTACCCAATTACATGCTTTTGTTTGCGTTAAGTTTTTTTACCACCAACATTTCTCATTTCAGTTTAGATTCCCGTTAAACTAATTAATAAAGAAGAGATAATACGTGTACTGTAATTTTTTGAATTCTCTAAAAAAAAATATGAAAAATTTTACAGCCAATTTCTTATTTTCGTACATTCAGCATGCCGGTAAGTAACTTAACACTATTCTTATTTTTCATGCTATAGGTGTACATTCTACCATTGACCATTATACAAGAGAGAAGGCTCGAATTCATCATATATTAAAACAATTCATAAGTAAGAGCATAATGTGATTCGAGTCAACAATGAAGATGGATGCACTGGCGATCAGAAGAGATACTTCATGTCTTGATTCATCATGGAAAGCTTGATCAAGAAACATATGTTGGTCCTGCAAGGAAAAACTTTTTTGCAAGGTGAGCCTTACCAATGTTTTTGAGTGTTTCACATGAAAGGTTGTTCCTAGTACTGATTTTTCTTCTTAAGTTTTCTAACTCAATGTTGGAAATATATTTTGCATGAATTGCAGAACTGTCGATGAATCTATTGAGGCGATGAAAGAGCTATCAGAGGAATATTTCTCCTTTCTCTTGAAGGAAGCCATGTTGAAGTTAACCGTTTGGATAAAGTGTGGGAAGAAGGAAAGAAGTGGGAAGAAGTATTGAAAAGTGAGTAATTTTGTGAAGAGTTTGGATTGTTTATAATAAATTTATTCTCTTATTTCCTTCTTCCCTTATTCCCACACCTTATACACTGGTTGATGTGATAGCAGGACGAGGAGCAGGAGCTGCAGGGTCATTGGCCTCAGAAAAACTATTCTTTATTTCCAGCTTTTGCTTCATTGTTTTGTTATTTCTATGTGTTAAATTATGGGTACATTTGTGGGAACGTATAGTGATTCTTTTGTTAAGTCTGGATAAGATAATAGCATCGGTACTGACATGAGTTGTACCGGTGCAGTACTGATCTGTTATAGATGGAATAACAAGGGGGGTTTAAATTGGTTATTCATGTATGAGATGTTTGTATTCAAAACTGTTTTTAACAATTTATGAGATTCTGTGTCAAATTATGGCCCCTTTTAGGAGATTTTTTGTTGCTTTGTAATTTTCATCAATACTAATAACTATCACTAGCTAGTACATCACTGCTTCTAGAAGGATTCTCACATACAGTAGAAACAAATTTACATATCCAATTCAATACCTTATCTTAAGTCCTTGACAACCAATATTGCTCTTCATTTTATTTAGAAAATGTAAATAATTCATCGCCTTGCTGATTCGGTATGTCTTGATTTGCGCTCAATGAACAGTGCGCATGATCTATAACCCTGTCAATTGGCTCATGGCTGTCTCCCATCCCATACCTTCAACTCGTGCAGGCCATACTGCAATCCCTCAATTGGTAGGCTTCCAAATTCAATCACCTTGAGATATTCCAACTTAGCCAGGGAAGGCTACTTTCTTTTTTGAACGTGTCAATTGTTGAAAAACGCAATGGAAAGAACACATCAAGGAAGCGTTTAGGCGGTCACGGTCATGTTGTTTCATTTTAGTTTTTTTTCTAGCCTGTCCAGCTTGTTTGGGACAAAATATTTAGTTATTATTGTAAATATAAATGAGAAATGCTAGTGTCTAATATATTGAACGGATGGATCCGTCCAATATAATCGTTTTCACGTTTTAAAATTTTTAATGACTGATCCGAATCGTTCAATATATTCTCCCTATTGAAAACTTACAATAAACCAATTTTTACATTTTTTTGAATTTTTTTTGCTATTTTTTTAGTATTTTTGAAAATTCATGATATAAACATTATGGATCGTCCAATAACAACGATTTTCTAAAATACCAAAAAAATAGTAAAAATTTTCGAAAAAATGTAAAAATTGTTTTTTTTATAAGTTTTCAACATGGAGAACATATTGAACGGTTCGGATCGGAAATTTAAAAACATGAAAATGATCGTATTGGACGAACCTCATCCACCAAATATATTGAACTCTAGCATTTCTCAATATAAGTTAAATAATTCCATTAACGAAATTATAAATGGAACTAATTTTTAAGTTTAATTATCGTTATAAAATTTAATTCACAATTAATACTTAATACAGCAATACACAATATAATATTTTTTATTATTTTAATTCATTTGATCGATTTATAAATTGAAATTCAATTATAATTTTTAAATAAATTTTTCTACAGTCTATACCAAATTATTTTATTCAAATTAACCTAAGTTCGGTTAAAAGTAAACCAAATTAACCGAACTGTCACACCTAAGTACTTGGAAAACTGGAGGCGGAGACCTTGGAGAACTCGACGGAAACGGCAGAGCAATGTCCGGCGAACTGGAGACGACGGCGAGTAGATGCCACTTCTGGCTTCCCAACAAGCGCCGCCACTGTGCCAACACGCCTCTTCCTTCCTCCGTGTAATCTCTTTTACTCTCTCTCTCTCTCTCTCTCTCTCTCTCTGAGACATGCACAGTCCAAAATTTCTAATTAATTTTATTTTTGTTCTACAGTTACTGTGGAAACCACAACCCGTCTTCAGCTCCTAAACGCGTACCTTGCCCAATCGACCCATCACAGTAAGAATCCTAAAGTCTAAACCATAACCTATTACCTCTGTTAACATGTAATTTTCATGCAGTAATTGCCTTTTTATCTGAAGTTAGACAACATAGTATAACACTATAAGGTCATGACAGAGATTTCTTAATGACTCTTAACTATACTAGTCTTTTGTTTTTTTAAACAGTTTATTGTTACTCATGCTTAAAAATTTGAAAATGATCGTAAGTTATACTTTGACCCAGCACTGTGCTTCAAGATAGTCTGGAATTGCATGTAAAAAGATGCCCTTTCAAGAAACAAGTCGATGCTTTAGAGGCAAAGCCTTACTATAGTAAATCCATCAATGCTGGCGACTCCGACGAGCCAACAGTGAGCTCAGCTGATAAAAGGGGTTCAATTCACAGGCTCAGTACTTCTGATTTCTGGGGTTTGATTAACAAGATTAAATCAGTTCATTCTTCTGTGGTGCAAGTTTTGAGAGATTCGTACCTAGTGCCTGAATCTTGTGAGAAATGGCTTAAAGGACAATTAGATAAGTATGATGTCCTTTTTGTGAAGACCGTTCTTTGTTACTGTTGGTAGTTATTGAAGCGATCTTGTATCTCAGTCCCATATTTTTAAACAAAAACTATGCTGTTGATACTAAACTCCAAATTACTGATATTTTTCTAGCTGATGGCCATGGGTTATGCGTAAATGGGTTGATGTGCGCTTGTTGATCCTTTTCACAGATTCACCTGTTCATACATGTAGCTACTTGGGATTAAATAAATTAATTGTCAAGTTCTAAGTCAAGGTCGTCTATACGCTGATTATCATTGACATCAAGCACCTCAGAATTTGATTCAATGTGGCACCTTTGTTGAGCTTGTGTGGCCTGGACCTATTTTGAGCAAATATTCATAACAAGGTCATAGAAACAAAATCCTAATTTGAGCTCTTATTTGAACAGAAGTTTACCATATCAGGAGAAACATGTTGTTCAGCAAGCCTCAATTCTGGGTAATATGGAATCTTTTGGCATCTTACAGAAAGAAAACAATGATGCAATAGCAGGAACTGAGAATAGTAAGTCAGAGGTCCGGAAAAATGATGTGGCGGTTGTTGAATTTGGAGCCGGGAGGGGTTACTTGACCCAGATGCTTGCTGACTGTTACAGTGTCAGAAAAGTTTTTCTAATAGAAAGAAGGTCATACAAGCTGAAGGTATGTTCTTTTCATCAGCAAGTTTTCTTAGTGGAAATATTTGAAACTGTCTAGAGAAATTGTAAATGTTGCTATTTGTGCCATTTCCCCAAATTTTAATCAGTGCTGTCAACTGATTTGGAGCAAATGATTTACCTGAAAGTCTGAAACATTTCAGATGCCAAATGGCGCATTTTTTTAATAACCATAATTCACTTCAAAACTGAGATCCAAATGAAGAATGAGTACTTCAGAGTTCAGAAAATAGCTCTACTATATGCCATTTGAGTAATTATGTTTGAATGACCTGATATTGTTGTATAATTATATTATATCTGTCATGCTTTACTATTTCTTTGAATTAGGCAGACAGGAGCTTGCGGCAGAATGAAAGCTTAGCCCTAGAACGTCTTCGAATTGACAGTAAGGTCTTTTCCCATGCTTTATAAAGGTTTGAAGTCTCAGAATCTTATTACATCATTTAAGGACTAGTAGCTGTTGATGCCGAAAAATAATGGAACGTTAGGAAACATCCAAGCTGGGTAAAAAGTGACTACTGCAGTGAGCTTCCTCAATTCTAATTCGTTGGCACCATTTATGAGTTATGACTAAGAGTATCTTTGCTATCAGTTGAAGATTTGAACTTGTGTGGGGTGGATTCTTTGAAGGGTGTCCCTTATCTTGCCACAGGAAAGCATCTTTGTGGGCCTGCAACAGGTAACTGTTACCAAGAAGATTTAAAATTGGGCTTTGTATTTGTTAGTACATATACTTGTAAAGTTGTGTCTTTCTGGTGTATTAGTGCCACCTCTGGGATTAGCTAGGTTTAATTGCTTAAATTGCGCCCTAGTGGAACGGTTGGGAGAACTGGTACTGATGTACAGTACCAATCTGCAAAAGTTCATTATTGTACAAATCAGATGTTTAATCAGTACACACATAATTATATGTTTTCTTATTGGCTTGCTTGCAGATCTTACCATAAATTGTTGCATGGGTGAAAATAGAAAGGAGGGAAAAGGTGAAATAAAAGGCCTTGCTATAGCAACTTGTTGCCATCATCTCTGCCAATGGAAGCATTATAAGAGTAAGACTGTCATATTTTCTTGACCAGCTTATATTCCAATCTGTCTTTTTGCTTTATTATACAGGACAGTTTATCAAGTTTTCCTTATTTTTCTTTTTGGGGTTTCAGATAAAAAGTTTCTTTCAGATATAGGAATCAATAAGAAGGAATTTCATGCCATGACATGGTTCAGCAGCTGGGCTGTTGATGGAGATCATAGTTCAGATGATCCTAGTATTGAAGATGAAGCTAAACCCCTCAAAGTTTGGTGAGTAAATTGTAATATGTTAAAAAAATGTCTAAACAAGTAAGAAGTAAATGAAGTGGTGTTATCATACTATCCATAGATAAAACCTGCATCTCAGAACAAAGTTTTTATCATTTTCTATGATTATGCGTAAAAAATGTGCAACTACCTCATCAGAATTTACTGCAAGTAACTTTCATATGCTTGTGCACTTGTCCCATTTTTCCAGCGAGAAAACTGAAGCTCATTCTGACAGTGGAGGAATAGAGAGAATAATTCGGAGTATGCCAGCAATAGAAAGAGCTGCCTTTGGCTTTATGTGCAAAGAAATAATCGATACTGGCAGGCTTCTTTGGCTTAAAGAAAATGAATTTGATGCACAGCTTGTCAGTTATGTCCCATTCAGCATTTCTCCTGAGAATCATCTCCTGATTGCTAAAAAACAGTCATGAGCCACAATTGATTTGTTGGATTTGCAATTACAAAAAAATCAATTCACGTAGCGACAAGGACAATTACAAAGATGAAGAGGTGCTGAACCAGGATGGATGGGGGAGAGAGGTTATCCTCTAAAATTTCATAGTCTTAATACGGTCTTGTTTAAGGATTTAGCTTTCTTTATTTTAATTTAGAATACTTAAATAAATGCCTGCTTTGGAAAATTACGTGTTGCCATTGAGATTATTTGTTTGAATAACATTTTTTTAGTTTGCAACTAATCAATAATCATTATTACAATGAACATACTGAGATGAATAGATGTTTTAAGTTAATACTTGTCCTTGGGCATAATTTCTGATTTTAGCAAAGAATTATGATGCCACTGAGTTTATGGGGAAGTTTTATCTGGTAAAGGTATCAAGACAGTGCGGATTGTAGAGTAATTATGTAATTATAAATGTGAATTGGTGCCTTAGCAGTAGGTGAAGAAAAGACTCATAGATTCATTGCTTTTAAGCTTAAGATTGTTACTTATTTTCATCAATTGCACCAGGTCAACTGTGAAGAATGTCCAAAATATTTCAAATAAAATAGTTGAGAGTATTATTTAGCATTGGTGAAGATCGTATCAAAACTAGCATGTTGCATTGTATTAATAAATCAGAAAGCAAACTTAATTATAAGCTGTTTGCAACACAATGAGATCCCAGAATAGCTATTTCCCCCAATATAACATTAATATAAAATAGGGAAAACCATAAAAATGTTATCAATACTGCTTGAATCCAGAACAGTAAGCAAGTTGTGGCATCTCAAAGTAACGATATTAATGTGTTATTCATCCAATAAATTTGTTACCCTTAGAGCAAGTTTACTAGAGCAAAAAACAGCCAATATACGACTTCAGCTGGACTGGTTTGAAAGTTATGATATACAAATGCCAGAGGTCAGATAGACAACAAATGCAAATGATATTCTTTTAGCATCTCTAACTAAATTGGCTTAGAAGTGGTTTCGTGCCCATTACATATCAAGCTACACAGTGCTAAATGCAAAGAGGCACTACATCATGATACATAACAACAAGGCTCAAAAAAAATAATAATAATAAAAAGGAAAAAAAAAACAAAACAAAAATTGTATTGACAATATAACCCTACTTTATGACATATAAACGGGAACATCATTACACACTTGGCTGCAAAGCAATAATTTGTTGCCACACTTACACATTGGTTAACAACTCGCACACATCATATCATAATAACCTAATTGATTACCTCAAATAGCTCCATAATCTACCAAATCCCACCTAAATGACCGCACTACATATCGAACCTTAGGTAGTGTGTGAAGAAATATACCCACACACACACATACTGCAGCAATACCAACCATAGTCAACAAAGCAGGCCGGTACAGGAAGGTTCTTGTCAATGTAGTGGGGTACTGTACCTGTCTGGTACAGAGGTTACAGTACTGCCTTGGTGGTGGTACCACTGCCTTGCCAGAGATACCAAAAGTAGAGCCTTTGCAAATGACTTTGGGTATACCGACTACAACATGCGGATTCTCATGTTGGTCGAGTTTCTTCTGAACCAGAAGACGGTACGAGTCAAAGTGTCTCTCACGAGCATAGTCTTCAGGTGTCTGATTGTTTGCATCTTGTACTGTCTTCCATGCCTTGAGTCCCACCTGAAATGTGTAGACGTCTTTAGGTAAACAAATTGAAGTACAGAATATAGAATGGTACAGGCTGCTGTAATACTATGGAGCCGATTGGTTGTTGGTGTCGGCCTTTCTCCCTCTTCCAAGTCTTAAATTCCGTCCAAAGAACCACAAGAGGTACCAAAAAAAAAATTAAACAACCAGAAACGTGTTAAGCAGAAAACATACCATGTTGGGATCATTTGTCAGAGCATCTATCACCCCCTCAGCACCACTCCTGGAAGCCGCAGTATGAAGAGGGGTCAACTTAAGTGGACCTGGGGCATCAGGTTTAAATATATATCCCTCTCCATTAAAGGAATACCTCAGCAGAGTCTCAACCATGCCCCTACAATTTCTCCTAACTGCATCTAAGAGTAAATTCATTGAAACAGCAACCTCTCTAGGAGACTCCTTACCACCCAAATCTACAGTCCCTGTAAATAAAACATCCAAAAGCATTCTAACCACATGGCACCAGTCCCGATTTATGGCAAACTGCACAAGCCACTCAAACCGGGTAAGCTGAAATGCACCTTGACCCAGTTGACTACTGTTGGAGAAAAACGGGTTATGGCTTTTCCTGAGGAGCCAGCCAAGCTCATTTAAGAATTTGAAAGCTTCATCCCTCGGGATGGAGCTCTCCAGCGTAGGGACATCAACTGCCTCCTCAAGTGTACGAATCTCAGAACATACCTCTTTTTCTGCCACTATGAACGGGAAAAAGTTGTTGCTGAAACCATGTTCTTCCACCTGCAAAAAATGGTACGAAATCAAGAAATAAAGCTAAGAAGGAGAGAAGTTGTAGATTAAAATTTTAAGAGATAATTGGAACCTCAATGAATCCTCTTCCTCTTGTATTAAGGGTAGAACATGAGAAACTGAGGGTTACTAAATGGTCGGTCCCCCCATGCTGGGTTTCAGAATCATGTCTTTGAATAGCCAGGGTTCTAGAGTTGTCTTCAAACAATTGCCTCCCATCAAACGAACAGAAAAGCCTATAGAAAGAAGGGAAAAAAGAAAAGAGCTTAATTAGCAACAAAGAGAAAGACAATAAGTATACGAAAAGACGATAAAGAAACTAAGAAAGACGATGAGTATACGAAAAGACAATAAAGAAAAGTACCTCATTGATTCCTTAGCGAGGTTGAAACCTTTGACTGCAAACTCAACATTACTAGAATAAGGCACTGCTACTGGTCTGACACACAAAACCTTACTATAATCCCTACCACCTACTGGCACAGTCGCATCTACAATTACTTGACCTGGAAAAGCAAAATTCAAACCATGTATAACTCTTACAAAATAACATAAAACCCAAAACTATAAAAGGAAAATTTTAACATTCCAGACAGGAGTCTGATGTAGACTCATATATCCAACACCTAGCCTCAACGTTAATAATAACAGCCTTTATTATGATAATATAAGAGTTCATACCATCATAAATGAAAACTATCTCATGTTGCACTCTGACATATATCCAGCCAGTTTGCCAGAAATCATCAGTGCAACTACTCAGAAGTCTCTCAATTTCACCGCTTAAGTCATTGCACAACTGTATGCAGATAATAAAATTAATCATATCTCAGAATCAGAATCTAATTTGGTAAGAAAATTGACAGAACAATACTAGTTCAAAACATACCTCTGTCCATGTAGATTCAGGTAGCCGTAAATATATAGTCAGAATGACACAACCTGGCTTGATATAGCTCTCCACATCAGTTGGAGTATTATTTAGCCAATCAAATATCTGTAGTTTTTTCCAAAGATAAATGTTAAAGATAAAAAGAAATAGTAGGAAAAACATTCATCATAAACTGAAAAACACAGTTTGAAAGTATTGTTACCTGGGTCCGTAAATCTATAGGGAAATCATGAGGATCTTTGCCAAAGAGCTTGAATACAATTCTGTCCGTACGGCACTGAAAACAAAGAAAAATTTAATTTGAAAAAAAAACTATTATTATCATTATAATGGTATGATTTAAAGATTGGTTTGACCGATTTTTGCCCTCTTCTGATCCTCTTTAGTCTTTATTCTTTTCTTTTCACTAAATTAGTGTTGATTTCAAAAGTTGTGGCAGAATTAGGTTGGCGAAGCTCTGGTGTGTGTGTTAATTGTTGACAAAAAACAGTGTTAAAGCATCTGAGATGTTAGTGCACAACCGAGGCAAAATGGCCAAACTTCAAGAAGCATGTTGGGGTTTGATTATGCAGTTGAGAGGGAATCTCGAAAAGACCGGTCAAGGTGAGAATTTCTATGTATTGACAATCAAGACCAGCCAGAGTTGTAAAATAGATGCTTAGACAAAATTGGTTCGAATTCACAATACCATACATGAACTTAGGTTAAATCAGCATTATTGGGCTTAAATGCAACTCAGGCACTGGTACTTCGCCATACCAGTCCAGCGAGTCCCATAACATGTATCAAACTAAATATCTAAAAGTAAAAACATATGCCTGAGCATCTCCATTGGAGCTTGATAATGATTGAGCAGACAAGGAATCTGAATTGCCATTAGTCTGCTGAGGGCTCTGCTGCTGGGGCTCCCGTGTCATCCAGGCAGGATATCTGGGGAATCCATTACCATTGCATGCCACAGTCACCGTTGTCTGGGCCCCATTTTCAGCTTCTTCCACGTCATTGCACACATCATTCAGATCAAAATCCCGCAACCTTGCTTGGCCAACTGCTGGCTCTGAGAAAGCACAAAGAAATGCTAAGAAACTTGCATTTTATGTAAAAACATATTTAGGTGGACTTTTTAAAGATTTCCTTTATTAGGGCATCTGCTTAATTTCCCTTAATTGGCTTAACACCCCATATTTAGGGGAATAAAAGATCTCTCTCTCTCTCTCTCTCTCTCTCTCTCTCTCTCTCTGGGTGAAAGAGCCATTTATTTGTTCTATGTGCTGTCCCCATCATGCTGTTACATACCATATCTTGCAGAGACAACAGGACGGAGCCCCTTTTTGCACCATCAGAAAGTATACAAGGCAGGAGGCTGTGTGAAGACAGACTGCTGAATTCGTCGATTAATATTGTAAAGTTTGTGCGCATGACATTTCATTTGTCAATATCAGATAGTCTCCTCTACTCAGTTAGTATCAGAAGCTTATTTTACTGGTTCAATAAGCTGCTGGAATGTGGCTTTGGAACATCTATGAATTATGGGTAAAATTCTTTTTCAGAAGTCGCCAAAATAGCACGAAAATCTGTTTTTGACCACCAAACTTTAAATTATCATTTTTTCACTGAATTTGACGGTCATTCAAATTTAGTTACTCGATCATAAATTCCATACCAAAACCATTCCCCCTTCAAAAAAAAAAAAAATCCCAAAATACTGTTATCTTTGATTCCATGGCTTCAATATCCCTTCCCTCTTCCCTCTTCCTGCCACTTGTCTCTATATCCCAACACCGAGTATCCCTTCCCTCTTCCCTCTTCCTGCCACTTGTCTCTATATCCCAACACCGAGAACAAAAACTTAAATAACAAAAGGACTAACTCAAATCTCAACTGCTCCAATCTCTTCTTTTTATTGCCCTCTGATACTCTAGCACTCACCCAAAGATCCCAACAGTAGGTTGCACCCACTCAGCCTACGTCTCAGAAACCTCTCCAGGTGCCTCTCACTCTCCCATTCAAACCAGAATAACCTTCATCTGATTGCAATTCTATTCAAATTTTATATGTCAAATGCTTGTAAAATTTGCAGAATTTCCTTTTTGTTTCGAAATTTGTTCAAATATCAATCAAGATGTTAGTTCAGTTAATTTGAGTTTGTTAAAATATGCAACAAGTTTTGAAAGAGTTATCTCAAAATGGTTTGAATTTTCGCCTATTGGGTTTGAACTTCTAAGTTTCGTGAATACCAAATTCATATAGTGAAGCTATGATTTCATAGTTTATCCAAATCTGTTTTCAATTAGTTTAAACCTCACCTAATTCATTCTTATTTTTTACATGCTACGATTAATCAATTCCAATCAGGTCTTGACATATGATTGATGAAAGAGAACATACTAAGAGAAACTGGAAAGGAAACTAGACTCGCTCAGGGAAAAGAACTAGTATTCCCTAACTAATATCTATTTTTTTGTTTTTTTTTTTTTGTATGAATATAATGAATATTTTGTTGTGAAAAACTTGTGGTATATTTTGTACAATTGTACAGGCGTGATTTTAATAGTGTAGTATGGGTGCAACACATGATAATTGTGGCTTGTGCTGCATGATTTGTTGGTCTAATTGATGCTTCTATAATTTAGTAGTGCACATAATTTCTAAATATTGGTGTGCACTACTCATTTGACACTAATATATTTCTTTAGTTTTAGAAAAATCAGCTAGTGTCATCCAACTTTTAATGGCATTAGAAGGTATTAATTGGTGTCCTGCTGTGATGTAGTGCAATTAATGACTTCAGAGCCCCAACTTGCTAAATCAAGTTCTCAATCTAGGGTTACAAGAGAGAGATACAAGTGGAAGAAAGGCTTACTCCAATCAAGAAATGGGCACCATAGGATTTTTTCTTCAGCCTAGGATTGGTAGAAACAAGAGGGAAGGGGAGTGTGCACCCAAGAGAAAGAGATATTTAAATTGTGAGTGACCAAATTTAGACAAACATCAAGTCCAGCGACTGAAAATGGATAGTTCAGAAATTTAGAATCCAAAAATGGATTTATAGGACAAGTGGAAGTACAAGGAAAAGAACAAACTAGTAAGCCATACTATTTTGACAACATTTCACTTCTGTTACCATGGATTGCTTCAATTTGAAAAAAAATATCTTTCCTTTTCAACTCTTAGTATTTCCTTGTTTAGTTTGCAAGACAATAACTTGCTTGTATTTCACTCACTTTGAAAATGCTTCAATGTTTGTAGATTTTTGTGCGAAAATGTTGTAAGAGAGAGAAGAAAACAAGAAATTTAATTGACTTGTAATGCAGTAAATTCAAAGTGCAGTTTGGTAACCAAAGGGAAACATTCATTACCTCAAATTACAGTAAGATGGTACAGAGCCAAAATTTTCAGTTCAAAGAGCGAGATAGATAGATAGAGAGAGAGAGAGAGAGAGAGGGATTCTGGTTATTTTTCGCTTAAAAAAATCAAAAGAATAAAAACAAGAACAGAGAGGGGAGGTGGTTATGCACTGAAAGGACCACGGTGGTACGCGATCATAAGAAAGAGACAGAAGCTTTACTTAAATAAACTTTTAATAGGAAAGACCAGTCTATAACACACTTAGGAGGCACTCATCTTTATTTACTTCTCAGTAAAATTATTTCTTCAATTGCCTGATAGTTCTGAAAATAAGACGGACATTAATTTCATGTTCATGGGGTGATTCTCTTTTAGTGAGTTATCAATTAAATTTGCTCGAACATACAGAATGAATCAGTAATAATAACATGGCCTGATTTCTGAAGTAGCTCAATATAAAATGTACCAGATGTGGCAAGCTGATTACAAAAGGTAGTTTCTAGGACTGGCTCCAGTAAAACCTACCTGCCCTAACGCAATATGTAAGTATGTACCATAATCAACAAGGCACTTCTATCATCCCAATAAAAAAGCAAAAAAACTTACAAGAAGGGATAAAAAATCATATCAACAAATCTCACCAGGAATAGTAGAGACTCTGTTCCCATTCATTGCAACTGATACAGAATTCCTCTCTTCAGGGGACCCGTTTGAGTGAACAACCCTAGATGCCAGCAACGCTGACCGTTCTACCTCAGCTGGGGGCATGTGGTTTGTTACCGCATCAGAAGAGGGGCCCGCGCTAGTACCAGCCTTCTCTGGGCTCTGCGACTGGGACTGTGGTTGCAGAAGCCCCAAGAGACTCCTTATATCAGATGAACCAGCAAGACTAATAAGGTTTCTTAATAGATTAGTCGTCAAGTCCTGCTCCTTGGGCTGTTCAGTGTTGCTAGCTGAAAGTTCAAATATAGAGATACAAATATAAGGAGCTATGATTTATATTTTGGCAAGTCATACATTTACAAAGATATGTGAAGCAATTCAAACATTCGAGGCAGTAAAAAGAACTTGTGAATTCAATAGGTTTAATATGAGCAGTCACACTTGTATTAATAGGTACACACAAGTACCATAAGAATCAGTATGATGCATCATCTATCTCATTAATAGAAGGCTAAAACTTATACAGTACTAATCAGGCCCATTTTACAGGAATAAATATATCAGGCATGGTAAGTACAAAAACCAAAAGACAAACCGAAAGGTCAACAATAGATAGGACAGGAAAGCCAGAAAATTAGTAATTTTAAACTAAAACAGGGTGGTATATGCATACAATGTAGGCCAGTCAAGATGCGCAGTAGACTAATGATGAGGTAGCTAGTAGTTTTCTCATCTAAAGCAGCCACCCCACCAAGAGTGGCAGCAGCATCAGGCTGGGTTTTGCGGCGTCGCTTGTTGTGTCCAGCCAGACGCCGCCGGCAGCTCCTCTTGCCCTCATCAAATTCTTCAAGCAGGTGAAACCTATACAAAAAGGCACTTAATCAATTGATTTGTCCAAGGATAAATGTTCGAATCAAAATAAAGCAAACAAAAGGAGAAATTGCAAGACGAAACAGCAACAATTACTCAAAAGAATCTGTTACTGAGATGCAGCTTGTATGCCCAATGTGGTACAAAGAGGCACCTATAAGGCTATAACAACAACAATATTGGTGCTGGAATCCTACAGGCATGTCCCCAACCCTATGTCATTTGCATTAAAACTACTGACTACAAAGTTGCATAGTTAATTTGATAAATAAAATGACGATTCTAATATTCCTTGATTACAGTTTCCTGTATTAATAGAGGAGGAATTAAGAAAGAAATTTTCTTACTTAATCCAAAATTAATATCTTTTCAAGCTACAGTGTGGTTAGACTGTTACAACTTGTGGTTCAGTTCTACAGCAAAGTTGCCTAACTAAAAAATAAACCATGACAGTGTTCATAGATAGTTTTTTTTTTTACAATTAATTGTACCTGCTACACTGCTGACAAAACCGTTGCACTGCATTCCCTACCACCGCTGTGGTAGCCTTTGCATGCATCTCGCAAACTTTATGTCTACGATGGTAATCCTTGGACCCAGTAAGGTCAGCCCCACACCCCTCCACTTGACAAGTCGGTCTGGTAGAGCTACCCCCCTGGACCACCACCTTACCCTTCTTTGCATCCCTCTCCTCTGCATTGGCAACAAATCCATTGCCATTCGCCGCTACCGGGTTGGCCCCAACTTGCAAGCTAAGAGAACCAAGCCCGTTCTCTTCTTCAACTACCACAACTCTTCGTCTTTTCTCCGCTTCAGTCTGACTTTGGCCCGCACCCACTGTTAGCGCTTCATTTTCTTCAGAATAAGAAGACGAACTGTTTGAGGCAATGATGTTCCCGTTCCCGTTACCGTTTGCAATTCTAATTCCATTTCCATTAGTAGGTCTGGCCAGGAATAACTCTCCATCCCAATTCCAGTTGTTCAAGTCCCACTCATAGCTTCTCTTTCCCAAATTCAGCTCCAGTTCAGCTCCGCTGCCATAATGGCAGCTTCTCCCGGTTCCAATTTGAGCCTCCATAGCTGATTGGTCTTTGTACAGGCTCAATTGTAGAGATTCTAAGGCTCTAATTTCTCCTAAATGCGGCTCATTCAGCGGACACCAAATTAACTACTTTTTGCAGAAGATAATTAAAAGATCCTTGCGAAACAGCCTTTAATTGGATTCATTTTCTACTCAGTACTTGCAGAGATTTTGAAGCCCCAAAACAAGAAATATAAGCCTAATCGGCCTCTCTCCTGCCCCAGAAATCCAGAAACATTACACCAACAGAACCATGGATCCAGACAAGTGAAATCCACATGCCCAATTAAATTAACCCTAAATATGAAATTAAACACAGAAAAAAAAAAAAGCTAATTAAGTCAACTGATTCAAAACCCCTGATTCCTGAACGTTTAAAAATCAGCTCCTTACTTCAGATTTTAGTATAATCTTCAAACCAAACACCAAAAATTCACCTAACAAGCAGCTTTGCACAGACAAGCTCATAAATTACAAAGAAATTACACAAAAAAAAAACTAAAAGTAGCACGACTTCTTCACTTGAAAAGGATTAAACGATTAGAAGATACCCAATCAACTTGGCATGATCAACTGGTCTCGGTGGAGAGAGAGAGAGAGAGAGGAGAAAAAAAACACTAACAAAGAAAAAGTAAAAAAAAAAAAAGGGCTTTTAGGAAACGCTACTTGAAAAAGAGATTTTCTGAGTAGGTTTTTTTTTTCTGAAGGTTGAATAGGTTTGTTAAGAGCACGCAAAAACGTACACGAGACGCATTTAAAGTGGGGCCCACGAGGGATGGACCAACGGCGTGTTGTTTGTTGTGTAAATTTTTGGTGCGGAAAGGAATTTATGATTCGCTCTTTAAGAAGATATAAAGACAATTAATTTACTAAGTAAATGGGTCCTTCATATTTAATGTTTTGCCTTATTTACATCCGATCCGTCACTTTTTTTTTTGGAGATTTTGTGCTTTAAAGCTGAGTTGAAGACGCCACGTCAGTTGTTTGTAAAAAAGCGATTGCATTTTTATTTTATTTTATTTTTTCTTATTTGTCCATGTTTTTTTAATTTTTATCTGCGCGATTTTTCAGGCAGAAAGTCCATGTATCAACAATTTTTTTTAAAGCAAAAATGGGGGAAGCCTCCATCTTTTTTATTAATGAAAAAAAAAGATTTAGCAAGATGCTAAAATACTTATTACATAAGTATTAAAGAAAATAAAAGCAATCAACTAAAGGAAAAAAATAAACTAATAAACAAAGGATGTGTTTGGATGCGTTGAGAAGAAGGAGGAACAAGGAAGAAGGAAGAATGGAAAAAATAAATTATAAACAATCCAAACTCTTTACGAAGTTACACATTTCTCAATACTTCTTTCCACTTCTTCCCTTCTTCCCACACCTATCCAAATGGAGCAAAAAGGGGAAAAAGTCAGGAAAAGAAGTCAACATGAGGCAGGTGGATGGAGGAGTTTACTAACCCGTGCATGGTCTGGTCTCCCATTCAAACACTTCTTGAGAAACAAGAGCGAGTTCATGTATCAACAATTATTAATTTATAACTCAAAGTAACGGCAACTCAATGATTGAGGAAATGAATACTTATTTATTTTATTCGAAATATTTTTTTCCTTTTATTTTATGGAAGTTAATAGTGAGTCTCAAGCTAAAATAACCGTTTTTCAGTTATCTCATCATTTTAGGAGCCTGACTTTTCATTTTCTCTACTGTATATTTAGAAGAATTTTCTTTTTAAAAAATACATGTAATTTGGTCAAAAAGAATACATGCAATTAGGAGTCATAATTTTTTTATTTTTTTCAACGAAGTCAAATATCATATCAGATTTCAAAATAATAACAACGTGACATTATTAGATTTTAACTATGGAAGTTATAGAAATAGCTTTTAGTCTAGTGACAAAGAGCAATATATCTCAAGTGAGAGGTTGCAGGTTCGAAATCCGACTGGAGGACTTTTATAAACATTTAATTTAAAAATAAGTTGGGTGGCTTGACTCCCAATTTATTTTTACAAAAATACGGGAGTTATAATGATATAATTTTCATCTTTGTATAGAGATTAAATAAAAGCTTTCTATTGTATTATATACTGAATTACTTAAGAACATCGGAATAAAAATTTATTCCGGATGTTGGACCACTTTAAAAATAACACTCTAATTTGAAAAAAACTTATTCTTTTAAGAATAATATTTTTTACTCCGAATAACTAATCCTCATTTTATTCTTAGGTGATCCAAACGCCCCTAATTTTTTTTTAAAATTTTGCTCATGCTATTGTAATTTATGGAAATTTGAAATTACGATTTATAATTATTAGTCCATAAAATTAACGTGTCTTTCTGTCAAATAGATACAAAAGAGAGAGATTATAAGATGTCAGCATTAAATTTATGTCCGGCTTATTTGTGCAAATATTGGATTTTTTTCTATAAAAGTACAATAAAGTCTTCCATGCAAATTGTGTGATTAATCATTAAATTTATGGAAGCAAGGAGTGACATCCACTATTACCAGATTCTGGTCATAGCGATGAGGCTAGATAACCTACACACGACGTAATTTTCCAAAGTTGCTTATGTTTTCTATTATGGTGATAACAGAAAAAGGTTAGGAGAGATCACTTTTTCAGCCGAAGTTTCTATTTTGAAGATGTCAAATTATTATGTTGCGTGTAGGATACATTACATGCTCGATAATCCCTGTACATAACTTCAAAATTAAGATATTAATAACTCAGTAGCAGTACTTCAAACTTCAAAAATTTTCATCAGCACATCTACTTCAATATTTGGGATTTCAAGTTTGCAGAGATTAAAGTTTTTTTTAAATATATAGCAAAACGTCTGATTCAAATGAGCACACGTTGATTTCCTGAACGTTATTTAGATATTGGTATTTTTATTTATGCAAATAAATTATGTAGATCAATAATTTCATTTTAAACTTACGTTCTAGTCTTCTAGATCAATCCAAACTCGAAAACAACAGTTAAAAGATCACAATTTTTTTATTTAATATTGAAGCATGACTCGGTATCCTTGACATATTTTTTCTTTTAATGGACTTTAACCTATTTAGGTCTTAATTAAAATCTCTTTTGTTTTCACGCGGGATTTCATTTTATTTTTTGTCATTAGAAATTTTTTTACCAAAATAAACGGATTTCATATGATTTGATCGAAATTTTTATGGGGCTGTTTGGATCATATGGGAATATGAGGAATTTCCTATTCCTAGACATAAATTTATTATGAACAATCCAAACTCTTCACAAAATTACACATTTCCAATACTTTATGCCTAGGAATAAATTCCTTCTATTCCTAAGCGATCCAAACGGCCCTATGTTATTAGACCCAAGAAAATTTTGAAAAGTTAATTCTAACTAGGGGGGATTATCGAGCTTCGCTCGATATATGAGTTTTTATTAAATTAATTTTAATTATAAAAAATATTTGTAATTTATTTTTTATATTTTTTAGTTGCAATTCAATTTTATTTATTTACAACGTGCTCAAAAGAATTTATCTAAATTTACGGAAATAATTGAGTAATTTTTTATAGATAGTGGGGCTGTTTGGATGTTGTAGGAATTTGGGAAATTTGTAATTCCTAGGCATAAATTAATTGGGAAGTGTGTAACTTTGTGAAGAGTTTTAATTGTTTATAATAAATTTGGCATATAAAATGTCCGAAATTTGCAATTCCGGCCCCATTCAAACGGGGCCAGTAATAATATATATGTTGCCTAAAAGCTCTAAGTTGTTCTAAAGACTAATTTGAATTCACAAAAGGCAAAAAAGTATTATAACAGACGCATTATATTTTATAATTCGATAAGATAAAATAAAATTATTTTGTATGATTTATATAATTTTGTCCATTTGTATGTCGAAAATTATTCACACTTTGTTTCAATCGTCCCAAAAATACAGTAATATGAATAATCTTTAAATATTAATAATTTAAGTTATCGATTCCTATAAACAAAAAAGAAAGGCGAAAGTTAATATCTTCTTGCGTTTGCAGAATAACTGATATAACACATTTTATAATTTTTTTGTTATTTAATTTTAGGACATTAAGAATAAAATAATTTAAGGACATTTAGGACATTAACAATTTTGAATTCCTCTACTACAACTTTTATTTGTATTTTGTAATTAGCCTTTGGCTAATTTTGGACTTGCTTCTCTTAGGAAAACATTGTCGAAATTAGAGTCGATATGTTCTTGATTTAACATAAATATTTTTTAAGCTTATCATTCTGTCGATAATGTAATATATATAGTGTTGGTGCAAATTCAAATAAAATCGGATAATATAAAAACAAAAGGAATAGAGTTATCTGAATCGCGTTAGGCTTTGTCTTTAAGTGTATTCCGTCTCAACGTGCGATAGGAATCTCAACCAAGATAATTCAGGGTTGTCGCCTTTTAGGGCACAAACATGAAGGTGACAAACGAAAGCGCCTCCAAAAATATCCAGCGAAAAATACTTTGAATATTGGAGAATAGAAATAACAGAATTTGATTTTTGAGATAGATATATTGGTTATTTATTTCACCGATTTTTTTTTTCAGATACTCATTTCAAGTGAATCACTGGTATATATAGCCAATTAACCAACAACCATGGAATAGAAATAATTAATTCATAAGTTACGGATGGTAAAATTTGTGAAGAAATTAATATTCTTAATTGGTCCATTAAACAAAGGGTAAATCAATAACGGACAAATAATTAATATGAAATAAAAAACTGATATGAGCCTATTAGCAAATATAAAATAAAAAGACATTGATGTTTAATCAAAGTAATGGAAATTAATTCGATGGAATTTAAAGAGATAAGAAAGAATCAAAAGCAATTTTGAGTTTTCTCGTGATATATTCAACAGATAGCATGTAAGTATATGTACGTTTTATAGTGTTTGACACGCAAAAGAATAATTAGGATGAAAATTTGTTCAGTACTAAAATTTTATTGCATACTTGCCGTATTGCCGTACTAATTTAAAAATGAATAGCATCTCGACAATAATTTAGAAGCAACGTCAATCTAGCTCCATGGCCAAATTCTTTGGCAAAACCCAAATCGGTTTTCTCTCTTTTATTTTAATGAAAATAGGAAGGAGTCACAAAAATCAGAAACAAAAAATGCGCTTTAAAAATATTATTTGTCGATAAATCGGGCCAGTTTTATGAACAATAATAGGCGGTACACATCATTATTTATATTTTTTATTTCTTGTACTCATAGGTATTGCCAACAATAACATATCTGCCTCTACGAAGTAGTTTCTAAAAAAAAAAAAAAAAACAGCATATCAATGAACTTATCTTGAAATGATTTTATTCTTAAATCTATATTAATCTATGACTCTTTTAATCAGCCCACATAAAAAAAAAAATTGGTACTCGTCAAAGTTTTTTTTTTTTTGGAAAATTACTTGTCTATCAATATTATATTTTTTTATTTAGTCAAACACAATACTTAGATTTTGTGGAATTTGTACTCTTCGATTGTTTTTTTTTCTTGGAAAATTACTCGTCAATAATTTGTTGGTGTTCCTTCTGTCTGAGTCTCTGAGACAAATACTGAAGCAAAAATAAAAGAGACAAAACGTTTGATTTTTTGCGTTGCCATTTAGTGTCACTTATTGAGAACGGGTGAAATTATTGATAACAACTATAGGGAACATAAAATCATACAGAGCTTCTTTTTTCAACTAATCCAAATTTTTGAACGCTATACATCTCCTATTATCAAAAACTTTGCCGTGTCGGCCAGGGTATAAAAATTTTTAACAGGATTCCCACGCATCTTTATTTATAATACTAATACTGATGAAATGAAATGAACCTGCATAAAAAAAATTTCGATCGAAACTTTAATGGAGGGAGACAACGTAGTTTATTGACTATTCATGTCAGTCGACTTTACGTATGCTTGTGCAATAGAAAAAAAAAATAACATAAAAATGTGTGATGTAATTAGGTTGAATTGACTGGGTAGTCACTACCTAGCTTGTCCCAAAAAAAAAAAAGGGTTGAATTAGAGTTAAGGTTTTAATTTCTTTGTGATAATTATTTTCTGAACTCTTATGCTACTACATAATTAATGATGTCTACTTAATTGTTCTTATACTCAGTATTTTTTAAGTCGTGTTTGCTACAGTCCAGAGACGTGTTAAATTTTAGCCGAAATTGTCTGAGGCACGATTGACTAAAGATAGTAATTTTGACACGGAATATTGACTTCCGAGTTCCGATCAGACCAGACGTGTCACGTACTCACGTGTGCATAAAATGAGTCGTGATTTTCTTTCCTGTCCTTCAGTGGAAAAATGCACCGATGTTATTTTCTACAGTTACTGTTGCTTGTTATTTGGAAGTTGGTACGAGTCCCCTTAAATGTAGCACCAAAGAATGATGTTTTTTGAGTGAGAAAGGAATAAAACAGTAGGGGAGTAATATTGACAGAAGGAGAAATTAGGTACAAATGTGTACAATTAATGTCAAATGAAGGTCGGGTTTCTTTCAAATTAACTCCCATGCAATGAGCCAATATATGACTTTAACGTCAAAACTAAATAGATTTGATAATGATAAAATCTAGCTATAAAGTGTCTTATACGTCTTCCAAAAATGGAAAAGTATCTTTCACGTTCCCTCCTGTTTATTGAAAGAACGATTAGTCACTTCGCGAATCACATTTTAATCAACAATCTTCAAAAAAATTGTTCAACATTGTTTGAAATTAACATAAATAACCTAAAATTATTCATGACGTGTTCATACAAATTTATTTGTTAATTTATAATTTAATAACTTCAATCGATACTGTTGTTTAATAATTTTATTGATACTGGTATTTGATAATGGCTCGTGGTCGTGGACCAAAATTATGGTAAAAAGAAGGTTCAGAAATCATATCTGACTGCTTATATCGTTCGTTTTTAGCATTTTTTTTCTTCTAATCAGTAGACACTTAAATGATTGTCTGTGAATAATTCATCTAATACTTTTATACTCGTGAGTTTTATGTATTTTACATATCACATAATTTGTATCGTCATTATTTGCTCAAATATTTTTTTTAAAAATAAATATTTTGGTACGTGGTTAACGTTGTAAAAAAAATAAAATACTATCACTGTCCCTGTCCCCACTCCTTGCACACGTACAGATTCAAAAGTATATGGCCTCTAGCTAGATCTAACGTGTATTCACCTTCTGTAACATTTGATCAATTTGATTTGTAGTTAGATGTCAATCTGTAGACGAAAGATATTATCATTTGGTTTTACATTTAGAATGAAAAGTATTGGTTAGAATAGTATTTATTTTTTTAGTAAATTATGAAAAACTTTTATCACCTATAATTTCTTTTAAAGTATTTTTGTTATTAAGAAATGTATATTTTATTAAATTATATTTCCAATGTTGATATTTTGATTTTAATTTATATTAAAAGATATATATTTTCAAAATTTTTATTTACCATATATTGGGTGGGTAAGTTTTCTCGTGCGTTTATAAGAGTGTATCCATCTCAGTGTTGGAGTTATGTCCTATAAGTAAATTAATTAATCACTTAATTTATTTTATGTTATTAATGATATTAGATTATTTGTTCCTTAAAATTATTATCGATATATCATTCAGGTTGAGGATATGAATTATAGATCTCTGTGGATCCTTCATTGGAATGACAATAATATTTCAAATAACTCTCTAATCTTGATAATCAACAAGGAACATTAATTATCGTAAAAGATTAGTATGTAAGCTAAGTGATGATTAAGTTCTACAAATCATGAGTAAGGTGTTACCAATTTAATTGCATATGTGTATGTTGGTTGAACACAACACATGACTTGACCCGATGAAACAAATATATGGATTGTGTTATGTGCCATTATTTATTTCATTAGTGATTGATTCTAAGTTTGAGATGGTTTAACTTTTTCACATGAGGATTGGTTCGGTGAATATTATGTAACGCTGATTCCTGAAAAAATACTGCAATACAGACTCTATTCAAGTTCACATGAGTTGTGCGGGAAAAAATTGTTTATCAAGAAATTTGTATGTTCCTCATTAATAGACCTGATAAGTGATGATATCTATTTGGTCCCTTGATAGAGTTAGATTGCTTGCTAACGACTTTATACAATCAACTCTATATCAAGAAATGTGTAATATCTAAGAATGACACTATTCTTTCTTGGATTATACAGTGATATCATGTGACATAAAAATTAAACAATGGACAATTCTATATATTTCTTATACATAATTGAATACTATAGTTGTATAGTATTATGTTAATTGGGAATCACAATGTGTTGTTAGATATCGCTTGTGATTATTGGAAATAAATTACCATTTATTTTTATGGTCAATATGACATAAATCCTCGAAAAATCACACCGTACGAAGCTCTTAATCAACACTACATTAAGTTTAGTTTATTGTATCGGAGAATACATATATGATATGTTGAATGATTAATTACAAAAGTCATTATAATTAATTATTCAAGGGAACATATGGAAAAAAAACTAATGGTAAGTCTAATCAATAAATATTAATCAAGTTGTTTATAATATTTTATCTCAACACAATTAATATTATTATGAGAATAATATTAATATAAATATACGATTATATATATTACATGGGACTTATCGTGATGCATTAATTAGAGAGAAAAAAAATTTGTCCACGCTTTGGGTGGGCTGTGGGCACGGTAGCTATTATTTCTGAATTATGCATGCATTATACATTGCATCACAAATTTGAAATCTTGCCGAATTATTTAAATTTTACATATTTTTTTTTTACTACGAACATAGAACTAGACATTTCTAGTTAAAAGTAATTAGCATCCCACAAATCATCCTTTACCAATTAAAACTTTGACCATTTCTGCTGGTAAAATTAATAAAATAGGACATTAAAAAAGTACATTATGTGCACAATTAGGTTGTGTTCACGCACGATATATATTAATATTAAACGAACGAGAAAAAGGTGGAGGATAGAAGAAGAAAGGGATGATGACTGACGAGGTAGTAGCTACTCCAGTTAAGCACTTGTTTTAGTATTAATATTAATATTTAATTATACAGATAAGCAGACGTCGAAAGCCACTAAACAAACATAGATTCTTTCAAAGCTACAAATATTTATTTGAAATACGATAACCTACTGTACAATTCGATCTGAGAAAAAAAAAATAACGATTCACTGTGATTATTCTAAAGCAAATTCTTTTCGCCTTCTGATTTTTTCAAAGCAAATTCACGCTACTTCAGAATTACAACATGATCAACTTGTTCGTCGTGTAACACCAAAACTAGCATGAGATGCCTCCTCGTAGGCTCGTAGGAAAATACAACTATTTCTGTAATGACAGTAAATGAAATGACCCCTTTTTCGCTATCTCTCTCCTCAATGAATATTTCTTGTCTGTGGGTTTCTAGGTCAACTTGATACAACCAAAGCTCACAATTTTAAAAAGAATTAAACAATAGAATAAACTGTTAGCATAACCGTGACCCCAAATTTATAACCACTTGCATATGTATTGACTTCTATATAGCATATCATAAGGATTTATGGTCTAATATAACAAATTGTTGTTCTAGAATTTATTGTCTAATAATGTCAGAAAATGTATTACTTAATGTAATTTTTTTATTTGTAAAGAGACGTACATTTGGGACCTAGAGAAGCAGCCAAAATTTGGTGCTAAAAATATTATATCAATTCATATATGTGAGGGACTGAGGGTTTAGACTTCGTTCTTATTCTTTTTCAAGAAAAAAAAATGTAAAAAAGTGTTTTGTAAAGTTAGTGTCTAAATGGCAAGGTTGAAAAAAATAATAATAAGTTGGGGTTCTCCGGAAAATAATAATAGTTTACAGGCAATTATTACTATTATTATTTTTGCCCATGATATCTGATTCCGAGAATAAAAAACACTAATCTATAATTTTCTTCCAACCGAAGGTCAACAAATTAAGAAATGTGAGGAATTAATGAAAAATAAAGTTTGAAGGGCTGAAATAAAACGGAGATAATTCGTACTGTTGTCATACAACTATACAAACTTTCTCCCGAAAATATCGCAAGATTAGAATAAAAAGTATTTTCATTTCTATTTAAACCGACATTAGAATACAAGTTTATACAAGACAAGGTAATCCTAGACGCCACAATTCAATCCAAGACCTGTGCACAAAAGACGCCACAATTCAATCCAAGGGTGTGTTTGGATATAGGAAGAAAGAAGAAGAAGAAGGAAGAAGGAAGACAAAAAATTATAAACAATCCAAATTCTTCACAAAGTTACACACTTTCCAATACTTCTTCCCACTTCTTCCCTTCTTCCCTTCTTCCCACACCTATCCAAACGGAGCCCAAGAGAGATACTTCTAATCGCATTGTGCGAAGAAAGAGATGTTTCATTCAAACAAAAATAATATATTAAAATAAATAGAGAGAAAGAGATGTAGCCAAAAATCAACAATCTCGCTGAGGAGGTCTACTCGAAATGGAAAGCCTTAATCAATTTTTATTTCATTTCATTTTTTTGCTTTTATGTTTTATTTGTCTTTATATTTACTATTGGTCTATTGTTATCTTTTCCTAGTAAAGAATTTTACAAAACTGTTGAACCTTCTCTGCCTTCAAACTTTTTTTTATTGTTTAATACATAAAAGATGGGACGTGGCCCAATTTCATTTTCCAAATAAAAGCATAATCACCTCAAAAAAAAAAAAAAAACTCCGAAGGTTAAAAAACAAAAAGAAATAAATTAAGGGTGAATTTGGTGAGTGGCGTCTGACAAGCTGACAAGCTTTGAAGAGCATCTTGGACCATTCCTGGTTTTGTGGCTTGGGTGCTCCAATCCGTGGGCCTATACCTCAGTACCCCACCACATAAAAATGATAATAAAGTCCCTATCTTCGTACCGTTTCATTTTCGTACCGATCGCAATCCATTGCATAGTTTTCTCTTGTTGCGGGCCCATGTCAGCACAAGAGTCAAGAGCTGAGGCAGGTAGTATTTGCCAAAATATTGTTCTAGAACGTTTTTTTTTTTTTTTTACTTGGTGCATTGAATGGAGATTGAAGGCTAAGCTTTCTTTTTGATGCTCCCCTTCCCTTGTAGCGACTTTGTTTGTTTTAATTACACAAATTGATTCCAATGATATGTATACAGAAAAAAGCATTTTGGTTGCATAAAGCCCATCATCAAATTGCCGTAGGTAAAAAAAAAAAAAAATAAATAACTTAGGCTATTTATTTCTGCTTTTGTCAAACAAATAAAAATCGTGATTAATTACCATATTGTTTAATAACTCATTTTTTTTTTCCATTCATTTCTATCAAGAAAGATAGGGTCATGTGCACATTTCCATTATAAATAATCCTTCAGGGGGCGTTTGGATCATCTAAGAATAAAATTGGGATTAGCTTTTGATGTTAGAGTCATGGGCTTTAATGATTAGCTTTTTTATATCGTAGAGATATGGTGGTTATAAAGTCAATCATTGTTATTTGATGTTAGAGTTAGGTTAGTGGGAAGCTTGTTTCGCTAGTTTATGGTAACTCAATTGTACCTAATCATATATAAAAAATTATTTTGGATCTGAGAGATTGAGATGACAAATTTTACTCGCTGGTATCAGCCCACATTTTAAGCGATGCTTGTGAATCAGTAAAATCAATAAATCGTATTTATTGCTTCAAAAAAAATTGAACCTTTTTTTTTTATGAGAAAAAATATATATTCTGAACCTACAACTTCAATTGATCCAGCAGCGTATAATATATTTGAATTAAAACTTCTAATGATAAGCAACATACAATGTCAAACAAGATGAACTTTTTTGTATTTTTGGAATCTGACTTTTCCATTCCTAAACGTCAACTGCATCTAAGTTATGATTGGTGGTTATATACTTATCTTTTTACAACCTAGTAATTCTGTCTTTTTCAAGCAAATTATGGTCACTGTGGTTATGATCGGAATAAGCCTTTTTCCATGGGGAATTCTATATAATTTTTCATGTTAAATTCTCTAATCGTAATAAATGAATGTGATTTCATTTGAGTGGAAATTATATGTTATTATATCAAACAAAATCTTGAAAAATTAATTCTAATCAAATCAGTGGCGGAAACACATTGATCAAAGGGGTCAATTGACCCCACTCACAAGAGAAAAAGAAAGAAAGAAAGAATGCGTCTACATATTAAAAAAATATACTTATAGCCTGAATTTTTATTTTTATTTTTGCTGATACACGAATTGAAACCATTAATAATCATAAGATGCGTTATTGTAAATTCATTGAACCCAATAAGAATTTTCTAGCTCCACCATTAAATTAAATGAAATCAAGTCTAATTTTATATGTAAAACATTACGATTAAAGCCCGTGCGATTATAATGTCTTAGAAAAAAATATATTGAATGGTACTGCAAAAATTTGGCTACAAAATCAAGACCGAATAAGTCATGCACTCATGCTATCCTCCTCCAGAATAAAGAGAAAAAATATAAGCAAGTTATAAAACGGTCAGCTACACGGATAACCACAAAGACAATAACCTGAGAAGATCCAGCCTAAATTCAGAAAATGTGATTATGCGCTTCTTTAAAGTCTGTTCACCAACCTGTACCTTTTCTAAACCTCGTTACTTTTATTGCCCAATTTAGATGCATCCAAGTGTATAGTTATAATTTATAAACTTATATAACCCGATTAGATGAGATTTTAAGGCAACATAAGAACATATCACTCCCATTTACTATTTGAACTGTGCATGTTTTTTTTTTCTAATTTCGGTATCTAACCTAATCTAATGACTAATGGAAAGATAATATTGCGCGTCTAAAAAGTAAGATCTCGTCTGATTTTGGTCATGCTATAAGAATAAATGCAGTAGTCTCGCTTCGCCTTTATTATTATTAACAAACAAAACAAGATGTTGCCTAGTCGTCTGATCATGCGAAGATACGTGCGCCTCACGGCCTCAGGATCAATCAAATGCTTGAGAATTCGTTTGTAATCTTTGGTGTTTATGTACAAGTACGTGTTATCGTGAAGCGGGTTGCTGCGAGATGGTTAATAAGTCTAGCAGTCGGCCGATTGTACAGGGATACAGTTCACGCGAATCAAAAGAACAATATGTAATTCTCTTCCTAACTAACATGGTGGACCACTCACGCGCTAGCGCGTGGCACGGACGGAAGGAAGAAAGTGGTCCTGTTTTCTGCGACTCTTCCCAGTGAAGAATTCGTGTTGCTTGTTGCCTAGAACCTTTTTTTTTTTTCTTTTTTTTTCTCGGGTTTCAACTTTCTTCAAGAGATCCTTACCGGAGTTTTGAACTCCAGTTATAGAGAGCCACGTTTAGGGTCAAAATATTACACATCTCCGAATGTACACAAAAAATGTTTTTTGTTCGTCTCTCTGTCACGAGTTTTCTTAGAATATATATTTTTTTTTATTGATGATATGCAAACTTTTGTTTTCTCTTCGAAAGATAACTGATGTATTCACTTGTTCTGAAAATTCTTGTTATTTTAGGTTTGTAGATCTAAGTAAAAAATTAAAAGGTACCAAGGACAACTTCTTACATCTAAAATTCCCGTGCTATCAACTCCATATTTAACATTTTGCTTCATTATGAATAGTCGGCTGTGTTGCAACATATCTTATGTACATTATATTAAAAGTATTTTTTTTGAGGGCCTACATTATATTAAAAGTACCAAGATCTTTAATTTTTTTTTTAGATTTTAAAACTTATCGTATTAAAATAAATATAAAAAATTATCATCTCTGTAACAAATATATAAAATAAACGTGTGAAGCAATTTTGAAAGAGTACAACCTCATAACTCAGAAGTGCGAAATATAAATATAAATATAAATATAAACAATATTATGAAGTGCGAAATCCGATGAAGAGGTAAGAGATCCAATCCTAATTATAATAACTACAGTTGTTTGTTGAACTTCCTTCAAAGGTAAAATATTTTTTTTATTCTATAGAAAAAATTGCATTCAGCTAATTTTTAGATATACACATCTATGAAATTCCAAAGATGTATGCGTTGAAAAATAAATATTTTTTTACAAGTCAGAAATAATAAACGCACGTCTCTTTTAAATATAGATAAACATGGAAAGAAGTGAATTTTTCACTTCGAAATTGCGAAGAAAAATATAATATCAAGATTGTAATAAAGTGGCTTGTCGAAGAAGCTTTAAAAACCTTAACTCTTTTCATACATTTAGTTATATTTATTTTCTATTGGATAATTTATAATATGTACCTACTTTTTCGGTAAAAAGAAAAGTAGGTAATGGAGGAAAGTGTCTCACTTTTGGGCGGCTTCAAATCATACCTAATTGATATTCCTTTTTTTTTTATTATTTTCTTATCTTTTCTCCAGAGTCCAGAGGCGATAACACGCATCACTTTCAGTCTTTCACCAAAATAATGAATTAAAAAAAAAAACGACACTACAATTTACAAGTTTACAAGTTACAACATACGCAACAACAAAACATGAGAGGCCCTATTGTTGTTGAATGTTGTCTTGATACAATAGTTTTTGGGCCTTTTCTATTAGAAAATAATTTAAAAAGAAGGATAACTAAGATGGGCCTTCATCCTTAATAGATACTTCGTTGAAGAAAAGAAGGATAACTGACTTTATAGTTTATTCGTGTCATGTACTGATATCACTGAATTAGAAGTAGCTGTGGCCTGTGGGTTAAGTGTAAATCAGATAAAGGAAAAGAGACTTGCAATTCTGACTAGTGGGACCAGTAAGCCGAAGAAGGGAGCGAGAAAACTTCAGAATTAAAAGGAGTTGTTATTGCAGGCCAGTTAACGCAGGGAGGCCCAAAGAAGGCCCATGAATCATTAATCGATAAATTGCAACAAAGCTACGAATGAGTTATTAAGCTGTTGCAACTGTTTCTGCTGACGTGGCCAATCATCCATTTACCTTTTACTTTTATTGTTAAGGGAAAATTGGATATAACCCTAAACCTTTTACTTTTATTGTTAAGGGAAAAAAATGTAATTTCTTTTAAGTAGTTAAAAAGATTAGCTATATAAGCAGGAAGCAGTGGCGGATCTAGGAAAAATATTTAAGTGGGGCTGAGTGCTCCAATGAATCATTTGATCGAACGGGTTCTCTTTTTTTGTTCTTCAGCCCCGCCTTTGAGTGCTCTAATGGTAGAAAAAATTCGCTGAGGCTAAAGAAGGACTCCAGGGGCTCGACGACGGTAGGTGGGACTCTAGCCCCACTCGCCCCAGTGGTGGATCCGCCCCTGGCAGAAAGAATGATTCGAGAATAATCAAAATTTAAATACAAACTAAATTTCTTTCTCGTTTCTCATTGTCTCTCATCTTTCTCTTCTTCTTCTACTGATCCTCTTTCTCTTCTCTCTCAATCCCTCTCTTTATCCCAAATTCTTTCAAATTACCTCAAATTATCTCTAAATTCCAGTCAAGCTCATGACAACTCGCATAAACGCATAGTCTATATTACAATTTAGACGAATAAAAATATTTATTCGAAGATAAGAGGAGGTGAAATCTTTTCATTTATGACGTTGTTAAGTATTTTATTGTCACATAACGTCAAGCACGGTCAACCAACCTTGTTAGACTCGGTTGAATTTCTTCTGACCTAATTGTTATTATAATCACAATTTGTTAAACGAAATGATTTTGGAGGGAAATCACCAACTTACTGAAAATTGTATATACTTTGTTAATTCCTTTACGGTCGGCATCCAATCTTTGTTCAAAGTATAATGGCCGTAACTTCTTTCTTACTATGTTGCGGTGCTTCAATGTATTTGAAGAGTCAGAAATTAAAAAAAGAAGTACTTTGTTAAGGAAATTGATTACAGTAGTATGTCCGTTTTATCATCGCTAAATAGAAAGTGAATACATAAAATAAACAAATGAACATATATAATGATCAAAGTGAACACATACAAACAAATAAGTTTAATAAAAATAAATTGAATATGCATATGAAAATTTGAACAAGAGATGAGAACACTTATTTGTTTGTAAGTGTTCATTTTGATCGTTTATATGTTACCTTGTCTATTTCATGTGTTTATTTTCTTTTTTTTGCGATTGCAAGGGTCAAGGGATGACAAATTGCAAATGATAGTTATCATTTTCTGAAGTGTTAATATAGAATTCTTTAAAACCGAACAAAACAATATTGCTTTTGAGCTTTTTGCTTGCTTGATGCTTCTTTTATTTTCCCATTTGAGCACAGCTGAAATCTCGGGGATGCTTTGAACATGCAACTATTTTTCTGGGAGCATTCCGCCGAAATTTTTTGGATAAATATGCCCCTATAAATAAAGCAAGAATCTACCATGGACTTTGTCCATAATTATTTTTCCTTAATTGAATTATCTTTTACTCAATAATAAAATAATTTATTAAATTATGTTTCTCATGTTGATTTTTATTTTATTTTTTATTAAATTATTAATATTTTAAAAAAATTTATTTACCCACACAATAAATGAGTATGTTTTCTAGTTAATTTAAATATGTATTTTTTAAGTTTATATTTTCATACAGTCATATATTAGACCGGCCACAATAAATAATTATTAGGTATATATTTTATAAATATTAAACATGACAGTCGCAGCTTCGCTACGCTATATTTTTTTTTGGATTAAATAATAATCCAATCTATTTTGTCAAACTTGCCAAATTTTTTTATGTAAAATATAAAAAAAAACCTACCCTAAAAACTTGAATGTTCAAAATTAATAATATTTGCCATAACAAGTCACTATATAAACTTCGCGTAAATTTTCTGCCCAAAAAAAAACTTGTTATAGTAACTTCTGGTATAAATTCAGATCGATCAATTAGCAAAAATTGGAGGACTCAGGTCACATGTCGTAAGAGGAGATAATTTTTTTTTATAGATTAGACAAGAACTATCTTAGATTTCTAAATATATATATCTTAGATTTCCAAATATATTTAATTTTAATGATTGATAAGACTATTTTTAATTTATTTAACTAAAAAAACTATTTTTAATTAAATGAAATAGCGGCCACGGCTTTTACTTACTAAAAATAATAATATGGATGTTGTTAGGAAGCTATTATTTTTTAGCAAATATAAGCCTGAGGTGTAGGCAAAGTTCGACAGCTAATTAAGACTCAGTATTGGACATATATTTGTTATATTTATTTAAATTAATAAGCGAGCATTAGTAATGGACGTTTCCAAATGGAATCGGGAGTGCTAATTTGAAAAATACCGGAATGCTCCCAGCGAAAATGTTCGTGCCGAAAGCACCTTCCCTGAAATCTTCTTTCTTTGTTTTCCCACCAAGGCACCAAGCTGAGTTATGAAAAGAGTTAAGACTTAAAATGAAATTTCTTGCTGATCTGATTCGGAAAGGTTTCTCTAAAAGTATTATAAATAGTTAATTTTATATTTGATCAAGTATCGAATATGTACCAGGGTGCGACGAGATGAACCTTTTTTCTCCTTTTTCCATGTTAGCCCATGAGAGAAAAACCCCTTTTTGGAGAGCATATATTCTAAGCATCGATTTAAATTTCATGCTGTAGCACCACTGCACCAGCAGTCCAGCGTCAAGCCGAAATGCGAAATCACATAAAGGTCTGCAGAGGGCAGATTTTTGACTCGAACCGTCCGATCAATGATATATGTCCCGTGATTAATATTAAATCCATCAAAATTCGTGTGGCTCGTAAAGATCTGCCTGTCGAGATTAGATCGGACGGTTTGGATCGAAATCTTCCTCTGCAGACAATACTGTTCCGCATCAAGCCTACAATTATTCGGTGCTACTTAATCCATTCTTTCAGAATTTGGCACAGAAGCATTTATATTTATGGGTGCGTTTGGATCGTTGGAAGAAAGAAGAAGAAGAAGGAAGAAGAAGAAAAAAAATTATAAATAATTCAAACTCTTCACAAAGTTACACACTTTCCAATACTTCTTTCCACTTCTTTCCTTCTTTCCTTCTTCCCACACCTATCCAAACGCACCCTATATAAAGTACTCATCCCTTATCTTATTTTTTTCTAGGTTCAATCCTCTTTTTGGTTCGAACTGAATCGACCGCCCAAAGAGTTCAAACAGTATCTTCTACTATAGTTATAAGATATATGATTATTATCTGTATTATATTTCAAGAAGCTTCTAATGTCGCAAAATATTCTAATTACTTTTGCATTTGCATATTGATATTCGGATTTCAAGCATCAAATACAAACTATTATTTTATTTATTAAATTTAAATGTAGACAAAATTTTATAATTTTAGAGTTAAATTTATACGAATTTGAATGCATTAAAATTAATCGATCATATTTATTTTTGTCTTCTTGATCTGATATGCATTAAACTTCATAAATTATAAAATTTGACATAAAAGTATTTCTTGTAAGAACGAATAACATCAATGACTTATATTTGGTTTCTGGATTTAACATTAAGAAATACAAATGTAAAAGAATGATTGTGATATTTTGTGTTACAGAATACTGGCTAAGCCGAAATCGTGCTCTTATATTTTAAAATGAATATGCAAATTGAACAGAAATTTAAAAAATCATTTGATAAGTGAAATATTTGTGATTCTATCTATCATTCCAATTCAATTTATATACTTGAATTATTAGCGAAATTAACCAATTTTTTTTCTAAATTTATATTACTTTCGTACATTATTTGCACTGTAGAAATATTATTTTCCTAAACTTTGTTCAGATTTTACATTCTAATTCTTCTTATGACAAGCAACCCGAGAAAACAAGAACAAAATAAAAAAAGGAAAAATTGTATTTGCGCCCCTTAGGGATCGCTTAGGAATTTGAGGAATTTGGAGAATTTACTATTTCTAGGCATAAATTTATTGAGAAGTGTGTAATTTTGTAAAGAACTTGGATTGTTTATAATAAATTTATGCCCAGGAATAGGAAATTCCCCAAATTCCTAGAGCATCCAAACAGCCCCTAAGAGTTTTAAGCTGGCGTTGCACATGGAGGGTTTTCCAATTTTGTGTGCCAAATATGATCATGGAAAATCTCGTATCGTATCATGTAGACGCAAGTTAATTTTTTTATTCATTTTGATCGTGTTGAGTAGAGAAGCGAGTGAACACAACATGCATTCTGACGCTATACAATTTACACATCATGATGTACCGTGTTAGCATGTCGTGCTAGTTGCGTTAAAAGGTTTAATTAAATGGCAGTAAAATCTAGATATTGATTAAGAAAAAAATTATATGTTTTACCAATGTTTTTAAAACCGGACCGGTCATCGAACCGGCTAGGCAAACGGTTTAGTGATTTAATCGGTTCAACCGGTTGAACCAATGAAAAAACCGGATGATTTTATAATAAATATAAGTAAATTAAGGCTAAGCAATACTAGAAGTGATATTGCTCTGGTGGTTTAGGCTCTTGTTGTCTTCATAAGAGTTCTTGAGGTCAATTCACGCTCATGATAGTTTCTTTTCTACAATTTTTTTTCAATTGTTTCATACAGAAAAAACCCACGGTTTTTTAAAGTTGTTGGGCCGGATTAAGTTCCGGTTCGTGGTTAAACCGATTGAACCGGCTGGTCCGGTTCGGTTTTTAAAACTTTGTGTTTTACATCTTCTAGAAGATGCCTTATTGCTTACTTGAATGTATATAATTGGTCTAGAATTAATTTCATTGAAATAATTAATTAAAATTAAATTAATGACAAAGTGCCATGTTAATTTGTGCAATCGTGTTGTGTGTCGAATCATGTCGTATTAAACGTGCTAAATTTCTAAAATTTTGGACACAACACGATTTTGACACGACACATGACATGTTTAAATGTATGTCGTGCTGACACTATTGTATCCAGTCATCTTGAAAAACACTATGTGCACCTAACATTTTTATTCATTAATTAACGATCTGAACCGTTGGATCGGAAATGCAACGGCAAGCTCTAGCTGCCTCCATGTGTCTCCGCTTTGAGTTTGACGTTGTTGTTATACCGGTATTAGGCTTTACAATATTCCATTTTGTGATTAGGCAAATCAGCAGTTGGCTCGAAAAGATTGTCTCAAACCTTTTTCTCGTTCTTTGAAGGAGTGGGTCCCACAGACATATCTATCTATATAATTAGGGGTGTCAAACGTGGTCAAAAACCACGGAAACACCCCTTACCGTTACCGTTCCACATAAAAACGGCACAAAAACAGTCATGCCACTTACCGTTTCGTTTATTAAACGAAACAGATTTCTGTTCCATCAACCATTCCACTTACCATTTTCTATTGAAATAACCAATTTCAGTACTTCATTTATTGATAACATTATAAAAAACTGTGTCACATACCGTTCCTTTAAAAATACGGTACAATTTCTGGTGCCATTTACCGTTCCATTTCGGTTAAACGAAACGGCATAACGGTAAATGACGTACCGTTGACACCCCTATATATAATCTAGTGGAGAGTCTATGGGTTCAACTCTTCTTTACACATCCTCTTGCTCTTATCCGATACACTATGCTTGCTTCGAAATGGATTGCATGCCATCGGTACATGTCTAATTTATGTTATTATGGACATCTGTGGATGAGGACCTGTGTGGCTGTGTTTCCAATATTTGCAGAAGTGGTTCATTCACAAATTTTGTTAAGTAACAAAAAAAGTAGTCGCCAGTTTACCTGGTCTCAAGCAAAGGAAACTTTAATTTTATTTGTTTGTTAATTGTGGTATATTTACAATTTAATTATACAGTATGCAGATAGCAGAGTGATTATTAAATTCATAATATAGAAATATAGAAATCGTAAAATATCGCAGGATACATTCATGATTTGAGATAAATTCTTGATTTTATTACATTATGAATATTTTCTCACAATAGTTTGTTATCTAATAGTGTAAATAATATATAAATTATTGATAATATAGAGAATTTTTTTTATAACTTTACAAATAGTTCATGGATTAAAATTCACTAACAACTGTTTAATTTGCAGAGTTGTTGATAGAGGTGCTTAAAAAGATCCATTTAAGCAATGTAACAATTAATTTATCCAACTTAAATATATATTATTATATTTCATGCATCAAATTGTCATGGATAATAACCTAAATGATAAAAAAGGCAAGGATCTTATGCAAATTCATCGTCGATTTGTTTACCTTTTTCCTTTTTCCTCTTCTCTGTAATTTTCTATACCAATTTGCATCTGGATGGGCGTTAACCTTTATATCCCTTGACAACTTTTTTAGTGCACTAAGGTTGCATGAATATAATTAAGGATGAATCTTTGCATGTGTGGTCAATGCTAAACTTCTGCATCAGCACCTGCATCATTCTCTGCCTTTAATAACCTTCGTCATTAAGAAATAAACTTGCACACTTGTACACCATATCAAAAGGAATAACTAATAAGAAAACGGAAAGATACTTTTGAAGAGTTTAAAAATATGCTTATGTATGAAATCTTTTTATTGGCAGCTTTTTTTTTTTCTCTATGCTGAGTTCATATAGAATAATTTTCTCTCTTAAATATGGCCGTTTGGATTGCTTAGGAATAAGATGAATAGTTTATTTCTAGACGAAAAATATTGAAAAGTGTGTAACTTTATAAAGAGTTTGGATGGTTATGAATAAATTTTCACCTAGAAAAGAGACTATTTCTCTTGTTCCTAAGCGATCCAAACGGCCCCATAGCATGAAAGATGGCAATTAAGAAAGCATGCCTGATTTCATTTTATAGTCATAAATACAGATTTTCATCATCAACAACAAAGTCTTTGATCATGTGATAAGCTGTGTGTACTAGTATTGAAATATAAATTCTCAACTTTCTTTTATACGAAATAAAGAAATGAAAATTCATTGATTTGGTTGTACCGTTGTAATATATTTGCGCATGGACCTTCCTCCTTACTCTTGTATTACTCTCAAGTCTCAACGTAAAATATATAAGATCAATATTCAATAATGTTAATTAAACTACTATTAGTTGGCAAAATAAAAAGACGAGCATGAATGCATGATAAGAGATCAAAATAATGGCACTCAGTTCATGATCCCTCCTCGTGAAGAATTGCCATGCATTTCGATTATTTCTTTTTCAGCGGAAAAATTGTTAAACTACTATTGGCAAAATAAAAAGACGAGCATGATAAGAGATCAAAATAATGGCACTCAGTTAATCCCTCCTCGTGAAGAATTGCCATTTCGTTATTTCTTTTTGAGCGGAAAATTGTTAGATTATTATTTTTTAATTGACAAATTAAGCATAATAATTTTTTTTCTGGCCTAATAATTATGGCTCCGTTTGGATGGGAGCAAGAATAAAGAAATAGTTTCTTCATACTCCTAAATTTATTATAAACAATCTAAACTCTTCACAAAGTTACACACTTCTCAATACTTCTTCCCTTATTCCTCTTATTTCCACACCATCCAAACAAAGATAACTTTATCCGTAGCTTAATCCAAACTCTTCACAAAGTTACACACTTCCCAATACTTCATTCGGAATAAGCTTATTCGGAATAAGCCTATAGTAAGACAAGGAAATATTTAAATTCTGCTTTGCTAATTTATCCGTGGCACATCAGTATCGTTGATGCCACCTTTTTGACGAACAAAGAGAACTTTTCTTCTGAATAAACATGGAAAAAGTCGTTTATGCAGAAAAAAAAGAACCATCGCCAACCAATCGCTTTTGTTTTTTAAATCATTATATTTTTTAGATGCTATTTTTTTCCCCTTTTGACAGTGTGTGTGTATATATATCGAAGATAAATTGGAGGTCTAAGTCACCCAACTTATTTTTAAATTAAATGTCTATGAAAGTCCCCCTAGTCAGATTTCAAACTTGCGACCTTTCATTTAAGGAGTCAAGATACATTGGTCTTTACCACTAGATCAAGAGCTAGTTCTCTTTTGATAGTGTATGTATTTGAAATAATTAATATAGGAAAAATATTTTACACGATGTAGGTGGTGGTAAGTAGGTTGTGCTTGACATTCTTTCTTCATGTGATGTCGCAGAAAAAAGCAAAGTTCTAGATAATAATAAATAACTTAATTAAAGTGGAAGGGTTTTAATATAAATTACGAAAGATGAATTTTGAGTGTTTGACGTACAATTAAATTCAATCAAGTCTTAAAGCAATGAATGATAAAAAGTATTGTTATCTCGTCACCTGAATGCGTTCATGAGTCATTGGTCAAATGGAAAGTAGGGATCATGAATTTATGATGACTCAGAATCGGGACCACTTTTATTTATATCGTATTACCTCCGATATATATACATGTAGAGGATGGCTAACGTGCCGTAGATGACATATAGGGTCTCGTGTCATAAAGTTGTTTTCCGAGATTCAAAATTTAAATGTTCAATCCAAACCGTTCAAGTTATTCATCATATTAAAATATCCTTAGAGACCAAATTTTTCAGTTTTTCGAATTTTTCTGCTATTTATTATGATATTTTTAAAAAACCGTTATAAGTAGAGTATTTGAGACCCTCCAATTTGAACATATCAAAATAAACAACAAAAAAATAAAAAAAATGTGAAATTTGGTCTCCAATGGTATTTCAATATGGTAATCAATTTGAACGGTTTGGATTGACTGATTGAATTTCGGATTTTAAAAAAATTACTCAAAAAAGACATCTATGACATTGCCATCTATGACACTTTAGCCCACCTCTCTCTCTCTCTCTCTATATATATATATATATATATTCATATCCAAAGTTTTTAAATATTTAACATCAATATTCTCGCTTTAATAAGTTGGGCACACATATTGAATTTGTAAATCCAGACAAATGAAATTGTTAAAAAAAAATCACATCTTTTGACTGTTTGAATAAAGGAACTACCGATTAAATACATAAATTTTGATTGAGCTGCATGGATCTCGAAGCATTTTATAAAAGAAGCGTTTTTAGTTGTATAAGAATAAATTAAAGATTTTAAAGACTGGTTCACAAATATAATTAATTATTGTAATATTTATGGTATTCGTATAAGTTTTATTAAATAATAAGTTTTAAATATTTTGTACCAATGTATTCTAATCCTGTATCCACAGCAGAAAAAATAAGATTGGCACCTAATTTGTTAGGACGTGAACAGTTTATCTGATCGAAATCATAAGATTTCAAGGCCAGTACTGCCATCACGCGCCGCTCCTGTGAAGTTGTATCATATATGCAATCTCTTTATCCTTGCTTGCGTCAGCTGCCATTACTACATTTTATATTTTATATTGTAAAAAAAAATGTGTGGAGTCATATTTCGAACGGACCGGTTTGTTGGGCAACTGGACTGCCCCATTAGAGTTGGGGAGAACCGTTCTAGATGGCGGTTACAAATCTGAAAAGTCGGTTTCCAGATCTACTATTTATACCCTTTTTTTCTAAAGCGTTTCTAAGGTTGGAATTCGTGTCTTTTGAGATAACCATCATCTGAGAGAGACCAGAACTAAGGTTAAGAGAGGGAGAAACCATCCTATTGCTTGCTTGGAGAGCAATAGAAAGCACAAGCACGAGTTGACCAACACTTAGATTCGTGAAGAGTGACACCAAACCCTTGTCTGAGCTTGTGGTGTACCGGTTGTGTACGGAGAGAGACTAAGCGCATAAAAGGGGTTACAACAAAGATTAGAGAAAAATCTAGACAATCGATCAACTTCCGCTACGGTATGTCTAAACCCTATACATGTTCTGTAGGTTAGATGTACATATTAGGTCAAGTACCTCGAAAACCTTCATATATTATATATATAAAAAAATAGAGAGTTCATACTAAAACATGCAAATCCAGTCGCCAATAATTTTTCTTATTTATATAAATAAATATTTGTGAGATAATTCAAAGTATAAATAATACCACAGCGGGAATTGGTTTTTCATGATCTTGAGCGATTTCTTTCACGGTATGATGTGCACTAAACCTTTGTCATGCTGTTTGGACCTCTGTCTTCAATGCATTAGTGGAGAGTAATTACATGTAAAACTACTCCCACACTATTTACAGTCAAAATGCTCATACTACTGCCACATCTCTTGATCCATCGATTGACGATGTTTGTTTGTACTTGAAGAAATCCAAGCACTCTGATATGGAACTTCCTCTATCAGTCTATCATCTTTCTGTGTTGTGAACGAAAGAGACAACTCAAGAGACTTCAAAGAGAGCCTCTCTTCTAAAATCTCCACTTCAAAACCTCACAAGATTAAACCAACCATTTCAAATTTAAATATTTGTAAGGAACTCTTTAATTGAATTTTAAATTCCCGCCCTCTACTCGAAATGAGTTGTTGCTAATCACAAAGACAAAAGGCTTTAACTGACGTCTAGACAAAATAAAGTAAAATCATAAGCAAATTCATATGTAGCAGTATTGACTAAAATGTTTGGGAGTCGACATACATACCATAGTACCGTATTTGATGGTAAAAAGGAAAAAGAAAAAAGAAAAAATGCACGAGATATTGTCCTTTGTTCCAATAAAAGACACAGATTCTGTGGCTAGTAGCCGACCGCATACTGGTGCAGGCATGTTCCTTTCCTCCACTTCTCCCGAAGCTTATTATTATTCTGTTAAAAAGGCCAAAATTCAAGTACGATATTAATTTATCCCCGATTTTAATACAATTTTATTTATGCCTACGGGCTTTTTCCTCCAAAAAAAAAAATAATACAATTTTATTTAAATCTGAAACTTAAAATTTATAAAAAGAACTTCGATTTCGGCAATGTATTTGTTTTGAAAATAATATATTTGCTTCAATATACACTGTAGCAACTAGTAAGTAATAACTCTCTGCGTTAAGTATGAAGCTAGGTGTCAAGATTTCAATTTTCTCATGTTCATTATATTAAGAGCAACTTCTATTCTCGTAATTGTAAGGAATTGTAACTAGATATACATACTATCGTGTGAATAAGTTAATACTTAAACCATAACAGGATAAAACAATGTTTGTTTTTCTTTGGTTCTCTCTGCTTCCGCCGTATTATTTCTTTATTTATATTTATTTATGAATTCTTTTTCCCATCTCCTTTTCTACTTTTTTGACGTAGCCGCACAGCCACCTTTGTTACTATCTCCCATCCCCTGCTTTTCTTTTCCCTTCCTCTCTCTAACTCTCCCACTCTCTCCCTCTCCCTCTCTCCCTCTCTCTCTCTCTCTCTCACACACACACACACACAAACACAATTACACAGAGGAAAAGAAAAGAGAAACATCAACACTTCTGAAATTTCTAAAACTGAAATGGCCACGTCTGCACTCTTGTTCTCCCTCCTCTCTCTTCTCTTGCTCTCTACATCAGGTATCTCTCTATCTCTCCCTTTGTTCTCCAGTTCAGGTTTATCCCTATTATATTTATTGCTAATCTGATAACACATTTTATTTCAGGAACTATTGTGGGTTTTCCCCAAGATGATGCTGAAAAGACATCAACTTTTCTCCAAACCAACAAAAATTTCAGTGTCCAAAACTTGATTTTCACTCCCACTGGTACCAGTACACCCACCTCTACCGTGTCAACTTATATTTTCCTTGACCCATTTCAGAGTGCCAAATGGGTCGAAACCAATCCCTTTGCAGCACTTCCTTCACTCAATATATCAGCCATTGTAGTGATTGGTGGGGAAAAATCTCTCATACCATCTCTCTCTTCATTGAAATCGATTTACACGTCTCTCAAATCCTCGGGTTTCAATTCAGATGTGAAGGTTTCTATTGTATTTTCTCTCTCTTCGATAGCAAACATGCTTGAATCCAGAAACAAGTATTTTCAGAAAATCACTAGTTTTATAAAGAATTCAGGGTCCTTTATGCTAATAGAAACTATCTCGGATAAAGCTTTTGTTGATTTAGTAACCTCTATACCAAATTTGGATATCCCATTGGTTCTCCATATAAAGAGTTATATTCCCCAAATTGATATATCCAAGTTTAAGCTTCCTTTGTTGAAGAAGAAAATTTTTGGTGTCCATTTGGAGGGACAAATTTCAAATTTAGCCTTTCATTCCTATTATAGAGACCTTGCAGAATCTTCACTCAAATCCACTAGCCATGATGCCTACGGCCAGGTACCAAACCCTGCTTATACCACGCCAATTACTGTACCATCAACCAACCCTGCCCCGCCAGTAGTTACCGTTCTCCCAACAAATCCAACAATGCCAACTGGCACAATTCCTCCATCGAATCCATACCCAACACCCATTACAGTACCGGCCACAAACCCTGTAACAACTCCTGCTACAAATCCGGTAACAACATATCCATATCCTTACCCCCAAACTGGTACCGGTACTGGTACTGGAATAATGCCAACACCCACACTCACACCCACATATACACCACCGGTCACCATGCCGGGGACGACACCAGTTGGTACCGTACCAGGTGGTACTGGCATGATGCCGTCTGCTGGTCAGACATGGTGCGTAGCAAAATCAGGTATACCAGATGCGGTGCTACAATCTGCGTTGGATTATGCATGTGGTATTGGTGGGGCTGACTGTACCGGTATTCAGCCAATGGGGAGTTGTTATAACCCCAATTCAGTACAAGCACATGCCTCTTATGCATTCAATTCCTATTATCAGAGGAATCCTTCTCCGACAAGTTGTGACTTTGGTGGGGCTGGAATGCTTACCAATGTAAATCCAAGTAAGATAATCCTAGAATGTAGCAACCTGAAAGTTAATTGTACCTGTAAGTTGGCTACCATGGTCTTTAGTGTCTCGGGTGCTTCTGAAGCACCTATGATTTTCGTACACACCTTTATGGTTAGTAAAAATAGAACTCGACTCATTAAGCCGCAGTTTCCAGTATGGTTCTCAACCCTGCTCCAATCTAAATTTCTTTCTTGGCAAAACTAGTCATAGCTCCTAGTATAGGTAGATACTACCCAGTAATGCTGCCACATTGCCTCACTGATAGCGTACCTAATATTCTGATCAAATTCAAAACTGGTGAAATCAGACTGGTATGGGTAGCACCACCACTTGTTTGGTATGGGAACTGACTGGTATGGTTTTGGTACATGCTTCTAGGATCATTGATTTATTTATGCATAGCTTTGATTTTAATCGATACTTGTATGTCCCCCTCTGTAGGTGTTGGGACTTGCATCTTTTCATCTTCAAGGTAAATATGTTTTTCCAGTATTATGATTGCTTTTAAATTTTGAACATGAAATGAACTTTTCTCTTTTCCTCATTTATTTAGCTTGTCCTCTGGATATACTCCTACAACGCCTGGATATACTCCTACAACGCCAACAACTACAACTACCCCCAGTTTAACCCCCGCACCCATTTATGGTACTGGCACTGGTATTAGTACTGGCACAGGAGTTAGCTCTGGGTCGACAGCTTTGAACTCTGGATCCAGTTCAGGATACGGACCGGATACCCAAACAGCCACAACAAACAATTCATCTTCTCTCTCTGCATGTTGGACAATTGTACTATTTATTTTCACCTTCATTTATTTAAGAGGAAGCGTATAGTAGCCAGATAGGCTCATTTCACATCTCAAATGAGAGGGCAGAAGGGGATGAAATGATGAGAAAAATGGGGAAAATAGGGTTGATTGCAAAAACAGCAAGTCCAAGAGTGATCCAATACTCTTGAATATTTCAATTTGTACCCTGAATTTTTTAGTTTGGGCCACTAGAAGTCAAGCTATACCGTTAAAAGAATAGTCGGGTTGTGGTCTGAACTTATTAAAATATAGGGTGCATATTGAAAGAACAGGAAACTTCAAAAAGTTTGAAGGGGCGCATTTGGATCTTTGCTTGTTTGCAAGAAAGGATACGAGTGAGATTGTACAGAAATGGATGTATATGGAGTTCACATGCTAGGGAAAGAGGTTATTACGAGGCGAGAATAGAACTCGGATTTTGTACACTTTGTATCAACTACTTTGGCAATGTAGTTTGGCATGATAACTGCTTCCAAAATTGATTTGTGAACAAAATCCGAATTTGCTGTATTTTTTTCCCTTTTATTCCTCCTTTTTCTTGTCTATTTATACTCCAGGAGCCATTTCTCAACTTATATAATAGATACAATTTTGTCTTGAAAGTCTATTTACTTTCAATTCTTTTGTTATTCTTAATACAATTAAAAATCTTTAAACCTTTTATTAATTATAGATACAACATCCCTCTTGGATTGGAGTTACGAAACGCAACCATTTGTATAGTCAATGACTCAATACGTGGACAACAATTTGACATACTATACACAACGTCTCTTACTTTGTATTATCACTTCAGCATTCATCTTGCTTTTAAAATAGAATATAAACATTACCAAACGTCACAAGCCACTAAACGAGGTTGTAAATATGCTTGCATTTTTTAGCCCACAAATAAGTACCTCATTAGTCTGTAAAACAGCATTATAACGCTTCATCATTTTCAAAAGCAGATCATATAAAGCAAACTAAGTCATCGAGGCACTACTCTTGGTTGCATATACTATAAGCATCCTCTAAATATGCTTATGGCCCCACAATTCAGCCCATAATGAGCATTAACAAGATTATCAGTTCCCAAAATGCCAAGCAGACCTCAGTACCTCAACAGTCACTAACTTTGTTGCATATAATAACAAGCATACTCTGAGTACGCCTCTTCAAAGAGTAGCGCTGGCAGTTTTTCAGAGCAAACATAATCACCTTGCCTTTTTATCTTTTGTTTGTATCCAATTTTCTGTTAAGTTCAGAAAATGAATAAGCACTGGTCACCTCCTAACAGTTTCAAACCATATTTCACCCCAGATGCCCCCAATAAAATTCAAAGAAATGTTAATAAACTCCAACATAAACAAAAATTATGATTCAAATTGATTTTGAACATGAACATCAAAGTTGCTAAACAGGAAAGCTCCATCAGAACAAAACTGCTTACTCAGAAAAAGAGACGAACCCCTTCAATAAAATTACCTACATATGATTATATTATTTTCCTGCTGAGATTACATACAAGCCTCACGATATCTTTCTTGAGAGGTTCTTTATACCTGACCCAACACACTTGAGCAAGACAGTGCCAGAATTTGGGTCAGGTTTGATATCAAACGTCACACCAAGAAAATCTCTGATATTTCTTAGAGTTTCTATGCCATAAGGTGTGAGCTTTCCCACTCGTACCTTCGATACATCAGGCGGACACAAAGCACACAAAATAAACAATAAACCCTGTTCAATGAAAATAGAGCTCAAATTAACCAGCATATTTGGATTATATTCTAAATTAAAAAATATTCAAGCATCTCCAAGACAATATGGATGATTAGTCAAACCTGCAGAAAAAACAGACTCGCTCCAAGAACATCCACAAGTTAATATTCACCTATCACCTATTGGTTTTGAAACAATGGCTTGCTTGAACTGGGTCCAACTTGTTTCCGGCACAAAATGTAGATTGCATACTATTCATTACAACACATATAAAAAAATAAAAGCAAAGCCAATTTACTAACCTATCACTCTCTGTTTGTGGTATTATGTCAGTACTGGTCTGTACAGCTCAGACTTTGCTTTTCCTCATCTTTAACTTGTGTCAAAAATACAGTGAAATACACCCAAAAATACAACAGCTGTTCACACAGTAATAATAAAGTATGGTGGAGGCACAATTGACCAGAGAACTGACCTGATGGGTTGAGTCGACCACTCCTCCTTGTTCAATTTCTTCAAGTAGCATTGAGGCAGCTTGTTCACCAAGCTCTTCAGGGGGCGTCAATTTGGGTTTTTCATCCATTTCTTCTTCCATTTCATCAGCTTTTCTATCACTTACTGCCACATCAGCAGATATTAGACAACCTGTGGTTGTTTCAGCCACTAGAGATATGCCATAACCAGGAGACCTGGCAAAACCGAAAGAAAAGGCTGATCAAATTGATAATTAAACATAAGGGGAATCCAGTAAGGTGCCTTCCATATTACTTATTCTGCATATTTTCTACATACCGATGTTCAAGAATGCCATACAATCTTACTAGCATCAAGCCAGACTAGTCAGTATAATCAAAGGAACTTGTTTGAGATTAAACTTATTATGAAGACTTCGGCCTAGAAATTTAAGCAACTTTACTCCGTTCATTCTGACCTTCCAATAACATATCATTTGTACTGGTACTAACAGGCTATATGTCCAATCATATACCATGCTCTCCACTTACTCGCTACACAAATGTCTGGGACAGTTAACATTGGTTTAAAAGAGAATCAGTTAAACAACTTGGTTTTAAGAGCATCAAATAGTCAGTATTTACCCTCCGCCAGCGGCATTTGTTCTATGGTCACTGAATATGTGCACATCGGGTATGAAACTATTGAAAATCCCACGGGCTGCATAAATCACGCGGTTCACAATTTGGGGTGAAACCTTTGTGGAGAAAGTGATTCCTCTAATCTTTTTTACCATTCCCTCATCTATCCAATGAGCCGCCTGATCATATAACAAAATAAATAAACAAAAACAGAAGAAATATTTATTGCATATTATTTATAATGCATATATGTAGCTATAGAAGTTGGAATCGTACGATTAGGGGTAGTTATTTTGGAACTTAGTTAAATATTTCGGCACTTATTAGGGGTAGTTATTTTGTTAATGTTTTATAAATTGTTAAATAGTGCCGTAGTGGTTTGTTTGATTTGTCAAGTGAGATGTAAACTAAGGGTGAGCTTGCATTAGCACTTAGTTAATACCTAAAAGGCTAAAACACTAACTTATTGTTGCGTAACAATGAATATGATATAATGTGTTATTAGACCTTTATTTTAATGAATTTTGTTTAATATATGTCATAACTAGTTATTATAACTGATTTTAAGACTAACTTATCGTATCTTAAACGATTCGATACGATACATGATACACGATACGATTCTAAATACTACGATACTCGATACACTTTACGATTCAACTTCTATGTACGTAGCATTATGGCCTTACAAATTTAATATATGTAAATAAACCAAACTAGCAAAAAATAAGAGAAACTGGTCTCTGCCAAAGTTGACTGAATTTTTTAGATGGTCTCCATACTCCAACAACAATAAACAAGGAAAAAAATTTAAGATCCGAATAAACTACAGACCACCATATTGAGGCAACAGCAAAGCATCATTACAGTGCTTCATCATACTGGACACGACTACCATGTGAGACATATATCAAAAGGATACAACATAGACTCACCGACAAAGTATTAGGGACAATTGGGATCTGAAGAAGAATCTCACCACCCCCAAGAGGTGGAGCACCTCGCCGCTCTATTTTTAAATCTAGACCATCACCTATCGGGACGCCAAATCGCTTCAGCATGTGCAATGTAGTTGTTCTGAAAGTATCAACTGATGGGTCTTTTGAGTCATTTGTGATACCTGCAAGTAATTACAGTGTGTTCAAACATAAAATAATGCAAAAGACGAAACTATATAGGCAGTTCAGAAGATGAAACACAACAATTTTAGAAATGTACATCATAAATCTTGAACCAAAAAGGCTCCAGCCAAGGCCTTACATTTTAGGACTTTAAGGTTTAGTCTTCACCTTTTAGACTTTTGGGTTATTCAACGGAAATATAAAAGCATCATAATAAACATGCAAGCTTAAAGAAGATTACTAATATTAAAAATTGATAATAACACAGCCAAAGGTACACTTAATGTTGCTTATGCTAGTCAAAAACATTAACTGGGAAACAAACAATAGAACATGCATCATCTAAGATGGCGACTAATAGCAAACCTTTGAGCGTAATGGTGAGAGGTTTCTTCCCAAAGAGTCCGAGGATAATCAATGGCTCGAGGAAATAACCGATGGATCTGCTGAGGCCACAGTCGTGCATATGTCTTTTGCCACCCATCAGAACTCCCGGTTTATACCTCAGCTTCGTCCCTGAAACAGAAATTTTTTTATATTAAAATACACTTCCATGTTCTCAGTGCTTGCAAATAGCACAGCACACATCTGACATTTGGAATTCACAGTGACCATCTTTACATTATTTGCTGATAGCAAGTTTTTTTATTTGTGTGTTAGCTTGAGGGAAAATATTTGCCAGATATTTACAACATAAATTAAGCTGATATCAGAGCATCTGTTGCATTCAATTAAATCTTACTAATGTCCATGCAACAAAAGATAAAAGATGAGGTAGTCTAAGGAATAGTTGGACAGTTTAAACTATTTAATTTTACAACGGAAAACATACCAGTCTCGTTAATTTCGACGAGGCAATCGTCGGAGATGGATTCGAGAAGGCGGAGAAGAGAGACCTCATAGGGCCTGAGGCCAGGCGAGGTCTCCTCCGAGCGAATCTCCTCCACCACGACCGGAGTCCCCGCCAGCGTGGCCAGAACCAGGCGCTGCCTCAGGTTCTTGCTCCCCTTCAACTTCTTGTACGCCACTTTCCCCATGTCTCTCTCTCTCTCTCTCTCGTTGAATCGATGCTGAACCTCTAAACCCTAGTTTTAGTAGTTCGCTTGGATTCAATTCAATGTCTAAACCCTACAATGTAGGGAATTGGGGAAGCGCTTGTTTGGGCTTCTTTCGGAGCTGATATGGGGCATCCCAGAAAAATAACATCCAGACATGAGACATCCCACACGTGACGTTGGCCCAAATCTGACCCAAAAAAAATGCACTGTAATTTCGACGGAAGTACTTAAATTAGTATAAAAGAATATATAAATATGTTTTATAATAAAATTAAAAAAATTAATAACATTATTCATAAATTAAATTCTGCCATTTGGAGCTATCAATTGGTTATACAAGAGAGTATATAATTGTAGACAAAGGATTTAATTATTCTCAATGATGCAGTACTTATTTTTCCAACATTTAATATTCAAAAAGTGTTAAAAAATTATTAGGTGATAAATATTTTAACTAAGAATAAAAAATATTTAGGAAGTAAATACTTATCCGTAAGGAGTATATACTTCTACACATGGATTACAAAATTAGCAATTGACAAACAGACAAAAAATTATACAAATAAAAATTCAATATAATAAGAATTGAAAATATTAAGGAACTATATACTTATTCGTAAACGAGTACATACTTCTCCATACGAGAGTATATACTTTTTCGTAAAAAAGTTCAAATAAGCATTCAACATAGAAATTTCAAATAAGAATTGAAAATATGAAGGAAGTAAATATTTCTCTGTAAGGGAGTATATACTTCTGTATATGAAATACAAAATTAGCATTTAACAAACAAATAAAAAATTGTACAAATAAGAATAAAAATTCAATATAATAAGGGAGTATATAATTCTTAAAAAGGAAATATAAATTTCTTAAAAGGGGTTCAAATAAACATCCAATATTAAAATTTCATCCAACCTTAATCAAATAAGATACCAACTTTACTATTCACTAAACAAAATTTACTAAATGAAAACCAATAGTAGCACCAAGTTTCAATCTTCTCACTCAAGGTCAAGGAGAACACATTTACTCGCATTTTCGAATCTAGGCTCACTTCATTTATAGGGTCTATTAACAACAGGTAAGCATCCACACATTTATCATCAGTAACATCACTCTGCAAAACATAGAATTGTCCAATTTTAGAATATATATACTCTCCTTAATAAATGTATTCAACACCTAATATTTACTAGTACAATAAATAAAACATATAACTAATTCAATACATTTTATATTTTACTCCCTTATTATATAGTATTTACAGTACCAAATACAAAGTTACAAAAACTGTATACACAAATAACTAATACATATTCTTCTTTATTATATACTTCATTTTTCAATATATTTACTCTCTTATAGTATAGTAATTACACTTCTAACTAACGGATAAAAAAAAAATAAAAACATACAATGAGGGCCTATTTGACAGATTATATAATTAAATAATCTCATATATACAAATAAATGAATACATATGAAAAATTGAGTGAATGATATGCTAAAACTAAATGCTAACATCAGAATAGACATTTAAATACTCCCTTATATGTAAATAAATGCTCTCTTATATATAAATAAAAGATCAAAATTAACTTGATAATGCCATATTGACTCAAGAATGCAATACACTTGCAAGATAAATAAAAAAAATCAGTTTTTATAGGTACTCCCTCTAGCTTATTTATTTACTCTCTCAGGATTATTTATTTCCTTCTCAGTAAATGACATCAAAGCAATCAGTGTAATTTATGTGGACAATTATCTTAAATAGATACACCAATATAAATAATTAATTACTCCCTTGTACAATATATGTACTCTCTTGTACAATATATCCACAAAAGAAACAATATATTTACTCCTCTAACACAAGATATTTACTCCCTTCAACCACTAGCGTATAGCCTCAATAAGTCTTGCGGTTCAACTGTGACAGTTTACTATACAGTCAAATTAAGTATACCTTTCTAGGTATGCCTTCATACCAGTTTACTGTACAGTCAAGTCTGAGAATATCATTTTTCTTTTTTTTGCACTTATAATTTTTCATAGAACATTTTGGTGTGCAGCTGCAAGCTGAAGCCAATTAAGAGAATGAATGGCACATTAACGCCTGATGTCTTTTGTGCCAGTGTAGGTCAAGGATCATCAGGAGCGAGCAGTTTAGATGCTAATAAATTCATTTGTTGTTATTATAGTAGAATTTTTCAATGACAAATGATTGAACTTCTAGTATAGTTCTATACCATTGTAGAGATTTTCATCATAAAACATTCATAGTTGAGTGGCTCAATCTACAGTAACTTTGCGCCAATCTGAGCCGTCCGATTTTCATGCATTTGCGATGGATTTCATCGTGGGCATCCATCTCCACTATCGAAATCTGTTGTTGATTTTTTGTGTCTTATCTATTCTTTCCTTCTGTGTCGCACAAGATCGCTTGGAGACATTTTCTTAAAATTTTTGGAGACGCACGAAGGGCTGCGGGAACGTCTCCACTATCAATCCGTTCTTTGGATTTTTCGTGTGTAATTTTTTGTTGTCTTTCGTGTTGCGTTAGTTTTATGTTTACATTCTAACAGACACAGGGACGACTGCCGGGATCGATGAACTCTTCAGCCCAAGCGCTTCTGGACCTTTCCTTCATGCTCATCAGCTTCCCACCTACTTCCCCAATTCCCCTCACGTGACGCTTCATTCTCTCTCTCCCAGTCCCCCTGCATCTACTTCCCACTGCATCCCCTCCAGCCTCCAGCATCGACGCCTCCTCCCTCTTCTCTCCATATCCAGCCTCCGCCACATCCCAAACCCTTTCCGTTCTGCCCTGTCTTTCTTTCATCAGCAAAGAAATGGAGAGCCCGAGAGCTCTAAAGCGAAGGAGATAGAGGGATCGTTCTCGCCATAGGAAAGAAAGAAATTGATCCTTCAGCCTCTCTGTGAGATCGGCGATGGCTGGGCTGGCGTGGGGTCGATCGATTACTGGCGATCAAGAGGTGACGGAACTGTCAGCGATGCCAGGTTTTCTTCCCGTCTCTGACTGCTTTGCTATTTGTTTCTTTGGCCTTGCAAGCGGAGGAGAGAAAACTCTAGCTATGCCTCTGTGTCGTCTCCACCGTGTCTCTCTTCTGTAAGTCAGTTATGCTCCTCTTTCGCTTCATTGTTTTGGCATTTCAAACTTTTTATTTTTTTTACAAACTTTATTTGTTTTTATTTGCTAAAAGAATAGTAGTACATCTATAATAAATAGGTGGCCAGATTGTTCTAGATAGTTTTCCTTTTTAGATGAAATTGAAGTTCTTTTTGTTTGCATATGCATTTCAGTTTTGGGTACTTTCAAATTCTTGACGAATGGTCCAGCAATTTGAAGCGCCTAAGAATTTCGATACTTGTATGTTTCAAATTCGTCTTGGTTTTCTACTAAAGACTCCAGATACAATAGAAACAAAGGTTGTTTAATCTTCTCTTATTTTCATTTTGGAACCTTTTCTGCTATTTGGGTTAGACATATCTATATTAGTTCGTTAACAGTAATTAACTCACATTATGAAAAATAACAAACCAGTAATTATTAAACTTGCCAAAAATTTAGCTCGGTTCTTCAGATCAATTATTTATGCCTTAATTTTATTCTGAAGCCTGGGGCAGCAGCTACAAAATGGTTGAAGCAGTAGCCTCAAAGGAGCTGAGTCATTTTTAAGACCTCTGAACCTATTCAGTGTCTTTCGTAGAGGTATTCAAAATTGTCATTGCTCTTAAATATTTTACTGTGTAATAAATTTGTAGTTGTGTTAGGCAATGGTGGCACTTGGAGGTGATTTAATTTATTGTGTTTATGGTTTAAATCTATGATTGAGTTTGATTTGATTGAGATGCATTGATGATTGAGTTTATCCATGTTATCGTTTGCTTTTCAAAAGAACAGCGCAAAGGATTTGAAACTGTATCAGTAAGGTACCAATATGTTTCAACTTTTTTATTATTAATATAGTTTGAAATTTTTGTACCTTCTATCTATTTTGCTTTTATACATGATCACTAATATAGTTTATTTTCTCACTTAGAGAGTATTAATTAATAGCAGTTTATGAAAGGATAATTGATGTATTTGTGAATGAGTAGAGATTGTTGAAAAGCAGTATATGCTAATTGCTATATCTTAACATGTTCCAGCTACCAAACTTTTTAGTTCTCTTTTAAAATGCGGCACAATTTTTTGGTGAAATAAACCAGCAAGCTTTACAATCAGGAAGAGGAGCACCCATTTATTTATTGCGGGTCTTAAAGCAAGAAGTCCAGGCATGAATTTATGCAATAATTTGGGTTCAAACTGCCTTAACGTACAACAACATTGTTTGTTCTTATTTACGTAATAAAGTGGATGCCCAGTAGAAAGTTGCAAGATACTTTCTTATTTATATCTAGCACTAACTGAAGATTTTCTTATAGTATATGCTTTGTAGTTGTTGGTCTAGATTTCAGTGTTTCTATGCGCAGCTCTTTTTTTTTTTTTTAAGATCAGTTTTCATCGATTTAGCTCTTATCATGCTATGATTCTTCAGATTGAGCGTTCATTGTAGTTACTGGGGCTCTTTTCATGCCTCTCAAGTATGGCACTCAGAATATGGAATTTATTTTGCTGCATATCTTCAGAAAAGTGATTCTTTTTCTATTGGTTATCTTTTTTTTTCCTTTTGTTTGGCTTATAGCGATAGCTATGTTGATAAATTTATGTGAGACTGATATGTACTGTTGCTGGACATTTGCACTTAAAATTTCTTATTATTTTTTTTCATGCCTCAGGTGTCTGATCTCCCGGAGAAGTTTATTTCATGCATCGATAAATAAGGATAAGTCTATTGTCACATCTAAAAATGGGTTAGCTGACAAGGTATATTGGACGTTTGGTAACTATTTTAACAACCATTTTAACATCTTACATTAAAATTGGATGACTGTCTGATTACTGTCTACTATTGTGCTTTAAGTTTGAGAAGTATGTAGTGATCTCTTTCATATTTTACCTGTCAAGTCCAGTGATGAGCAGTTTGGGCAATCCTCAAAATGAAATATTCATTTGTTGCCTTTTTTTTCCCCTTTATATGACACGCGGTTGTTACTTAATTGATGACTGAAGTAATTAGGGATACCATATTAAACCTAACTAATCTTTTATGGTTTTTTTTATGTGCCTTGCAGTAAGTTTTGAATCTAATGGTTGAATTAGATTTGGTAAGCATGTATGGACAATTGGACATAAGCTTAACTATCTCAGGACATGGTCTGCAAATTTTCTCGGGTTTTTTTTGTTTTGATTGTTTAAATTTTCTATCTTAGCTTATTGTTTTTGAGTTCCATTCAGATCAATCCAGTTTTAAGATGAGAACACTTGCATTACAAAAATATTGATGCATGGAGAGAGACAGAATGGTTTGGGAACTTCGATATCAGGAGCTACTAACAATTATTTAGTACTTGATCAGGTCTGTGGATGACACAAAAAAGAAGGCGATATCTCTTATTTATATATATATTTTGACCATACTTGGCACCAAAATACTACCCAAACCAATGATATTCACTGCACTTTTGCATTATATTTTGCAAGATTGGACACTGCCGTGGAATTTGACTTGTTTTGTAGGAACTTGGTGGATTGGACACAATAATTGCATAAAATGGTGAATTTTGAAGAAGAAAATGACTGAAAGGAGTCCATAGCATTGTAGAGCTCATCCTAAGCTTTCCAACGATCTTTGAATCACCTCAATCGGAGTCCGCATGAAGAAATTATGGTCAAAATACTATCAATGCTCGATTCTGGAATTTTGGTCCGAAATTTATAAATTTCGGACCGAAATTTCCAGATTTCGGTCCGAAATTTCTTTTATGGAAAGTGATTTTTGGTAATTTTCAAAGAAGGAAGGATCCTCTCTTGCCCTAGCCGCCTCCTGGTCTTTCCCTAGGTGTTTTTAAGCACGAATTTCGACCAGGGACGCATTCCACCTTCCATACAATAATTTCCACCTTTTCTACCACCGTTCTCACGCCGAAAGGCGTGGGATTCCATCTCTTGCAGCGGAGCACGACCATGGCAGCAACCTTGGAGCGATTCTGGACGCGACGGCGGTAGAACCGATCCAACCACGACTTCGGACGATCGATATCTCGATAGAAGCGATATTTGGTTTAATCCTTCCTTTTCTCTTGATATTTTGATCACATGGAGTTTGTATCTTGCTTTGTTTACATGTTAGGCTAGTTTCTTATGTCTTAGGGCTAAGTAGTAATTTAGTTTAGTATTTTGTGATGACTTGATGGATTGATTGCTATGTTATGTGATTTATTATGTTGAAAATTATTGATATGCTTAGTTATGTTATTTGTTTACTTGATGCTTACCTATGGATGAATCGCGACGTCTTTAGGACATTAAACTAGACTAAACACATGATTGATTAAGTAATTGAGGTAAGCCAAACGCTCGAAAGAGGAGGTTAACTTGACAACCGAAAGGTGTAGTTTCTAAACGATCTGAAAGGACTTAGATACCTCTAGAAATCCAACATGATAACCTTAAGTGACTAATATCCGACACGACAGTTTAGGTTTAGTCATTTACGTGGAGAAAACCGAGTTCCAAACCAATTTCCAAAACCAAAATTGCGACAGCTGAGGTTAGGATTTAGGTCTGGTCGACAAGTATCCTTCACATAGTGTTGTATAAAATCAGCATGTCAAAGCAGAAAGTTTAGTATATTTTGGCACGACTTATATAGAATTTCGGTCCGAAATCTGTATATTTCGGTCCGAAATTACCTTCTTCCTTGGTGAAAACTTTGGGTAGAAGTACTTTAAAGCTAAACTAAATGAATACAAAGTCCTGGGATATTATTTGCATCTGTTTTAGTTCATAAAATACCAAAAATATTTATTTACTTGCACCTTTAGATTTAATCAACCAAAATCCATAAAGATTGTTTGTCTAGCTTTCGTGAGGAAGTAAAGTCTGGTATTCATTAATCCGTCCCTTGGGTTCGACCCTAAAGCTGTACTCCAAAAGACTAGTGAGGTTAGCTCTAGGTTATAAATTTATTTGATATCCTAGGTTCAAAATACCTGCATCAAATTGGCGCCGTTGCCGGGGACGGTGTTGATATTAGAATTTATTTTAGTAACGAGAGACTAGATATTGTATCCTTTATTTATTTATTATTGTTAAAAAAAAGAAAAAAATCATTTGTATCACCATGTTTTATTCTTTTCAGGACCGTGAACATGAAAGAGAGGACAAGTGGAGGCGACGCTTGTATCACCAACTCGATGTTGTCAACAACCACATAAGGAAAGCATGTGATGAAGGATGGAGAGAAGATCCAAAGGATGCATGTGTTCAACGAGTATATCATCAACTCGATGTTGTCAACAACACCATAAGAAAAGCATGCGGAGGAGGATGGAGCGAGCACCAAGACCCATATGCCCAATACATAGACCATACACCACGCACCATGGAGAAATCTATCTCTTCTATGGATCGTATCAAGCATCAACTCAATGTGGTGAACAACACCATAAGGAAAGTATGTGGGGAAGGACATCTTGATGCAAAATCCGTACATGATGCATACAACTCTGGTTTGACAAATAACTCTTGTTTTTCTTGGTATAATTCATGTTCAATGTCTCAAGATGAATCTAGATTGAATTTCATGGATAAAACTTCTAATTCTCAATTACTTTCGCAAATGTCAAACGATGAACTAATGTATAAAGATTTTATTGAAAACCAAAGAAAACTAAATGAGGAACTTCTTGAAAAATTGAATTCTCTGTCATCCAATTTCAAAACTATTGCCACACAACATGAAAAGATAGTTGAGACCAAAATTGTTCAAGAACTTTGTTCCTCATATAGATCACAAGATGAACAAAATGATACAATGACATTGCAAAATAATGAGGAATTAGAAAGTTTTAGTTCTTTGAAAGAAATTGCGATTTGTTATGAGTCCGACAGTGATGATGACACACAATTTGAAATAAATGAACAACAAGAGAAAATTGAAGAACCAAAGGTTGTAGCACCTCCACCCATTATTCTCCCAATTTTCATTCCACTTAGATTAACTTATATTGACAAATCTAATGAGTTGGAATTGAAAGATCCTCCAATTAGTTCTATTATTGATGAAACTGAGAAGAAGAAAGATGGTGGTAGACCTCTCCAAGTCGAGGCATCCGACATGAAAAATGGAAAAATCACCAAAGTCGACTTGAGCTCTCAACTTGGAAAATGCTTGAAAAATCATGATGTGATGGAAGACGACAAACCACGAACCAAGTATCACATCAAAATCGAGCGAAGAAAGATGACATTCAAACAAGGAAGTGTCAAGCATGTTTCAAGGATCTTTCTTAAGTACTTTTGGGTGAATTATGATGCGCTAAATGGACGTAAAGTGAAGATAAGATGAACATGAGAGGTGGTCAGGCTCATGACCTAAAACAAGCGCTTCTTGGGAGGCAACCCAAGTCCTCAAATTTTTATTCAATTATTTAGTTAAATTTTCTATCAAAAAAAAAAAACTCATGGTTGGTTTGGAATTTATTGTTGGAAATGCAGGTTTTGATTGATTGTGGATGTCCTACTTGTGACTCGCGCTAGAGCACCACGGTTCGGAGAACAAAAAGGTTCACGACCCACGCACGACCTCATGTGAGTTGCATGCCACAAGAAAACAAGCCACGATGTTCGCACGCTCCAACACAGTTTTCACAAGCTCAAGTGAAGGTTTTGCACGCCTCACCGCTGCTCGATTGGATGTCTCACCGCCGCATTTTGAAATTCCAGCGTCAAAACTCAAATTTTCTCCACAACAAACTTGAAGGACCTCTATGTGGACATGCTGAAAAAATTTCGTGACGATTCGAGCGACAGAGATCAAAATTCATTGATTTAAAGTGAAAATTTCGGTCCAAAATTTGTGGATTTTGGTCCGAAATTTGTGATGGACAGCACGTTTTTTCCGTAATCATGAATTGGTACGCTTCCATTTTTACTCTTTTTACTTAATCTGTGAATGTTTAGCACTGGGACAGTGCTTTGTTCAGTTTGGAGGGGGGGATAAAGAGTAAAAATTGCAAAATATGCAACATTTTGGTCCGAAATTTTTGAATTTTGGTCCAAAGTTTTTGCTATTTGTACTGTTTTGCTCCATTTTGAATGCTGAAAAAACAGAAAATTAATTTTGGATGCATGCTTGATCTTTGTCTTGGTTATATTGATGAAATTACTCACTGTTTCACTTTGTTCGAATTTTACAAGCATTTTTGAAAAATTTTCTCAAGGATTTTTGATGTTTAAAAATCTTTAAATTGATTTGTGCACCAATAGACCGAGTAGAAAATTAGTTTGAGAAAAAAGAACCCGAATTTGGATGCTTGAAAATTGTCAAAATGGTCTAAGTCAATTCTCACAAGTTTTTGTCGAGTGAACGATTTTGTGTCTTGCAAACTTTTGTTTAAAAAGAGATTTTATGAACTTTGAAAATTATAAGATGAATCTGGATGTGTGTTTGAATGCTTGAATCACCAACGAGCAAAATTCTAAATTGACAAAAATCTAAATAGTTGTGAAAATGAGGATGCATCGAGACCTTTTTCCACCAACTCAACCACAAATATTGGAGGCTTAAGGAACTTAACATATAAAAAGAAAAAAAATGTTCAAGTCCGTAGTGGTCTGTAGCGAAAAATGCGTAAAAACCGGACCGACCTCCCTGGTGCGATATGTGCCAGTAGCATTTTCAAGGTCAATGACTTGCATTAAATCCTCTAGGGTGCAAAGTCCCACGACTCGACTTGCACAATTTAAATTGGTGAAAATAAAATTGCTTTGAGAAGGATTCATTATAAAATTTTCGACTTTGATAAAATTCTTTTACAAATTTTTGTGAGACATGAAAAAGAACGGACAAATGAAATTGAGTTTGCAATTGTTTTGACAAAGAGAAGCAAGGGTTCTTGATTTGAAAAATGAAATTCATTAGGACTAAGAGATGCACAAATTCAATCCAAAAAAAAACTAAACCCTTATCCTTGAATTAAATTTTTGAGCTTGCTTTAATTTGTTGTGTGAAACTTTTGAGTAAACTGAATGATCAATTTTTCATGGCATTGTTTGGTTTGAGATAATTTGATTGTAAGTCTAAGTATGGTCAATTCCTTTGAACTTAGGATATTGTTTGAGGACAAACAAAAGTTTAAGTTTGGGGGGATTTGATATCTCTTATTTATATATATATTTTGACCATACTTGGCACCAAAATACTACCTAAACCAATGATATTCACTGCACTTTTGCATTATATTTTGCAAGATTGGACACTGCCGTGGAATTTGACTTGTTTTGTAGGAACTTGGTGGATTGGACACAATAATTGCATAAAATGGTGAATTTTGAAGAAGAAAATGACTGAAAGGAGTCCATAGCATTGTAGAGCTCATCCTAAGCTTTCCAACGATCTTTGAATCACCTCAATCGGAGTCCGCATGAAGAAATTATGGTCAAAATACTATCAATGCTCGATTCTGGAATTTTGGTCCGAAATTTATAAATTTCGGACCGAAATTTCCAGATTTCGGTCCGAAATTTCTTTTATGGAAAGTGATTTTTGGTAATTTTCAAAGAAGGAAGGATCCTCTCTTGCCCTAGCCGCCTCCTGGTCTTTCCCTAGGTGTTTTTAAGCACGAATTTCGACCAGGGACGCATTCCACCTTCCATACAATAATTTCCACCTTTTCTACCACCGTTCTCACGCCGAAAGGCGTGGGATTCCATCTCTTGCAGCGGAGCACGACCATGGCAGCAACCTTGGAGCGATTCTGGACGCGACGGCGGTAGAACCGATCCAACCACGACTTCGGACGATCGATATCTCGATAGAAGCGATATTTGGTTTAATCCTTCCTTTTCTCTTGATATTTTGATCACATGGAGTTTGTATCTTGCTTTGTTTACATGTTAGGCTAGTTTCTTATGTCTTAGGGCTAAGTAGTAATTTAGTTTAGTATTTTGTGATGACTTGATGGATTGATTGCTATGTTATGTGATTTATTATGTTGAAAATTATTGATATGCTTAGTTATGTTATTTGTTTACTTGATGTTTACCTATGGATGAATCGCGACGTCTTTAGGACATTAAACTAGACTAAACACATGATTGATTAAGTAATTGAGGTAAGCCAAACGCTCGAAAGAGGAGGTTAACTTGACAACCGAAAGGTGTAGTTTCTAAACGATCTGAAAGGACTTAGATACCTCTAGAAATCCAACATGATAACCTTAAGTGACTAATATCCGACACGACAGTTTAGGTTTAGTCATTTACGTGGAGAAAACCGAGTTCCAAACCAATTTCCAAAACCAAAATTGCGACAGCTGAGGTTAGGATTTAGGTCTGGTCGACAAGTATCCTTCACATAGTGTTGTATAAAATCAGCATGTCAAAGCAGAAAGTTTAGTATATTTTGGCACGACTTATATAGAATTTCGGTCCGAAATCTGTATATTTCGGTCCGAAATTACCTTCTTCCTTGGTGAAAACTTTAGGTAGAAGTACTTTAAAGCTAAACTAAATGAATACAAAGTCCTGGGATATTATTTGCATCTGTTTTAGTTCATAAAATACCAAAAATATTTATTTACTTGCACCTTTAGATTTAATCAACCAAAATCCATAAAGATTGTTTGTCTAGCTTTCGTGAGGAAGTAAAGTCTGGTATTCATTAATCCGTCCCTTGGGTTCGACCCTAAAGCTGTACTCCAAAAGACTAGTGAGGTTAGCTCTAGGTTATAAATTTATTTGATATCCTAGGTTCAAAATACCTGCATCAGAAGGCACATTCAACTTTGCCAATGGCATGAAGATAAAAGCCATGGTCAGGTTGTGACTGGCTTTATTGTCACGAAGAAAATTCTGCATATGGCTTGAGGAAACTGCAATATATTAGTAGATGAGTCTCTTCACTGTCCTTTATGGGTTTGATCTTTAATTTTTCTGCTTTTGTTATTTGGTCAGTTGGTTCAGTTATTTTACTGCTATGTCATCGATTGCTGCACCTATTATATTGTTGTTCATTTTACATAATTATTTGGCCGACTTATGTTCATCATCATTCACTTAAAGCAAATTATCCTTGAAGTAGTCAATTGTAGAACTGGTACATAAACAAAATGGTAATTGCCGGCAATCAAAAAATATAAAGACAAGAGAAGTATTATAACATAGACTGTAGTTGCAACTTCATCGCGCGAAGCGTGATGAGATACCTAGTTTACATAATGATATCTCCAATTTAAGTTATTCGTAACAGGGATATTTCTCTCAGCTCCCTTTCTATTATGTTCTTCTTATTTAATTAGTCTTGTCTCTAGTTATACTAGACTAGGATATAGAAGGAAATAAAAAGAAAAAAGGTTAGAGAAAAAAAAAACTTAAAACTTTAACCCCATCCTTGTCAGCACGGGTTATGTAGACAAAAAAATAAACTCAACGAATATGGGCAAACATTGGACAAGTAAAAAATAAAGGGAAATGTTTTTTCGGATTATAGATGAAGATATATATTAGTCAGTCCAAACCTTGGTCCACGTGGATAATACATGGACACATATTGGACGGTAATTGGATCATAAATAAACTAGACGTGGATGAATTATTGATACACATTGTGGACGTGGACATCAATTGAAAGTCAAGATATTATCACCGGATGGACGTGGACATCAATTGGAATTTGGAAGTCGTCCACTAGCACCCCTGATCAGAGACTAATTGATTGGAACATGTTTAGATATATCTACCGATGCAAGGTCGTTTAAAATGTTATTTTGAAATCATTTCATTCTTTTCTGAAAGCATAAGGACAAAGAACACCAAAAGCAAGCAATTAATGTAAAAAAATGTAAAAAAAACCACAAATTCAAGGTCCAGTTACTGCTTATGAATAACACGTGAAATTTTGTACAGTGGATTTTCTATTATCTTCTTACCAGGGAAAGTGTGGAGGTTTGGAGAGTGCTTGGTGAGAATGACACACGAATCTTCGTTTGAATCTTCAAAAAGATAAATCAAAATAGCTACTGTCTTAAAAGGGAGTCGACTGGCACGAGAAAGAGAAGGCGGCGGTGCCACCGACTCAGCCATGGCCATGGGAGAGACCGCCTCCTTCCGATCATCAACCTCCGATTCTTCATTTGGAAAATCAAGCGGACAAAGAGGAAACATGTAGAGGCAGAGTTGCTTCGCGAGATCGGAGAGGTGGAGCGATTTGATCTGATCGGAGTAGATCGGAGAGGTCAGAGAGATCTCCATGGCTAGAAATCAGAGAAGCGATCTGAAACCAAACCATGGAAACTGACTAATTAATGGCGTGGTTTATCTGTTTGTAGAATTCAAATCTAGAGAGAGAGTTGATAGAGAGATTTCAGTGATAGAGAGGAGGATAAGGGAATTTTTATGAAAAGAATTTCTGTCAATCACGTGAGATACACGTGACTACATAGTTGTTGATGGACCTTCCAGGTTTCGGCGGACCCGAATCTGGTGTAGCGTGGGACATCGTGTAGCGCGCGTACGAGCCGGAGGTTCATTTTTTACGGGCCTATAAATCTAGGTTACATGCACGGGGCTCCCTTGTCCATTGGATCTTGATCAGACGGCTACGATGCCGCGCTACACTGTGTGCCGCGCGACACCAGATCTGAATTCGGTTTCAGCCCTGTAGGAGTCCTAGTCGGATTCAAATCCTGTGTTGCGCAACACAATTTGTAGCGCATAAAAAGACAAAAGCCGATAATGTATATAAATGTTTACTAGTATATGTCTTTCTTCATCTATTAATTCGTTATCTGCCTCCAAATAATGTACCAAAAGAAATTGTAACTGGAAAAAAATATATTTTTACATGTTAGGCATATTGCCAATATTGAACGAATATTCATGAATTTTGAAACTTTCTATCACAAATTTAGTATAAATATTTCATTTGGGATAAAAATTAATAAGAATTAAATAAGATTCCGGCATGATTTTTGAGACTTTGATCTTACAAAAAGTTTTTTTGCTTTTTTACAATGTGCAAAAACTTATTCAAAATAATATTATATGTATACTTGATTTAATTCATTAGGTGATAGATTCAACTCATATTCCATGTTTTACATATCTAGTCTAGGCCCGCTAAAAGTTAAAATCTCCTTTTACATTTTTTTTCTTCTAATAATCCCTCGTTAGTTTATTTCTTATGAATACTTTAAGAAATTTTATGATTCTCGGCATTATAATTTGAATTTTTATATGACCGATCCAATATATTTTTTAAAAGTTTATAACTATTTTTTGAAATTTCAAAAAAATTGATTATTTAGTTTTGAATCCTCAATTTGTTCGACAAGGATATTTCAATATGGAAAACATAATAAGCAATTTGGATCAGTCATTTAAAATTTTTAAATTTGAGATCTACTCGGATTTGACGGAGTATCCCTCAAATCGCTTTCACCGTTGCATTTCTTAAATACTTTTATCTTACCAACATTGGTGCTATATATGAATTGGGAAAAACTTATCATTGAGTAGGAATCTTGTAGTATACTTTTTTTTCTTAAAATGTGAATTATTTAAAAAGTTAAATTTGTGTATTTTTAACATTTGTATTTAAAATTTAGAATCTTATTGATGTTTGTTAAGTATGAATTGTGTGCGATTTTCTTCTATGAAGTGTGAATTTTTAAATTAATTTAAATTTCTCATGGTTCATACTTTTGAACATTACATGCATTGAAATTTGCATTGGCAACATATAAATGTTCAAATCCTTCTAGTAAAGTTATTCTAATAATTATTAGTGTTTCAACATTCATACTAAATTTGCAAAAATTTATTTTGATCGTACATATAATATTATTTTGAATAAATTTTTTCACATTGTAAAAAAATTAAAAACTTTTTGTAAGATCAAAGTCTCAAAACTCAAGTCTAAATTTTATCTAATCCTTATGCGCAAATGAAATATTTATCCTAAATTTGCAAAATTCATGAACATTCGTTCAATATTAGCAATATGCCTATCATATAAAAATATTTTTTTTGCAGTTAAACTTTCTTTTGGGACGTTACTTGGAGGCAGGTAGCGAATTAATATATGAAAAAAGATATGCACAATAGTAAACATTTATACAATAGTACCAGCTTTTGTCTTTTTGTGCGCTACAAATGTTGTAGCGCAACACAGGATTTGAATCCGGTAGCGGTAGCGGCTCGGTCTTAGACTCTTAGCTCTAATTAATATTTCGTGCACAATTTCTTCATTCCTTTTTCACTGGAGAAGTCCTGCAAAACAAACACGCAGTTCCCGTCATCCTCATTTAACCTGACTGTATCGGCCAGGGGCGGAGCCAAGGCAGTGGCCTAAGTGGGCTTGGCCTCCCCACATTTTTTAATTTTATTAAAAATCACAAGGTAAATTATATAAAAGTATGAACAAATATGTAGAGCGGTCCCTTTAAAAAAATAAAATTTATAAATTGGCCCCAGTTAGATGATTTTTCTGGCTTCGCCCCTGGTATCGGCCCCACTCGTCATCGTCCCTTTCTCCTGTTTTTATTTTCTCCTTGGTCTTATTCAATGCCTCTACAGCTCTACTCTAACGGCTATTTCCAAATGGCCAAATCCCTTCTTTTATCACATTCTTCGCCATGTATGCTTGACCGAGTCTCTCGTCAAAATCTAGATGAAAGCAATTTTATGGAATTCTAGAACCCAAGGGACAACAGTCATGAATTAAATCAGACAGTTCTACTACTAAATTTATCCCTTTGCATTTTTTATTGTATGATTTATGTATTAATTATAAACTTTCAATTGTAGCATGGATGTCAGATTCTTGCTCTTGGAAATATGACATTTACCAGAATTGTTAATTATATAGTTATACTACGGTAAATTGGTTATGCTCTCATTTATGTTCTTTTTTCCCCCATTAACAATATACCCTTTATATCCTCATTACTCTCTTTTCATATGATACTGGACCCATGATGGGACTTAGGACCCATGCTAGCCATCTTGTACCAGTAAAATCTGAGATGTTCTTACTGACATACTTTGTGACCTCAACACTGATGCTACAATATTGTGGGCTCATTTGATGCACTACTAATCTACTATATATCTAGTACTATATCAGTTCAATTCAATTGTATTATTTAATTTCTATTATAAGTGAAACTGAAACTGATTGTTCCAGTTTAAACTGCAAAATTTTGTAGTTCTGGATAACAGATAATAGTGGAACTTCTCAGACGATTATGCCAAAATGAGAAAGTATTTAGATAAAACAGGATTAATAACTAAGATGTAACTTATTTAATAGCCTAGCGCTACGGTAATATGAAAACATAAAAATATATATATATGTTTTTTATATCGGTTGATACACCACACCAAAGCGTTTTGTTATGCATTCAGGCATGCATGGTATGGTGCGCGCAACATAAATAATAAATTGTTCATATTCACGTGTCCATAAAGAACATCAAATTAGAGCACTGGATACATACTACTGTTAGGACCCTTACATCACAAGTTCTCTACTTTTCCTATAATTAATATTTCTAAACTTTTTTACTGTTTGACCAGAAATTTTTAACAAAGATAATTATACCCTCCAGAATTTTAAAAAGAACAAAGCATGACTAACAATTTTAAATTTAGCACGCGCAGTGCTATAGCGGTAATGGTATTACCGCTATAGTGCCATATTACTTAGAAAAAAATGTTCCCTGTTGCCTCTCCGTGAATGAACTGCAACAAAAAAAAAAAAAAGTACAGCCTATGTGTATGTATTTTCGGTTCCTTAATGCCCAAGTGCATGTATTTTCTGATCTTTTGTATCTCTTCCCAAATTGAGATACACAGCTTCCAAGACGAAAGGGCACTTTTGATCTTTAAATTAATATCAAAATGTAATGCTAACATTACATTTATATGATTTTCGAAATTGACACCTCTCTCGCATGATTGTATGATTGTATCCAGATAAAGTTGTAAACTCCCGTGCATAACCAATCCTATCTCCGTTACAATTTAAAAGTATATATAATATTTTTGTTTACAGGAAGCCACCCAAGCCAAAATAACGTAGCATGCATTTGCACTACAATCTTGTTATATTTTGTCTTTCCTTAATACAATCGTGGCACATTTTGTTATAACAATCTTTCTACATATGTACATTTTGACTGTACAAAAATTATTTATTTATTATATTTTTGCCAAATTAATATCTTTCTTAAAGTAATTTCAGACTTCAAATAAATTTATATTCGATTTTCAAATTTTTTAAGATCATAATTATTGAAATTATTATAATTCGTAGAATACTTTTTGTGGATTTTTGCATATCAAACTAAATATTTTACCATATTTAAAAAATAACCAAAAATTTATGAGGTGTACTATACGTCATAGCTTCTGAAATTATGAGCTATTCATGCATAGCAGTGTTGATTTAGAAGAGTATATAACAGAAATAACCCCATCAATAGCACAAATTAAAATTTTTGTGCATAAATATATGTTTAATTGTTAATTAAATAATTTAAAATTTACATTAATGAATTACTCATTAAATAATTTTATATTTATATGAATAAATTAAGTATAAGTTGTTCGCTTAATAAGTTTGACTGTTCATTCAATAAATTAAAATTGCATTAATAAATTACTTATTTATAAATAGGTTATTAATCAATTTGACTGTTCATTAAATAATTTTACATTTACATGAATACATAAGTTACTTATTTATAATGTTCATTTAATATGTTTGACTATTCATAATAATTTCAAATTAACATCAATAAATTACTTATTAAATAATTCGATTGTTCATTAAATAATTTTATATTTACACAAATAAGTTACTGTTTCTTACATAATTTAAATTAAGAATAAATAATTGCGTCCGTCAAAATTTTAACTATTAATTTGAGCTTACTTGGATCAAATTAATTTCTTTTAATGCGGAAAACGCTTTCAGTGTAACATTTTGGTTTCATGTAGCAATTTCAGGGAAACAACTTTTATCGATCCATAAAGCAATTTCAGGAAAGTAACATTTTTAGTTTCATGTAGCTCGTACATTTTGATATTAATTTAAAGGTCAAAGGTTTCCTTTTGTCTTGGGAAGAGAGAAAAGACAATGGCACCAGCTTATCAAAGCCAATCAAAGCCTGAGAAAAAAGAAAAATACCATGTAGCGGTACAGTCATTGCCGTTATAAGGCCCTATAGCGGCAATAACATTACCGCTATAGCGCTGCGCTATAGCGGTAATGCTATTACCGTTATAGTTGTGCTCAATTTAAAATTGTTGGTCATATTTTGTCTTTTTTTAAATTCTGGAAAGTATAATTGTCTTTGTTAAAAATTATCCCTGTTTGACTGACCACTCATAGGGTGCGTTTGGATCGTTGGAAGAAAGAAGAAGAAGAAGGAAGAAGAAGAAAAAAAATTATAAACAATTCAAACTCTTCACAAAGTTACACGCTTCCCAATACTTCTTCTTACTTCTTCTCTTCTTCCCTTCTTCCCACACCTATCCAAACGCACCCATAGGAAATCAAAATTTTAAACAAATATTGGACGTGGGGTGAACTGCGATACATGTACAAAGGTGGATAATCTTCAAACACAAAGGAGGCAATACATCAATTAGCATTATCTACCGTACAATTACTTTGGATTTAACAAATGAACCCAGACTGGCAATGGCCATGTGCATTGCTTATGATCATATGGGCAGCATGGCTCGATGGAATTACTTATCAGGCCGAAATTATTTTATATAGAAATTGTAACATCAAAAATTTTAATAGAAAGAATTAATATATATTTTTTTTAATAAGAAGAAAGTTCTAACGCGTTTATAAACCGCCCGTCTCTCTCTCCTCTCGAACGCGCTTATAAAACGGGTAAGAAGGCTTCTATAAACGCGTTCGAGAGTGTAGTGATTTCGACGCAAGTTTCTGACGTTACGCGTTTATAAAACGGGTAGGAAGCCTTCTTACCCGTTTTATAAACGCGTTATTAATTTTTTACCATTTTCTAAAAATCTCGGAGAAACGCCTTCTTACCATTTTTTACCATTTTCTATAAACGCGTCATCGATGACCCTACATTCGATAAATTTGTAAGAATTTGGAAATTTTTTCGCCGATGACCCTACCTTCTTACTTATTTATTTTTACAAATTTATCTTTTGCAATTTAGCCTCTCTATTTTATTTATTTACAAAAGGATCAAATAATATTTTAAATAAAATGATACTATACACATGTTTAAAAAGAAATATGCATAATTAAATTCATATAATGTATGTGTAATATGTTCATTTTATCTATTTAATACATATTTAAATTGAAATAAATTTTTTAGAATTTTATAAATATGAAACATGCAGGAACTTTGTTGCAAAATATTTTTTTAAAAATATAATTTTTCTCTTTGAACACTTCTGCGTAACATTCTTTTTTTTTATTTTGTAGTTTACATTATAGTCCGTACATATTTTTTTGTTATAAATTATAAAAAGAAATTATTATAATTTAATTATGGACTAAATACATGTAATGAAAATATTATATACATTATTTGTATGTAATTATACATAGATTTTAAAAATCCATATATGGTAAAAATTAATTTTTATCGTTGTATAAATCTTTTGTGTAAATAACAAACATACAGGGTTTCTATTGCAAATTGTTTTTTTTCATTGAGTCAACATTTTCGGTTCAAAGATCCTCCGAGTTTTTTATTGAAAAGTGAGCAAAGAGTGAGAAAATGGTAAAAAAAATTAATAACGCGTTTATGAAACGGGTAAGAAGGCTTCCTACCCGTTTTATAAACGCGTAAAGTCAGAAACTTGTGCCGAAATCACTGCACTCTCGAACGCGTTTATAAAACGGATAAGAAGACTTCTTATCCGTTTTATAAACGCGTTCGAGAGGAGAGAGAGACGCGCGGTTTATAAACGCGTTAGAACTTTCTTCTTATTAAAAAAAATATATATTAATTCTTTCTATTAAAATTTTTGATGTTACAATTTCTATATAAAATAATTTCGGCTTATCAGGTTGTAGGCACAAATGTCGCGGGGAGATCTCCTTTCCTCATCACCTCCCATGTAACCCCACCATTCATCGGTAAAATAGATTGTGTCTTCCTTGATATCTCCACATACATCTTGTTTTGAGAGTGAAATTGGCGCATTAGTTCCCACAAAAATAGCTTGTCCATCCAAACTTTTTACACTCTCCCATTTGTTTTCTTTTCTGCTGCAACCAATTAGTCTGAATACCTTTACATCATTAGTTTCTGGCATAGTTGTAAAATTATATCTCCTAATTATTATGAGAACTCTTCCCGCACAATCTTCAGCGAGGTACATGTTGAAATCAGTGTTGTCCTTAACAAATGGTGCTACCATCTCTGTAATCACAAAATTATCATCTTTTAATTCTACCTCGAGTATTGCTCGTTTGTCAGTCAAGCAAATAAGTTTTCCGTCTTGACAAAACATGATGTCCATATACCGTTCTTCTTCTCGCAAGAGATTCCATCTACTTTCTCCTGGTCTAGACACCACCAGCTTTGAATTAAAACCAACAAGCTCTGCTGCAAAGAACTTGCTAGAAAATGTCGAAGGATTAGAAGAAATGAGAACTTTTTTGAAGGTGACTTCTATAAGGCAATCTTCAAATGCACAATCTTCGAACAAAGATTCTGGACGGTACGTAGGTGGTGCGGAAAAAGTATGAAACTATATCACCGCTGACTGAGTGGTTGGGGCGCACTCTCGGCAAGGTGGTGATAGAAGGAAGTGATATCGACTCACCTGTCAAAGGGTTGAAGAGGGTTGGCTCACAATGTAGGTCAAGCACGGTCAGCCAACCGTATTGCGAACCGATGAAAAGCTTTTCGTGTAAGAATGGATGATCAAATTCTAGGTGGAGTTTATTAGATATGCTATATAAGGTGAAACCACTGTTTTCTTTATCATGATGATTGCATGCGGTAAGCAGAGAAGGTGCATGTGTTCCGATATTCGCCATTACGACAAAGAAACTGGGAAGTATAATGCGATAAGAATTGTTTTTGTTGACAAGGTTAAATGCCTCGCTTCTTTGATCCAAAGCAGAAAAAAGGTCTTGCATAACTATATCGATCTCAATTTATAGCAACTATTTAAATATGTGGAGATCAAAACTACAAGTTACAAAGAACTATTTATGTACTTCGTTCAGATTATAGTGCAAAAGACATTCCATTTGATAGCTTAAAATAGATTTTTTTTTTAACCCATCAAATTAGGACCCTGATAAATAAATAATTTTTACATACTGTACAAATTAATTAATTAAGGATATATATATAGAGGTGGGATAAAGTGCCATAGATGGCAATGCCATAAATGTCTTTTTTGAGTTATTTTTTGAAGATCCGAAATTCAATCAGTCAATCCAAACCGTTCAAATTGATCTACATATTGAAATACCATTGGAGACTAAATTTTACATTTTTTTATTTTTTTTTGCTATTTATTTTGATATGTTCAAATTGGATGGTCTGAAATACTCCAATTATAATGTTTTTTATAAATATCATAATAAATAGCAGAAAAATTCAAAAAAATATAAAATTTGGTCTCCAAGGATATTTTAATATGGTGAACAACTTGAAAGGTTCGAATTGAGTATTTGAATTTCGGATCTCGAAAAACGACTCTATGGCACGGGACCCTCTGTGCCATCTATGGCACATTAGCCATTCTCTCTCTCTCTCTATATATGCATATAATAATTAAACAGGACCTTTTAAAATATTATATTTTTCATTTTCCACCCAAAACTATTTTCGAATCTTTCTGAATTGTTGAATGATGGATTGAGTTTAACACAGAGCACAAACTTTTGGGACTGGACTCATATTAATTAAATGTGACTTCAATACACACATTTGCGCAATCACTTCTTTATGCTTCTTCTTTATATTAGTTGGGATGATTATAATTTTTTGAAACTTTTTTTGAAAAAAATTCTTAAAATGTTATTAAGTGCACTAATAAAATAGTAGACTCAAATTGTGTAAATTTGCATTTTTCTAATAAATATTACTTTAATTAATAATATAAAAATATAGATTTCAATAAAAGAAGATTAGTAAGCTCTAATTTATTGAAGGATAAAGATAGCCTAGCTACCGCAAATTAAACATACCGAAACAATTTTTTTTTTATAGCAGTCAATTCACCAGACCAAAAGCTTAAACTAGTGAATGCAGGCAATTAATCTGGTGCGTACTTGCTACTCACACCATAATAAATATTTTATATACACGTGTTAACAGCCAATTCTAGCAAGGAATTGGAAATCACATTGAATTTAAGGATGAGCTTAAAAGTTAAAACCAGAGCATATGTAAAAATAATATATACAAGGACTGTGTCCATAGAAAAAAAAAAACATTGGACATACAACATAGCTAGGACATTATTACAATTTCGCTATTTTTCCTATAGTACTATATATCTTAGCTTTTCTCTTTGTTTTGACTAACAATCGATAGGACATAAAAAAAATTCCAAAGAAATTTTGAACGTTAATTGAAATGGTATACATTAAGATGAATATATGGTTCTGGTATACTTAAGTCATTCATATTTTATTAGCATTTTGGCATACAAGTTGATCTTTCTACAAAAACAGAGAGGAACAGTTAAGAATGGTTGGGAAAATGAATCCAGACAGGCGAGGGCCATGTGCATTGCCGATGCTCTTCTGGGCAGCTTGGATTGATGGAGGTGCTTATCAAGTCGTACGAACAAATATCGCGGGGCCACTCGATGTTGTCACCACGTCCCACAAGATCCCACCACTCTTCCGTAAAATAGATTGTGTCTGCCTTAATTTCTCCACGTATATCCTCTTTTGCAATTGAAATTGGCGCATTAGTACCTACAAAAAGAGCTTGTCCGTCCAAACTCTTTACATGTTCCCACTTGCTTTCTTCGAGCCTGAATACCTTTACTTCACAAGTTTCTGGTCCAGTTTCAAATTCATATATTCTGTAGATAATTAGAATTTTACCAGCAGAATCTTCTGCAAGGTACATGTTGAAATCACTTAAGTCATTAATAAACGGTGCTGTCATCTCTGTAATCGCAAAATTATCATCTTTTAATTCAACCGTGTGTATCGCTCCCTGACGAGTCAAGCAAATAAGCTTTCCATTTTGATGAAACATGATGTCCAGATACCATTCTTTTTCGCGCAAGAGGTTCCATCTACTTTCTCCCGATCTCAAAATAACTAGATGTGGTACATCACCAACAAGTGCTGCTGCAAAAAAGTTGCTCGAAGATATTGAAGGATTGGAAGAGACTAAAACTTTCTTGAAGGTGACATCATAGCCATCAACTGCACAAGCTTTGAATGGACATTCTGTATAGTATTGGCCGCGACAGAAGTACGAGATTATATTACCATGGACTGAGTGGCGAGGGCGCACTTGCGGCGATGCAGTGACAGAAGGAAGTGATATTAACTCACCTGTCAAAGGGTTGAGGAGGGTAGGCTCACTGTGTTGGTCGAGAACAGTCAGCCAACCATATTGTGAGCCGATAAAAACCTTTCCATGTAGGAACGGTTCGTCAAATTTGAGATGGAGTTTATCAGAGATGCTATACAGGGTGAAACATTTTTTTTCTTTCTCGTTGTGATTGCACGCGGTAAGCAGAAACGGTGCGTGTTTCGCGAAATTTGCCATGGGACCAAGACACTTGATCAGGTAATTGGCGCTTTTGCTTTTGATGAGAAGGTTGAATGTCGCTTTTACTTTTGATCGTGTAAGAAGAAGGCATAATCTCTAGTTAATAATCCAACACAACTATCTGAATTTTGGCATCGACTAAACAAGGCCCATATTTATAGACATTTTACAATGAACTATTTATCTACTTTATATATTCGGTTGCAGGAAGTAAAAGTTTGTTAGTAGTATACTAGTATTAATCCTTATTTTATTTCAACCAAGCATAATTAGATCCCTGATAATTAAAAATCTAGACATCAAAGATATAAATTAATTTGCGTGACCACTTTTTATCACCGATTTGTTAGAAATAGGTTTTTTTTTAGTATTTTACTATTTTCTATAATTACAATAAGTTTTTCTTTTTGGCTAAATATATTTGAAAATCTAAAGTAGATATTCTTGAAAATCTAAGGTAGTTCATGTCTAATCTATAGGAAAAAAAAATATTCTCTCTTACAACATGCGATTTGAGCCTTTTAATTTTCACTAATCGATCGGTTTGAATTTATGCAATAAGTTTTCCCTTCTTTTTTTTTTTGAGTAAAAAATGGAGATCCAGTCTCCATCTTGTTTTCCCTTCTTATAATTACCTTTCTAAAAAAAATATTTTTAAAATAGAACATGACTTTTAGTTATATAAAACTAAAATTCTCACTCCAAAAAAATATTTATTTATGAAATAAATATAGTAGTTTGACCTTAGATTGAAATACACAAATTCACAAACGTGCTTAGAAATTGTTGTATATCAAAATACATGATATTTTTCTAATTTTAAAGTTTTGTAGTGACATAAAATTAATTTTTCATTTAGTGATGATATTTTTCTAATTTAAAATTTTTGTAGTGGCATATTTAAAAGGGTAAAATTGGCAAATCATTTTTTCGGTGGTAAAAAACTAATTTTTACTATTTTGTGATGGCATAAAACTAATTTATCATTTAGTGATGTCATTTTACTAATTTCAAATTTTCACAGTGGCATAAATCTAATTAACCCAACTAATTATTATTGTTTTGCAGTGGCATAAAACCAATTAGTTATTTTGGAATGGCATATCTTGAATTTTAGACTTTTAGAGTGGCATAAACTAAATTTCCTCTTATTTTAATGGTCCCATGCAAGTTAGAAAATCTAGCTCATACGGTCATACCGTTGTTCTCTCAATTTGAAATGATGCGGCGTATCTAAAAAAAATTAAATGACGTGTAAGGTTGCTATATTTACTCGTATATAAATGAGCTCTATGCTTTCAAACTTTCAAGTCAAATTGCCATTGTTTACTTGATTTTTCTTGGCTCCATTTGGATAGGTGTGGGAAGAAGAAAAGAAGGGAAGAAGTGGGAAGAAGTATTGAGAATTGTGTAACTTTGTGAAGAGTTTGGATTGTTTAATAATAAATTTTTTCTCTTCTTCTCTTATTCTCTTCTTTCCACTCCAATCCAAACATAGCCCTTGAAAGTACTTTTCTTCCACGTTTGGCCCTGAGCTAGTTCAAAAATGCTATTTTAATTCTATTAAATTTAGCATTTAAACTCGAGTAGTTCGAGGTTTCTGAATTTATTCTGAACTTCTGAGATAGATCGTTAAAGGAAAGGTGCAAGAAGAAAGGATTTGAGGGCACTTTTGTCCTAAATTTTAATAATTGATTTTCAAATTTTAAAATGTTAGTAAAAATAATGAAAGGGTAAATATCTATATAAATTATAATTAGAGGGGGTATTTCCAAATTTAAAAATTAGAAGGGGATATTTTCTAATTGTTTATGATTTGAGAGGTATATAGCTGATTTTCCCTAATTATTAGGGTTTTAAAAGCTTATACATTATACTTTGTGTTTTGCAGGGTGTTCTTTTTATTATAAAGTTTTCTAGGGGCATACGAAAGAGTTTCCACTTAATAGTTACACAGTGTAAAAATAAAAAAGTGGATAATTAATGTCAAATAAAAGTGTACATGTTACCGTGAATGTTTATTTTTCAACAACCGGAGCAAGTTTTGTTGGAGTTATGTCCTAGAAGTCAATAATTTAATGACTTAATTATTAGTTTATGTTTTGGATGATAATTTATCATCTGTTCCTAGGTTTATTATTGACAGATTATTCAGGTTGAGGATCTGAATTGTAGATCTCTGTGGATCATTCTTTAGAATGACAATAATAAATCTAAACGGTCCATAATCTTGATAATTAACAAGGAACATTAATTATCTTATAAGATTAGTATGCAAGTTAAGTGATGATTAAGTTCTACAAATCATAGGTAAAGAGTTACCAACTTAATTGCATATGTGTATGTTATGGAACATAGCACAGGACTTGACCCATCGAAATAAACATATGGATTGTGTTATGTGTCATTGTTTATTTCGTTATGATTTTGGTTCTAAGTTTGAGATGTTTACCTTTTCCACATGAGGATAGGTTCAATAAATATCGTCTACCGCTGATTCCCGATAAGGGCTGCTATACGGACTTTATTTATGTTCTCTTGAATTGTGCGGGGAAAAGCTAATCATCAAGAAAACCGTATGTCCCTCATTAATTCACTTAGTGAGTGACGATATCTGTTTGGGCCCCTTGATGGAGATAGATTGTTTGCATGCAACTTTATACAATTATCTCTAGATCAAGAAACGTATAATCTGCAAGAATGACACATTCCTATCTTGGATTATACGATGATATCGTGTGACATAAGAATCAAAATAGAGAAACATTTTTATTCTCTTATGCAGGATTTAAATACTGTAGCAGTACACTATTTATGCGAATTGGGAATCGTAACGTGTTGCTAGATACCGCTTATGATTATTGGAATTAAATAGCGATTTAATTCCATGTCCAACTTAGCATAAATCCTCAAAGGGTCACACAAAATAGAGTTTTGACCAAGACAGTACATTATTTATTTATTCGCAATAGCTCGTATTGCGGAAATATGATAAGTTGATTAATTAATTATATACCGTTATAATTAATTAAGTCAAATGGATCATATTGAAATAAATTAATGTATTAGCTAATCCTAGAATAATTATTAGTTGGTTAATAATTATTTTAGTTCAACTCAATTTAATATAAATAGTTATATTAATTTATTGGGCCATTATATATGCATTAAATATATAGCCCAATTGAAGAGCATTTGGAGTAGCTTCTAATTATGTGAATTAGAGGCCTAATTAAATGAGATGAGAGGCCCATTAGAGCCCATAAAGGGGCCGGCCATAGAGACTAGGGTTGAGTGGCAATCTTGTAAATAGATGGTTGGTGGTAGGTAGGGATCATGCACTATATATAGAGATGTGTAGATGCAAATTTGAGGCTTCTCTCTTCCCTAACCCTAGCCGCACCATTCCTCTCCCTCTTTGGCCGCCGGCCTCATCTCCTCTCTCTCTCCATTAGCTCATGAGTTGAGCAATATTCTCTCCACTAATTAAATTGTTAATTAAAGAAGAAGAGAGAATACCTTGGATTAGCTTTGTTCTAATCGAATCGCTAGCACGAATCGATTTAGACCTTGGTTAATCTCTAGGTGGACTCGAGGCGATTTGGAGAAGAAGGAAAGGCACCCCATCGATTCCCATGCCGTAGGATCGAGCCCCGCGAATACGATTTCGCGGGAGGTATAATTTCCACCTTAATCTCTTTGTGTTAACTTGGCTTTTGTGCACGATTCGTTGTGTGTGTTGTTTCGATGGCTTAATTAACTTGTAATTAGCATAAAAATCGAAAATTACATACTTTCTAACAAGTTTATAATTGCGAAATTCAGCAGTCTTTGAATGGATTATTATTCTTTTCGTTTATCGACGGATCGACTTGGATCAAATACAATTGCATTCAAGACGTAAGGGATGCAAGAGTTTGGGTTCTCTATAAATTATTGTTATCACGAACGTTTGCTGATGGTCCTAAAAGTGTAGGAATACTTCAGAAAGCAATGAGATTTAAAAATCTAGTAAAAATACAATAAAAAATATTTTAAGCAATATTTTGTGAATGCATGACCAGAATTTCATCTAAAATGTTAATTCCATAAATGCCAGGTGTATTGGGTGCGAAAAACATTGCAGCCAGTTTTTTTCTTTATCAAAAATACTTTTACGATTATAATATAATGTGGATCTATTTTGTTGAAAATATAACAAAGTTTCATGGAAGGTCCTGAAAGTAGAATATCAGTCATTTGATTTTTTTTTTAATATTTAAATAGCCTTCCTTAAGTGTGGTGGTTTAATTTCTGAAAATCTGATAAGATTTAAATTTTTAGGACCTCGTTCTTTGCTAGATCATGTTATTGATCGATTAATTATAATGTGGATCTATTTTGTTGAAACTTGAAAATATAACAAGTTCAAAATATTTCGACAGTTTTAAGGTATAGCATAATTAATCGATCAAGGTCCTGAATTTAAATCTTATCAGATTTTCAGAAATTAAACCACCACATTTAAGGAAGGCTATTGAAATATATATAAAAAAAATCAAATGACAGATAGTCTACTTTTAGAAAAAAAAAGATTTGTTAACATAATCCTATACCTTTTTCATTTGCCTGGTAAACAACCAATTTATTCTCGAAGCAAGGAAGTATAGCTCAAATATTGGAGACCAAGCAAAAGATATGTGATGCTTAGATATCAGGTATGTGTTGCTTGAGATAAGGCAAGCGAGGTTAGTATTTTTGAGATTAGCGGATGAATTTAGTGAAACTAAAATATTTGAAAAATTAAGCGTTAACTTGAAATTACTGAATATTATTTTGGTGTGATATGTTAAAGTTAGATACGAAAGAAATAAAGAAAATATTAGTTTATATTTACTTTAACTAAATACCTAAATTATAATAATTAATATATTATTATTATAGTTGTAATCAACATTAATATGATGATTATCACTAAATAAAAATAATGATAGTTATTGTTATTATTATTGTTATTGTGTATTATATTTCTATAATTATCATTATCATTAGTTATAGTATTATATTAATTATTGATATTTGTTATTATATTTATAATTGCAACTAATACTATGATTACCGCTAAATAATAATAGTTATTATCATCATCATCATCATTTGTTAATAGCAAACAAGGCCAATGATAATAATAATAATAATAATTATAATAATAATTTTAATAATAATTTTAATAATATAATTATATTTATCATTAATATTATATTATTATTAAAATGTTTATAATAATTTTGTATTATGTATAATCATATTACATTAACTAATTTCATTGATATTTTTAGTTCATCATAGAGCAAACTTCTCTAATTCCATATTTTGCTAAAAAAAAAAATAGTGAGATTAAAATTATCTTCGCTAACTTTTGTGTATGTTTGGTCGATAGCACTAACAAATTAGTGCTGTAACCTCACTCCAAACCAATATAGCTTTTATGAGAGTTTGATGTCCGTTGAGATAACAATTACGTTATTTCCTTCCTCACCTATATTGTAGAAAAGGAGGCAAAAGATTAAAGCTACTCTAATACCAAATCTCTCGAATTCGACTCATGTCTCCCACTAATTTGTACTTGGACAATCGATCCTTGTTTTTTATCTTTTTTAATATATAGATAAACCTAGATTCACAAGTGATTTTTTTTTTCCTGTTAAATGGTGGACGGGCTCTCATTGTTTCAGAATTTTTTTTGTTAATTTAATAATTAATTTCCTTAGGAGAAACCATGCTAGTTCTACACATACTATTCTGCAAGTACAAAACAACTACATTTATGGCAGTTTGACCCTATATATATATTTTTTAAGGACTAGCAAATGCACTCGCTTGATGTGTAGGTAAATTTTCGTAAATATCATTATATGAAAATAATAATTTTTTGCTATTTCAACAGTACAGATCTTAATAATTTATATATATAAGTAAACACCATATTGGCCACAACAGAACAGAAATGGGAGACAAAAGGACACGTTAGCTTGTCTTTTTGGTTTTGGATTTTTTGTAAGGGAATGTTTTTAACCAGTAAACTGTGTTAATAAAATAATTATATATATTAACTTTTTTATACTTCGAAAAATAAATTAGAAAAAAATCTTAGTAAAATTCTGAAAAATATACGTCACAGAAATACTTTTTGACCTTGGAAACCAAGTCATCATGCAAGATTCCCCGAATACACGGGTACTGAGAGCATCTAGATTTATAGCAGTCATAACATGATAAAAAACTCTGTGCCACTTCACTGACAGAACATTAGTAGTACAGAACAATTGACGAGTTTCTAAATTTTGTTCAAAGAGAAAAAACCAAATGAGTTTTTAATGGTTTGGTTGCAGATGATCCGGACCCTTATTGAGGGGAATCCAAAGGTTTCTAATGGCTTCAGATTCCCTCCTACTGCAAGTCTGCAACTGCCCCACGTTGCTATTTCTACCCTTTTGCATTAATTGTAAAATAAATGAATGGACGGGTAAATTTTGAATTTTTTTATTTATACTATATCATTTGCATTATCTCATGTATATATTTCTCATTTTGTTTAAAAATGTATTTGATGTGTAAAACTCTCTTTATGATAATATAATATATTTTGTATTACTAATATTATTTTTATTAGACAGGACATTAATATGTAAAAAAAAGATATATTGATATCCAAAATGTACTGAAGACAATGATAATTTTATAATAATGTTTTGGTTTCAATTTTTGTTTTTTCTGTTTAGATATTTTTTATTTGGAGGGAAGTTCCAGAAATATCCTATAGTTTAATAGTACCTATTCATCTCCTCAGCATTAATTTCACATTTGTAAAATTAATACCCCCATTAATTCTGACGTTTACTATTCAATTGTACATTTTTAGGGAAGCAACTCTCCTGGTGAAAGGTTACCTTGAGTAAAAGAATTTAGAAATTATCAACTTCACAATCACACCAGACATATCTAAGAGATAAAAATGATGAGTTCACTTTTGCTTGGATTAAAAGAACCGTCACATGCGTATTAGCAGGGTTAACTTATACTTTATTCTTATATTGGAACTCATTTCAGATGATAATGGATTTTAGTTAGTAGGTCAAAAGCATGACATAAAGGGGGCATGATTTAATTATAAACTTTCAGATAAAAAGGAAGACCAACAGGGTTATTACGTGACAGTCAGATGCAAATATAGTAAAAAGTATATGACTGCTTGGAAAAAACTGTACTTATTTTACTAACTTTTCCAACTGTAACGGATCCACTCTCTCTCTCCAGCCAGCATCCAAAGACACTACGAAATTTCAATTCCAAATCAACCCCTCTCCTTCTTTTCCTTTGATCCAATTTGGATCTCCTCCATAGTACCAATCTCTTTTCTGGGAACCCAAGAAAACCCAAGTGGGTATTGAAGTGCCATGAACTAAGAGACAAGAGGAGGTGCCATGGTACATTTGTTCTCTTCTTTTAGAGGACATTAATAGTCACTGTCATGATTTATATTATACCTTCCCTTTCTCTCTCTCCTCTGGCTTTTCTCTTTTCTGAGCTGGTTGGTTGGTTGGGTGTATGTAGTGAAAAAAAATGGCAGCAGCAGGCTAAAGAGGTGTGCTTGAGTCCCTCCTCTCTTCTTCTTTCAGGCTGATTTTTAGTAAAAATGAAGAGATCGGCAACTGTGAGTATTTTTCTTCCTTTTCCTTTTGTTTTCCCTCTCCATGAAATTGAGTGGCTTATTAAAATATATTTTTTTTTCTGGACACAAGATGGTGTGTCAGAGCATCAAGTTTGACTGATCAATGCATTTAACTTCATTTTTTTTTTTTACTTTGATAGCAGTAATGGATTAATTTAGATATAATACCACAACATTTTGAAATGAAATGCTAAGGCTGTTACTACAAATTTTCTCTAACCAATCAGCTAGGTTTAAAACATCTTCTTGGTTGTGTATTAATCGTTTATTGCTTCAAAGTTTCTAGTCATATAACCAGTACAGCAGCAGCAGGAAACTAATACAGTGCCGAATTTTTTTTTTTTTTTATTGAGAAGTTTGATCCGAGCATTAAACCAAAGTGGTATATGTGTAACTTATACAATACCAATATTGAATATTGTGTTTCATTTAGAAATTTGATCCAGAATTAAGGATTGATCCTCTACCTTTTGCTCCTATGGTCCACAATTGTATCTTATTAACATTAGTGAACCCTGACCAACAAGATATTGAAATTTGCAAAATTACTTCTCTTTCGGAAGTATTAAATATTTCATTTAATGTTTCAAATCCTCAATCAGTCCTAAATTTTGCAAAAGAAATAATAATAGTAATAAAACAAAGCAAATAGTAATTTGAGTTGCAACTTGCAAATCAAACCAATACTAGCAACAAGATAATAGCATCCTGTCATGATCCAAGTTAGGGTTCAATGAGACTAATATGAAAAATGCTATTCAACTGGTATACCAAGCTCCAACTGGTATATGGAATTTGAAATAAACATAAGGCGGGACCTCACATCGGTTTTTCGTACTTGTTTATAGTTCTGTCAAGCAATCCTCTTTTCGGCCACAATATTTCTCAACTCAATGTGGGCTTATGCATCGGTCTCCTATTGCAAGCCCATGGACCCCACCAAATACCGCCCACACAGCGTCACTATAACCGAGTTTGGCGCTGTAGGAGATGGGGTCACCCTCAACACAAAGGCATTTGAAAATGCGATCTTTTACCTCAATTCTTTTGCAGACAAAGGTGTGTTTTATAGCATTCCATTGCTCTGGAGGCCTAAACTGATAAAGAAAAGCTATCATTTTTTTTCCTCTTTTTTGTGAATATCTTCTTAAAATGCACCTATGTGCAGCAACTAATTCAAAACTTTTGTGAAAGGAATATTTTGCCAGGTGTTGGCAATTTGGCCCTCTATTTGATGCCCAAAACTGAAAACTTAATTATGAGCTTTTGTTCACTAGGTTCCAAGTTAGCATGAGTTGGTTCTGAAGTAAGTCGATGTTCAGCTGGAAAAATCAGGGGTAATATAGTAATTTTTGCAACTCGGTTTTATGTGGGATGTTCTATGTCGAAGTGTTGGGTACTCGGAGGCTAATAGGATTGAGACCTTGGTGCCACGTTTAACAAACCAATTAAAGCTAGAAGATTTTGCATGTAGGCAGATGTCAGTCTTATCATTTTATATTCTAGCAGGTGGTGCTGAGTTGTTCGTGCCTTCTGGCAAGTGGCTGACTGGTAGCTTTAACCTCATTAACCATCTCACATTGTCTCTGGATAAAGATGCTGTGATAATTGGGTCTATGGTAAGTGATGAAATTTTTAAATATGGCTAGAACTGGTTTACAGTTGGTGTACTAGGCTGTCTCAGGTTTCAATATTTGATTCTGAGAGAGAGTTTTTGGAGTGTTGTGGCAGGACTTAGTTCAGAACCATTGAGCAGAGAGCTAACACAAGTACATGACTGAATGGTTAGTGCAGCGGTAACTTATTTGACTGTTATTAGGAACCTAAATGTTGTACTTGATCTGACTGTATTAGGAACCTAAATGCTGTCACCACTCTTAAAGTTATATCTGAGTGAAGCTGGTATGCGCAGATTATCTATTTCTACTAGCTTAAAATATGGAATTTCTTTTGTTCATTTTACCAATGATTGGCTAAAGTACAGGGTTCTTTTGGATGAGTTTCTGATTATTCTCTGAATTTAGGATTCAAACCGGTGGCCAGTTATTGACCCACTTCCTTCTTATGGGAGGGGACGAGAGCTACCTGGTGGAAGGCATAAAGCCTTAATTTTCGGATCCAATCTTACTGATGTCATTATTACAGGTTAAAAATCTATTAATAGCAATAAATAACTCTGATTTTGACTGTTTAATTTAATTAAGGATTTGTACAAGCAGAAATCTCTATTTATAATTCAAGTTCAAATTATGGATAAATTGATGCTGCCTGCAGAAGTGAGATAACCAAAGCCTTTTGGACATATAAACTTACATTAATAACAAATTTATAATTGATAGTTTCTCCTAGATTATCCTGAATTGCACAATTGTTTTCTCCTAAACTTTTTGAACTTGAGGAGTTTTGAATTTTGGCGACCTAACAGATTATTAATTTGCTTACATAACTCTCTACCACTTAAATACCAACTAGAGCCTGGGTCTGGAGCAACTCTCTGCTCTTGGTATTGATAAGTATGCCGGTACTTTGGTTCTGTAGGTGCAAATGGTACGATTGATGGCCAAGGAGCAGTTTGGTGGGAACGGTTTAAAAACCACACGCTTGATTACACAAGGCCACATTTAGTCGAGTTGATGCACTCTACTGAAATAGTCATCTCAAACCTAACATTTGTGAACTCACCATTTTGGGCTATCCACCCTGTATATTCCAGGTATGTCCTTGTAGTTCCCTTCGGCGTCCCACTTCAATCCCAAAACAGTTAGTCTTTTCTTATTTTAGTTTGGTCCTTGAATTAGGACATTTTGTTTGTTCCAGTGTTTATCCACATCAAATGGGTTAATATGTTTCTTTTACATGTAAGGTTAAATTGCATATGGAATAGAAACTTGAGACCAAATCAATCAGATACTTCCCATTGTAAAAACTTCAATTTCAGGACTAACTACTTGTTGAAGTACAGTCTCTAGTTTAAGAGCTTATTATGGCTACTCACCTATATAGCACAGAGGGTGGACCTGTTCTGGGCCCAAATGACCTGGCTGAACCATAATCTGACTTCAAAAATACAGATTGTTTTCAAAATAACCTGGGACCCACCTGATCTGAACTGGTTCAAATTGCAAATCCCAACTCAACTAGACCTGAACCCAAGTCGACTCTAAACCTAATCTAATTTGGCTCAGTCAAGCTTAGTCCAAAACTGACATAACATCTTGACCCCTTAATCTGAATTGCAATTAGGCATGATCTGAACATGACAAAATGCATTCGACCAAACCTGACCTCCATTTATCAGGGATTCTTGCAGTGTACATACCTTGTCAATATTTAAGCAAACAGTGACAGGCAATTCCCCCTAGACATGGATCCAGAAGTACCATATTGCTATATCTGTTTGTGTTGAACACGTTACACGTGATAGATAAAGGAAATATGAAAGGATGTTAGGAAGTAATCTATATCAGCTGAATATATTAGGATGTAGGCACTAGTCGTAAGTTTAAATTCCTGGTGAAGTTTGAAGAGAATAGCTAAATGCTTGGTCATCCAGTTTAGTAGTTTAGTTTGTTGGATAGACTGTAAAAGTGTAAAGATAAAGGAAAATGTGGTCAACTGATATAACTTTTTCTTCTGTCTTCCCCAATGTTCTTCCTCATCTTGTCATCTCACGATGAACAGTCAAGTACTTGTAAAAAATGTGACTATTCTAGCACCGCTTGACTCGCCAAACACGGATGCGATTGATCCAGGTACAGTTGATTTTTTTTAAAGTGTAAATTGCAAAAAGTGTACAAGCAGTTGACATATGAGAGCACGGATCGATTACATCTTTAAAAATAAGGATATTGTAACATCATATTAAGCAACAAATGGTAAAAGCAAATTATAAAAAAAATTGAAAACTACCATAAAAGAACATCAAAAGAAAAAAGTATCATACAAACTTGCATCCTGTATTGAACTAAAGCATGCTAATTATTGTAAAAAATTTCTACTGTATGTAGATTCATCTACAAATGTATGTATTGAGGATTGCTACATAAGCACTGGTGATGATATAATTGTCATAAAAAGTGGGTGGGATGAATACGGGATCTCATTTGCACGCCCAAGCTCTAACATCAGCATTCGGCACGTTACTGGGCAGTCTGGCTCTGGTGCTGGGATTGCAATTGGCAGTGAGATGTCAGGTGGTGTATCAGAAGTTCATGCTGAAAACTTACATTTTACTAACTCTCTCCATGGTATTCGAGTAAAAACATCTGCTGGCCGTGGTGGGTACGTCCGTAATTTGCATATATCCGATGTGACCATGAATAATGTAAGTATTGCTATTAGGATCGCAGGGCAGTATGGGGAGCACCCAGATGACAAATATGACCAAAATGCCCTTCCTGTTATAAGCAAAATTACAATAAAGGATGTGGTTGGATACAATATTGGTACTGCTGGCATGTTGCAGGGTATTCAAGGAGATAACTTCAGCAACATTTGCCTGTCAAATGTTTCGTTTGGATCGGTGAGATCAAATCCTCCATGGAAGTGCTCAAACATAGAGGGATATTCGAACATGGTAACACCGGAGTTATGTAATGCACTAAATCAAGTACCATCTCAATCAACTGATTGCTATGATGATGATATTTTGGAGCAACAACCACATAGATCTTGCGCCAGTAGGTCACGCAGTCATTTTCTTAAGTTGTCTTCGATACAGTAGTGTGCGTTCAATTATTATTTGTTTATGGTATTTATTTGTCTATAAATTTTGTCATTCTTGTGGTTTTCTTACTGTATTTTTGTAAATATCTCAGTGGAGTTGGTTGTTTTCTGCATGTTCCATTTGTAGTATATATTTGAGAATCTTCTTCCAATTGTAATGAAATAACCGATATGCTCTCTAAGATGCATGTGTATTTTAGCTTACCAAACGAATATATGAAAGAATCATCATTCATTTATAGAAAATACTTTAAAAAATAACTAAGAAGAGATATTATATATAATTCCTGAACTGTAGTTACTCTACTAACAAGGCTACAAGAAACAAAACAAATAAAATCGATACCGCTTCTGGCTATATATACACATTCCCAAACTAACTAACTAAGAATGCTTCAAGTAAATTTCATCAGAAAAAAATTCAATGGCAGACGTTGACAGAGAAGTAGCCAAAAAATAATCAAATGCTATGCCATAACTCTTGAGCCTCGCACTGCTACCTAGGCTGTCGATTGGCAGCTCTGGCAACTGCATGCTACCCTCCAAAAACTGCATAACCTGCCGCATGCTCGGCCTTGCTACCGATTCAGGATGCGAACACAACAACCCTAATTTGAGCACCAACTCTGCTTCTGCTTTGTCAAATAGGCACTCCAAATTTGGATCAACTACACTGAGAACATTCCCTTTCTTCCATGATTCCAATACCGACTCTACGAGTCCCAGCACATCTTCCTGTGCATTATGTTCCATGGGTCTCTTTGCACATACTACTTCCAAGAGAAATACTCCAAAGGCGAAAACATCACTGCTTGTCGTGGCCTTGCCAGTTCGGCTGATCTCTGGAGCTAGGTAACCCAACGTGCCAACGATGTGCGTTGTTTGAGGATTGGTTCCATGATCGTACAATCTTGCCAGACCAAAATCACTTAACTTTCCATTATGATTGGCATCTAGTAAAACGTTACTCGCCTTGATATCCCTATGTACAACGACTTGCTCCCAGCCCTCATGCAAGTACAGGAGACCAGTCGCTACATCTTTGATGACCTTAAACCTCTCACTCCACCTTAGTGCCGGTTTCTCGCCATCAAAAAGGAATTTGTCAAGACTGCCGTTCTCCACAAAATCATAGACCAAAAAGAGCTCGCCCTGGCGTCGGCAGTAGCCGAGCAGCTGGACCAGATTTCGGTGCCTCAATCGGCTCAAACTCGCAATCTCTGACACAAATTCCCTGACCCCTTGTTTTGAGTGATGTGATATCCTCTTAACTGCAACCTTGACTCTTGATTTTGGCAGGGTCCCCTTGTAAACCTGGCCAAACCCACCGGACCCGATTAGGTTTTTGTCATTAAATCCTTTTGTTGCGTCAAAGAGATCCTTATAAGATATTCTATGAGGACCATACTCTAGTTCCCAATCTTCTTTTATCTCTGCAAATTTTTTTATCCTCCTTACCAAAAAAAAGAAACCAATAACCGAGGTGAACACCAAAAGTCCCACAGTTAAAGGCAACACAACAGGTAAGACCATTGACGGACTCTTGTTTCTTTGAGTACTATTGCGTGGAATGGAAGGAAGGTTTGAGATATCTAGGGCTTGAGCAGTGCCTTGTAGGCTAAAGCTCCACCCTGAAACATAATGCAACCCTGAAGCTGCACCTGTTGATGATGAGAAACCCACAAACATTTCATCAAGGACAATATCTGAGAAATTGACTAGGGACGTGACAAGGGGGATTTCAGGTCGTGTGGTGTTAATTGGTGCCATTCTAACTTCAAGCCTCATATCATCACCAGTGTAATCAATCCACACCTGCATTGCGTCTCCGCTTACTAGCGTCAGGTTCGTGAACTGGCCTCTGCTTTTGTCATAATACCCCGCTGTACTAGAGTTCAAGGAAATCATGCTGTTCACATCTATGCCGACATGATTATGGTCGATGTCGAAGTACTCAACAGTTAGTACTGTGTCTAGCTCGACTGCTATCAGGTGGTTGCTTCTGTTTCCATTGTCTGTAGTGTTGACAAGGCCTAAGTTCTGACTTGGCATAGAGCCAGGAATATCTTTTGAGGGAGATATCACAAACGCGAGGCCATGGCCAGTGACATCAGGATATTGAGGTACAATGGCAAAAACAAATGTTGTGGAAAAGGATTTAGGCTGGCCACTGGAAGGGTCTATAAAGTTTATAGGAGTTGGATGGAATGCATGGCCTAGGGCTTCTTTGGTATAGTTTGTGAGGAGTAGAAGGCCACTTGAGGTGATTTGGGCAATGCCACTTAGGATCAAGCTTGAGTTGGTAAATCCATTAAACACGAGTCCATTGTTGCTACTGGTTGCAGTGGCCAGGGATAGAAATAAAATTAAGAACAGAAAATTCAGAGGTTCTGGCATACATGCAAATTGGAAATCAATACCAAATTTACATAATATTGTTTCTTTCAGACTATATATATATAAGGTTGCAGTACCGAATATGAATAGATAAATCATCCACCGTTATCTAATTCTAAGGGTCTTGCTACACCAGTGGTGGGCTCATTGCATGATCACCTGTCATGTATTTTTAGGTTAATGAGTATGAAATGCATATAGCAGCAAAAATATCGAACCATACTAACAGGATATGGGTAACAAAAAATTTAGATGAAAGAATATCTCATTCCATGCAAATTTGATCTCTCTATTCTCTAAATTAAAGACTATGTTTGTATGAGATTAGTTTACTTGTACGAATCTTACTGGTGTAAAATATTGATGGAGTGCTAAAACAATATACGGTTTTGTGTTCAAATTAAATTAAAGGTAGGGTTTACACTCATCATATGTATAATATTCCCCACTAAAACAAAAAGGTCAACGACTAAATTTTAGATTAATTTTCGAGAATGACGTTGAATATTTGCATCTGTTTATAAGTTTATAATAGTTTTATGAGATGCATCATGTGAACTTCTGCTAACATTAATTCTATGCCTGCCATTATCAATATGAAAGTGCAAGAAAATAATAATTTACAAAAAAAAAAAAAAATCAAGGTGCAAAATTGAAATGTCTACTTACCAGGGACTGCGATGCAACAACTAAACAACATCATATGAGTATGGCTTCTTCTCGAGCTGTAGCTATCTTCTTCAAAGGAAATATATCTACTTCATGAGCCTTCTATATATTCTTTGGATTAATGGTTTATTCTTTGTCTCTGTCTCTCTCTGTCCTCTATTCTTGAAAACTTAGCAGTGGATGCCAAGTAACTCCCTCTCTATCTCTCTCTTTTTTAATATTTCTTTTCCTTTCAAATCTAGGCCAAAGCGGCTGCCGAGCCTCCTCTTCTCTTTCTCTCTATTTTTCTGGCGTGTACTATGAATGATTCGAGCAAATGGTTTACTTAGAAGGCAATTATATATCCGTCAGATGAGCTGGCCGTGTTATCAGCACATAATATCCGCTAATTATAAATTTCGTCTAAATTCAAAGACATGTTTGGCTTTCAGGGAGAAACAAGCTGGCCTTTGGTCTCTGTCTCTCTATTCTGCAATTAGTAATTAATATAGGAATAAAATATACAACATTGACCTCTAATTGATTGTTTTTTTTAATTACGCCAAGTCAAATGTCCCAAATAATAATCCTTTTCTAATAAAAGGAAGTGTTATTTTTGTTCTTTTGTATGCATAAGGAATCACAATTTGTAAAATCACGACAAGAATGTACCCCCAAGCAAGTAATTTTCAACTTCAAGGATGAAAGAGACGTACAAAAGAAAGTTAAATAAAACACCCAAAATAATTACTATACCCTACATAGTTTCCTATGCATGTTAATACACATTTAATTTCACCAAAATAATTAGACAATTCACTTTGCTAACATGTACACATCTTTCAATTGAAATAAATACATGGTAATTTAGTTGAAATGATTGTCTGTAACTGTCATGTATTATTGACAGTCCTCAACGATTTTCATTAAATTTCTAAAATTATTACTTAAATTAAAAAATGACCACTTAACTGTACTTACATGCACATACCGAATGTATAATTACTTCCTTATTTTAGTTTACAATAATTGTGAAAGTGGTCATAAATTTTGATAAAAATCAAATTGTATTTTGATAACTGCTAACCAATGATACAGAATTTCCAAATATACATTTGGAACCTACTACAATGCACATTCATTTTAATCAAATAAATTAACACTCTTTGCAGCTTATGTTCAGTTTTCAACTCAAATGAACACTTATCTCATTGTCTGTAACCGCCTCCCCCCCCCCCCCCCAATTCTTTTTGTCCGATATACTTAGCTGCAGCTGCTAAGTTTATTTGTAAACTTTTGTCCAAAAATTAAGTCAAGATTGTTGAGGATATTTTTCTTAAAAAATGAGGATATTAATATAACTATAATATTTGAAAACAGAATCAAGATCGAGTTACCAATTCGTCAAGTTCCCTTCAATTTTTAAAAAATGTCATAAATTATGTAAATTCATGTCATAAATGTTTTTCTGGTCAATACTTTCACAGAGAAGAAAGGAATATTTTGATAGCTGTATGTATTTAGTAATTACATTAGCCAAAAGAAAAATCTTTAACAGAAAAAATTGCGAATTTGTGTCAAACTTGGTACAACTCATAAATCATTTGGCCACTGATCAAGTGCCCATAAAAGTTGAAATACTTCTACTTTTTTTTATTTTTCAAATCTCTTGATTAATAAGATTATAAATTATGCCAAAATTTATACACAATTTAGATATATAACTATAAGATATCTATAATTAATATTACTTTTAAAATTTTAATAATTTTTAAAATTCATAATTACCATAGTTGTCAAAATAATTTATTATTATCAACATAAACTTTCTTTTCTTTTCTTTTCTTAAATCATGATCAGCTAAAGCTTTCTTTTATAAAATGGACATTTATTTATTAGCGGCCTCTTTTTAAGTTGAGAAAGACTTTTTATTGTTCAAGAAAATCGTCCAGCAATCGCTCTGTGCACTAGTGCGATTTTCAACACTGGAAAAAATTAAGAGATAGGCTAAAATCAGTCGCGACTGACGGATGAAACCGTTAGCTACGATCAAATTTCAATTTTCGAAATTCTAACAGTTGATCCGAACGATTCAATGTGTTCTCCATATTGAAATCTCATTGGAGACAAAATTTTATATTTTTCTGAAATTTTCTAATATTTGTTTGGTATTTTACAAAATTCTTAATCTAAACAATTCTGGACCCTTCAATAACTATGATTTTTAAAAATCTCAAACAAATAGTAAATAACATCGAAAAATGTAAAATTTGATCTCCAATGAGATTTCAATATGGAAAACACATTGAACGGTTCAGATTAGCCATTTGAGCCTCAAAAGTTGAGATATTATCCTAGCTGATTGGTTCATCCGTCAGTCATGGCTGTATTTAGCCTATCTCAAAAATTAATCGTCTGTAAATACATAAGTATGAATTTGCCTTGTCAGATCAATGAGTGCAAACTTATTTTCAAAAAGAATCAGGTTCGATGTATAATACTATTAACATGAACTATGTGTCATGTATTAGAACAAGCTTTGATGCGCAAACTATGCAAATATTAACATATTATTTTAATGTTCAATTTATTTCAAATTATATGTCCATAAGTGTGAATCGTGTAATCAAATTCATTTATTGCCACGGAATTTTGAACTTGCAACCTTCAAATTAAGTGTGAATCGTGTATAAATTTGAATTCCTATGGTTGTGTTTGGATGTTTTGAGAATAGAAGTCAAGAAGAACTCTTCTAGGAAGAAGAGTTAAAATTTTTTCTAGGAAGCAAACTTTTATTTCAACTATTTGTTGGAAGAAGGATTTTGGAAAGAAATCCTTCTTCCCGCTCTGTTCCACTATGATTTACACATTTTGGTGTATAATTTGTGCGTACAATATATTAATTCGTATCACCGGCTAGCTAGGGAAATATGAATAAGTTTTGCAATAATTGTAGTTTTATTAATAATCGTTAATCTGATGTATGTAAGGAATTGCAATGAGCATAGTCTTAAGTTGAATTTAGTGGTTCAATGAACCTGGACATGGATTATTTTGTCCTTACTCCCTATTTTATTTTTAAAATAGTTGCGAGTTGTCCAAGTGTCAAAGTTGCATTAAATATGCCAAGATCGATAACAATATATAATACAATTGAATATATGGACCAAGTACAAGATACAAACTAATATTAATTAATTGTAATAACAGATTTTCTGATTCATCATGCTTGGTAGTTGGATGTGTGAGGAGCAATCTTTTATAACAAAACGATTGCACGACTGGTTAAACAAGACTATTATAGATTTTTAACAAATATAAGGTCAAATAGGCTAGTGTTGTAATAATAGTTAATCCTCGAGATTCGAACCCTATCATTGGTAAACAGTAGTTAGCGTATGGATATGGTATTAATGGTACTGGGTAAGAATTACACCTCTGAATCTAAAACCTAAAAGTGGCCAAGTTCGAATTACATCTCTGAATCTAAAACCTAAGGGGGCGTTTGGATGAGGTTGGAATAGGTGGGAATTGCAAATTCCCGGAATTTCTTATGCCAACTTTATTATAAACAATCCAAACTCTTCACAAAGTTACACACTTCCCAATAAATTTATGCCTAGAATTGGCTATTCCCCCAATTCCCAACCCATCCAAACGGCCCCTAAAAGCATTAATTCTATCAAGATAATTAAATTTTCGATCTCTTTTCATTTTTTTTTTTTACCCTTTTTCAGATGCGTTCCCTCATCCACATTTTTTTCCCCTCTGCTATTCCTTCTGATCTTTCTGTTCTCTCAACTGCGCTGTTTTGATGCATTCTGTACAATTGTATTCATCATTTCTTACTTATTTAGAAGATTTTTGTATATCCGTTATCCATACGCGCGCGCGCGCGCACACACACACACAAAGAAGCTCACACATTACTATTTTCCAAATGTTCAATATATAGATAGAGTTACTATATAGATTTCTACATAACAAAAGCTCACAAATTAGAATAAAATACCATACTATATAGATTTTGAATACCAAATAGCTCAAAATTAAACGAGAAAAATAAAATATAAATGCTTGGCTATATAAGTATTTGGAACCTTTGAAATAAAATAGCTAATTCTAGAGGTTGCCAAATACATTTCTACCCGGAATTAGCTATTTGGATTCTTATTCTTGTTCCAACAAAACATTTCGAACTAGCTAACCATCCAACAATAAATGATTATTTAATATTTTTTCCTTGTTCTTATTCTTAACCAACCACCTCCAAACAACATCTTAATTTATAAATAAGTAATTTTTCACCATTTCTTATTTACCACCCTTATTCTGAAATAAGCTATTTATTTCTTATTCGCCACACTTCCAAACATACAAATAACCAGATACTGGACACATCAAGTTTAAATAACCACAAATAATTCAAATATATATATATATGATGACTATATAACTCCAACCACAATGCAGTTTAAATTTATATATGTGAGTGCTAAGAGTCTAGATACCTGAATATACATGGATGTATGCATATTCTTGCATATTAAATTTTAAGTGTAGGATTAACAATATGGAATTAAGCACCGTGAGATAACGATTGATAGTGTAAATATAAAATACATTCATAAGGAGAAATGCTAAATATGGCAGGATGGGTGCGATTCTTCGTGCAACACATGAGTGCTATTTTTTTTTATTATTATTATATTTTTAAATAAATTGGAGGTCTAAGTCACCCAACTTATTACTTATTTTTAAATTAAATGTCTATAAAAGATCCCCCCAGCCGGATTTCGAACATGCAATCTTTCACTCAAGGAGTCAATGTGCATTGCTCTTTGCCACTAGACAAAGAGTTGGTTCTCATTATTATTATTATTTTTGAAGGAAGAAGAACATTATTTATTAATTATTTCTTTGAATAATAAACAGTTAGAAAATGAATTTTTTTAGATATTGATTACGTTATGGACCGATGAATGCACTAAAATATAGAAATGGCTTCGCCATATTTCCGAAACAATGATGCAACAGTTGTATTTTATATTTGGGCGAGGGAGCAACATTTCCCTTCTTTAATTTTATATTAAAAAAAAATCTGGAAGGCACCTTGATGTGTAATTGTGTATAGATTAATAGATAGAGCATTTGTGCTTGTGCATGATAGAGTCTAGATTCACAAAGTAGCTAGTCATCAATCATCATACATAAAGATTGAGAGGTAAGAAGAATTTCGACTCAATTGAGGGGTTGAAAAAAAAAAGAGAGGATCTCGAAAAAAAAAATAAATCTGATGTATCTGTATAGTTCAACCCGAAAAAAAAAAAAAGTCAGTTGTGTCGGGTCCCTCTTGCGTAGAACTTTTGAACAAAATATCCTTATCGGTTTCCAAAGTTTAAGTTTTTTAATTGAAGTATTTATTAGTATATATATACAATTGTTAAAAAGGTATCGATTTTGACATCAATATCTTAAAGTTTGACTTTTATAAAAATATGAAACCCAAACTTTTTATCAGAAATATTAAGACTGTAAAATTTTTAATGAAATTGAAGATTTATCAAATTACAAAAGTTGGAAAAATGCAAAGTGAAAGAATATTTTTTGTTGAATTCAGCTTGCTGGATTTCGTCTGCATAACGTCTGCATTTCGTCAATTACTTGCTGGATTCAGCTTCATCATATGGTATTTATCTACGATTTTGCATCATCTAAATAAGTGGGCTTCAGTTGGTACCTTGACCCTAATTACGCAATTTCGACAAGCTAGCCCCGACTTCAAATTAACTCTTATATACAGGCCCAGACAAACGAATTGACAGACACAGTTAGAGAGCCCAACATAAGCATTAGGGAAATCACGACTCAAATCAGTCGAATTAATTCATTAGTGAGATCAGCATTTTAACTGTAAAACGTTACGATATTTTAACAATATATCTTCATAATCAAACTCCAAAAGATAAAAATGGAGATCACCTCGTTTTAATTTATTACTTTACAATTTTCAATGAATTTGATATGTACTGGTTTTCTCAGAAAACTTTGCACTCCATAAGTTGCTACCTTTAACCTTTAATATCATTTAAAGAATGCCTCATTTTAACATCAATATATACTCATGATCTATGGGATAAAGCACCAACCAAGACATGGACAAATACGCAGAATTAAAATTGAAATAACCTTTGACTGAACTATAATAATTAAACCACGGGTATCTAAAAATAAAACCTTATGAAGACCCCGCCCCCCACAGATTTGTTCATGTTGTTCGACAAATCTCCAACAGCTTGAAGTAAATACAATTTATTTCCTTTTGATGCATATGAATTCAGTACATTTGAAACTTTTCCCTGGTCTTCTCGAAAACCTGCTCGGCAATTACTGCCCCCTTTCCATCAGCCTGTTTGATCTCCATGTGTGCTTTTTGATAGAATGCAGTGCCTCTCAGTGCATCTGCTATGAAATCATCAAACCCAATAGCTATAGCTGCCTCTGCCTTTGCACCATAAACCAGCCTCTGCATATGCAATGAATCAGATACAACCAATTAGGTAGTTTAAATGATTTAATCTAAAAGTTAATGCATTGTTTAGGAAGTTTTCATGCACCCAAAACATCATGTAAATCGCATGTTTCCTCCAAGAAAGATGTCATGTGTAATATTTGTTAAGCTTGAACATGGAATTATGGCAATATTTAACACTTGCACAGCTGCACTCAGCAAAGCATTTTTATCCTATCACCACTTGGGACGTGGCTTAGAATTTGGATTTGGAAGGAATATATGTAGCAGTTTGAGTTCAATTGACTGAAAGAAAAATGGGTACTTGTAAGACAAATCTATTGCATTCGCTAACAATCTCCGTCAACTTTACTCTAATTATCTCCATAATATTACATCTCCTACTTTTACACCCTAATGCAACTCCTAGTTAATCCTCTAATAAATTTTTGGCCAATATTATCATCTTCTTATAGGAACTCTTGTGGTTTAAAACTGAAAAATTTGTGCTCTGATGCCTGTTACTGAAAAGCTGCCTAAAGGTATATGGCAAACAAAAATTATTATCACTTTAAAAGATCGTTGGAGTTTGGCTAGTGATAAATTAACAAATAGGATTATGACCTTGATTCTGGAAAGATGAATAGCACCAAAACACATGGGACAGGGCTCGCAAGATGCATAAATTTCGCAGTCTGACAGCTCAATCTTTCCAAGCTTCTTGCATGCCTGAAAGGAGGAAAGATAAACTCAATCAAATGTAATCCCAAATCAAATTTTAAGATTTGATAAATTAGTTTCTTGCAGTGTTACTAGCTGGTACAAACAGTTATGTAAGACCCATACACATTTCGGAACCTTTTTAAGTTTGCTGAATCACAAAGGCAATACAATTTACAAAAATATCGTCTTGGTTTAAATTTCCATAGTTCAACAAAATTCAGTGTAAAAGTATAACAAATATACTGATTCCTACCTATTGCAAATGGTCATCTAAGATGAAGTCTAAATTTATGCAATCAAACATCAAAATTGTCAGACCAAAATTACATACATATTTACATACAACTTATCATCTAATTTATGTACATTTAGAAAAGTTTTTGAAAATTTGTAACATATTTTTCAGTTGAGGAGAAAAGGAGAACCATTTAATGGAGCAAAATGAATACAGTGAAGATATCTTATAGTGTAATAATAAGCTAATGCACTAAAAAACATCTATAACTAATCTAATACGTAGCAATTAAGTCTAATTAATGTTAGAAATGTCCCTTTATCTCGCCATTGGAAATATTTAGTTTTTCTAGGGTTGTTTAGGTAAATTTTCTTTTCTCTTTATAATGTAACTTTAGAAACTTTGAGAAATAACAGTAAACATTTCAAACCCTAGCCGACTGTGTCTCACATCCTCTCCACTGTCTCCATACCCACAGTCATAACAATTAATTTGACTTGTTCATTTGCTTGTTTTATGTAGAGCTTTTGAAATATGGATGAGGTAAAAGCTTCAAAATAATATAATTTTATTAACTCCAGACATAAAATGAAAGATATTGACAGTCAGTACCAGTGTACCACCCCTTGGTACTAACATTTGGTGCATATCCATCCTCAAAGATTCTTTAATAACACTATTTTGTACTTTTCAATAATAATTCATTGCAGAAGCCTTTTTCTGGGTCACTGAATCAAAGCCAACAAGTAAAATAAATAAATAAATATATACATACCACAGTAGTAACCATACAGCCCCTCATTTATCTGTATTTAATCAATAATCAGAAAGAATTTTCACAGAATCAAACAGATCATTATCCATTATATTACCTCACGAATGGCAGTAACCTCAGCATGAGCAGTGGGGTCGGTGCAATTCAAAACCATGTTGTGACAGCTAACCACGACTTCGTCGTTACGAACCACAACAGCACCAAATGGGCCCCCATCGCCAGAGTCTACCCCCTTGTAAGCCTCTTCTACTGCCTTTGATAAAAACTTGTGGTCTCTATTTTGCACAGCTGCAAAATACAGGGTCTCGTCGTTAATTTACCAGAAAAAGAAAGATAGCATTGCAAGAAGGCCGTTTTCATTCTAACTTAAAATACTTGTGAATATTTGGTTGTCACCATTAGCATATTTACAAGGGAGAGTTCTACTGTTCTTTCACTGCCAAAAAATTGTTTACTCTGGTATTTGTCCGAGAAGGAACAAAACGGAATTCTGGGCTACAAGTTGTCTTCCTCAAATCGAAATAATTGATGATGTTGAGAATCATGAAAATTTTAATAACAAAAGGGAATTTAATTAAAATTAAGGACCATGATGTAACTTTAGTGAAACCAATATTATCATACATGAGACGTGTGTAGTGAGTACTAACCTTCTTGGTGACCAGCAAATGCAGACGCCACAGAGATAGTTCCGTCCTTTGTTTCCACAACTAAAATAAAAAGTAGAAGACAATTTAACAAGAGCCCATTTTTATTGTTTTTATAATAAATACATGGATGCATGGACACTATCCAAGTGATGCTGGGCAGTGGGTACTGAGTGAGATACCAGAAAACATTACAGCCATGTTTAAAATAGCTAAACATGAACTAGATAGCTTACTGGTAATTTATTGTACTATTTGTACTCGTACTTACTAATTAAAATTACCACTGTCAAGATTTATCCATCAAAAAACTAAAAGAAACACTACTCAGAGACAAAATCTAAGCATGAGCAGATCGAAAACAAAAATAAGCTAATGGCATACTATACCAGTACATGTACCTGCGTACCGGTACACTGGTACAGGTAAGTAATTCCAACAAGTTACAAGATTAATTAATATATACTACTAGGTCTAAGAGAAAAATAGTGAATACTTGCCCCTATTTAGATTACTAATTTTGGTGTCAGCAGGTGGCAAATTAAAATTATAAGTAGTAATTATGCAAATCATATCACTTTCGGATGATTTTAGTTCTGGAAGGCCAGAAATATTACAAAATATAATTTGTATATTAGTTAAACCAAATCTAATTTCAAGTGCATGCAATAGAGAGAGTATACAAAAGCAACTCCATTCAATAATTTATAACATGCAACTAAAAGAAACGTTTGGATTCCTACTATACCAACTTGCATGCAAAATAATTCTCAAATAATAAGCAACATTTTTTTTTAATTCAATCCCTAAGAGAAATGATTTTTTTTTAATACAACTATATAATCTAATACTCACAAAAATAATTCAAATATAAAATTCCTAATCGTTATGTCCTAAGCCAAATAATTCTTACAAAAAAAAAAAAAGAAAGAGACTAAGACACCTTTTGAAAATATAAAACCCATGAAAGTTAACATGCAAGTTACGGTTGTTCTCGTAAAAAAACAGAACAAGCACAGAGAAAATTCAAAATTACTTACAAGTTACTACAACTAGAAAGAGGGATCTAATATAAATTCGAGAACCCAAATAGCACAAACTACCCAAATTTATCCAAACGCTGTTCACCAAACGAAACTAGATGGAAAATTTAAGAAATCTGAATGCAACCCAACTCGAGCAAACGTGAACAAATTAAGATGGGATGCGTTTTGAACGAAACAAAAAGATCAGATAGAGAGATACCTTGCGCTTCGTCCATTGAGAGAGAGAGAGAGAGAGAGAGAGAGAGAGATGAAGATTCTCTTTGATTGTAGAAAGACGGGATCTCGAAAGAGAGAGAGAGAGAGAGAGGCGTGAAAAGCTCAAAGAGGAGAGTGATTTATGATTAGAGGTATATAAAGAGTCGTGTTTTATTTATGCTGATTGCTGGCTCAGAAAATAGATGAGATCACATGAGAAGATGTGGTGGATTTGAGAAGAAATTTCTTGGACCGACGAAAAGCGAAAAGAGACTAAGAGTAGGAGATGTAGGTCCCACGAGATTATAATATTCCATGAACGTGGTGCACTTGACGACCACTGACCACTGTCAAGTTGTCTATCTAAAAAACGTATTGAAAAATGAAATTCACATGATTTTATTCGACCAGTACATTTGTCTTATTAGATGTTGTAATATCAAAATCACATTTTAATATCGAGTAGTAGTCTACTAATATAAGACAATTTTATTTATCAAAAATTTATTATAAAAAATGTAATATTAAAAATTTGTCCGTGCAAAATGTAAAAGCGTTATGACTTTGGGAAGAGGGGCAATCAAGTGCACCGATACCAATTAAATAATATTATCACTATTTTCTTATATGTTTAAATATTGTCGGTCTATTTTAATATGTTCCTCCAAAAACATGTGAATGTCCCTTGTGGCTCAAAATGAGTCGGATTGTGTTGGTCCAGTCCAAATTCATATCTGGAAAAATAAAATGGATAATACCTCCAGGTAGGTATAGCTATGGAATGTAAGAATGCAAAGAACATTTCAAATAGATAATTCCAATTTCAATTAGTCACAATAACATCCGGATAAGGATCAACATTCGTTTATCCGGATACATATTTTCAAATACAAATATAATTTATATAATAATTATATATTTATTTATAAACAATAAGTTCTTGTGATATCAACATTCGTTTATTCATATCATGAAATGGTATAACAAGGGACAAGAGCGAATCAATTTTTGGGCTGACAAAATGACGATTTTTTCAACTAAAACAAATTTATAGTTAACTAAAAAAATGATAATCTAAGCAATCATCAGAATTACTTGTATTAGATTATTTTTTTTTCAGCAATCATTGTGGTTAATGGTTAGGCAGTAGGTACAACGAACACAACAACATATCCAGTCATTTTGGTATACGAAAATGTTTGTATTCACACTCATGGAAATTCAATTTGTATTTCTACACATTCAATATTTGAATAGTTTTCATATCCAATTACCTTTTGTACACTTTTACCTTTTTTCCTTTTTTTTTTTTTGGGGGGGGGGGGGGGGGGCGAGGGGGGGAGGAGGGGGAAGAATTGTGGAAGGAAATTGATTTGAGTTTCCTAAAGAAAGAACAGGGTTTGACCGTTTGAGCAGAATCTAATATATATTCTTTCATGTCAAAAAAAAAGTTTAATCCATATTCATTTATTTTAATATCAGAGTGTCAGAAACAAAATTTTAAACTCATTCTGGAATTTCATTCAGTGAATAGGTAGAGAAAAGAAAATAACAGAACAATAATTTAATAAATAACTAATAAGTGTAACAACTAACAAGATAGGCATGTCATCAGTTTTTGTCGGTGATTCGATGTACGTTCGTTTCCGGTACAAATTTTGGTTCTCGCACAATATTTTCTGTATTAATGTCGATACGTGGAATAAATAGCAAACAGGGATCATGGAAATCATTTCCATGTACAACATTCGCATTTATTAGAAAATATTTCACAATCTCCACACTTTACAAAAAGTAGTAATTTTCTATATATCTATACTATACTACTTATGGCTCCGTTTGGATTGCTTAGAAATAAGAAGAATAGTCTATTCATATAGAGAAAGTATTGGAAAGTGTGTAACTTTTGTGAAGAGTTTGAATTTTTTATAATAAATTTAGGCCTAGGAAGAAACTATTACTCCTATTCCCATGCGATCCAAACGGGGCCTAAAAGTACCCATATAAAAGGAGTAAACTTGTCATATAAAAGGAGTAAACTTGTCAGATAAAAGGGTGTAAACAATTCTTATATCAATTGCGGACCATTGATTTATGTAATTTGATTTGATTTGATCAGTGGTTTAGATCAAGGTTACATTTTGTTTAAAAAAATTAAGTTACTATCAAATCAGCTATTTATTTAAAAAAAAAGACTAAATTATTGAGTTTACCATATCTTTATTGTCTAACATGTAACATTTTATATATAACAAAAAATAATATCAACATTTTATTTTTTTATTTGCACACCTCAATAGTATCTTTTGCTAGTAAAAAAATAAATAAATAAGGTTATGGGTCTCACTCTTTAATGCCACCCTTTTACTTTTAAAATTTATTATTTAAGTGTCCGGTCAGAGTAGTTGACCTTGTTGAAATTTACAATTTACAAGACATGTGATTCTATATAAAATTCTAATTATTTGAGCTTATTTGATAATTGATAAAGAAATTAAGAAATGAATATATTAGAATTAATTTATCATAGTTCGTAGATTCGATTTTCTAGCTCTTAATCAAGTATCGAATAAACAGCTGAATTTTAATTATTTTTTTAAGCACAAAAGTGGACTTACTTTACAGATAGGCATTTGGTGACTTCACGGAAACGAAAACAGAGAATTTGTAGAAGATGCACATGCACAAACCTTAATTAAGGGGACACTAACCTATAAGTTTAATTATTATAAGATCTTCATTTAACCCGAAATTATTTAATATAAAAATTCAGACAAAAAAATTTAATAGAAAGAATTATTTATTTTTTTTTTAATAAGAAGAAAGTTCCAACGCGTTTATAAACCGCGCCTCTCTCTCTCCTCTCGAACGCGTTTTATAAACGCGTTACAAGCCTTAAAACGCGTTTATAAAATGCGCTAGAAGGCTGCAGTGATTGCGGCGAAAGTTTCTTACTTTGCGCGTTATTTTCTGATTTTACGCGTTTATAAAACGCGTAAGAAGCCTTCTTACCCTTTTATAAAACGCGTTCGAAAGGATCTAATTTCCATATAAATACCCCAACCTTCTGTCGTCCAAAATCAAAAAAAAAAAGGAAAAAGATCTGAAAATAAGAGAAAAATGAGAGGAAAAGAAGAGTTAGATGGTGGAATGCAAAATAATATTAGTTGGTGCGAAACTAATAGCCATAAGGGTTGTATGCGGCACACTTATTCACTGATACAGAGTCGCACGAATGATTTTGCACGAATGATTTTGCGCCTTTTTCGGTTGACCAAACTCTTGTCGGGGACAATTATCGGACCAAACTCTTGCACGAGATATTTTGCGCCTTCCTCGGTTGACCAAACTCTTGTCGGGGACAATTATCGGACCTGTATAAACTGGTCATTCTTCCTCATCTTTGTAACAATGAAACCGACCTGCTGACCAAATCATGTGCTGGTTTTGCATGCTATAGTGACCATCCACAAATTGATCTACATTGTAATTTGTCTCCCTGCAAACAGCAATGACATGTGCGCAAGGGATACCCGTCAATTGTGGTTTTTGGCACTCACATGTGGTTCGAGTGAAGGGCAATTGCACATCGGTTTGCTCCATGTCGGGTGGAATTTGAACTGTGTAATGGGAATAATCGTAGCCTACACCATCACGGTACTCCTCGCGAACTTTCACGCGAAATTCTCCAAGGTCCAATCTTAACACGAATGTGCTCATAAACTCCTCTGAGATTGCAACAAAAAGATGAAGTTAGTTCAAAATGAATTAAAATGAATGAATGAATTGAATTCTTTTTCTTTAAGTACTTACGTGATTTTCCATCATGCTTGATCAATTTATTCTTTACTCCTTCCGGCCATCTTTCTCCTAAACTCAACCTTTGAAGTGCTTCTTGTGTTCGCTTGTTCATCTAGTTGGCACATTTATACCACGTGCCTTCTATAAGTGCTATCACTGGTAATCTTCTCTCTATTCTAAACACATTATTCAGACTCTCCGATCCATTACTTGTCATTATACCCCACCGATGCCCCTTGTCAAAACTCTGAGCCCATTTATATAGTTTTGGCCGCTCGTTGTTGTCATTTTCATTAATTTTACCACAATTTCTTAGGTACTGATAAGCCCTCAGGTTGTTTTCCTTCAGTACTCCCCAATTCTCCCTAAAACGTCTAGGATTTTTCTTGTTAGCAAGTCTACACTTGAAAAAGTTTTTCAAATCACCATCTTGTGACCCGCCAGCCTCATTCCATAAGTTTTCCGCAACATGCTGCATGCAGAACCGATGAATCGCTACTGCATGCGCCCCTTGTGCCTTCCAACCGTAATCTACGGATGCAAATACCGCTTTTATTGCCTTATGACGGTCAGAGATGACACAGTATCTATTGTTCCGTCCTAAAACTTCCCATCTAACCCAAGACATAAACCATCCCCAAGTATCCTTATCTTCTTTCTCGCCCAATCCGAATGCAACCGGAATTAATCGATTTTCTGGATCATAACCACACACTGAGAACAATCTACCTTTGTATCGGCCCGATAAAAAACTAGCATCAATTGAGATAACAGGTCTGGCATATTTCATCGCTTCTATGCACGGACCAAAAGCCCAGACTGCCATCTTGAAGACGCCAACGTTAGGATCGTCTGTAGGCCAAGAAACTATTGTGTATTTCGTCCCTGGGGTCGTCGCCTTCATTGCCTCCAGAAGGCGTGGAAGTTTATTGTAGGCCCCTTCCCAAGACCCAAACAATTGCTCCAATGCTCGCTCCCTCCCACGCCATAGTTTATTATAAGTCGGTTCAATACGTGGATATCTAGCCCTTATGAGGCTTCCTATGTCCTGGACACTTTTTCCTAAATTTTTTTTCAATTCATCCCTAACGTGTTCGGCAATGAGACTAGCTGTAAGGTTTGCGTGACCTTTTTGGCCCGGGGGTCTCGAACAAATATGCTCATTTGGATTGGTAGAGATCTTCCAATTTGTATTATAACTCTCACGTCTACCATACAATCGCCACTTACAATTCGGTTTTTGCATGCAAACCATTACAATTTTTTGTTTATTGCTAGTTTCCGTTCGAACTTCTCGATTTGTTTTGCATGAAACATCACAGACATCTAGAATTAGTTGTTTTTTGGAACCGAATCGTTTACCAGCAGCAAGTTCACCTTGTGGCCCTAAACTACGCTCCGGCATACCAGCATACTCAAACATGGAAATATCACACAATTCACTTACAGGATGGTGCAAGTCCGTCCTTCCTGAAACGTACGGTTGGTCGCAGTTTGCATAAAAAGGCACTTCTCTCTCGGAGAAGTCCTCCACATCGGTATATTCTTCTCCGGTAGGAAGGTCGGAGTAAGTCGCCGGACCCTCATCTTCATCACCATCGGCAACCTCGACTTCATCTCCTGATGTGTTATTGTCTTGCGTAGGAACGGACTGTTCGCCAGTATATTGGTAAGGGGTGGATTGCTGGCCACACATAAGGTTTAAGGAAGTGTTTGGCTCACTGCTACCGGGCTCGTCAAGGGGTGTTAGGTTCAGATCTGGTCCCGTGCCATATACGGGGATGAAATCAACATGCAACTCAATAATCGGTAACCCTCTCGTCTCGAATGTCTCGTGGTAAAAAAGGCGCCATTGATCTTCAGAATTTACAGGAAGAAATAGCGATTCATATCTCCCATTTACAATATCGTTGTAACGACCATGGATATTCAAAGTGTACTGGGTTTCTAAAATCTGTAGCCTGCTGTATAATTCATTTCGAATATCAGCAAATGTGGTATGCATACTACAACCGATGTGGAAGTAAGAAGCACCAAAAGTTGGACATTGGTTGACATATATTGTAATTGTAGACATTTTTGGATTTGATTGATAGGTTTTTAAATTGGAAGAGATAATATGTTGTGGACGATTTCAATTCTGCGAGAATGTATAGTCTTATATAACTTCAAATAACGCGGTTATAAATTCACAAACTTATAGACAGAAATGACTAAAGTTCGATCGAAATGACTAAAGTTTTATCGAAGTGACAGAAGTTCTCCCAGCGCGTTTTATAAACGGGTAAGAAGCCTTCTTACCCGTTTTATAAACGCGTTAATTGCGTTTTAACTATTCCAATATTCCAGCCTTCTAGCGCGTTTTATAAACGCGTTTTAAGGCTTGTAACGCGTTTATAAAACGCGTTCGAGAGGAGAGAGAGAGGCGCGGTTTATAAACGCGTTGGAACTTTCTTCTTATTAAAAAAAAAAATAATTCTTTCTATTAAATTTTTTTGTGTCTGAATTTTTATATTAAATAATTTCGGTCATTTAACTATATCACAAACAAAAAAGCTGGTGTTTATCCAGTAGATTAGTGAGGTAGCATGCAATTTGGATCAACTCAACCTTGGATTCTCCTCTTATTAGTCGGCCTGACTGAGTATAGGTTATTATATCCTATCAGCGGAGAGAATGGCTGAATGGGGGCTCCTATTATTTGATTTCTTTTGCATATTACTTTGGGCTTTATTAATTAAGGCATTTTTGGACTTACTGTGTGGAGCACTACTCAATATAGTACTCTTCTTCAAGCCCAAAATTTTTCAACCCAAGTGAATTGGTACTTTGGTAGCATAGACTACAAAGGACTGAAGCATATATCATATGCAAAAAATAAAGCAAACAAAACAAAATTATTCGCTAAACAATTGTAATTCAAAATTCGAAATATAGTACACTTCACTTTTAACCTCCTTTTATTCCTATCATATTCTTAATATAGTACACTTCACTTTTAGCCAAAAATTGTAATAATTTTTTACATCAAAAAATGTCCTTAACAATATGACAATTCTCCATCCTCTGAAACTATAGTCAATATACCTTTTCAAATATGGTTCTTCTGTTTTAGTATAGAATTATTCCTTTTCTGATATGACATTTATTTAAACTCGGTATAACTTTTGTACAATGATTTCGAATTCAAGATGCTATTGTTTTAACAAGCCTATTGAAAGTTATCTCCGTCGTCGAAATAAATGAGGATTTCTGATTTCTGAATGAAGCAAATTCCACAAGTAGGATCAAACACTGATTGAAAAGAAACATTACTCTAGGTGTTACAGTTTTTATATAATATGATAACCATATCCAGTTAAAAATATAAATGCAATTTAAGCTCAAGACACATAATTGTGGCATGTTGTGTCACATGGATGTGGGCAATCTATCAACTTGACTTTTGAACGATTGAAATACCAATCTCCAACTGATTGTGCAACTCCCTGAAAAGAATTAAAATTATTCAGTTGGGAACCATGCGAAGCCTTGTGACTTTAGTATACATTAAACAAGTAGTTCTGGTACCTACTATCTAGTGCTAGGCAGGGACTACATAGTTCTAATTTTTTACTACAATGTTGTGCAAGAAACTTTGTATATGGGTTTATACATGCGAGGCAAAATGTGTTTAATGTTTGTGTATACTGTATAGTGATGTCCAGAAATTTTCTAAAACTAGCACGTATATACAAAAGAATTAGCATATTGTCAACTTGTCTTTCAAAACAAAAGAAAGGAAAATAAAAAAAAGACATATACCTTGTTTTCAATAGATGGATAATCTTTTCCATGCCAAGTACCAGGCAAGACAGATTGGCCATGTGTGAAACATGAATTAATAAACACTCCATTAGTTGCTTTTGATTGATAGAAGCTTTCCGCAACTGTTATCATCCTTTTTCTGAATCCTGTTCATAAATAGAAAGTACTAAGATTAGGTTGTGCAAATATGATGATACCATGAATTAATATCTTGGTGTTCTATTACTATATGATTTTAATTAGGACTAGTATTAATATTAGCAAATTTGTAACAACTGGTTACAATTAGAGCAAAATAAGGCTGGTAGGAGAACTGTGGACTTATTATAGGTTTAATTGACCACAGAAAAAGGCTCATTTTACAATATAAAGCATACTTTTACTATGTTACAAATAAGAGGCGGTCAGTACCATACTCATAACAGATCATACCAGTGAGAGTAGATATCACATGAATTGAAATGCACATTAACAAGTACAGATTCTAAACCACAAAATTTAGTACATACCTTGTAAAAATTCGATTTGTGATGAATCACACTTTGTATAGTTCAATCTACAGAATTTCCAAGGTCCATCTTTGACACTAACTGGGGCTAAACTGTTTTCAATCTGCAAATTTATAGTTTAGCAATAACAATTCAACCTGATCACTAAAATTGTCCGTGGCAATACTGGTTTGAATGGAATGGTATATAGTGTGTAGTGTGTACATATGAAATATAGTATGCCAAGTCTTGGCACGTAATATTAGTTCGTACTAACCTGCCATGTGTCATAAGCTGTATTTAGAAGAAACATTGGAGTCTTAATCCCATTCAGGAAATTCTCTGGAAAGAAGCACTAAAATATATAATATAAAAGTTATTCCTTTATATATAAGATACCTCTTGGAAAAAGTTTAACTAAAATTGCACAATAATTGTATATAAAAAAAAAAACTTAGGTTACGTACTAAGGATGCATTCATGCGTGATGTACAACTTTCTGGCAAGTTTTGAGCAACTCCCTACATCAAACATGAAATTTTTTCAATTAGAAAGGATTACCAATATCACACATAATAGAATATACATAGCTCTAGTTCTAATTGGCATGGTTCCAATAGTGTTTTTAGCATAATGTAGCAGAAATTTATGTTCTAGAATTGATTAGAAATTAATTTTCTAGTGGTTATGAAAGAACAAAAATGAGTAAGATTACCTGAAAAGTCACTACACTATCAAACACGGATCTTAAGCCACGTTGGCCTGATACATCCACACTGCATCACAATATGATATTATTAAAATATGTCAAAAATGCTAACGCAACAAAGAAATAAAAAAAAAAAATCAAAATTTGATTGGATTGTGTCAGTAAAACTCAATTTGCAAATTAGTTAAGGATTTGAATTAGTAGTCGTAGGTAGTGTATGCAAGGAAACTTTGCATAAACTAATTTTGTCATTATTGCTATGCCAAGAGAATATTAATTTATTAGAAAGAACATTTGTAGAGTTACATACTAATCTAGGAATAAGCCAGCATCTACATGGCACTTGACTATAGTTTGTGGACGAAATAGTGCTCTAAAATTGTCGCAATGTAGAGCTGACGCCACACCACCAGCAGAACATCCAGAAAGAAGTGCCTGGAGAAATTTATTTATTTTAAGAAATAGGCCATAATTAAAAAAAAAAATTATCCTCTAGTACACTACAGTATATATGTCGGTCAATCTTGATTCCATTAACAATTACAATTTAATTAGAAAGTCATATTGTAAGGTTAACCAATTCCATTTTATATGCAAAATAATCTCACACAACATATATTTGCAGATTTAATTTGCAAAAGCAATAAAAAAATATATTATACACCCCACTAAGCCCCATGTATTTCTCAATTCTCAAATATCAACCCAATATTAATTTTCTATAAAAGTCAGAATTATATTGTTTTCATATTATTCTTGGTTAAGCAAACATCTAAAAAACAATTGTAGTATATAACATATTAAAAATAGAATGAAGAAAAATTCTTAAAAATTGAATAATCCAACAATGCAAAGGATAACAGCATAATGACAGAGTAGTGTCCTAGTAATACCTGCTTTGCAGAGGACATTCCTAGACCCATTAACTCTTCCATTACAGCAGACCAAATGCGTTGGCCTCGGAAATAAAGGCCTAACTCCTAATTAGAGAGAGAGAGAGAGAGAGAGACTTAGCTAAGTAAAAGAGAGCACAAAAAAGGTTTGATCAAGTTAATAGTATTTGCTGAGTAGGCAAAATACATATAGATAACGGAAGACTCGAAAAGAAATCATGGATGATAGCAAGAAGAATAAATTGTGCTAAGAAATTTTATATACTGGTGGCAATTTCTTGATGGTTTCTTATGAATCCTAGATATTTATAGTAAAAAAATTTATAGAAAAATCATTAGTATAGAGTTTCATTCTCCTCACTTTATTATATCCTTCCCCGGCAAATGAGGCGCCATCACAGTAACGCACTCTTACTCTGTTCCAATTGTAGAAATCTAAGAAATTTTTGTTACAACCAAAAAGAAGATGTTGTTAGCCATGTTGGGGTAGTCCAGTGCTTAATATTATACTTGTGCTGCATAAAGTAGATAAAAACACAGAAAAAGGGTATTGTAGGCAACATAAAGAATATTGTACATAAAAAACAAAACAGCTACACTTGCAGAGCCTTAGAATTGACATTTCATTACAAACGTGAATGAGGAGAGATCAATCACCAGGATTTTCTTCTGATCTGTTGCTTAGTATGGCAGGGAAGAAAATTTTTTCCATGTATTTTGACGAACCAAGAGGCGTTTTGATACGATACTGGCATGACCACTTGTCGCTGCACCAGCCACCTCCCTATATTGAAAAATGCACTATTGCATAAGAGTTTTAACACCCCCCTAAGAAGGAAAATTTAAATTACTTCTTTTATATTTTTACTAAAATACGGAGTGCTTAATTAACTTCACTAATTAGTAATTACAAAATTTAAAAGTGTCTGGGGTGTGAGTGAAAATTGCAAGCTTTCAAAAAAAAAAAAAGTGAATTTTTGCAAGTTTGGTTTACACAGAGATGTGCCGACACTTTGAATACTTTTTTTTTCCTTTCATTATATAAGTTTTTGCTAATAAAATTTACTGTTTTCTGTTTTCCTTTAATTTTGTGGAAATGCTTACATCAACATAGGCTATACAGTTTGCCACTAATGGAGAAAAAATCGGCAAACTGTATAGCCTATGTAGATGTAAGCATTTCCACAAAAAGGAAAACACAAAACAGTAATTTTTTTTTCTTTTATTGATAATAGCTACGCACGAAGGCGGGCCTGCATCATTAACGCATGCAAAGGGTTCAAAACAAAATTGGAGAAACAGATTTTAATCTTAATTAATTTTCTTGTTATGCTTCATTAAGAATGGAAAACTTCTTTAAGTAAAAAGTCGCAGTTTCGAAATCCGACTGGAAAATTTTTTATAAACATTTAATTTAAAAATAAGTTAGAGGACCTCAAAAAATATATATATAGTTGGGAGCCTTGATCCCAATTTATGTTAAAAAAATAAAAGAATGAAAAACTTCCTGAAAAGAAAATCTTACTTCAAGATCAACGAGCCAATTGTTTGCACCAGAGCCGAACCCTCTTTGGATGTGGTAGCCAGGTGGACTTCCATCCAAGCACACTTTAAATTAGCAACAACTAATTAATTAGGCTTATATTTTGGTTACAATAGAATAGAAGACAAACGATAATTCTGAAGTAAGAATATGTTGCAACCTTTGAAACTGAAAGTATATTTATTCCCACAAAAAAAAAAAGCAACTGCTTACTGCTGGTGACTTTAATATCCCCTTTTTTTTGTATAAACTTTAATATCCCGTTTTGAGACTAATAAACTTTTTTAATGCGATGCCTTGTTTTCCTTAAAAAAAATAAAATTATTTACTGTTAAATCTTATAAGTTATTTTCCCCTTTTTCCTTTTTAAAAATTTTAATAGAAATTATAAAAGTAGGCTTGGATACTTGTTTTCCCTTAAAAAAAAAAGTAACGGGGCTTGCTTTCCAATAGGATACAGTGAGTTTGGTGTTAGTTAACGTCAGTAAACAAAGTTGATTCTAGTTCTAGATTGAAATCGGAATAACGTGTTCAAGTTTGGACCATTAGTTGCTTTTTTTCAATTTATTTTCTTAAACAAATTCATAACAGAAAACCATCAATTCTCACTCTAATTCACGGCATTAGTTTTTAACTCGCATAGATAGAGAGAGAGAGAGAGAGAGAGAGTCTAACAAGAAGTATTCAATATTTTTCTTTGAGGTAATAGGAAGTGGTAAACCAAATATACATAGGAACTGAAGCAAAAGGTACAAGTATCCGAAATTTTTTTTTGAAAATGTTATAATTAGTACGAGCGAGGGTTACGGAACAGAATATGCAGAAAATAGGGTTGCGGAAAATGAATATGCAGGAGAATCCTACGGACACTGAGATCGGAGTGAGATGGTCTTTATATAGACTTTTCTAACTAGACTTTTTTATTTATATTGAAACTTGTTCTATTGCAAGATTTACTTAATGCTCTAAATCTAGTAAAATTTTTTAGTAAGACTCAATTTTCTATTAATAGCTCCTTAAAAATCTAGCAATTTATTTTGATAGACTTTTATGAATCTTGTAATATCTAATGTAGCAAAAATAAATTGCTAGACCTTTTCAAATTGCTACACTAGATATTACAAGATATAGAAAAGTCTAGCAAAAATAAATTGCTAGATTTTTAAAGAGATTAATAGAAAATTGAGTCTTACTAAAAAAATTCTAAATTCAGTACATCAGGTAAATCTAGCAATAAAAAAATAAATCTAGCAATAGATCAATGTCCAACATAAATAAAAAAGGCTAGCTATAAAAATCTATGTAAAGACTGTCTTTCTTATAGTGAGAGAGAATATGGCAATGTAACAAAAGAGATAGGGGAATTGCTCAGGCCACGCTAAAGTTGCTCAAACACTCCCAAATTTACCAAAATATCCTCCTCTCCTATTTCGTTTTCTCAGATTTTTAGCATTAGATAGAGGGTATTTTGGTCATTTTAAAAAATTGGGGGAGTGGATGAGTAAACAGGGTGTGTCCTGAGCAATTCCCAAGAGACAGGCACAAATTGAAATAATAAGTAACATTTTTGCTAAATTTTTTGGCCAATAAAATGTGAGAGTATATTGAAGGCAATAGCGTTGAGACACTCAGCGAATTAAAAAAATCACGTTATTATAATGTTATTATTTTAACTAGGTAACATACAACCATGGTTGATTAAATTGTATGTTACTGGACCAGTTATTTTTATGAAGCCTTTCGTTAATTGAAACCGACAATTGAAATGGTGGAAGAGAAACGGAAATGTTTAAGGTATAATAAAAGTATATATAATAGAGATTGAATAAAGATATTTCACAATTAATAGTGTAAATTGGAGCCTGTTGATATTATGCAAACGTAATATTCATTGATGAATATAATCAGTAAATATCCGGGGCATATCACTAAAGTGACCCTTCAGTTATTTTCATTCAACTATATACAAGGTTATTAATAGATGTTATAGTTGTACAATGGTCATCAAATTTCTAAATATTAGGAAAGGATCCCAAATAATCTAGTAGCTATTGAATTATTTTTTTTACAAAATAGTTTTTATTTATAATTATTTAATTTATTAAAATTTTCTATTTTGTTACAGCTCTCTCTCTCTCTCTCTCTCTCTCTCTCTCTCTCTCTCATATCCTTATCTTCCAAGCTTAGTAAAAAAGGATCAAAGCATCTCTTGGCACAAGCGCAAAAGGAAGGTCTATTTGTATGGATGATGATTGATAATTTTAAATCATCTTAAGTGGCAGGTACTAAATTTGAATGTGGACTTACATTTTTTTTTTTTCGAAATTTTTTATTGTGGTTTTCAAGTTGGACACCTATAAAAAAAATTTAAATGCGGAAGAAGGTACGTAATTTGGAAATAAATAAAAAGAGGTACCAAGTTGTATATTCTTTTACAAAGGAAAAAAAAAACCTTTTTTTTTTTTACTTTGACACATATAACCTAAGAAAGCTCTAATGAAGAGTGAACAAAGGAAGGATAAGCCGAAACATAAAGGAATACAATAATAAAAAAATTAAAGATGGCAATAGGTATGTATGTATACCGGCTCCTTTGGCAACAGCAGATTTAACTAGCGTTAGATCCACCATTAAATCCGTAAATGCACCCATTCCTCCATCGACCCACCAAGTTGAAATCAAAGCCAAGAACCCAATTCGCAATAAAAATTTCATGATGAATTTTCTCTCTGTTTGTAATTAACCCAGCGAAGGGGAGAACCGGAGAGCAATACTTGGTTCTATTCGGTAAAAACAAGGATTATTTATAATGGAGCGGAACTTTCTGTTATGATTCCCTTAATCCCCTCTAATCCTCTAAATCTACAATAGATTGACCTCATGGGTCCCAGCTCATTATGGCCGCTGCACACGCATATTTCCATTTGTTGGCAGTAAAGGTTTGCATCCATTACTTTTTTTTAGAAAAAAAATATATGTATTTCTTGGTTTTTTTTTTGTTTGGGAAGTCAAATCAAGAAATTCTAGCCATTCCTACAGTCATTTGAAAAAATGAATTTAATGTTGTTTGTCGATGTCCTATGGTGCGCTATAAATAGGAAAAGTTATGGAAAGTAAATAAAATCATATAAAACTTGCCAAGGTTATTCAGAGAATAAATACAAAGGCTAGTTGCTAGTTTGCTACATGAACATTGTATTTATTTATTTATTTTGGTTTGTAGTATAATTTTTGTTGCAATGTCGTTAAAAAAATTTAATGCACGTATATATCATAAATTATATTTATGGGACATTATACATGACCTACAGTTTCGTACAATAAATTCTTCAAAATCACGGTAAATTGTAAATATGCTATCCAAAAATCTGTCATTATTTTTAAAATATCCCAAAATACCCTCATTAGATATTCAGATTATACCAGAAAAAAAAAACTGAAGGATGAAAGAATTAAAATCACACGAATTAAGGGGGAAATTGGCAATTACAAACAATCCATTTAAATTAGATCATGTGCGACAGGGAATATATATAAGCTTTCCATTCAGTTTCATTATGAAAAGCATATGACAAGCGAATTTTTTTTTTACCAAACTTTTCTAAATAGCAGAAAGATACAGTGAGGCAACTATAGATACAACATCTCACCACATATTTTAATATTTTAATATGTCATTATTGGATGACTAATTCAAAATATGTCACTATAAGATTATAAAAACTAAGTAATGCTACTATTATTATGCATTAGTGGTATAGACCTAATAATAAAAATAATAATAATAATAATAATTATTATTATTATTATTATTATTATTATTTTATATATATAGAGTTTTGCTATGGTGAGTTGCAACTCACCAAATGGTCCGTGAGTCGCGCTCAAAATTCTGAAATTTTGTTCAAAATGACCGATCCAAACCGTCTAATACGATCTCCTTATTGAAATCTCCATGCAGACCAAATTTTATATTTTTTAAATTTTTTAAGTATTTATTTCGGATTTTTAAAAACGGTTGTTTTTTAATGGTTCAGAACTAATTAGATTAATGATTTTCTAAAATTTCAAAAAAATATAATATTTGGTCCACATGGAGATTTCAATAGGGACATCATATTAGACGGTTTGGATCGGTCATTTTGAATTAAATTTCAAAATTTTGAGAGCGACTCACGGACCCTTTGGTGAGTTGCAACTCACCATAGCAAAACTCTATATATATATAATGGATAAAAGACACTTATGTTTACGGGATCGTCTCCGTACACATGAGTCATTTTTCAAGATCCAAAATTCAAACGGTCAATCCGAACCATTCAAGTTGTTCTCCATATTGAAAAACCCAGATAGACCAAATTTTACAATTTTATAATTTTTTTTGCTATTTGGTATGATATTTTCAAATTGGATGGCCTGAAATGCTCTAATTGTAGTGTTTTTTAAAAATATCATAATAAATAGCAAAAAAATCGAAAAAATGTAAAATTTTGTCGATCTGGATTTTTCAATATGGAAAAAAACTTGGTTGAACGGTTCGGATTGACCGTTTGAATTTTGAATCTTGAAAAACGACTTATGTGTACGGAGACGATCCGTACACATAAATGTTCTATATATAGTTAAGGACATTTTGAAAAATGTCCTTAGCTATATGATAATTCTCCATCCTTATATGGTTTTCCTATTTTAGTATAGAATTATTCTATATATATATATATATATATATAGAGGCTAAAGTAGACTCCAGCACACGGACCAAACTCGTATGCTTGAGTCGTTTTTTAAAATCTAAAATTTAAACAGTCGATCAAAACCGTTCAAATTGTCCTCCATATTAAAATATCCTTTGAAACCAAATTTTATATTTTTTTCAAATTGTTTTGCTATATATTATGCTATTTTCAAATTGGACGGTCTGAAATACTCTTTTATAGTGTTTTTCTGAAAATAGCATAATATATAGAAAAAAATTTGAAAAAATATAAATTTTGGTTTCCTCGGAGATTTCAGTATGGAGAACAATTTGAACGGTCCGGATTGACTATATAAATTTTAGATTTTGAAAAAACTACTCTAGCATACGAACGATCCGTGTGCTGGAGTCTACTTTAGCCACACACACACACACACACCCCTATTGTTAAATGTTGTTACATATTGTGGTCATAGGCCTTTTGATAAATCAAGTATTCCAACTTTTCTTTTACCGGGAAATATATAATATGTGCCTAAAAAATAAAAATCAATATTTGGTTATGTTTTGCTTAAAAATGATAATTCTAAATTCAAAATATATTATACTCATTTTTAAACCTTTTCTTTTCCTACTATTTTCTAAAATCTAGTTTCTTGAATTTATTCAAAAATTTGAATCACTTTTACATGAAAAAAATGTCCTTAACTATATGATAATTCTCCATCCTTATATGGTTTTCCTATTTTAGTATAGAATTATTCTTTTTCCGGTATGACACCTATTTAAACTCAGGATAATTTTGGTACTATGTTTTCGAAATCATGATGCTTTTATTTTAGCAAGTCTATTGACATTTGTCTTCTATGTCAAAATTATTGAGAATTTCTAAACGAGGCAAATTCCATTAGTATGATCAAACAGTGATTGAAAAGAAACATTGCTAAATCAGAGGATTCTAGCATTGCAATATCTCATCGGGCTACGCTCTCAATAATACAGTTTCTTATGTTTATAATATGATAGCCATCTCTGGTAAAAAAAAAAAAATGCAATTTAAGCTCAAGTCACAAGATTATGGCATGTTGTGTCGCATGGATATGGGCAATCTATCAACTTGACTTCTGAACGATTGAAATACCAATCTCCAACTGATTGTGCAATTCCCTGGAAAGAATTAAAATTATAGATATATAGAAGTATAGGTATATAGAAGTATAACTCTTATTAGAAGTATGGAGAAGCCGGTAATATAAATATAGTCTTGAACTATTGTGTAGCCATGACTTTAGTATATAGTAAGCAAGTACCTACTACCTAATGCTTGGCAAGGATGACATAATTCTAATTTTATGCTACATATGTGATGCGAAATGTGTTTATGGTTTGTGTATAATGTATAGTGATGTCAAGAAATTCTCTACAACCAGCACGTTATACAAAAGAATTAGCATACTTGTCGTTTAAAACAAAAGAAAGAACAAAGATAGACATAATAATCAAGAGTCAAAGACATACCACATAATAATCAAGAGTCAAAGACATACCTTGTTTTCAATGGACGGAGAATTGTTTCCATACCAAGTATCTGGCAAGACGGATTGGCCATGTGTGAAACACGAATTAATAAACAGTCCATTAGTTGCTTTTGACTGATAGAAGCTCTCTGCAACTGTTGTCATGTTTTTTCTAAATCCTGTCATAAATCGAAAAAGAAAAAATTATTGAACCGTGCAAGTATTATCATACCTTGTATTAATATCTTGGTGTTCTGTTTCTATATGATTTAATTAAGACCATTATTAATGTTAGCAATTTTGTAACAATAAGTAACAATTAGAGCAAAATAAGGCTGGATAGCACATGTGTGGATTTATTATAGATTTAATTGTCCAAAGCAGAGTTTTTTTACAAAATGAATTATAATTTTACTAAGTTACAAATATAGGGCACCTAGTGCCATACCTATAACCCATCCTACCAGTGAGATCTGGAATCACATGACATTGAAATGCACATTAAGAAATACAGACTCTAATAAAAGAACAAAATTAAATGCATACCTTGTAAATATTCAATCTGAGATGAAATCACACTTGGAATTGTTTAATTAGGACAAGTTTATATATATATTAGCAATTTCGTAACAGCATTTAACAATTAGAGCAAAATAAGGCTGGATATTAGAAGTGTGGATTTATTATAGGTTTAATTGACCACAGAAGAGACTTATTTTTACAAAACAAAGCATACTATTACTATGTTACAAATACGGGACAGTCAGTACCATACCCATGACCGATCCTACCATTGAGACTGGGTATCACATGAAATTGAAATGCACATCAACAAATACAGATTCTAAAACAACAAAATTTAGTACATACCTTGTAAAAATTCAATCTGTGATGAATCACACTTTGAATAGTTCAATCTACAGAATTTCCAAGGTCCATCTTGGATTGCACTTGCTGGGGCTAAACTGTATTGAATCTGCAAATTAATAGTTTAAGAAACATCAATTCAACCAGATCACTAAAATTGTCGTAATAATAGCAATTTAAATGGTATTGCAACATGTGCGTATGAAATGTAGTAAGCCTGGTCTCGGCACAAAATATTAGTTCGTACTGACCTGCCATGTGTCATAAGCTGCATTAAGAAGAAACATTGGGGTCTCAATCCCATTCACTGTATTCTCTGGAAAGAAGCACTAAAATATACAAAAGAAAACTTATCACACATTGTATGGTACTTCGTTGAAAAATGTTAACAATTGCTCAACAAATCTATTTGAAGAAACTTAGATTACCAAGGTAGCATTCATGCGTGATGTACATCTTTCTGGCAAGTTTTGAGCAACTCCCTACGTCAAACATGCCAATGTTCATCATGTTAAATGATTTTTTTTTTTTTTTTGTTAACAAGGATTATCGGTATCACACATAGCAGTTTATACATAGCTCTGGTTCTAATTGACATGGTGCCAATACTGTTTTGAGCATATTTTGAACTAAATTATGTTGAAGAATTTATTTAAAAATTAATTTTTCCTACTAGAGGGTGCGTTTGGATAGGTGTGGGAAGAAGGAAAGAAGGAAAGAAGTGGGAAGAAGTATTGGAAAGTGTGTAACTTTGTGAAGAGTTTGGATTGTTTATATAATTTTTCTTCTTCTTCTTCTTCTTTCTTCCAACGATCCAAACGCACCCAGAAGGAGGATAGTGGTTGGCCACGAAGAAGATATGCTTCATGAAAGCAACATAAATAAAGTAAAAATTACCTGAAGAGTCACTACACCATCATAAAAGGATCTTAAGCCATGTAGGCCCGATACGTCCACACTACATCGCATTGCGATATTATTGAAAATGTTAAAAAATACCAACAAAGAAATAGATAATTAAATCAAAATCCGATTAGTTTATGCCAGCAAAAATCAAGGGCCAAATAGTTAAGGTTTGAACTCTGACAGTGGATGCAAGGAATCTTTACATAAACTAACATTGATATTGGTGTCATGCCAAAAATAAAATTATTATAAAGAACATTAATAGAATTACATACTAATCTAGGAATAAGCCAGCATCCGCAAGGCACTTGACTATAGTTTGTGAAGGAAAGAGTGCTCTGAAATTGTCACAATGTAAAACTGATGCCAAACCACCAGCAGAACATCCAGAAAGAAGTGCCTGAAGAAATTGATTTTTTTTTTTAAGAAATAGGCCATAAATTAATTAAAAAAAATATCTTTTGGTTTCTAATTAAAATTTAATTAGAAAGTTTATTGTAAAGTAAATTAATGTCATTTTATTTGCAAAATATCTTACACAATATATATTTGTACAATTAATTTACAAAATTTATAGAAAATATAGGATCAATACACCCCACTAATTAAGCCCCAAATATTTCTCAACCATCAATTATCAATCAACATTGATTTTTTTAATAAAAAGTCAGAATTAACTTTTTTTTCAGATCATTCTTGGTTAATCAACATCTAAAAAAACAATTCTAATATATATTTTATCAAAATTACCATGAAGAAAAATTCTAAAAAAATTGAATTATCCAACAATTTGAAAGGATGACAGCATAATGACAGAGTAGTGTCCAAGAAAAACCTGCTGCGCAGAGGACATTCCTATGCCCATTAACTCTTCCATTATAGCAGACCAAATGCGTTGGCCTCGGAAATAAAGGCCTGACTCCTAATTACAGAGAGAGAGTTAGCAAAGTGAAAGAGAGCCCAAAAATGGTTTGATCAAGTTAAAAGTATTAATTGCTCAGTGCGACGAGCATTAGGCCAGGAGTACGTTATTTTATTTATTCGACAAAATACATTCAAAGACAAATGAAAACTGTACAAGAAAATAGAAATGAAATTCATTAGTAGAGAGTTGTGTTCTCCTGACATTATCGTATCCTTCCCCGGCAAATGAGGCACCATCACAGTAACGCACTCTTACTCTATTCCAGTTCTAGAAATCTGTGAAATTGAAATTACACAACAAACATTTTGTTAGCATGTTTTTTGGCAGTCCAGAACTTAGAGATATAAGTGCATATAGAAGGTTACACTTTCAGAACCTTGGAATTGTTTTCATAAGAGGCCAAAATTTTCTGAAAATTTTCCATTACAAATGTGAATTAGGAAAGATCAAGTACCAGGATTTTCTTCTGATTTGTTGCTTAGTACTGCAGAGAAGTAGATTTTATCCATGTATTTTGACGAACCCAGAGCTGTGGTGCTACGAAACAAGCATGACCTCCTGTTGTTGCACCAGCCGCCGCCCTACATTGAAATTTTTGTTTTCTTTTAAGAATTTTAACCCTCTTCAAAAGGGAATTTAATTACATTTTTTACACTCATACTTAAACACAGAGTTCTCAATTTCCCTAATTGACAATTGAAAGAAATTAGGTGAAAAAAGAAGAGCAGTTAAATTTATTAGTACATTAGTAATTGCAAAATTTAAATTTGTCTGGGTATAGTGAAAAATTGTAAGTTTGGTTTACACATAGACCAATAGGAACACTTTGAATATCTTCTTTTTTCCCTTTCATACTAAGTTTCTGCTCACTGTTTCTGTGTCTTGACTGTTTTCCTTCTGTGAAAATGCTTACATCTACACAGGATATACAGTTTGCCACTATTGGAGAAACAGATTTTTTTTTTTTTTATGAAACAAGTGAGCTTGAAATGCTCACCACTCTTTTCATTAAGACGAAAAAAAACAGCTTATTACAATACTCTCTTAATCATCACCCCTAAAGAACCTGACGCACTGGTACCAATATCGTTAGGTACCAGTGCTCCAACGCTATCTCCCTTTATTCATTACATGGAGAAACAGATTTTAATCTTAATTATTATAGTTATGCTTAACCAAGAATAGATAACTTTCAAAAAAGGAAAAACAAAAAAGAAAATCTTACTTCAAGATCAACGAGCCAATTATTTGCACCAGAGCTGTACCCTCTTTGGATGTGGTAACCAGGTGGAGTTCCATCCAAGCACACTTTAAATTAGCAACAACTAATTAATTAGGTTTATACTTTGGTTACGATAAAACAGAAAGCATAAATAATAATAATTCTTAAAATAAGAAAATGATGCAACCTTTGAAACTAAAAGTATACTTATCCCCACAAAATAAAAGCAACTTCTGGTTACTTTAATGCGATGCTTGTTTTCCCTTAAAAAAAAATATTATTTTTAATTTTAATTTTTATTAGTTATTCCCCCTTTTTCCTTTTTTAATTTTAACAAAAATTATAAAAGTAGGCCGCACCTATTGTCCCCCCGCCCCCCCCCCCCCCCAAAAAAAAAAAAAAAAGAAAAGTAATGGTGCTTGTTTCCAATAGGATATATATAGTTTGGTGTTAGCTAACATCAGTACGAAAAGACTGGAATAATCATAGTTGATTCTAGAGGAAATCGGAATAACGTGTTCAAGTTCGGACCATTAGTTGCTTTTCTCATTTTTCTTAAACAAGTTCATATCAGAAAACTGACAATTCTCACTCTAATTAACGGCATTAGTTTTTAACTCCCTATAATGTCCCAATTTTTTTCATGCATAAATATGTTATGGAATCTCAAACAAGCAGAATTAATTATCGATTCCTTAACAATTCAAACAATATAATATCCATTATAAACTTTCAAGTATTATCATGCATAAATATATTACGAAGTCTCAAACAAGCAGAATTAATTACGGAATCCTTAACAATTCAAACAATATGCTATCCATTAATTGAAAATGTTATAATTAATACAAGCGAGGGTTACAACAAATGAATATGCAGAAGAACACTGCAGAGAGAATATGGCAATGTAACAGAAGAGACAGAGGTACAAATTGAAATAATAAGTAACATTTTGGCTAAATTTTGGCCAATAAATTTTGAGAGAATGTTGAAGGCAATAGCCTTGAGACACTTAGTGAATTAAACAATGATATTTATTTGAAAATGCAATTATTTTAACTACGTAACATGTAATCATGGTTGATTAAATTGGATGTTACTGGACCAGTTGTTTTATGAAGCCTTCCGTTAATTGAAACTGACAATAACAATAGAAATGGTGGGAGAGAAACAGAAATGTTTAAGGTATAATATAAAAGTATATATAACAGATATTGGAATAAAGATAATTTCATAATTAATATTGTAAATTGGAGCCTGTTGGTATTATGCAAAAAGTGATTGATGAAAATAGTCAATAGATATCCTGCGCATATCACTAAAGTGACCCTTCAGTTTTTTCAATCCAACTATATACAAGGTTACTAATAGATGTTTTTACAATGGTCATCAAATTTCTAAATATTAGGAAAGACTCCGAAATAATCTAATAACATTTAAATTATTTTTTTAACAAAATAGTTATTATTTATCATTAACTAATTACTTAAAATTTTCTATTTTTTTACAGCTCCTCTCTCTGATATCCTCATCTTCCTTGCTTAGTAAAAAAGGCTCAAAGCATCTCTCGGGCATAAGTACAAAAGGAATATGTGTAATTTTTTTAGTATGGATGATGATTGATACTTTTAAACCATCTTTACTAGCCGGTACTAATTTTCGAATGTCGACCTGTATTATTTTTTTCCGAAATTTTGTATTGTGGCTGTCATATTGAACACCTATAATTTTTATGTGAAAGAAGATTCGTAATTTGGAATTTGGAAATAAATAAAAAGAGGTACCCAGTTGTATAATTTTATAAAAGAAATTTTTTTTTGACACATATAACTAAAAAAGCTCTAAAATAAAGCAGAAACCAAGAAAAATAGAATAATAAGCACAATAAAAGGAATATAGTAAATAATAAAAATTAAAGATGGCAATAGGTGTGTATGTATATACCGGCTCCTTTGGGAACAGCAGATTGAACTAGCGTTAGTTCCACCATAGGATCCGTAATTGCACCCACTCCTCCATCGACCCACCAAGTTGAAATCAAAACCAAGAACCCAATTAGCAATAAAAATTTCATGATGAATTTTCACTCAGTTTGTAATTAAACCAGTGAAGCCGTGAAGGGGATAACAATACTTGCTTCTATTCGGGGAAAACAAGGATTATTTATAATGGAGCGGAGCTTGATGTTATGGTCCCCTGTATTCTATTGTAGATTGATCTCATGGGTCCACTAGGTACCCTAGAATATTTCAGATCTGACCCGTCTAATTTTTTTTGGCATTGCTACAATAATGAAATCAGAACATTGGATGTTAATTTATTTTAAGAAAATGGTTTTATTAGTGACTTTCAAGTGTTCCACAAACAATATTGAACTTCTTTATCCCTATAATTTATTACATTATAATTTGAGAGGATTGCTCAATGTTGTAATATAATATATTGAGTAATTCTATGGTGGACAAAAATTATAAATGAAGTTTCGATCATGATCATTCATCTCAGTTTAAAATTTTAAATGAAAAATATAGATTTAATTTTAGTTACAAAATTATGTCCACAACAGAATTTGCCTAATATATTTTACATGCATTTTGAAATCAGTTCTAATTAATATGCTAACATTTACGATTAATTTGCAATTAAAGTAAGGTTACTTTTGACACGTTAAGTTATTTTTTGGGAAACAAAAATTATTAATTTGTGTTGAGTGCAAGTTTTATAATCTGACATTTCAGTTGAAATTTATGTAATTTAAAAAATGAAGCAATGACTGAAAGTTAGATCTAAACCTATTTTGGTCATGTTTGATAAGGACATGAATAATAAAGAAATAATATATTTTTTTCATTATTCTCTTTTGGATAAGAGTTACCTCTTTGTCCATCCATTTTAACTCTATGAATGTGATTAAGAAAAAATTAGAGTTTTTTCCTTATCCCTGTCTTTATTTTTCAGTAAAAAAAAATTAGAAAAATCAGCCATATACCTCTCAAATCTTCTTCAATCAGTCATATACCCTTCTATTGTTAATAACTTAATATTATTCATTAACCCTTCTAATCTTTATTTGTATAGTCATTTACCCTTTTGTTTATTTAAATAATATATTAATTCATAAAATTAAAAAAATTTTAATTTAAGACTAAAATATTCCGTCTTTTTTTTCTTAGTTTTTTCCTGCGTCCTTTGACGATTCATTCGATCTCTAACCTAAACCTGATATGAACAATGATAAAGCCAAAATAGTCTGAATCATTGGGGTCCTCTCTGGATCCCTCTCTCTAGATTTGCATCTCCAGATTGGATGTTGTGAATATGTAAGTGATTAGGAGATCTAGTTGGAAATTGATAGGATCTAATGCTTTTTATTTTTAAAAAAGTTACCGTGTAGCTATACAACTTCTTTAATATTTTGAAATTGATCGCATTTGATGTACTTTCTAATATATAGGCTAGATGCAAGCTTTTCCCTTTTTTTACTACCAGTAAAACTGAGAGAGAAAGGGCAGGAGCATTTTAGTCCCAAATTTTAAAGATTGATTTTTCTCAATTAATATATTGTTTAAATTAATAAAAAGAATAAATGTCTATACAATTGAAGATTAGAGGGATAAATGAACAATATTCAAGAATAGAAAGTAATATAGCTGATTGAAAAAAAATTTGAGGGGTATATGGCTATTTTTTTTAATATACTTATGGATAAAAATTGAGATTCTAAATTATTAGAATGAAATATTTTAGGGGAGAGGTGTGTCGATGACAAGTGTAGGCCGCACTAGAAAAGTTAAATTAGTTCCAATTCAAACCAAATGGTCTGTGCCAAACGCCAATTTTGTTCACGAGTTCAAATCTTTGCTGGCAATTCAGCATGCGCCGATTGTGCTTTTTTCCATCCCTTACTTTCTGTGCTTTTCGTCCTTTTCAGTTATCTTTTTCAGTTTTATTATTTTAGTACACGAAGAAATTTGTCTTTTTTTGTTCTCTTTTCAATTTTATAAATTCACATGCTTGATTAGCCGTCATGAGATCGATGAACATACTTTATTTTTTTTTCCTTTTTGTACAAATCATTGACACATTACTTACACATGCCTCTTTAAAATAATTTAGCCTCCTAGTGAAATTTAATTGCTATTTCTTATATATGATGTTAATGTCCGTATCTTGTATGCTGGGCCTACATCAGAATTTTCTGTTGAGTACTTAAATGTAAAATCACTATCTTATTATGAATTGCTAAATTGAAGCAATATTGTCTCTCTACGCTTGCTTATCAAAAATTGCGTCGTATAAAGTTGCTTTCATAAGATTTAATATATAGGGTGAGAAATAAAAAAAAAGGTATTCAGTCAAATTGTTTATGCTCTTTAAATAACTGGACTTGATGAAATGCATGCACAACGCTTTAACATAAAAAGTGCCGAGTCACAAGCACTAACATTGACCGAGACGGAGCCAGAAATTGATCATGGGGTACAAATTAAGATAATTTAATAGGTGGGGACAGATTATATAATTTTTAGGAAATTTCTGCCATGAGAATCAATTTATGAATCGGGCTTCACTGACCTGATAACTTAAAAATTTGTTAATATTTGTCTATTTGATGAAGTGAAAAGAAGAAGAAAGGGGTATTAAAAATGTGTAATTTATATGTAGGAAGTAGGTACTCGGTCAATACTGAATATGAATTATAATTTTAATTCAAAAATATATCGTGAACCTACTAACTTTTTGTTGGGACACGCTCACAGGTGTCTAGGCACAGCGGAAGCCAAGTAAACAAGGAGGTAGTAATTTCGACAAACACGTGACGGGCATAAAACAATACCCGCTAGAACAAAGCTATGATGGTACCACTTGAGAACCAAACAACAATAGCACAATCAAGCACAAGAAAATAAAGTAGAGACACAAGATTTTACGTGGAAACCCGAAAGGGAAAAACCACGGGAGCGATCGGTGCAAATCCACTAAATCAAGAGTTTCTTACAAGTACATGGAGATCATCAAGCTATCAACCTTCCTCTCTCTCTCACTCACACTCTCACTCACTATTTGAGGTGGAATTAACAAGAGATACAAGAGAAATAGCAAACCCTAGATAGCTTCACCAAGGAGGGAGACGAGAGCTTGCACAGAGGGACTTAACTCACCTTCTGTCTCCGTAACCCCCTTTATTTCCTTCTTTTCCGTATGGGCCTTCATGGGCTTCGGCCCATATTTGGCTTCATACATAACAATCTCCCACTTGAAGACAAAGCTCCCATTTGATCACACAAGCATACACCTTGCACCTCGCTCCAAACACACCCGAGTTACTCAACCAACCCGGATTGCCTCCTACAAAACATTACCTTGTCGGGAGGCACCACCTTCGTGAACATATCGGCAACATTCTCCTTCGTGTGAACCTTTCTCACGACTAGTTGCCTATGGTCTAGAACATCACGAATGAAGTGGTATCGCACATCAATGTGCTTAGTTCTTGAGTGATATGCCGCATTCTTTGAAAGATGTATGGCACCTTGATTATCACAATGCACCACATACTCCATTTGCTTCAACCCAAGTTGTGCAAGCAACCTTTTCAACCAAAGCATTTCCTTCACCGCCTCGGTCAATGCGACATACTCCGATTCCGTGGAAGATAAAGCAACAATGTCTTGTAGTCGAGACATCCAACTAACGGCTCCACCACCGATAGTAAAGACAAAGCCCGTCGTGGACTTCCTTGTCTCACTACAACCCGCATGATCGGCATCAACATACCCTTCAATTGCTAATTTAGAATCTCCTCCAAAACATAACCGCAAGCCACGAGTGCCTTTCAAGTACCGAAGTATCCACTTCACCGCTTGCCAATGCTCCCATCCCGGGTTAGACATATATCGAGAGACAACTCCCACTGCATGTGCAATGTCCGGCCGTGTGCACACCATAGCATACATCAAGCTACCAACGGCCGATAAGTATGGAACCTTTTCCATCTTCAATCTCTCTTGAGCATTCTTTGGAGAATTCTTTTTAGACAATTTAAAATGACCGGCCAAAGGTGTAGTCACCGGTTTGCAATTTACCATGTCAAACCTCTCAAGGACTTTATCAACATACTCCGTTTGACTTAACCAAAGCTTGCCTCTCCCCCGATCCCTATGAATCCGCATACCCAAAATTTTCCTTGCTTCGCCAAGATCCTTGGTTGCAAACCTCTTAGACATATCAAGCTTAAGAGACTCAATCTCATCATGATCATTACTAGCAATCAACATGTCATCAACATAAAGTAACAACAAGGTGAAAGTGCCACCCACCTTTCCTTTCATGTAGACACAATGATCATAGCCACTTCTTTCAAAACCTTCTTCTTGCATAAAAGTATCAAACTTCTTGTACCATTGCCGAGAGGCTTGCTTCAAACCATACAACCCCTTCTTCAATCTACACACAAGATTAGGGTTTGATTCATCAACAAAACCTTCCGGTTGTGACATATAGATCTCCTCATCTAAGTCACCATGCAAGAAAGCCGTCTTGATATCAAGTTGCACAAGCTCCAAGTCTAAGTTAGCCACCAATGACAAAACAACCCTTATGGAACTATGCTTCACAACGGGAGAGAATATCTCATTAAAGTCAACACCATATTTTTGTCCATAGCCCTTGACTACTAACCTTGCCTTATGCCGTTTAGAACCATCGGCTTCATTTTTCAACACAAATACCCACCTATTTTTCAATGCCTTCTTTCCCTTAGGAAGTTTAACCAACTCCCAAGTCTCATTGAGATGCAACGAGTTCATTTCATCTTCCATTGCTCCTAGCCACATAGCCTTCTCCGAACAATTTATAGCCTCATGATATGACTCGGGTTCACCCGCATCCGTGAACAAAGCATAATACAAGGAAGGTGAATACCTTTGTGTAGCTCTTGAAATCCGAGTTGACCTCCTCAACTCTTGTACCGGGGTATTAGTGTGCTCTTCTTCAACAATGCCTTCATTCTCATGCGCTTCCACCGGCTCACTCTCATCCTCATTATCATGACCACTTGCTTGAGGATCCGCTAGCATTTTGGGTGCAATACTAGCATCAACATGCTCCTCCACATGTCTTTCTTCACTTTGCTCTTTCTCATGATTTTCCATGAACATCACATCTTCACGAAATATGACATCTCGGCTTCTAATTGTCTTTTTCTCAATAGGATCCCACACCCTATAACCCAAATCATCACCGCCATAGCCAACAAATGCACACCTTCGTGACTTGACATCAAGCTTATTCCTCTTCACATTAGGAATTTTCACATAAGCCTCACATCCAAAAGTTCGTAAATGGCCATAAGAGATCTTCTTGCCACTCCATACGACTTCCGGTATGCCACCGTCCAATGCCACACTAGGTGATCGGTTTATGAGGTAAACCGCCGTGTTAGCCGCTTCGGCCCAAAATGATTTTGGAAGACCCGAGTGAGACAACATACTTCTAATCCTCTCCACAATGGTCCGGTTCATCCTCTCAATGACCCCATTTTCTTGTGGAGTGTATGGAACCGTCTTCACTCTCCGAATGCCATTTCTCGCACAAAAATTGTCAAAATCATTAGAGCAAAATTCACCACCATTATCGGTTTGTAAACACTTAATGGATTTTTCACTCTCTTTTTCAACACGAGATTTAAAGTTCTTAAAGGTTTCAAGAACTTGATCTTTTGAGGACAAGGGATAAATCCAACACTTCCTAGAAAAGTCATCTAAGAAAGTAACAAAATAACTAGCACCACCAAGGGATTTGACATTAAATGGACCACACACATCGGAATAAACCAATTCCAATGGTTTCACCTTTCTATGGGTCTCATTCCTCTTAAAATTCACTCTCTTTTGTTTTCCCATTACACAATGAACACAAAATTCAAGAGATGAACAATCAAAAGAAGGAATGTAATTTTCATTTTGTAACACTTTCATACCTCTTTCACTTAGATGACAAAGGCGGTTGTGCCACATGTGCATATCACCATGCTCACTTGCCATAGCAACAACACCCTTTCGAGGCGCTCCATGAAGAGTGTACAAACTCCCATCTTTGTGTCCCTTCATCAATGTCATGCAACCCTTTGACACTTTCCATGATCCCTCACCAAAAGATACAACAAATCCGCCATCATCAAGTTGACCCACCGAGATAAGATTCTTGGTTATCTTGGGAACATACCTCACATTGCTCAATTTACATCGCCTTCCATTGGCTTGCTCAAGCTCAACATCACCAACTCCAAGAATCTTGCATGGCCGACTATCACCAAGATAGACATTCCCACCATCTACATCCTTGTAGTTGACAAAATAAGAACGATCCGAGCATATGTGGAATGATGCACCCGAATCCAATACCCAAACATCCATGTTCTCTTTCTCGGAACTTGTCACACTTAGAGTCACCGCATCTCCAATCTCATCGGAAACTATACTCGCTTCACCATCTTGCTTCTTCTCTTTTTGCTTGCCTTTCAAGAGAGGACAATCTCTCTTCAAGTGCCCTTCATTCTTGCAATGCCAACAAGAAAATTTTCGGCCTTTAGACTTTGATCTTCCTTTGCCTTGAGAACCACCTTTCTTGCCCGAGGAATTGCCCCTAGTCACCGGTCGTCCCCTATCAACCGTCAATGCCTCACTAGGCCCGGTTTCCAATTGGGTTGTGGCCTTTCTAGTTTCCTCATTCATCAATGAAGCAACAACATCACTCAATTTGAATTGGTTGCCCATTGTGTTTGCAACGGTAGTCACAAGAGTATCCCAACTTGTAGGCAAAGAGCTCAAAAGTAACAAGCATAAAACCTCCTCATCAAGGTTTACCTTCAAGGACTTCAATTGAGCCGCAATTGAGTTGAACTCACTTACATGCGTTCTCATTGAAATGCCATCCTTCATTTTCAAGAGAAATAACCGCTTCATAGCATGCATCTTGTTTACACCCGAAGGTTGCTCATATGATCGCTCCAATGTGGTCCAAAGCTCATGAGCGGTCTTGCATTGGTAGACATCAAACAAGATAGATGGTGAAATACACGGCCTTATAGCCGCCAAACACTTCCGATCAAGCAACTCCCATTCATGATCCTCCATATGAATAGGTTGTGCACCCGGTCCCATCAATGGTAAATCCAAATCCCTTACCACCAAGTAATCTTGCATTAACATTTTCCAAATTGACCAATTGCTATCATTCAACTTCTCAAATTCCATAGCTTTTTCCATTCTATCACTACTACACGTGTAACCACCAAAATACACAAGAACTTAGACCTACACCAATCCAAGCCTCAAACTCCTATTATTGACACCAACGAGCCAACACGCTCTGATACCAGTTGTTGGGACACGCTCACAGGTGTCTAGGCACAGCGGAAGCCAAGTAAACAAGGAGGTAGTAATTTCGACAAACACGTGACGGGCATAAAACAATACCCGCTAGAACAAAGCTATGATGGTACCACTTGAGAACCAAACAACAATAGCACAATCAAGCACAAGAAAATAAAGTAGAGACACAAGATTTTACGTGGAAACCCGAAAGGGAAAAACCACGGGAGCGATCGGTGCAAATCCACTAAATCAAGAGTTTCTTACAAGTACATGGAGATCATCAAGCTATCAACCTTCCTCTCTCTCTCACTCACACTCTCACTCACTATTTGAGGTGGAATTAACAAGAGATACAAGAGAAATAGCAAACCCTAGATAGCTTCACCAAGGAGGGAGACGAGAGCTTGCACAGAGGGACTTAACTCACCTTCTGTCTCCGTAACCCCCTTTATTTCCTTCTTTTCCGTATGGGCCTTCATGGGCTTCGGCCCATATTTGGCTTCATACATAACAATCTCCCACTTGAAGACAAAGCTCCCATTTGATCACACAAGCATACACCTTGCACCTCGCTCCAAACACACCCGAGTTACTCAACCAACCCGGATTGCCTCCTACAAAACATTACCTTGTCGGGAGGCACCACCTTCGTGAACATATCGGCAACATTCTCCTTCGTGTGAACCTTTCTCACGACTAGTTGCCTATGGTCTAGAACATCACGAATGAAGTGGTATCGCACATCAATGTGCTTAGTTCTTGAGTGATATGCCGCATTCTTTGAAAGATGTATGGCACCTTGATTATCACAATGCACCACATACTCCATTTGCTTCAACCCAAGTTGTGCAAGCAACCTTTTCAACCAAAGCATTTCCTTCACCGCCTCGGTCAATGCGACATACTCCGATTCCGTGGAAGATAAAGCAACAATGTCTTGTAGTCGAGACATCCAACTAACGGCTCCACCACCGATAGTAAAGACAAAGCCCGTCGTGGACTTCCTTGTCTCACTACAACCCGCATGATCGGCATCAACATACCCTTCAATTGCTAATTTAGAATCTCCTCCAAAACATAACCGCAAGCCACGAGTGCCTTTCAAGTACCGAAGTATCCACTTCACCGCTTGCCAATGCTCCCATCCCGGGTTAGACATATATCGAGAGACAACTCCCACTGCATGTGCAATGTCCGGCCGTGTGCACACCATAGCATACATCAAGCTACCAACGGCCGATAAGTATGGAACCTTTTCCATCTTCAATCTCTCTTGAGCATTCTTTGGAGAATTCTTTTTAGACAATTTAAAATGACCGGCCAAAGGTGTAGTCACCGGTTTGCAATTTACCATGTCAAACCTCTCAAGGACTTTATCAACATACTCCGTTTGACTTAACCAAAGCTTGCCTCTCCCCCGATCCCTATGAATCCGCATACCCAAAATTTTCCTTGCTTCGCCAAGATCCTTGGTTGCAAACCTCTTAGACATATCAAGCTTAAGAGACTCAATCTCATCATGATCATTACTAGCAATCAACATGTCATCAACATAAAGTAACAACAAGGTGAAAGTGCCACCCACCTTTCCTTTCATGTAGACACAATGATCATAGCCACTTCTTTCAAAACCTTCTTCTTGCATAAAAGTATCAAACTTCTTGTACCATTGCCGAGAGGCTTGCTTCAAACCATACAACCCCTTCTTCAATCTACACACAAGATTAGGGTTTGATTCATCAACAAAACCTTCCGGTTGTGACATATAGATCTCCTCATCTAAGTCACCATGCAAGAAAGCCGTCTTGATATCAAGTTGCACAAGCTCCAAGTCTAAGTTAGCCACCAATGACAAAACAACCCTTATGGAACTATGCTTCACAACGGGAGAGAATATCTCATTAAAGTCAACACCATATTTTTGTCCATAGCCCTTGACTACTAACCTTGCCTTATGCCGTTTAGAACCATCGGCTTCATTTTTCAACACAAATACCCACCTATTTTTCAATGCCTTCTTTCCCTTAGGAAGTTTAACCAACTCCCAAGTCTCATTGAGATGCAACGAGTTCATTTCATCTTCCATTGCTCCTAGCCACATAGCCTTCTCCGAACAATTTATAGCCTCATGATATGACTCGGATTCACCCGCATCCGTGAACAAAGCATAATACAAGGAAGGTGAATACCTTTGTGTAGCTCTTGAAATCCGAGTTGACCTCCTCAACTCTTGTACCGGGGTATTAGTGTGCTCTTCTTCAACAATGCCTTCATTCTCATGCGCTTCCACCGGCTCACTCTCATCCTCATTATCATGACCACTTGCTTGAGGATCCGCTAGCATTTTGGGTGCAATACTAGCATCAACATGCTCCTCCACATGTCTTTCTTCACTTTGCTCTTTCTCATGATTTTCCATGAACATCACATCTTCACGAAATATGACATCTCGGCTTCTAATTGTCTTTTTCTCAATAGGATCCCACACCCTATAACCCAAATCATCACCGCCATAGCCAACAAATGCACACCTTCGTGACTTGACATCAAGCTTATTCCTCTTCACATTAGGAATTTTCACATAAGCCTCACATCCAAAAGTTCGTAAATGGCCATAAGAGATCTTCTTGCCACTCCATACGACTTCCGGTATGCCACCGTCCAATGCCACACTAGGTGATCGGTTTATGAGGTAAACCGCCGTGTTAGCCGCTTCGGCCCAAAATGATTTTGGAAGACCCGAGTGAGACAACATACTTCTAATCCTCTCCACAATGGTCCGGTTCATCCTCTCAATGACCCCATTTTCTTGTGGAGTGTATGGAACCGTCTTCACTCTCCGAATGCCATTTCTCGCACAAAAATTGTCAAAATCATTAGAGCAAAATTCACCACCATTATCGGTTTGTAAACACTTAATGGATTTTTCACTCTCTTTTTCAACACGAGATTTAAAGTTCTTAAAGGTTTCAAGAACTTGATCTTTTGAGGACAAGGGATAAATCCAACACTTCCTAGAAAAGTCATCTAAGAAAGTAACAAAATAACTAGCACCACCAAGGGATTTGACATTAAATGGACCACACACATCGGAATAAACCAATTCCAATGGTTTCACCTTTCTATGGGTCTCATTCCTCTTAAAATTCACTCTCTTTTGTTTTCCCATTACACAATGAACACAAAATTCAAGAGATGAACAATCAAAAGAAGGAATGTAATTTTCATTTTGTAACACTTTCATACCTCTTTCACTTAGATGACAAAGGCGGTTGTGCCACATGTGCATATCACCATGCTCACTTGCCATAGCAACAACACCCTTTCGAGGCGCTCCATGAAGAGTGTACAAACTCCCATCTTTGTGTCCCTTCATCAATGTCATGCAACCCTTTGACACTTTCCATGATCCCTCACCAAAAGATACAACAAATCCGCCATCATCAAGTTGACCCACCGAGATAAGATTCTTGGTTATCTTGGGAACATACCTCACATTGCTCAATTTACATCGCCTTCCATTGGCTTGCTCAAGCTCAACATCACCAACTCCAAGAATCTTGCATGGCCGACTATCACCAAGATAGACATTCCCACCATCTACATCCTTGTAGTTGACAAAATAAGAACGATCCGAGCATATGTGGAATGATGCACCCGAATCCAATACCCAAACATCCATGTTCTCTTTCTCGGAACTTGTCACACTTAGAGTCACCGCATCTCCAATCTCATCGGAAACTATACTCGCTTCACCATCTTGCTTCTTCTCTTTTTGCTTGCCTTTCAAGAGAGGACAATCTCTCTTCAAGTGCCCTTCATTCTTGCAATGCCAACAAGAAAATTTTCGGCCTTTAGACTTTGATCTTCCTTTGCCTTGAGAACCACCTTTCTTGCCCGAGGAATTGCCCCTAGTCACCGGTCGTCCCCTATCAACCGTCAATGCCTCACTAGGCCCGGTTTCCAATTGGGTTGTGGCCTTTCTAGTTTCCTCATTCATCAATGAAGCAACAACATCACTCAATTTGAATTGGTTGCCCATTGTGTTTGCAACGGTAGTCACAAGAGTATCCCAACTTGTAGGCAAAGAGCTCAAAAGTAACAAGCATAAAACCTCCTCATCAAGGTTTACCTTCAAGGACTTCAATTGAGCCGCAATTGAGTTGAACTCACTTACATGCGTTCTCATTGAAATGCCATCCTTCATTTTCAAGAGAAATAACCGCTTCATAGCATGCATCTTGTTTACACCCGAAGGTTGCTCATATGATCGCTCCAATGTGGTCCAAAGCTCATGAGCGGTCTTGCATTGGTAGACATCAAACAAGATAGATGGTGAAATACACGGCCTTATAGCCGCCAAACACTTCCGATCAAGCAACTCCCATTCATGATCCTCCATATGAATAGGTTGTGCACCCGGTCCCATCAATGGTAAATCCAAATCCCTTACCACCAAGTAATCTTGCATTAACATTTTCCAAATTGACCAATTGCTATCATTCAACTTCTCAAATTCCATAGCTTTTTCCATTCTATCACTACTACACGTGTAACCACCGAAATACACAAGAACTTAGACCTACACCAATCCAAGCCTCAAACTCCTATTATTGACACCAACGAGCCAACACGCTCTGATACCAGTTGTTGGGACACGCTCACAGGTGTCTAGGCACAGCGGAAGCCAAGTAAACAAGGAGGTAGTAATTTCGACAAACACGTGACGGGCATAAAACAATACCCGCTAGAACAAAGCTATGATGGTACCACTTGAGAACCAAACAACAATAGCACAATCAAGCACAAGAAAATAAAGTAGAGACACAAGATTTTACGTGGAAACCCGAAAGGAAAAAACCACGGGAGCAATCGGTGCAAATCCACTAAATCAAGAGTTTCTTACAAGTACATGGAGATCATCAAGCTATCAACCTTCCTCTCTCTCTCACTCACACTCTCACTCACTATTTGAGGTGGAATTAACAAGAGATACAAGAGAAATAGCAAACCCTAGATAGCTTCACCAAGGAGGGAGACGAGAGCTTGCACAGAGGGACTTAACTCACCTTCTGTCTCCGTAACCCCCTTTATTTCCTTCTTTTCCGTATGGGCCTTCATGGGCTTCGGCCCATATTTGGCTTCATACATAACACTTTTTGTACTGTGATTGAAAAAGTTTTTTTTGTTTTAAAAAAATCTTGATTTCATAGACAGTTGTTTAAACTTATTTTAAGTTATCAAATAAAAAAAATATTGTGAAACTGAATCTTTTCGTGCTTAAAATAATCTTTTAGTGTCTGAGAATCAAATATTTGTTAGTGCCAGGTATGTGTACAAATTTACTGAGCTCCACAAAATATAAAGGAAGCACACGAAGGAATTTATCAAAAAAAAAAAAAAAAGGAAACACACGAAATATTGATGAATGTTCTTTCCTAAACGAGCACAAATCGGGTGTATTTATTTAAAGTATAGAATGCTAAATGAAAAATGAAGTCACTAGGATCACTGGGCACTAGCGAAATTCAGAGGTAAAAGAAAAGGAAAAACGAAAAAAAAATATGTGGCTGCTGGGATTCGAGCCCAGGTCTCCACGGCCACAACGTGGAATTCTAACCACTAAACTACAGCCACCACATACTACAGAATTATACTAAATTATAAGACCAGTTCTCTGTCAAAGTCTCAATTTATTCACATAGCAGGCTGTCGTTTCTTCGTCCCAAAATATCGTCTAGGAGTCCTAATTCATGTGACCACGACGGGGTTCCCCGAGTCCAAGAGACGAAACTGTAGAGGCGATTGGAGTGAGTGAATGAGCACACTACTTGTCCAAAATGTGCATTAAACGAAAAATAAGAAGTTTAAATATCACAACAATGGAATTATGGAAAGAAGGGTTGGGCTTTGTTGAGATGAGAGATGCAAACAATTATATATATATATATATATATGTATGTAAAGCAACACAGTACGCAGAGCAAAGAGATGGGCCGTTAAATAATGCATACTAAACTAGACACGACACTGTTCATTTCCTAGTCATACAAATGGTGTAAGATCGGTGGAATGCTGTGAAGAAATAACTAGGCCCAGAATATAATAGAGTAGGGTATTACCTTGGATCAAATTATAAACACCTAGCTTCCAATGGGGAAAAAAGGATGAAACTCTGATTCAACCTATGACTATGAGATTGGTAGTAAAGTAGCAGCTGAGCAAACATGGCAGTAAAGCAGCACAGTAAACTACAAAGGTCTAAAATCTGGTATGTCAAGTACGCTTGACTCGCCTAATTACTACCAACAACATTAAGTGGATAGTGATCCGTAACTACCGAAAGGAAATTAACCCCTTGTGTCAAAATTAAGGAAAATTTGGTCGTCAAGTTGTGAATTCAAACGTTTAAACAGAATAAAGCAAAGATGTTGCAATCATCGACCTAGCAAAAAGCAGGGAAAGTAATTGTATGTATATACACAATTGAAAGATTAAAGCATGCTCATAAACAAAAAAGCATCGGAATAGCTCATCTATAAAACAAGATCGAGTTCAGGTACTTAATACATACTCCTAACCAACTATTTCTAAACCATAGCAAACATTAACACAAGCAGGAATAACAAACAACGACCCTGGCTGTCATAATTAACCACATGAAAAGATTAAAACAAGAAGCTCGATGCTAGTGTTAAGTAATTAAAAGAAACATCCCCCAACCTCCGATCCAAACGATCAGAACAAACACTAACATTTAAGTAAGACATCCACTGTTTACAACATACTGTCTGTCCTTGCTGGGAGTCTTCTGAAGAAATTCACTGGAGCTGATGGCAACCTGTGTCTAAACCTTGGGTGCCGCATAACATAAATCCCACTAATTGCCACCAGTACCTGCAGTGGAGTCACATACAAAGCCACTGCTGCCACCAAACAGAATAGCACAAAAATAGCAGTAGCCCGTGGGTCCCGCCAGCTGAGCAATGCCTGAATCCTCTCCCCTTGAGTTGCAATGTCTCCCACCACAGTCTGTATCCTGCCTGCCACACTCCTGAGCCGGTCATACCTCATCCTAACTAGCTCCGCACTTTTGCTGGTAGGGAATGTGTCGAACTCTTCATCTAGCTCATCAGGGTGCACAGCCTCAGCATGAGATATCTTGGTGTTCATGTGGGGAGGGTACCGAGGACGGTAGCGATAGTTCCATATTCCGATCAAAAACATGTACAGAAACACAGTAGGTAATATTAGCTCGGGAAAGCACACGAGCATGAGAAATAGCACATGCACCAGAACAGTTGTAATCGGATTACGCCATGCACAGACATCAGCAAACCACCTGCCAACTGCAAATAAGCCAGAGAAAACAGACATGAGGCGGAAAAAATTTGCCTTGCTGCGCCTCATGCTCCAGAGATGTGCATCTACATCTGACATGTATTCTACCACTTCGCGGCGCAGTGGTGGCTCCATGCGGCCTAGACGCGCAGCCACAATCTGCACTGCCTGGTGCCGCAGAAGATCAAGTTGCATCACAGTCAGTGGCCTTACATAGTGCATTTTTGGCAGCAAAGGTCGGGAGTATTGGTACAGCATGTTAATTAGAGACGTTGATGAGAAACGTATAGCAAGATGTAGCTCGCCCATTTTTTTAACCCCTGATGGGTGGAGTACAAGAAGTGGGTACCGGTGGGTATACACCCGACCTGTTTCAAGGGTGGAGAGGCGGATCCGTACTTTACCAACTTTTGCATCTCTGTTGTTACCGTTCCCTTCTTTACCCTTGTCACCAATCTGGCAATTGTCAAAGACACCAACCGTTAGAACTGTAGCTGGGTCATACACCTCCCAAGTGTATTGCTCGTTGAACTTTGGGCCCAGACTGTCAATTATTGTGCGGGTACGCACCCATTTATGCCCGTATTTAGCCACACAGTATGTGTCTGATGTGCCCTTGCCTTCACGAGTTTTCATAGGGTGTAGGCCCTCTGCACCAAGTATTCCTAGCTCAAGTAAACCAATTGAAGGCTTCCAAAGTTGTTTTGCTGTAGGCCTGAGGTCACTACTGTAGTGAGTAGATTCATCAAGCACATGGTAGCCTCCATCTAAACACACCCGAATATGCAGCCGGGTTGCAAATTTCTCTCTCTTCATCTGATCCACATCAATAGCCACTGCTTTCTCAAGATTAAACCATCGGCCATGTATAATTCGATCATCAGCTCGCCTTTCAATCGAGGCAAGAGGTATGATGACTCGGCCAAGGATTTCATCTTTGTTAGGCCCCACTCGATCCTCAACTGAAAGTATCAAATGATCCTCAAAAGGCTCTGCAGCAACAAACATTAAATCTTCATTCCAGAATGGGTTGGGTCGAGCCTGAGAGGTGCGAGTTCGCATAAACTGATTCCCAATTTGGGCCTTAACATAAACATCAGGGAAACGGGTCTTGTCATGCATTATAATATCCTGTGCCTCAATTATGTTCACCCGCACATACCAAAGTCTTGGTGCGTGGTATACCTTTGATCGGATATGGGCCCCAATAACAGTAGCATCAGCAGGGGCTGCAGCATCAGAGTGCCAAGCATCAGGAAATGCTTCATCTGCTTGCGTCCCCATCCAGACTGCAAGCATCAATTCTCCCTTTGCCTTATCGCCCTTCTTATCAACGAGGCGATACCACTCAGGGGCTAACGGGCTATCAGGTGGGACTCGGGTTGGCACATCATTCAAATCAAACCTCACAATTCCCACAAAATCATCTTTTACTAAATCTTTATCTTTCACAAGTACCTCCAGTACAGAGGTTTGCATTCTGTCTCTAGAGAATGCGAAAACCTCATTCCACTCAGGGTTTTGTTTCTTTTCAAAATGCCTAGTTTTACCACGATAATTTCCAACCCGCACTTCCACAAATGGATCTAGACTGCCACTGACATCCATGGCTGGTAAATCCTTAGCTTTTACAACTCGCACGAAAAGGTATTGCATCTGTTCAACCAAGTCATAAGTGCTAGCTGGTTTATCGGCTCGTATGACCCTTCCTCCTACAACTTGACCTCCACCCAGAAAAGGATTTGTCTCTTTTAAAGCATATTCTGGTGGTTGCTGTGACGAGGCAGACGAGTACATCCGTACAATTCGAGGTGGTACTGGCTGAGCTTTCATTGGATCAGTAGCATATTGTACAAATGGAGGTGCCTGATCATTGATAGTCCCAGGAGGAAGAGGATTGTTTTGTGGATGGTAGTTATGATGGTGCACCTCCTTTGGGATGCTATGAAATGTGTGTCTTGCCTGGGATTTGTGTTCATGTACCAGTGGTACAGCATTGGGGTTACCAGGGGGCTGATTTGACAGTGGATCCATGGCTGGAAGGGGATTTGATGCCTTGATCGAGGGGTCATTTGTCAGAAAAACCTTCAGCCCTAATTCTCCCTTCACACGAGAAAACAAACCACGCTTTTCCAAGGGATAGTGCATCACAACTGCATCAGAAAGTGGCACAAAGGATGTACCAGCTATTCGCACCTTTCCAAGAAAAGATCTCGAATGCAGCTCCTTGTTGTTGTTGTAGATGGATGCTTCTAGATGCATATTGGGGAGGTTAAATGGGTCCGAGATCGCAAAATAGAACTGTTCATTCCACACCGGATTCAGGTCCCTTTCTTTGACACTGGTACGAAATTTCTGGCCATCAAATTGCAGTTCAACGCATGCACTTGCCGACCCATGACCATCTTTGGGCATCAGGTCATGTGCACCCACAACCTCTACACCTAGCTTGTATTGAGCCATTGATTGCACTTTATCCCTCTTCTAGGTGTTTCTTTTCACAAATCCTAAAATTTGTACAAATCAATCAGAAATGGGGAAAGCTAAACAGCTCAAAATTGAAACCCTAAACATAATCATACAAATTGCACAAGGTTGTAATTAGCTTAAACCCTACTGTACCCAAAATCAAAATAGAATAAAACCCTGTCATATCACGTCAAGAAAGGCACCATTGTAAAATCTTGAAACAACAAACGAAAGGATGAAGATCAAGCCTCTATCATGGCAATAGTACATTGGTGGTACCAGATTTGGAATTTCGGTTCGACTTGGGAAAAGAAAGAGCTGGAATCGGAAGAGACTTACTTTACTTACCATGTAGCTGAGTTGCGACGATTGTTCCTTTTAGGTTTGTTGAATGATTCTGCAAGTTAAGTTATTGACTGATTCTTGGAATGGAGAGGAGGTGATGGGAAGGGAAGAATAGATCTGGTATGGGGTGGGCCCCGGTGGGGTGGGGTGGCGTGGAGTGTGTTTCTTATTCGGTAGAGAGAGAGAGAGAGAGATTTTGGTAGTGGCGTGACGTGAAGTTCACAATACACTAGGCATTGTCACGTGATGAGGGAGGCTGTGACGCTGTGTGTTATAAAAACGGTTCCATTTTTTTGTTTTTTTTTTCTTATTCGGTTTCATTTAAAAAATTGAGTAGTAGAGTTGGCGAATCTTGGAAACGGAAGAGTTTGAAATATTTAACTGATGATTTAAATCTTATCGTAAAATTAATAGATTTAATTTATATTATTATTTATTTATACGTAAGAAATTATGATATTTTTATTTCTATTAATAAAATTTAATAATTTCAAAATTTGCCATCCAGAAATTATTCACATCAGTGCATTATTATAAGCTTTTGATTTTGACGCTCATCGAAACTACATAATTTTTTATGAGTCAGTATAGGTAAAATAAAGTATCACGTATTGTATGATTTTATTTAAATATATTTAAATGCCAAGATGTTAATCGTACGGATAATAAAGAAGATTGCATGGCATTAGTTGTGAAATCCGGCTGGGTCTTTCATAGATATTTAATTATCTACATCCTGATCCAGCTATCCGAATTAATTTCGAACTGTTGAAAAATTAATTTACCGAACCAAATACATGTATTATATTAGTTGCTTCTTTGTAAAGAGAAATTTATAAAAAAAATTTTAAGATAAATTGGAGGTGAAAACCACCCAACTTACTTTTAATACTATTTTATTGGAAAAATTAAAGAAAGGCATGTGGTTCCATAATGGTCGGTTGAGGGTCAAATATTTTAAAAATCATTGAACCAAGGATATGCATTATTAAATGAAGTCACTTCTCTTTCCAGTCCGAACAACGCCAAAAATTGAACTTATTGGTTTCATTATTTCTTTGAAGTATTTATTATTATTCAATTTGTTGTTCAATTTATATTGAGTATTTTATTTTTATTTTTTTTATTCATATAAGAAGTTTCAAAATTTGCAACCCAAGTTACCCAACCGCCAAAAGAAGGTTCAACTCAACAAAGTTTATGATCGTCATCTATAGGAAAAAGCAGTCAAACTTCGTAATCCGCGTAAAGAGGAACCGACTGAGAAATCAGACCAAACACCAAAGAGAGAGAGATTAGAAAAGAGGTGTTTCAAAAAAAAAAAAAAGAAAAGAGAACTCAAGTGGTAGGTAATTGATCGCCAATTCGCTAATGATTTTGCGTACAATATAATTCTTACTCTTTTGTGCTTTAGTTTAAGTTTCCTCGCTAATGATTTTTTAAATTTTTATTCACTTTTCACCTTTTCTTCATTTTGTTTGCTTCATCATTTCGTGGCAACTTTTTGGATGCATTATCGGGTGGTTGGAGCTGAAATATTTTTAAAATCATTAAAGGAAGTCTTTTATGTGTGTGATTAGATTCTCTATGGCTAACACGGAGAACTCAACGTGTATTCGTCTCTCTAAAAGACTGAAACAGAGAACCCATAACCCTTGCTTCTGTTATTGTCTGTGGGGTCCACTGTCAGTAACAGACACACGTATGTTGTCTTTTGTCTGATGCCACACTGAAGTCGAACTCCCAAGTCCCAATCTGAATCTCCCCATCCTTTCGTTATCGTGTGATTCTATTGTTCTGTTCCTCGTAATTCTCTCTCTTTATAAACAAAAAATATATAAATTCTTTGAAATACATCGCACGTAGACGTAGTTTTCTTATACTAGTACTTAATTATTTTACGCGAGGCATATGTGAATGTGGCATTAGGAGACTTTTGAGCTCCGTACAAAATTCTGGCGAATAAGAAATCGACCTCAAACTAACAATACAATTCCTCTCAATTTAATTCAACTGGACACCTGCAGTACTCTTTTCTCCGGTGGTAAATCGGAAGTTTCATATCAATCTAACGGAGACGATCTTAGTGGAAACGTCAGTAAAATGTTTGAATTGAGAAACATATTTTATGAAAGAAAATTGAAACACAGTTGATGGGTACGTTACGCGTAGCTATTTTCGTAGTTGAAATTTGGACCAGTGTTTAAAATACCGGACTGGCCGGTTCAACCGGGAACCGGACATTCATCCTGTAGGGTTAATGTTAAAAACCGGATGATCTTAAAATCGGAGAAAACCGGCTAAATATCGGTTAAACCCGATAATTGTGCCTACCAAACCGGCCGGTTTTTTCTTTTCGTTGGGTTAATCATCGAGTTGGCGCCTCAGGTCATAAAAAAACTCGCGAACTTGAGGCCACGTGAACATAACATATGGTACACAGATGTACCTCCGTTTATTACAGAAAGGATATATCCATTTTCTTAAGCGATACATTGGTTAATTGATACAGGAAAAAAAAAGGAACTTCAAAAGTGACAAAATGGAGAAGATAAATTTGTATGCTAGCGTGTCTTGCAAGTTGCAATTCATAGGGCCATTTGGATCGCTTAGGAATTTCAGGAATTTGGAGAATTTCATATTCCTAGATATAAATTTATTGGGAAATGTGTAACTTTGTGAAGAGTTTAAATTGTTTATAATAAATTTATGCCTAGGAATAAAAAATTTTCCAAATTCCTCAAATTCCAACTTCCATCCAAACGGCCCCAAGAAAATAAAAGAAAAGATGGGCTCCTCGATATTAATTAATTCATTCCAATCTAAACGTAAAGCAATTAATTAATTAACATTTAATCATTTTGGCATATTCATATTCGCTGAATCAATTGTTTTACGATTTTAGAATATATATATTTTTGTTGAATATTTGTTAATTAATTTATATATTTTTAGAATAATTATAATTATATAGCATCATCCGGTTTTTCGAACCGGTTAAACCGATAAACTCTGTACCAGTAGCTCGGCCGGTTTGATCTCCGGTACGGTATTTTAAACATTGATTTGGACTTTATGAAAAATGGTAAGAGATTAGAGATGAGATAAAAAAAATAACTAAATAAACAAGTAAAAGAAGTAAAATAACCGCGGGCAGCACACGATTTTGACTGAGTGGCGTCGGTGGTTCTGACACATGTGGCCCACTTCCCCACACTCTTTTCTCGTGGGATGTTTATCATGTTTGCCGCGTGACCACGCGTTTAAGGGTAATTGACCCCACCATTTTTTAGTATTCAATTATCTTTTTGCTGCTTATGCATAATTATTGACTCTAGCATTTTTTTTTTTTTGGATGAACATTATTGTAGCATTCGACGGATTCTTTTGTGCGATTTACCTAATAATTTTCAAATAACGTTAATAGCTTAATTAACGGTTAAGGAACCACCTTGTCACTTTTCTGTTGAAGTTTTGCAAGTTCCAACTCTTGGAACCTGATTCTATATAATACAAGTTGATTGGAAAATACAAACACAAACAAAGTTCGTCTGAGGTTATTTTTTTTTTTTAAGATAAATTGGATCTAAATTACTCAACTTATTTTTAAATTAAATGTCTATGAAAGATTTCAGTCGGATTTCGAATCTGCGACCTTTCACTCAAGGTGTATTGTTTTTTATCACTAGACCAAGAGCTGGTTTTTAAGTTTGAGGTTATTTCTGTTTGATTAGTAATTTTGTGTTTTTTTATGGTAAGGGAATTGAAATTAGTTATGACTTTTGTAGAAATATAATTTAAATTAAATTATCATACACATTTGGTGATAAACTATTCAATATTAATGTTGCGACAAAAATCGCTGAATTTACGGGGGTGATAAGGATCATCCCCAAGATCCATCATCCCCATCATCTCCAGTGGGAACACATTTTAATTTTTTCTATTTTTAGAATATTTTTTGTCCCTACTATTTCTCTCCCTCCCATTCTTTTCTATTTTGGTCCTGTTGCTCTCCCTTCATCCTTTCTATTTTTGGTCCCCACTATTTTTCTTCCTCTCACTGAACTATAACAATTACTCATATTAACTACAACATTTAGTATACAAATTACAACAATTATTTATATTGACTACTTCAGCTACATATATAACTTCAACAGTTATATATTTTAACTTCAACAGCTACATATTTTAACTTCAACAGTTACAAATATAACTTCAACAGTACATATATAACTTCAAAAGTTATATATATTAACTTTAACGTTACATATATAACTTCAACAGTTACATATATAACTTCAACAGTTACATATATTGAATTTGTATATTTTGTTATTACATGTTATGGTTCGGAATTTCAATGAATTATATGCTGGGAGTAGATATGGGATGATGAGATGACGCTGGATTTGCAATGAGAATGAATGAGATGATTTCATCATCCCTTTAATGAAGATATGTTAGATAATTAATGAAGTTTGGGGATGATGGAGATGATAGAATCTATGGGATGATGGAAAGCAATTCACCTGAACCTGAATTTATTATTGACTGCATTTTCGTAGTAGAAAGTGGATTTGTGTTTGAATATTAAAAATTTCATATGAACTCTTTTCTTTGGGCTCACAGTCCTATTATCATCACAAGCCCATATAATCAATCTATATTCTCCTTCCACCGGCCCGCAATCAATACAAAAACGATTCGACATTTTTCATTTTCTGCTCTGGAAATCATAAGAACAAAAATTTAGAGTATGGTTGATTGATTGTATTAGGTAGGAGATATTAAGATTGTATGATAGTTGGAGATCGATAACAATAGAGATTATGGAGGGTTGGTAGGAGATGCACAATTGGAAATGGTTAGTAATAAATTTAGAGTGATCTATAAATACAATGTAATTGTAATCATTTTTATCATAATTCAATACAAATCTCATTCTCTATCATAGACAGCTTATTTTTACTCCAATATTTGATGGACATGAATTAAATAAAATAATTTCTTAGTGTGCAAACTAAAACAAAACTTTCATTCTCATTTCTGAACTATTTGATAAATATCAAAGAGAAGAAAACATAAAAAATTCAGCCGCAGTTATACCCCATTTTATTGCTACTTTTAATAAAATGATGTTATTGTATTCTTTTCGATTCAAAATGGATTGCGGAAAAGATTAACATTGACTTAATCGGGTTATTTGCAATCCTTTCATACAAACAGGTTGCTACTTGCTAGTGTGTCGCTCTTCATGATATCATATGACTGAAAACAGAGACAAATCACAAATATCAAATTTAATGAACTTGTGAGTTTATCTGGAGCCAAAAATTTGCAGTTTAGTTCCACTTAATTGTTAAGGACAGAATAAGAAGCTTGCTGTCCATGGTACTTGTCAGTGTGCTCATGTAAATGAATGGAAACAAAAATAAACTTATAGAATCGACCATCAGTTCTAGCCTTCTAGGAGTCTAAAAAAGTGATTCTTCTTTAGTTTTTTTTTTTATAGGAATTGATTTCTTTTTTTTTTCCAAAAAGAGTAACTTGCTACACAAATTTTGCAGATATTACTTTGAACCTTTTCTACACTACAATTACCTACCACATTCTTTTGCTGTTAGGAAAATAAAAAGGCGAAAAAAAAGTCAGTAAAAGTATTTCAAAAGTTGGCACTCGTATGGTGGCCCTGACTACAAAAATAAAAGATATTACAAAAAGAAGTGACAAATATAAAGCTTGTCTTAATTTAAAACCTAATGTTAGACAAGTACTAGCAAGATAGGCCAGATGGTCATCACAACATCCGCATTTGGATATGGACACCTGGTCTGAATACTGCTGCTGCAATAGTTTTGGATCTCAACACCTGCCCATCAAATTTCATGCAAGCACTATCAAAATAATGGTTAGTTCCTAGAGATGTGCAGGTTACTTCTATGTGTGTGCACGAGAGATAGAGAAAGAGAGATTATACATAAAAAGCTTACTCACCTTTGGTTTAACAATTTTGGATGGAAAGTTTACTGGACTGATTGAAGATGAAGGTCTGACAATATTTATAAAGAAAAAAAGGTCAGCCCGCTATTTAAAGGAGCAGTTCCTAGTTATTTATTTTATTTGTTTATTTTAAACAGTGCTAACGATCTCAGAGTATGCTTGTTTAAAGCAGCTTCAATCTTTCCTATTCCCTAAGTGCAAAAAATATTTAACAAAAGATCAGAAATAAAAGCTCATCATATTATAATAATCCTAAATAATATAAGAAATTGTTCTAATAGAAGTAGAACCTTTAGAACGCGATCATGATTGAAATTATTTTAATGCACCAAAAATTCCAGCAAAGCCTAAAAATTGGGGAAAGTTTATTAAGTAATTGAATTATTATAATCTAGAAATAATTTGTTAATTTATGCACTTATTCAACCTCCTCATTTGGACATGTCCAACTCAGATCAGAAACTTCATATGAGACCATAGGTTCCTTAAACAATCTTCGAACCTCTTGGTAAGGCCAATCTTCTGGCACCTTATACCTGTTGTGGTCATATCGAGCTAATCAAATTTATCTCAAAATCAATACTTGTATTTTTCTTATTCTGTGTGTACAGAAAAATTGAGCATGTCACAGAGAACCTCTCCCGGTTTATGTTTTCCAGAACATTTTCAAGAAAACCATGCTTCCTGATAAGCTTAAGTGCCGTCTGTCCCCCAATACCTACCAAACAAGCTCTCATTATACAAAATTAAACAATATAAAGTACAAGGAAATTGTTTAAACACTACATCAGGGTATAAAAGAAAAATGACCAGAATTAGGCTTAAATTATCTGGCTCCTAAAGGGTAAAATAAAAGCCAATTTCAAAACTTCTATAATAATAATAATGAAATATGTACCTTTAATGGTACCACAGTAGTCACATCCACAAAGAATGCATAAATCAATGAACTCATCCATGGTTAGTTGAAGTTCCTCCAAAACCTAAAGAGTAATATATATATCAATATCTACTTAAACTCCACCATTGCCAAAACAGAAATTTGTATCTTAATTTCCCTGTTTGTCTCTTTAGATTTCAACTTTATAAGATGAACATGTTGTTTAAAATTGACACAAGACTTATCTGGTAGGACGCCATTCATTTAAAAAATGACTGAGCTGTTATTACCAGAAACTAGAATTTAGTGTTCTTTCTTTATGAAAAAGAGGGCAGGACCAACTTTGGTGTAAATCAGAATTTTCATACCAAAAGAGGAATTTCAAAGCACCAGCAAGCAAAACAGCAACTGGGTCGTACTCCTTAGATTCATTTGCTTAATTAACTCTAACTTAGAGTTAATTAAGCAAATGTTAGAGTCTCTAACAATGTTAAAGTACAGTTCTCAATAGAGTTTAAAACATGCCTTTGAAATTTCAAATTCTGTAATTGGAATCTTTTTAGAGGTTGGATCCATTAAATGCCGAAGGAACCTAGGAGTGCCAAAAGTTAGGGAATCCATATCTTCTGAGGCGACAGCATATACCTGAAGATGATAAAAGGTTATAAAAAAAATAATCAATTATAATATCCCAATGGAGTGTCCCTAGGAAACCTCAAAAAAGCATGTAAAAGCACAACTCGAGCAAATAGAAAAAGGCCTCGTAAATTTTATAGGAAATGTCACCTACTCTGACCTACCCAAAATTCATTGAACTACCAAAAAGAACCGTCCTGTATTAGTTACATTTGGAGAGAGAGTGTAATGAAACAGTAATGGAGAGTCATTTTTCATAATTTCATGTAGTGTAGGGGTATGTCAAACTCTCTACTGCTTTATGAGGTAAATTATTAGTTTAACATATAAATATGGTACAAGAAAAGCAAAATTATAAGAGTAATGCTAGAATCAAACATATAGGATGTCAAACACGATCCAAACGTCGACCATTAGAATTTCAAACGGCCGATCCAAACCGCTCAATATGATCTATATATTAAAATATCCTTGAAAATCAAATTATATATTTTTTCAAATTTTCTAACTATTTTTTTCGAATTTTCAAAATTGGAGGGTTCATAACTTTTTAGATTGAGCATATTAAAAATTTCCAAAGAAAAAAGTAAAAAATTTTGGTTTCCACGGAGACTTTATAACGTAGAACAATTTGAGCAGTTTGGATCGGCCATTCCAATCTTAAAAATTAAAATTTCATCGTGTTGGACAAGTGTATGTGTCCTATATGTTTGACACTAGCCACTCCCAAATTATAAATCTACTATAGTTTGTTGAAACAATTGTGTAGGGCTATGTCAGTCAGTCTCTACTGCTTTCACAAGAAAAGCAAAATTATAAATGTACTGGTACTGCAGTTTGTTGCAACAACGAAAGAAATGGACATATCAGTAAAATGATGTATCTGAGAATTGCCTTCCCACTCATGCAAAGTGCTGCACACTGTGCTTCAGCTTCAGATGGTGCCTGAAAATGATTAAAAGAAATAAAATAATTTATGAATAAGTGGATGAAGCTAAAAGAAAGAAATAAAGAGTTGCCTCTAGCACTGTCAACTCTCCAGAAATTTAGTAAGATAGTAGATAAATGGCCAACAACAGAACAGAACAAAAGATCCATTCCTTATTACTCTGGATTTTCAAAGTAGCATTCTTTTACTCTGATAAAAGATTGCTGAAGGAGGTACATTACCAAAAGAGTTTAATAAATCACAAACATAAATTTTCCAGCATAACCTGAATTATGGGGACCCCCATCAATTTTAAGAGCCTTTTGCATTCTTCATACTGCTTTGTTCCAACCTGCAAGAGAAATATAATTACCACCTAAGTCTACAAAAAGGGGATCATTCCTGTAGAAGAAGAAAGGACACAGAAAATAAGCACCTTAACAGTTCTTTTGCTGAATTTTTCAGTAGCCTCTTGATCTCCATCCTATTCACTTAAACTTCCATTAGAAACACAATCTAAATAGAAACTCTCCACAATGGTCATGAACCTGACTATTATTAAGCTTTTGCCTTGGCTTACTCACAACTAAGCAATCAGCATCAAAAGAACAAATAAAGGAAGCACCAATTCAAGAAGCTAAAACAATGAGAAAAGCAAAGGTTGTCAAGAAAAATCACCTCTATTGCAGTATACAAATCCCTTTCAGCATCTTTTCTCATTGAAGATCTACGAAGCAAATAAATGCAACATAGAATATCAAATTGCAGAAAAAAGCACTAAACGAACAAAAGAATAAAGATTTAGCAAATATGCTAAGAAAAGTGCATGCCTTCTCAGAAGTTCCTCTCTCTTCAATGGAGGTGGCTGGCCATCAAAAACATATCTATTAACCATCAAATGAAAAAAAATTAAGTTGCTGTAGCAGAGAAGAAAGTTCCAATAACAGAAATGCAATTATAAAAATAATTACACTGGCTTCATTCCCGCTTCAAGCAATCTTACGGTCCTGTTGAACATGCCAACAAGATGACTGCAGAAGGTAATAAGAAGTTGAAAAAAAAATACAAATTTAAGGGCGTCATAGCAAAAGTGAACAGCCAAGAGAAGTTTTTTTTTTCTTCACCTAGTAACTTCACCAGATTCATTTGTTAGAGTCTCTACACCCCTCCTTCCTACAACAATCTAGGAGGAAAAAAAAAAAGAAAAAAAGAGTTCATATTGTGCATTGCTAGTTTGCTACCACTAAAGCATAATAATTGCCTCAATTTAAATGTAATTTTCAAAATACAAACTTGTGGGACTAAAAATCAACATCTTATTTTCCTAACTCTATGGTCAACTTCAACCTGGTGAATATTTAACTATGTTGAAAAAATAATATAAGATGTTTGGAAAACATTCAAAGTTTACAAGATTACATAGGCAAGTGTGGAAGGCATTGGGCATTGGGAGTGTGAATTTCCAACAATTTCTTCGTAAATGGCTATCCAATTTTTTTAAATTGAGGCAACCAATCAATTCACTAACTAAGATAAGCACCACCATTCTTTAATTTTCCACAGGACAAAATACATGTAAATTAGCCTTACAACGTCGCAATTTTCAAAAAAAAAAAAACTTACTAGAAATTGGTAAATGCACAAGCTAGCATCGATGGCGATCTCTCGGCCTGCGTAATCCTCCATGGTACGTCGCATAGCTGCTCTTGGCGCGTGCTCCGCCAACAGCTTCGTCAAACCCTAGCATAAAAAGAGCGTTGAATAGTGAATACTCCGCATGTCAAAAAAACAAAGAGAACAAGAGTACCGAGTAGAAAAAGGTGAACTCTTACCTTGATTCCCATCGATGTAAGAGAAGCGGCAAGCGAGCGAGCGAGTGAGATGGATACGAAGAAGAACCGGCAAGCAAGCGACAAAACTGCAGATGGCAGTAGAAAAAAGGCTCGATTTATTTTCCCCTTTTTCCCGCTTTTTCTCGGATAATTTGTCGAGAGTGTCGTAAGAAAAAAAACTTTTTGAAGCCCCAGACAACAGAGGCAATGATACCTCTGCGGTAAATGCACGGAGCAATTTGTCCGTCCGATCGATAATAAATGTCCCTGATTAATATCGGATCTGTATGGTTCTTAAAACTTAACCGTTAAGATTAAATCTGACAGTTTGGAGAATATTTACATTAGTTAGACAATAAATAAACAAGTATTGGGTTTTGGTTTTTGGTTTTTACTCTATAATTATTTACCAGCTATATAGCTTAGAAAATGAATAAATATGTATGCGTTTCAAAAAATGAGTATACATTTTGAAAATAGTTTAAATAATAAATGCGAAAATTCAAAATGCCAAATATATATTAAACAATAAATATATATGTGCATTAAACAAATAAGTAAGTGTATACTTTGTAATAATTGAGTATATATTTTTGAATGATTAAAAGGATGAGTTCGAAAATTGATTAATAGTTATTGGCAACGGCTACAAAATATAATGCATTTTCGAACAACAGATGAGTTTTATTTACATGATAATTGATCGTGCATTCTTCGTATCATGAGATAATCATATTCGAAAAAAATTAAGAGATAAATATATCAACTTATAAAAAAAACGATCCGATCACAAATATATATTCAACTTATATTTCTTCCTCTGCCAGTGACTAGCCACACGGGGTGGTGTATTGGTTCCGGTTCCAGAAAATCCAGCTGCGTCAGGATAAGGCGTTCCCAAACCAGACCGCCTAATAAACCCGATCAAGCGGGAGTAAACCAAAAGAGAACACAAAAGCCAAAGCAAATATGTTATCATCATCTCCATCTCTATCTGCTTTAACACCTAGCAATGGCGCCATTAGTGCTGCTCCTACATGGTTCTCTCCTCCAATGGGAGGTCGCGCGCTCTCCCCTCTCGGTTCCCGCCTCGCCATGGCATCGCCTACTTTGAGGTTCCCTCGTGTGGTAGCGAAGAAGGCGACCAGTAGAGAGAATCGCACCTATCGCCATGAGCGCCTCCGTAAGAAGGTCTGAATTGCTTAATATTGAACCACAATAGGTTTCAACTCCCTTACTATTGTTGTTCTTTGCCATGCCTGGTATCTGTTTGATGCATTGTCTAAGAAACTGTTGTCTGGGAAAAGTACTAAAAGTAATTATGAGCAGCTTGTAAAGATTTTACATTGGGATTGAGGTAATCCCCTGTGAGTAAAATGTTCAATTTGAATACTTGGGAAGAGATTCTTTATTGATGGGACATTTTTTTTCTAGCCATATATGATAGCACACCACATTGCTTCAAAATTATAACCATAACCTTGCACCGATTCAAATTAAGGGTAAATCATGTACAGATTTGTGTTGAGTATGGCTCCCATATAAATTTAGGTATGAATCATGTATAAATTTGTTCTGCAAATGTACATCATAAACAAATTTGTTAGAAGTTTTGGCATTTGCTTATGACATGGCACCTTGTGATGGACAAGATGCCTCAGGCCAACTAGTAGGGGAGGCTGGAGATTGGAATTGGTCAGTATCTCCTGCTATTTAGGATTTATGTCTATCGCAGGGTGCATCAGGAGTGTAGAGGTGTAGAGGAGTTTGCAGTAGCTCGTAGTATTTGGTGTAGCCCTTTTAGTTTTGTGTTCATTTGTATTAGCTTTGATTTTGAGTTATTATGAAATTCTGGAAACAAGCATTTACTTTTCAACATCAATTAAACATTGCCTATTGTATATCCATACCAATAAATACTTTTCAAAAAGATGTGCTTTCTTTATGATAGCATGCATTATATTGTGTTCTTTATGGGATTTCTGATATTCTAGGTTGAAGGTACACCAGAGAGACCAAGAATGAGTGTGTTCCGATCAAACAAGCATTTACATGTGCAGGTCATAGACGACACAAAAAAGCACACGTTGGCTGCAGCTTCAACCATGCAAAAGGCTCTCTCTCAAGAAGTTGAATACTCTTCTGGGCCAACCATTGTAAGTTCTAACGTTACTTTTAACAAATTTATTTTTCTGTAACCATGTAGGAACTACACTATCAGTCATAATTTCTCATACTTGCAAGCCAAAGATAATGATGTTTTCGCATATTTGCAAAAAATGGTGTTTAAACCCAAGATTAATAAAAGATAATGCTCCTAAATTACACTCACTTCCCATGAAGTCATTCAATTCAATAATTGCTTAATCTGACCTGTATCTGTGAACTTAAAAACCAATACCTAGTCTTTTTTGTATAGTTTAAATTTATTGGCATTAAAATTGATAAAGCAAGAAGACTGAAGAAAGCATTCTTAATGTTGGGGTAAAATTGCCAATGCTTCACCAGTATAACGGTGGAGTTATTGAGTGTCATTTGCTCTTATAGAGGTAAAATGCCTTCATAACATGGTGCGACTTTGCTTAATACCAGGAGGTGGCAAAGAAGGTTGGTGAAACCATAGCCAAGGCTTGCTTGGAGAAAGGAATTACAAAAGTAGTTTTTGACAGAGGTGGTTATCTTTACCATGGTCGCATCCAAGCCCTAGCAGACGCAGCACGTGAAAATGGACTTGAATTCTGAATTTTTTTTTACTTGCAAAAAGTGTATCTTTCTTCTCTCACATCGTCAGTCAATTGGATCATGGACTTTGGTTCCATATGATATTTTTGTAGCATGAATTATGTTTCCTAATCAGATTATTTTGAGTGTTGCAAGGTTATCTGTTCCATTTTCACTATAAAATATCCACTTCCATACACAAAAGTGAAATTTGATTCTCCAATGTAGGCTGTGAGTATTGTCTTTTGGAAATTTCAAGAGAGAAAATTAACGGACAGACTAATACTGCTAATGATATTATGAATTTTTAATCATTTAATGTCCTGTAAAAGAGATACTTTAATTCCCACAATGTCAGAATGGAAATAATAAATTGTTATAAAAATATTTAGTTGCACATTTCCTTTACATATTCACATACCAGAAAGAATATGCGCTCTTTGCATTCAATTTACCAAAAAAAAAATACTCACATAAATTTTTAATCTTAGCCGCAACAAAAAGAATTCTGCTGGACTTGTATGGCATTTATTTATTTGCCATACCAAGCTTCCAGAATTATACTGTCTCCATATTTTAGAAAATAAGGAAACAAGCCTAATATTACTACATCCTGTGAAAACTTCCAGTTGGATTAGTAGAGAATTATCTAGGTCAATTACTAGATTGGTTGATCTTCTAGATTTTGGTGCCATCTGGAATCATTGAGTTCTTATACACTACAGTGATGCCAGAGCGTATGTAGAAGCCTAATTCAGGTTTGTCAGCTTCTTGCACATTCTGCAATGAAAATGAAAGGAAACATTCGTAAATAGAGAATGAAAACAACATACTTTCTATTTGTAGTACTTCATTGTTCTTTTACTTGTTCCGTTTCAGCTATGGCTCTTTGCTTGTTTGGTTTCAGATCTAGCTTAAGGCTCTCATATTTTTTTAAAAAAATACATACAAACAGATACGTACTGTACTGATACCAGGCTAGATCTCAATTCCTATCTTGTTCTATCTATTGGTTTCTAAATGCTTTCTGATATCTACATGTGATTACTGCATTGAAGCTTACATAAAAGTCATTATATGATTGGTATGACAGGTTTGTTATGTAACGGTGCCACGTAAAACTTAATAGAACTGTAATAACTTACCTCTGTGTTCATGAGGACCACATTCCTACCAATTCTAGCATTTTTGTCGATTATGCAATTTCTGCGAGGAAAACACATGAAACATGGATTAATACATTCTCTTTTGTTTGTCAGAAAAATTATTTTGAAATTGTTTATACCTGATCTTGCTTTTCTCTCCAATACCAACTGGTACCTGGCCCATATTTAGCAAATCAGCTCTCTCCTCCTCAGTCTGGTAAAAATCTGCCCCCATCATCATTGTATCCTACAATTAAGCATGCACATGTGAGAAATCCACAATTATTCTGTTTCTTTCTTTGGAACATGTAAAATGAGAAACATCCCGCGAGGGTTTCCTGCCACAAGTTATCACAACCTCTTTTATCCATTAAAATTTCAAACGATTGCGTTAAAACATGAATTTGAACCAATAATCTCAGTTTTCATTTTAAGATTATCCAAGCACGTCATTATTTAATCTTTAGTTTATTTGAACAGAAGGTTAAATGAACAAATCAAGTTAATTGCAATAAATAAATTTTACTATGTTTATGTTTTTATCTCTATCTTGAACAAAATGAACTCTAAATTCATGTTGTTGCATTGTTTGAATTAATCAATTGTGCTTCTGATTTTGAAATCTCAATGTCCAGGAGAGATTATAGTAACTTGTGAGAAAGGTAAATCGTGCATTCTATGAGAAAATGGGTCAATGAGAATCAGGGCGATGTTTTCCACCTTTTTTAGAGGTTTCTGACCTTTTTCCGATGTTTTGTGACAGTGGGCACGGCATTTTTTTTAAGGTTTTTCCAGGTCAAAAGTGATACAAATACAATCTTACCTTGAGTTCCACACCAGGTTGAAGTCGAGAGCGAATACCTACAATTGAATGCTCAACACTGCATTCAGACAAGAAGCTCCCATCTGAAATTATTGAATCAACCACCTATGGAATGAAACAAAGAGAAAATTTATATAGCACTATCTTAGAGATACTTTAATACAATTCTTTAGAAAGAAGACCCTGTTAGTAATGATGACAAATATGAGAAATGTTCCTCTAATGCTTTCGTCACAACTTCAACTGAATTGAACCAAGTGACCTTCCTTCGACAATAAGAAATGAGATATTTTCAATATAATGGTAGTTCAGGTATTATCAAAAAACTTGGGTGAGAAAGCAATGGACATGCCTGCGACCTAAATATTTCTCACTTTTTGCGAGGGATCACATGACATGTTGGCCTTTTTATTTCATGAGACTTGAGAATTTTTATCCACTTTCTTTTGAAGGGTCGTATACTTTGATATTTTAGAGAAATATAATTGCAAAATAATTCTAGTGATCATTAAATATTACCTTGCAATTTTCAATTTTTGTTGGAGGTAAGAACCGAGGTGAGGTGAAGATAGGCTTTGAGGGATCATAGAAGCAAAAATTGGGAGACTACAGAGAAGATAGTTTTGCATCAATGTAAGAACAAAAATCTCAACAAAGTCCATGCAGGAGAGAAGGTAACAGTGTAAGGGTTTTCTGGTATTGAACTCGTACAGGTTGGAATCACACATTGACTTATACCTCATCAGTGAGAGCCAGATTCGCACCAAAGAATGACTTGATGGTACCAATATCCTCCCAATAATCTTTGAACAGATACGCCTATGGAAACAAGAGATGGGAAGACCAGTATTAGATTGATGTTAGTAAAAGTTATATATTGTTCTGCTTTTGCCGATCTGGTTTATTAGTAGTAACTTGGAACCATGTAAGGGTATGGATAAATTGGTTTCAGTTACTTTTTGTTGTTTTTAGTAGTATGCTATTCTAATTTGAAATAAAAGCGAACTAAATTTTGGCCTGAACAAGTTTTACCATGCATTAAATGTGGTTGCATAATCTAGTTTAGCATAATTTTACCTCATTTTACAGCAGATGGTCTCAAATTAAATTATTCGAAACTGCAAGTACCTGAACTTTGTATTTTCTGGCAGCTGTGGGAATAACTTCAGATCCAAAATCATTTGCGCATGGACATTCAAAACTGTAGTAAGAGTTATTAAATGCTAAAATTAAAAGAAAAAAAACAAAGAAGAAACAAGAGTTTTTACTAAATCAAACAAAAAAAAAAATCTGGAAACACAAACAAGTTGTAATTGTCCCATCAAATCAGAAATTAACACCTCAAATTTCAATCAGGTCCTACAGTAGCAATGTAGAGGTATCACATAACCATTGGCTGGAATCCCAATGTACCCCCCCCCCCCCCCCAACAACACACACATCTTGTGATCCTTGGCGTATTGGGTGCAATTACACCACAAGGGTCTTATGAAGACATTTGTTTCCTAATTAGGGCTAGTGGGGCAGTATTGCAATATTAGCTGTTAGTTGTGCTAGAATGGATCTCTTTGAATCATAAATGCAAACTTAATAGGGGCTGTTTGCAAATTTCAGAGGGGTGTGGGAGATCAATTGTGCAATCAACATGCAATTTAAGCAGCTTCACTTCTGTTGAATCTTCATGATGCAAGCAAGATCAATTTATTTGAATGTAGTGGTTAAACAAAACCTAAACGAAGCTAAAAATTTGGATGGCTTGAAGTAGCCTTTCATATGCTAAAGACAGAAATAGAAAAAAGCACCTGAGAAGCTTCAAGAGAACATCAGTTTTGAAGACATAAATCCCCATGGAGGCAATATACTGGTTCTTGTCAGGGTCCGCTTCCCCAAGCAACCTTAGAACTGATGCTTTGATTTGCTATGTAAGTGGTCAAGTAAGTTAGAAGCAAGAAATTCAGCTTAGATAAAAAAGGATTCATTAAAAATAGGATTACAGCATAGATTCTCAATTTTTTTTTTGGGTCTTTTACAACCACCTGAACTCTCTACTTTTGCAGAGGAGTCTGGGTAGTGTGCAAAAGAAAAGTGAGGAACTTATGTTTCTCCTTAAAAGGGAGTACATACCATTCTCTTTAGGTCATCGCCTTTGGGTTTTTCGAGGAAGCGAGTGATGCGCATCTCTTTGTCTATCTTCACCAATCCAAAATCAGAAGCTCGGCTAGAATATATAGCAGTAAACACAAACTTAATGAACAAGTAGTTGAGACAAGATAAGGAGACATGTGATTATAGCTCAGTAGAGCACAAAATATGTCAGGTTTTTATGGGATACTATTGCCCTCTATTGGGATTTTCTGCTAGTTTCATGCTTTTGAATCCAGGTAAGCAGCACCTGCCCAATTTTAATTGAGGCGTCCAATGGTAAACAGTACACTGAACACCTACTTAGCTAAGTTTCACATCTTTTACTACACATGTTCTGATATTAAAAAACTTGAAAGTCCAACTAGTGAAATTTCGACAGGATCGAAATGAATGTACCTGTCATCCATGGTTACACAAGAGACTGAAATATCAGCATTTGATTCCTTATGTTTCTGCATGACAATTTTGGACATCTGTTAGTCAAGTAACGAGATCACAGTGCCTGGGATTGCTGCTGTGATGGTACTGCTATGAAGTTATGAACTCCCTTTATTCTGGTTTGCCTATTATTAACCCAATATTTGCCTGTATGTGGATTTATATTTTTAAATAGGAGGCATGGGGATGAAATTATGCCACTACTGCAGTTCTTGCTCTTCGCATTCCTCATTTTCATGATTTTTCTTGTTCTTTTTTTCAGTTTGGATGGGGCGTATCAAGGAAGAGGTTCTCTATGCATACAAATCTAGTCCTGCATGATATTGTAGTCATATGTACCTGAATGAAGTCCATATAATCCATCCTGTAGAGATGGTCACCTGACAGAATGAGCACATTCTCTATGCCTCTCATCTTAAAATCCTGTTCGATTAAAAAAACAACAGCATGCCAAACTGATATATGAAGAAAAAAATTTAGAAAGAAAAAATAATTGCAAATCTGACCTCAAACATCCAAATAAATTGCCTGACAGCATCTGCAGTACCCTGAAACCACCTCTTACCAAATTCACCAGGGGTTTGAGTTGCCGCAAGTATCTTAAAATACAGGGGAAGATGAAGAATTAGGCAATGTTACAAACTGTCAAATTGCAATGTCAACAGGTGCCTATGGTGGGTTTGCGAATTCAATTTTTGGCTAAAACCTCATACTAAAGTACTAAAACCCTAACAAAGCCTCAGTTATAAGAACCTCCAAATTAAGAGGCGGTAGAATTACAAATAACACACAACCAATATGAATACAATTTGGTGAAACCAGTAAAATCAAATCAGCAACTGACAATGGATCAGCTGGCACGTCAATCGAAGGCACAATTGACAGGCCGAAATGATTCGGTTCAGATTAGTAGAACCCCTGTCAGCACTAGCATGGACTGGTACCAAATAGAAGGATACACAATATACCTCAACAAAACCATTGTCAAAATTAAGGCCATTGCCAAAGTTGTAGGTGTGGGCAATATGTCGGTTGAGAGATTGAGAATTGAACTGAGTCAGGATGTAAATCTTCTTTATGCCACTGTTGATACAGTTGCTCACTGGTATATCTATGAGCCTGTAACAACCACCAACTGGGACCTGATAAGTTCCGAAAGGTAATATCAGAGAACATGTCATGTGTATATTAGCAAAACCAGAATTCAAGCAGTTATCTCCAAGGCACATTAAATGTCATTGTTAAACACTAACATTTTGAGTAATTTGTTGAGAAAATAACCACAACAAAGAAAAAAAGAAAAGATTTTAATACATGAAATAAGCAATTCCATGATTTTTAGAAAAGAAAGAAGAAGAAAAGAGTTTGGATAACAGAAAGGTTAGGAAACCGAGCAATGTTTTAGTTATGGATCTAAGTATTAAAGCTACATGTCAAATCATACAGCATATCAGAAAATTTATTGAAACAGTAAAATTTTAAACAAAATCCAGAAATGATGCAACTGAATTGCATTTAAAAAGCATACATAGAGATAGCCAATTGAATATTTATAGCATAGAGCTAGTCACCATAGAAGTTCAACAGATAACAGACAGTTGTGCTGCTGAATTCAAGCATCACATTTTAATATAAAGAAAAATTTAACTGCCCTTCATTTGTGTCTGTCTTTAAGCTTCACTGAGTATTTGTATTTGTATACTTTAGACAATCTATATATATATATATATATATATATATATATATATATATAGAGGTGGGATAAAGTGCCATAGATGGCAATGCCATAGATGTCTTTTTTGAGTCATTTTTTGAAGATCCGAAATTCAATCGGTCAATCCAAACCGTTCAAATTGATCATCATATTGAAATACCATTGGAGACCAAATTTTACATTTTTTTGAATTTTTTTGGTATTTATTTTGATATGTTCAAATTGGAGGGTCTGAAATACTCCAATTATAACGTTTTTTAAAAATATCATAATAAATAGCAAAAAAATTCGAAAAAATGTAAAATTTGGTCTCCAAGGATATTTTAATGTGGTGAATAACTTGGATGGTTCAAATTGAGCATTTGAATTTTGGATCTCGAAAAACGACTCTATGGCACGGGACCCTCTGTGCCATCTATGGCACATTAGCCATCCTCTATATATATATATATATATATATATATTTTCAGTATTCAACTTAGACTTTGTTCCTTGGGAAAATCAATACAGATCCCGGAAAAATTATTCATATATCATTGGTCAGTTTATTTTTTAAAACTACAATAGTAGATTATATCCATGACCATCAGGTAAGAATACTATTAGACATCTAACCAAAATCTTGGTAAGCTGGCGCATTGCTTTAAAATAGAAAAAGGAAAAAATGACTTCTGTGCTTCTGTACTGCCATGAATCATATCAATGAAAGCGATACAATGGTCTTGATTTCATGCATGATGGCACGAGTACAATAATAATGATTAATTAAACTTATAGCTTCATTTCCATAAAAATAGCTAAGTTTTATTATTATTTAATACTACTATTTTATTTTATTTTTTCTATTCTTTGGTGACGTTCATCTTGTTGTAATTGAACTTACAGCGGGTTTAGCTCGCTTCTGTGTAAGAGGGAACAGACGGGTCCCAGCTCCACCACCGAGAATGATAGAAATCACTGCTTGTGGATCCACCGGCTGCGTCACTTTCTTCACCTGATTCATCTGCAAATTAAGAAAACCAAAATCTTCAAATTTTGAGCAATAATATATATTTGAAACTTAAAAATCCTAATCCCACTAGTTACATAAAAATTCACAGCACCATCGATCATACATGTCAAAACTCCATGTTTATTGATACAATGATATATAGAGTCTCAATTGCATTATGACTACATTTCAAAGGGTTTCACCATAATAAACAATTTTTCAAGGGGATGAACGCAAAAAAATCCATCAAAGCAAATTTTCGTGTCATACCTCTAGGTTCGTCGTAAAGTCATTGAGAATAGAGCGAACTGTCGTTGATCTTCTAAGCCGTACACCTTTTCTCGGGCAATGCACAGTCGACCTCGCAAGAGAGCTCCGACGATCGCCGGAGAATGATGAAATGAATGCCTGAGACGACATTCCGGGCATCTTCGCGGGTGCAATGGCCATGGCGTCGGCCTTGTGGAGAGAGGAGAAGGAGGCGGAGAGCGCAAAAGCGAGCGAGAAGAGTGGAGAGGATCCAAGCTTGTTCCATATTTATATTTTACTATTATTTAGGCGGTCGAAGTATGGAGAGGAGAGAGAGAGAGAGAGAGATTTTAGTTTAAAATTAGAAAAGGAAAAAATAGAGAGAAAACTCGGGCAAACCAGCTTTACAATAAACCACGTTGGCGGGGAAGGAGAGATTCCTATGTTGTTTTGATTAGTTAATTAATTAATTAATTCAGAAATTAGTGATTGAATGCTAACTACATGCTTTCTATTTTCGTCAACAGTAAGTCAATAATTGTATCAAAAGGGGAAAAAATATTACTTTTTCCTATAAAGAGAGAATCTGGCAAATTAATAATGTAAGAAACCGCTAAATTTAGTAATATGTTTCTATATTTAATCTATTTTATAGAAAATTAATTTGGGTCGTCAATTAATTTTTTTGAATTTTATATACTATTTCATTATTAAATTTTGGCATTTATGTGCTCGCTAATAGACAATGTGGGGGCGAAATTTGTAAGGCTGTAGTAACACCTCTATTTTTATAAATTAATTTGTTCTAGTATATCCGTCATATATTAATTTTAAATAATTGGTAAGGCTTTGTTTAATTTGTTCAAATATAATACATTATCGTTTAACAATTACTCATATAATATAAAGTCAGGCTTAACTGTAGTAGTATATTATGACGGCTGGCTATTATTAAACAGATAACTCATATGACTCCACTTAAATAAAAAATTATATGCATCTCTCCTAAAGTTTTTATACCATAATTTAAAAAAGCTCCATGCTTAATTGGACGGTTGTTGTATTTATGGCATCCAACTGCTACCATTACCTCCAATGTCGTCAGCAGGTGTCGACTCGTATGTATAATTATAATTATTAAAAATAAGGCAAAATCGGATACGAAACCCTGCAATCTTTGAAATCGGACATAAAACCCTGCAATAGTAAATATGTCAATTTACTGGTAAGCTACATATAACAGTCGGCACTTGCTATATCATCCATAAAACGGCACATGATCGTTATTTCTTTTTTTTTTCTCATTTTAACATCGAGAGAATGCTATTAGATGCTGATTTAACAACAAAAATGATTAAAATCTCTAAATTATTCCTTTTTTTAGCTCGTGTGAATCAATCCTACATATGGTCCTAGATTTTTTTATTTTTTTATTTTTTGGCAAATGCATGTGGTACTATATATAAACGCTGGAGCTGGAATATATCATGACGAGGAGCTTTCGACCTTGCTCCCCTTGCATAGTTTGCATGGCAAATACGTGCTGAATGAAATTGCTAGTCTATTGAAATATCAAACCTCCATATATTACTTGAAATATGTTGGCTGTGTTTGGATGAGCCTAGAAAAAAGGAAATAGTTTTTTCCTATCCCAAATTTATTATAAAAACAATCCAAACTCTTTATAAAATTATACATTTTTCAATATTTCTTCTCTTATTTTTATTATTCCCACACCATCCAAACGGAGCCGTTATGTGTCATCAATTAGGCCAAGCGCATCTGTAATACCACTGAGTGCGGTCTTCAGAAAAACACATAGAAAGAGAGGAGGTGCGGGTTATACATGTAAACGAAAACCATTTACTGTTTCACCGTTTTGTTTTTTTTTGTTTTATTTAAAACATGCCTTAAAATAATGAAAAGAATTTACGTTTAAACAAATCATAATTAAAGGGGTTTATATCCGATTTTAAAAATTGTAGGGTTTATTTCCAAATAGAAAAGATTGGACTACTGGAAGGTTTTATATCCGATTTTGCCTAAAAAATAATTACTACCGGATTGTAAAGCCAGCTCTGTGTGACGTGGCATGTCTTCTATGGAGTATAGACCGGGTTTAAAAAGCTTTTTCCCCACTGGAAACGAAAAAGTCACGTGTTTTCATTTTTTTTTTTGGCATTTACCAGGTTTGTGCGCTGTTCCTGCGCACGTGTTTTTTCTATAAAGGAAAGTTTTTTTTTTTCTTTCATACCTAAAAGTTAAAAAGACACGTCGTGCGGCGCGTGGACCGAACACCACCGTACATAGACGAGGCGCACGCCGTACTTACAAATACGCGAGATCTAATTTCGAACTGGGCGACTTATTTTACCTTAGTCACCTGAAAACTCGGGAGCTTTAAATATTTATTTTCCCTATGGTAAGTTGGTAACTTCTACACTATTTTATTAAATCGCACTTCAATCTATCATAGCACCGAACTGCCTCCTCGTGGTGCATGTTTCCTCCAACTTCATTGCAAAGAGATCATATAAATGACAGCTAGAGGAAATTTAACATAAGGAAATATTCAATAGGAGTATTGTCTATTAATCAAAATATTCAATAGTATTTAAAGCTTGAATTTTTTTTTAATCCCTATGGTATGGCTTGTATAATCTGTTATAAATGTTATACAATAAAAAAAAATTAGAAAAAAATTGATAGCGACTATCTATAAACTTACTTTTAAAATTGTATATTACCGATCTGCTTCACTTTGTCTGTACCGACGAACTCCCTGAAGTACAACATATCTTAATTCATTTAATTAAGAAAGTTTCTTTAAATAACAGATCTAACGAATACGAATGTAAAATAGATATCAAATTATTTTCAATGAAAGAAAATTCAAATGCTTCATTTTAATATTTAGCCGAAATTATTTTGTCGGCTCTGAACTTACATCTTAGTTTATTTAATTATAAATATATGTCAAATATAAAAAAATATCTGCATGACTACTAATATAAATATTTTTTTAAAGAAAGAGGGAAGTTTTTATCATTTTTTTTAAATTAAAAATGCATGCGGAGTTTGAACTTTTGATTTTTAAAAAATCAATCTAGTACTCTTACCACTAAGCTATTAGACCACGTGCAACTACAAATATAAATATAAATATAAATCAGGTAAATTGACAAACATTTAGTTTTGCACATCAACACTGATATGAACATGAAATTATACCATATTTCAATATATATATATATATATATATATATATATAGAGAGAGAGAGAGAGAGGTGGGCTAAAGTGTCATAGATGGCAATGCCATAGATTTCTTTTTTTAGTCTTTTTTTTTAGATTTGAAATTCAATCAGTCAATCCAAACCGTTCAAATTGTTCATCATATTGAAATACCATTAGAGACCAAATTTTATATTTTTATGAATTTTTTTGCTATTTATTTTGATATGTTCAAATTGGAGGGTCTGAAATACTCCAATTATAATATTTTTTTAAAATATCATAATAAATAGCAAAAAAAATCGAAAAAATATAAAATTTGGTCTCCAAGGGTATTTTAATAACTTGAATGCTTCGGATTGATCATTTGAATTTTGGATCTCGAAAAACGACTCTATGGCACGGGACCCTCTGTATCATCTATGGCACATTAGTCATCCTCTATATATATATATATATATATATAGGATTGCTAAAATACTATGCACAGCACGGATGCCCTTCGTGCTACGGATTCGTTCTTGCATTTCATGCTTCAAACAACCGATCCAAACCGTTCATTATCTTCTTCATATTGAAATCTCATTAGAAACCAAATTTTACATTTTTTTATTTTTTTACTATTTTCTCATATTTATTAAAATACTAATCTAATAAATTCTGGACCCTTCAATAACAGTGATTTTAAAAAATCTGAGAAAATAGTAAAAAAATTTAAAATAATGTAAAATTTGATTTGTAATGAGATTTCAATATGTAGAAGATAATGAACGGTTTGGATCGGTTATTTGAAACATAAAATGCAATAACCGTTAGAGTTATGTCCTAGAAGTCAATAATTTAATGACTTAATTATTAGTTTATGTTTTGGATGATATTTTATCATCTGTTCCTAGGTTTATTATTGACAGATCATTCAGGTTGAGGATCTGAATTGTAGATCTCTGTGGATCATTCTTTAGAATGACAATAATAAATCTAAACAGTCCATAATCTTGATAATTAACAAGGAACATTAATTGTCATATAAGATTAGTATGCAAGTTAAGTGATGATTAAGTTCTACAAATCATAGGTAAAGAGTTACCAACTTAATTGCATATGTATATGTTATGGAACATAGTACAGGACTTGACCCAACGAAATAAACATATGGATTGTGTTATGTGTCATTGTTTATTTCGTTATGATTTTGGTTCTAAGTTTGAGATGATTATCTTTTCCACATGAGGATAGGTTCTATAAATCTCGTCTACCGCTGATTCCCGTTAAGGGCTGCTATACGGACTTGATTTACGTTCTCTTGAATTGTGCGGAGAAAAGCTAATCATCAAGAAAACCGTATGTCCCTCATTAATTCACTTAGTGAGTGACGATATCTGTTTGGGCCCCTTGATGGAGTTGGATCGTATGCGCGCAACTAAGCGATCAACTCTAGATCAAGAAACGTATAATCTGCAAGAATGACACATTCCTATCTTGGATTATACGATGATATCGCGAGACATAAGAATCAAAATAGAGAAATATTTTTATTCTCCTATGCAGGATTTAAATACTGTAGCAGTACACTATTTATGCGAATTGGGAATCATAACGTGTTGCTAGATACCGCTTATGATTATTGGAATTAAATAACGATTTAATTCCATGTCCAACGTAGCATAAATCCTCAAAGGGTCACACGTAATAAGGTGTTTAACCATACGTGCATTATTTATTTATTTGCAAAATATGATAAGTTGATTAATTAATTATATACCGTTATGGATCGTTATAATTAATTAAGTCAAATGTATCATATTGAAATAAATTAATGCATTGTCTAATCTCTAAATAATTATTATTAAGTTAATAATTATTTATAAACAACACACTTAATTTAATTAAGTTAATTGGGCTTTAATTTATTGATAAATTAAATGTCCAATTTAAGTAGCAATTGAATGGGCCTTTAATTAATTGAATTGAGGCATTAAATAGAAGAGCTAGTGGCCCAACATAGCCCACTAGAAGGCCGGCCCTATTAGGGTGGTAGGTGGGGTGGCACACTTGTAATTAGTGTGAACTTTGTGCTAGGGTTTGGAGGCTATATAAGGACCTGTATGGAGGCTCCTTAGGATGGTTCTCTTCCTCCCTCTCTCCACCTAGCCGCCACCTCCCCTATGGTGCGCCGCCCCCTCTTCTCTCTTCCATTCTATTGCTCATGTGTTGAGCTCTTTCCCTTCCACAAATTAATTAGTTAATTGATTGAAGAAAGGGAAAGCTATGGGATTAGACTTGTTATTATCATCGCTAGCACGATTCGAGAATAACTTGGTTAATACCTTAGTGGACTCGAGGCCAAACATGGAGGAGGCGAAGGAGAGCACCCCATCGATTCCCATGCCGTAGGATCGAGCCCCGCGAATACGATTTCGCGGGAGGTACAAATTCCACCTCTTATCTCTTGTGTCGAATGAGCTTATGTACTAGATCTCTCTTGCTCTTTGTTTAATTAGATTAATTAAGGATAATTAATCACAAAATTAAAATTGAGCAGTTTTCTAACAATAACGAATCCGTAGCACGAAGTACATCCATACTATGCATAGTATTTTAGCAATCCTCTATATATATATCATAGTTACCTCGACCATTCAACTTCTCGTTTGTTTTTCCACTAAAAGATAAATCGACTTGAAAGAAGCACATAAAACTTGAAAAGGAAGTTCTCATTAGAGCTGAAAAGGGAGTGCGCCGTTCTTAAAGTCTGGATAGTGGATAATGAGTTGGAAAGTTAAAATTATAGAGTAAATTTTTTGGGAGGTCACTAAAATTTATATATTGTCCATTTTTAGTCCCTCAAGTTTAATTTGTCCTTTCCAGGCCACCCAACTTTGATTTGGTCCGTTTCTAGTCCTTCTGTCATAATTTTAGGTAACTCCGTTTAGTCAATTAAGTTAGGTGAAAATTGGAGATCGGAATCCTCTTCTCCCTCAACAACGCCTCTACTTCCATCTCTCTCTTAAACTTATTTCTCTCAATGGCGTCTCTACCTACAGAGTCTCACTTCGATCCTATCTCCACCCAACCTCCTTTACATTTCAACATCGTGCTACTGATTTCCTCTTGAACCCCAACTCCATCCTACCCCCGTTTATTTCTCTAATTTTCCAAAGAGTGAATAGTGAACAGAGAGGTGATGGTCCGATCTCTTCTCGAGTTCTCTGCGAATATTGAATATTGTCTTCACCGATTTGCTATCAATTTTTATATGCGTATTTCTAGATTGTGTTTGCACGAGAATTAAAAAATGACCAGTCCATGTAGGTGATCCTAGTTAAAATAAAGAATAGTAATAAGACAATGATGAAGAGGCATGAAAAATAAAATGGAATTGGAGAAATGTTCTTATAAATTAGAACTTTCAATTGTTGTCCACGATATTTTCAATTCAGTTATTAATTCATTACAATAGCAGCGTGGAAAACAAATACTCGCATAAAGCTGCTATGATTGAAAATTTGAAGGAGATGAGGCTGCGATAGAGGAAAAACTGCTGGTGGCAAAGAAACTGCATTAGAGAGAGGAACCAAGAAGGTAGAGTTAGATACAAACGGAGGAGGAAGAGGTAGTCAAATTAAAGAGACTCTGTTGTGGGAGAGAGGAAGTGGTGCTAGATTTTGGTCTCCAATTTTCACCCCAACATTCATCCATTAAACGGAGTTACCTAAAATTATGACAGAAGGACCAGAAACGGACCAAATCAAAGTTGGATGATCTGGGGAGGACAAATTAAACTTGAGGGACTAAAAATGGACAACATACAAATTTTACTCTAAAATTATATGATGACAGCTATCAAAATATATTTTTCATCGAAAAATGTCAATAGATCTTACAAAATGCAATATCATTTTATTTAGTTCGGAGAAGTATACATTTTGCCTCCGTTTGAATGCGTTGAGAAGAAATAGGAAGAAGGAAGAAGGGAAGAAAAAAAATTATAAACAATCCAAACTGTTCACAAAGTTACACACTTCCCAATACTTATTCTCACTTCTTCCCTTCTTCCTTTCTTCCCACACCTATCCAAACGGAGCCTTTAGCAGGTCAATTGTTCCTTCTAGCGCGCGTCTAATTTTGTTCAAATAAGTACATCAGTACATGTTTTAGCTGATATTGGTTCTGGCATCGAAGAAAATGCCAATTTTTCCACGAGTTTGAAACGTCCAATAATGTTTTAAAAACTATTAAGTACGCAGTCCGGATTAAAAAAAAATGAAAATGCTCTCTTTCGACATCGAACGATGAATTTGAAACCTCATAATAACTCTAAAAGCAATCAAAATGTATTTTAATTTTGGTGGGGAACCAGTGCCAACATAACGTGACAACGTATTGATAATACATTTTCAAATTAAAGTCAAATAATTTATAAATTAGACATATTATTGATCTTATATATCAGTTGTTAATTTGTTATTAATATATCATGCATTTCTAATATTGTTTTGTATTCCATTAAAGTCAATAAATCATAACTGTTGCAAACTAAAAGACGTCTCTCGATAAATGTTTAAAATTTTCATCAAATTCTGTCATTACGTGCTTGATTCATATAATAGGGTATACTATATATGATCAACTATTTTCGATTTTAAAACTAAAACATGTTTTTTATGTTTGTCATAATTGTCTCATTAATTATACTGTCAAATGATTTTTTAAATAATCTTTAGAACTTTGGCCAAAGCATATCAAGATTTTTTATAGTTATGTTGAACTGAAATATCTTTTTTATTGAAAGAAGGTTTCATTTCGGTGTTTTATGCTTCTTAGCAACGATTTTCGAAGTGTTGGATTTTTTTCTATTGGACTTCAATGTCAGCCTTCTTGCTTGATTCTAATCATCTTGCCACCTCACATAGCTCACATTGTAATATTTATTGCGAAATTACTAAAATTTAATACTCAGATAATAATATTTCTCTTTTGCGAATATGCGGGTGGTAAATTTTCATTTCACCAAGGGAACTCCAAAACCAACAATTTGAGATAGCAATGCAGTTGTTTATCTTATCTTATGTCAATTCTGAAAAGCTTTGAGATCCTTTATTGACTAGCAAAAAGACGCTTAAACAGAACAGAACAGTGTGAGAGACGCAGCATATTGAGCCCACGCTTAGTTGCTCGTGTAGTTACGTGGAGTCCAAAACTACTTTGGGCTTGTAGGCCCAACAACAGAGCCCCGTGTCATGTATACAGTATACTCATCCAGGAATGATAACTGCGATCGACAGATTTACCATCGCGCGTTGTCGCTGAACAGATGGTGCGAGCGTGAGGCTAGCGTAACTAGCAGTGTTGTGTATTGTTACAAATGTTCAGTTTAATGACAAAATATGTTCACTTTAATAATCACAAGTGTTTAATGACAAAAGTTGAAATTTAAAAAAAAATTGAAACTTACAATTTGAAAATATTAAATTTGAAATTTCGAAAGTTAAAAATTCAAAATTTAAAATTTTGAAATTTGAAAATTTAAAATTGTAGCAAGTCCATCAACACCTGTCTATTTTTTTTTATATATACAGAATGTCCAAGTTAGAGAGGTAATGTTGATTCTGTTGACCGATGCAAGGTCGACAGGTTAGCTTGTTGACTCACGAGTCAACTTGTCATTGCCGAACGGCCATACTTGTACCCAAACGCTTTCGGGATGCTTCTAATAACCAACGAATGTCAAGTAATATTTCTTGTGGAAGTGGGATTGCAACAGGGACTTTATAAGTCTTTTCGTTTTTTCGTCTTCTTGTTTTTACTCCTACTCTGGGAGTTACTCTAAGTATTGCTTGACGTAAAATAGATACTGGATTTTCTTTTGTCTTTTTTTCAATATCTAACGCGGCTCGATAGAAAATTTGATAAGCCAATGATTTTTTTTTCGTGTTTCATCATACGGTTAACCAACATGTTAACGACTCGACTACAAGAAATTGGATCGAATTCTGCAGTTTTTTTTCTTTGCAGTACCTCGACGTGACATGAGCGTGAAAGAGGTTAAAGAATCCGGACTAGACAACGAGAATTGATTCGTCACACCCTCTATTTATTTTAAACATCTTCAATTTTTTCAAGACAAAATTACCCCTACATATTTATATTTAAACTAAATAACGTAAAAAGTTATACCATAACCTGTCAACATTGAAAACCACTACATGCAAAAAAAAAATGTTAAATCTAAAGAAAAAAGTTTGTGCTTTTTTTTTCATAATTTTCTCAAGGCAAGAGTTCGAAAATAAAAAATACTATCCATTGAAAAAAATTTTTCATTAGAAAAAAATAAAATAATCAAAACTGGTTTATTTACATGTTTTCAATAAATAAAATTTATGATTTAATATAGTGAAGAGTTTAAATGATGGGGTTATTATTGTCATTTTAGAGATATAGAGGTGTTCTGACTAAATTAAATGGTGTCCAAATCAATTCCTCTAGACAACGTTTCCCTAATATTACGCTCGTATCTCCTGCTCAAACATCAACCCAAATCTACATAGTCACATAGAAGTATAGAACTATTAGACATATATATAGCAGCCTATACAATCCTATGATTCTAGAGGAAACCAACCCCAACCCATGCCACATTGCCACTCGGTACCAAAAGCATGAGCTAGTGCAATTGTCCTGGAGGCTGGAAATGGTAGAGGGAAGCACATGCCATGCCCCAGTTGTTGAGTTCGGCCTTTTAATTTTGTCAGAGGCATATGCATGAAACGGACACATGCTGTTGGGAAAGTTTAATGCGGATAGGAAACGACGCACAACGGCCTTATTCCCCTTTCAGATTTCAGAATTCTGACTCTGATCAATCCAATATTAAAGGTTAAACCTACTAGCAACAAACAAGAGACTTCCCACTTCCCTCTTTTCTTTATTGACTCCATCCTCTGTTTAGAATCCCATTCATTCAACGGTTTCTTATGTTGTACTTATTTATTATTTGTAACGTTTCCTGAACTAGACAGTTTTTTTTTTTTAGGCATGCGTTTATTTTAATGCATTCCTTTACTAAGTAGTAGGTAAAGACCGTAAAGTAGTGATGCATTTAAAAGTGTACAAAGGAAATATATACTTCTATTAAATAAAACAGATAAAAGTATATATGCCACCGATTATGTGGTACATAAATAAGAATTGCACAAAATCAAATGTGACATATACAATACAATCAATTTGAACACCAAGAATGCACCCATCTAACATAGGTACAGAAATAAGTGTTTTTCATGATTAGATATTGCACATTTGTTTTATATAATTGTAATTTAAACTATACAAGTATTGGAGGCACTTAAAATTAAGCATCAACGACAACTTCCTTACAAATTACATAAGGCTCATAGAGTCATAGTCATAGATCTAGTACAAGTCAAATGCAATTTAAAGCTCACATGTACATATCACACAACTGGCACTACTGATTAGAGTTTAATCGCAATCAATTTTTAGTTTGTTATCTTACACAACAATACCCCCTATTTTTGGAGGGTATTTAATCGGAGGGTCCATATTAGGTCAGCAGGCCTTTTCTAGTTCATCAGAGATGGTGTAAAGTTGTAAACTGTAACTTCAGCTTTTACCATTTGACTCAATTGGTAAGTCATAAGTGCATGCAAATTCTTTTTTTTTTTGGGGCATAGGTTTGAGAAAATATGTCTGCTTTATAAGCAGAAATACATCAAAAGCATTAAAAGCAACAAAGCATGCACATGCGCAAAACAGCAAAAGTTTATTAAAAGGTGCATCCCAAAATGTTTAAACCAAATCAAAGCACTATTTGAACTTCACCCAAAATCAAAAGTTGTTAATTTGTCGCAGCCAATTTGCATTTCTGGTAAATCATCTCAGGAATGATTGACCCCAGCCACTAAGCTAAGAGTAGCAAATTTTGCGTACCAGAACAATATTAGTGCATCGCCAATAATTATAACATTGATAAACGAGATTAACAACTGTATATCTCTAAGAAACATGGTTTCTAAAGAAATATAGAGTGATTAATTTGTACCAGATCATAACCACTATAATCACTTACTCTGTATATGTCTACTTCGTCCATCTAACGGCCTTAGTAAAGGCAGTAGGCAGCAACAAAAATTTTAAAAAATCAATAAATAAACCCTAACCAAAAACAGAAAACAAACCAAATAAAAGGTAATTAACAAATAGTTAAACCTCATCTTCCCCATAAAATCCCCATCAATTCATAACTAACACAAGCACCCAATAACCGGCTTAGTCCGGTAATACCCGTTGCCCCTCGGCAAGAACACAAGTTTGACCCACCTTCTGACGCTACCGCGGCGTCGGAGCTTGGACCAGACAAAACGGGGAAACCGTCGGATGCGGGACCAAACAAGGCGACGGGCCCGCACGAAGGACCGGCCTAGACGCTTGGAGAAGGTGCGTGGCACAGGGGAGGGGGCAGAGAATTGGTATGACTTTAGAAAGAGCTGCCGGCGCTCGACTTGGCGCTCCCACTGCGCCATTTGTTCGGCATACCAGAGCATCATCGTGCCGCCTTCTGTTGAAAGTGAACCCATTTGAATGTACAAGTTTCAAGTTTGTGTTTCTTTCCTGAAAACAGGGGATTTGAGGGGAGTTAAATAAAGGTGAAGAGGAAGAGGGAGAGGGAGGAGAATGTGGTGTTTGATGAGAGAGTTATTTGGTGTGAGAGGAGAAATTATACGAGGAAGATATAGAGAGAGAGAGAGAGAGAGGTGACAAAGTAATTAATAAGAGTGTTTTTCTTTCGCCCCAACAAAGTTATAAATTAGCAACCGTCCGTTTGCTCGCAACCTTTCACAGCCTTTTTCCTTTCAATTCTTAAATTATGTGAGAATTTTGCATGTTTGCCCGTTGAAGAGTGCTATTTATCTATTAGTGGTTTTGTGAGTTTTGGGTTTGCCTAATGAGCTATTCTTAAATTAACATAAGGTGCGCAAAATTATTTGAGCTCGTCAATTTGATTTTTAATTTGATAATATTAATTAAAAAAATGTGACAAATGTTGCAGGATCTATATTATCGTATGAAAATAATAAGTTTGTAGTCTTTTTTATCACTCTTTGCCTCCAGGACGAATTTGCAAAAAAGATCCAAAAAGCTTCGTTTTCAGGGTAGATTAAACTGGTAACGGCTGCACCAATAAGCAGCGTTTTATTCACCTGCTCTTCTAGTCTTCGTTATCGACTGAAGAAAAGCAAGTATTTGACCAAATTTCTCTTCAGTTTTAGTACAATCAGAGTTCAGAGCATCCGCTAGTCGTCAAAGAAAAACTGCCAAATGTTTGAATAATACTTGGCTAGATTTGACATTTGTTACTTTAAGCACTTAAAATCTGTAGATTCTTGAGTTTACAATTGGATGCGTTCAGGGTCGATCTTCAAATAGGCTCCGTTTGGTTGCGTTGAGAATAAGATAGGAAGAAGGAAGAAGGGAAGAAATTTATTGGGAAGAGGTAAATTTATTGGGAAATGTGTAACTTTTGTGAAGAGTTTGGATGGTTAGAAATAAATTTATTGGTAAAAAGTAGTTATTCCTTATTCCGGAAAGAAGCCATCCAAACGGAGCCATAGAGAGGGCGAAAAATTATAGTACACTTTTTTTTTTGAGTTTTTAAAGTGTGTCAAACATGAATTTTTAAGAATTTTAGAAAAATTAATGTAGAATTTTCTAGTTTATAAGAATCTTTTTAGAATACTTTCAAGTGCGTTATTTGTTCTGTGTTCTAATGGCGAAAATATATTGCAACTGTGAGGTATAGTGACATCTTTTCTTTTTTTTTTTTGCAAGTTGCCACAACTTCATATTTTATCAATATTAAAAAATTTTAAAATTCAAATGCTGAATCTAACTGTTGATCTTATTTAATATAATGAGCAATATTTCTATATAAGTTTTATAAATTTTGGAGTTGGTTTGATACTCGATCAAGTGATCAACAAATGAACAAATCTAGTTAACTATGACTGATTAAGGCTAATACTTTCATTGTTTAATCACTTAATCGAGTATCAAATCAACTCTATTTTTTATAAAATTTATATGAAATTAAATTGAATAAAATTAACAGCTTGAATTAGACGTTTGAATTTTAAAAATTTTAAATAATGATTAAAAGTGAAGTTGTGGCAACTTGTGGTAACAAAAAATAACGGTACTATAATCTTGCTCATCAATCGTATATCTATTTATCTCATTTAGTAAAACCCATTACACCCTCATGGTAATAATTTCAATCACCAAAAAAAAATGTAACTATAGTTTTGCAAGAATGATTATATTGATTTATAAGAAAGCATAACTTAGCACAACAAAAGTATCATAACCAACTTTCGGTAATCCAAATACACTAGAAAGTTACAATACGCTTTGATGAATGCTTATTCTCTAAGCTAGGGATATCAAGATATTATAACTGATATGATCAGATAAATATTATCCAATATTAAAATATAAATAGGAACCTGAATACTGAACGGATGGTCAATGACTCTAGCTATCATTTATTTATAAAAAATGGATTCAAATCAGTGTTTTTAAAACCGTACCGAAACTCCTACCGGCCAGATGATAGAAATCCGATATTTCCTGGTATTTTCTAAAATTCCGATTTTTCCTCTCACAATACCGAATATCGTCGTTTCGGTCACCATTTCGGTTTCTGGTATTACCAAAAATTTCCGGTATCCAGTACGGTTTTCAAAACACTGATTCAAATTCCGCAATGCACAAGAGAAATAGATTGCAAAAACATCAAATTATACTTTTCTAAATACAAACTTACTAATTAAAAAAATATAAATAAGTTTGATTCGTCTCGAATGCAAATCTAATTCAATTGAGAATTCACAAGTCAGAACTAATTAAACAATGAATCAATTAGATCTAATTTGTATAAAAGAATTATTATTTAAATTCTGTATAAAAAGAATTCTTGACCCCCAATTTATCTTAAAAAAATGCATAATAATTTTTTTTCTTAAAAAACTTTTCTATATGATTAATTAATTTTGTATATTTCTTATGATTAGGGAAATGATTTCAATTTTACAAATTTAATTCAAGAGCACCAAATTCACATTAAATTGTATAAAATCCTCAGAAATATCTTGTTATCACCTCAGCATAGATAATTTTTTTTTTTAAGAAAAGCTTGGCAGCTACACGGGACTTGTTCTCGTCTTCTACGTTTGACCCACTGACTCTCTCTCTCGCTCCATCTCTCTCCATATAATTATAAAATGATGAATTGCGTAATAATTTGGTGATCATGGTTGTACAGTCGTACTGTTTAAGCTTCATTGATTCGCTAAGAAATCCACGCCTATTTCTGACTATTAATTATTATTCAATCCTATTTATTATATTAATAATTCCATTGGTCAAATCTTGGTCAAATAAATGCCTTCCACGTGAACTACAAGTACCTGATATTGATACCATGGCTAACCGAATAAGAAATACCATAGTATTAGTAGGCAAAAAGAGAACCAAGGGATGCGTTTGGATGAGAGAAGAAGAAGAGGAAGAAGGAAGATGGAAAGAAAATAAATTATAAACAATTCAAACTCTTCATAAAGTTACACACTTTCCAATACTTCTTCTCACTTCTTCCCTTCTTTCCTTCTTCCCACACCTATCCAAACGCACCCAAGAATAATTAATTAATTTTGTTTAGAGACGACTTTTTACTTTTCTACTAAGTACTAACTAATACCTTCTTGCATTTTAACCCCTTAGATATCATTATTGATGAGTAGATAGGATTCTTGTTTTTTCTTTCGGTGTTTCCAAATAAATTTTAGCAGTTGTATATTAGTTAATATAATTAGTAATTACTGCTTGACAACGAAGTCCACAACGTATGTGAGGAGTACCAGTCGCACGCTTGCATGTTGCTAACGAATTGTTTAAACAATTTGTTATATTTTTACTGAATATATCCGTAAAAAATATTATTTGCACAATTTACATAAATGCATGACACGTGCATTTGATGCGGTCTCTTGTATTTGCCAAGGAGTGAAATCGAGTGATATTTGAAATTCAATTCCTAATTAAATTAGAACTTGATATCGCTTCAAAAAAAAGGAGCACAGCTTTGTGGCATGATAGTTGATAGAGCATCATCTTCAAAATTTAAGCCTATATATTTAATCCGCTTCATGCCAAGTAGCGCATCTTTGTTGCATGATTGAGCAATATCTTCACACAAGTTAAAAAAACGATTTATTACTCGCAAATTAATTTAATTTTAATTGGTTTTTAGTGATCGTGCAAAGGTTATGGATCTACATAAGTTTATGTTTGGCGTGGCATATGCAGTGATGGAATTTAAAAGTAGATGTTGTGTATGATTTGGTAATTAAGTTCCAACAGTGTAATTACGTTCTTTTAAATCTTTATCCAAGCAGTATTTCACCTATTGGACATATTATGTTATTATACAGTTACATATAACCTATATCAACAGGGTCGACATATTCTTAATTACACTTTATTGCGTACAGGAAATTGTTGCAGAGTACGTTACAGGTTTTAAATCGGCTGGAAGAAATTAATTGTGAAATATTATAAATTTGGACATTTTATCTAGCTAAATCGTTACCTTAGAAAAATATGTTGCGACCTCCAGGTATACATGCAAAATTAACATTGCTTTTTATTTATTATTCAAATTCAAGTACTTCATTATGGCTCTGTTTGGATGCGTTGAGAATAAGGTAGGAAGAAGGAAGAAGTGAAGAAATTTATTGGGAATGAGTAAATTTATTGGGAAGTATGTAACTTTTGTGAAGAGTTTGGATGGTTAGAAATAAATTTATTGGTAAAAAGTGGTTATTCCTTATTCCTTATTCCGGGAAGAAGCCATCCAAACGGAGCCATTACAAATATATCTATTTTGTTGTTAATTACATGTGCATGGTCTATTTCTTCAATTCATTTTGCAAACTTATTCTGGGCACGCATTTATCGTAACAACGATACTTTAGGCCTTAAGCTGAAAGTTCTAAATTGCAAATTTTGGATTAAATCTGAATAAAGCAACAGAAATCATCAGTTTTCAGTTTTCACTTTATATTTTCTTAGCTCGAATGGTATCCTGTTGTCTGCCTTTTTTTTTTTTTTTATAATGTATGTCTGCCCAATTTGATTAGATAAGGTTGTTGATGTTAGGTTATGTGGGACCGATAGCGATATAACTGTTATTATTAAGTTATTAACTCCATAATTTTGCAGATCGATAGACACTGATAACGATATTAACAGATTATATATTATATATATTATAGTACCTTCTCCATCTAATAACTCGTTTCCAACTTCCGAAAAAAAAAACAAATTCAGTTTACTAGGGAGTTAAATTTTCTTCTTCATTTGTTAATTTTATCCAGTCGACATCCTCAAAAAAATGTTATCCAATCGACGGGTCAAATGGTAGGGAGAAAAATTCTGACCCGTTTCAGGTAGAACAGTGACCCGTTTTGTCCATTGGGTGACTTGTTATATGTTGTTTTTAGTTTTAGGCAAATTTTGTGGTGGACTAAATTTGGTAACCAAACTTAAATCAAATCGTTTAAAATTTTTCTCCGCCATAAAATTATTCTTAAATATTTTAAATATATTGTTAGTGATTTGTTTTTTTATATAAATTTCGATGGGTTTGAAAAAAGTAAACTCTACATGAGAAAATAAATTTGAAGTGATTCATCAGTTAGTATTCTAAATCTACATGCAAAAATAATGTCTATCCGACCTGCATTTGACCCAACCCGATCCATTAATTATCCTGTGATTATATTAGATATAGACGTAAGATGGTTGCTAATGTTCGACAAGTAAATTGGTCAATAAACCTACACATCCATATTATTGTCATCACGATCATTAATTAATCTTTTAACTTTTGAGACATAATAGTTTGAACAAAAAAAAATTTGTAACCAACTTTTAAATTGCAGTAGGCCTAGGCGCCTAGCAACCAAAACTACAATGCTTGCCATAATGCCATTGCGTTGAGGAAAGTTCAAATACAGATCCTATGAAGCGATGCTGCAATCAATAAATTTTTTTATATATAAAAAAGACACTAGATTTGAGATTTCAATATTTCATGGTCAACCAAGCAAATCGTTGCTTAATTACCAAGGTAGAAAGGACTAGGAAATTAACACTAGGAAAAATGTACAGAATTGGGCCGCTTGAGCTGGCCATCTGCCCAAACCAAACAATAACTGGCAAATTAATAGCTATAGCCGCCTATCAAGGCTGCTAAATTATTTTTTCCCTCCTGGTATGACAGTTTACATTGTATAATTATTTTTTTGTTGTTGACTTAGTGTGTGATCTACCTTAATTTTTCTAGTTGCATGCATGGTCAGCCAAGAAGAAATATTTGTTTATCTACCTTAATTTATGTGGGAGGTCATGTGTTTCGTATTAATCATCACTTCGAATGATACCATGAAAAATTTAAATAAAATTCGATACAAATGTTCTGATAAGCAATCAAATGAGTGTATGAAATTGCTTGAACATTTCTATAGTTAAATTAGGAAAAATTAAAGAAAGATGTTCTAAGTTTCCTTCATTATTCCTTGGGCAGTTAAGAATATTATTGGCGAGATTATGGATAACTTAGCTTCCACGTAAAGTCGCAAATATTACTGTGCATAAAAATAATAAAATATAAAAGAAGGAAAGATGAAAAAAAAAAATGGTCTTCTGTAATGCTTCCGTAGCAGATGAAGGGGACAACAAATAATGTCAGCAGTTGAAGTAAACTTAGCCATTTAGGTGAAGTGTTCATAGTCTGTCTGCTTATCTATGATTCTTGGAAATTATTGAATTGAAAAACGAGGTCATTAAATATAAATTAAATACAAAATATTTAATAATATTGCCAGTAAATGAGACGAGCAGATGCTTGTTTTTACCAAACTCTCTTTTTCACAAAGACAAAACAAACTATGCATGACAAAATGTCAAATTAAAGCACCCTATCAGCATAAAACTACATATTTAGTTTGCTACCCACTTGCTTAATTAATTCATTACCAAACGAATAATAAACAAAATTAAACATAGAAAGCGATATCCTAGATGATGACAATTTGCGCCGACTGAAGTGATGCTTCGTTAAATTATTGGTGTATTTTACATCAATTGATATTAGAATTAGAGGGTTAAGTTGGTTTTTTAAGTAGGACTCTTCAGAAAAAAGGCAGCCAAGTTGTCTTTTTTTTTTATAAAAAAATTAGAAATAAAATAATACTTATAGTTTGGAATAAAAAGGGACAAAAATAGGCAAAAAGGGTCAGGGGGAAAAAAAGGAACTGCATTAAAAGCATTAGATGATGTTGACTTCCATGGTTGCAATGCAATTGAGTAATCAAAGACATATATGCACCTTGCTTTTACTCTGGACAACAACTACCAACTAGTCCCATGAACAATAATTGAATCAGCCCTTTTTGCTTGAATGCAGAAAACATGACCGTGAAAAAAATATATTTTTTTCTTTAATGAGGTTTGGGAGGCAGCTCAAGTCAACCTCACTTTTTATAGATTACTCAGATCTGTCTGGAATCCAAGAATAATAACTATTAGGAAGTACGGGCTGTGATGATTATCAAAAAAAAAAATTATAATAATAACTATTAGGAAGGCTGGCCGGGCTCAGTTTTGGGCTGAAACTAAGTCCAACTCCAATACTCCAATTAAATTAGTTTTACCAGCGTGAAGCCTCATTTTCATTGACATTGTTTTGATCCATTTCAATATTATGGGCCTTGCGTCCAATTTTAAGACTGACGAAACTTTTACGTTGATTATTTTCTACTAATAATATGAGTATACCCCTACAAAATCATGTTTTTACTTTTTAGTTCCAAACGTGGAGAAATTATTATTATTATTATTATTTTTGAAAAACAGCAGGGAAACTTTTCTTGCTCCCTTGCTTGTACAATGGCAAAATATTGTACATTGCTTCTTACAAAATCCTGATCGTTGCACTTTGTTGCTCTTGTCAAATACGTACGTACAATGGCAAAATATTGTACATTAAAACGAAATTAGCTATTAGACACCTTTACGAGGACTAAAACGAAACAATGGCAAAATATCTTTTTACCTCCACGGCTCCCCCACTATAACAGTAACAGTAACACTAACACTAACCATTGTTTCGTCAAACCCCTTCTAAAAACCCTATCCAGCGAGGTGTACCTTCGCTTGTCCATTCATTCCTTTTTGAAGTCCCCTTATCTCCTCTCCTCTCCTCTCTCAAGCTCAGCCATGGCATCCCTCCTTGGCACCTCTTCCCTCTTTCTCTCCCCTTCTATCGAGCTCACAAACACCAAATCACCTCTCAGGCATCAATTGCTCTCGCTCAGACCACACCTGCGCTCTCTCGTGCCGCTCTCTGTCGCTTCGCCAAAGTCCGTGAACTCGATACTAAGCGAGGAGGCGTTCAAGGGCCTCGGCGAGTTCTCTAAGTCGAGGCTAGGAGAGGATGGAGAGGAGGGTTTCAGTGGAGACGAGTATGGATCTGAATTTGAGATGGAGGATGAGGATGGCAATGGAGTGCTCGTCGGAGGCGGTGATGAGGAGCTTGCTATCTCTAAACTTGGGTTGCCTGAAGAACTGGTTAACACTTTGGAGAAACGCGGCATTACAAACCTCTTCCCAATTCAGGTCCATAATATGTTATTTTGTTTGCTTCCGTTAAATGGAAGTGGTAGGCTTTTTGGCCTACTTGTTTCAAAAAAAAATGTTATTTTGTTGGTGTTCAACCTAGAATTTTAATTAACAGTAGTGTGTATGGCACTGGTTATTGGTTAATTGTTAAATTTATACTTGCAATACCTGATGCTCAACAATTTGTATTTTTCTTGTTTAGTTTTGATGTAGAAATTGAAAAGGAAAAGCAAACATTAAGCAATTATTTTTATAATAACCCTTATAAAAGGCTATTTTTAGTAATTAAAACAAACTTGCTGTAGTTTTATGTTTAATAATCTTTTCAATTTCGAACACTTGCAGAGAGCTGTGTTTGTTCCTGCTCTAGAAGGCCGTGACTTGATTGCACGTGCAAAGACCGGTACAGGCAAAACACTTGCTTTTGGTATTCCAATTATCAAGCGACTCATGGAAGAAGATGGAGCTCGTACTGGAAGGTAGGAATATGTTGCTAACTTGCTATAATTCGGTGTTGAGGCTCTTTTGCAATTACATCTAATATCTTGACATATACATAAATTAGATTTTAGACTTGCATATAGATGCGAGCTATTAGATATAGTACACTTTCACCGTCATGTTACATTGTGATGGGCTATTTTCTATCAGAGGGCTCAATCTGAGTTAATCTGGTGGTTGATCTAAAGCTCAGTTGAACCAGCTGTGGCAGTTTTCCTCTTTTTTGTTGCTTGTTGGTCATTCTTGCTTGGTCTGCATTTTTATCACTGGTTCAACTGCTCGAATTACATAGCCAAAAAAAAAAGAGAGAAACCTCAGTCTTATTAGCAGTTCAATAATTTGTCATTTTTATCCTAACTTATTCTTCTTTTCTATGTAATTTAGACGGTCGACTCACCGGCTCCCAAGGGTTTTAGTTCTTGCACCAACACGAGAACTTGCGAAACAAGTTGAAAAGGAAATCAAAGAATCAGCACCCTACCTCAACACAGTCTGTGTGTATGGTGGGGTCACTTACCATGTACAGCAAAATGCCTTATCTCGTGGCGTCGATGTAGTTGTGGGTACTCCAGGTCGGCTCATTGATTTGATTAAAAGTCAGGATCTCAGGTTGGATGAGGTCAAGTTTTTGGTGTTAGATGAGGCTGATCAAATGCTGGCTGTTGGATTTGAGGAGGACGTGGAGGTGATATTAGATAACTTACCAGCTCAGAGGCAGAGCATGCTTTTTTCTGCTACCATGCCAGGATGGGTTAAGAAGTTGGCCAGGAGATACTTAAATAACCCTCTGACAATTGATTTGGTATCACTCTTGTAATTTCTATTGTTTTATTATTTTGGTTTTCACAACATATACTTGATATTTTTCTTACTTCTGAATGATGCGTTCTTTATTATTATTTTTTTTTTTTGCAAATAACACTCAATCTATGAAGTATTACAGGATTGGCAATTTTTATATTGAAATTGAGCTAACTTAAACAGTTGGGTGTTGGATGCAATGAAACAAACAAACCATGAAATTCTTGTGCTATCTGTACGCATGGTGACCATGGGTTGTTTTGAATTCTTTGAATTTAACAATTTGTACTGATGAATTTTCAGTAGGATTCAAGGAGGGACAAAAATCATGGAATTAGATATTGATTTTTTTTTTTATTTTCTGTTTAGGTTGGAGAACAAGAAGAGAAGCTTGCTGAGGGAATTAAACTGTATGCACTCCCATCTATAGCTACTACAAAACGTACTGTGCTGAGTGACTTAATCACAGTACGTACTCTATGGCAAATAATTCTTATTCAATTATTACTCTGTTTATCCCTATTCTAAAAAATCTTTCTTAAGGTGTGCACATAAACTTAAAATTTCTTTTTTGGAACTTTTGAGCTTAAAGATAGGTGAATGTGGTAGGAGAGCGTTGAAACTGTTCTCAAAAGCTTGTTCTGTTTCCATGCAAAATTGCACCTGGATCTCAGAAAGCTAACTTTTGTCTGCAAGTGTTAGACTGTTTAATTAGTTTTCTTTGTTGCTTATTTTTAGGTGCATGCAAAAGGAGGAAAAACGATAGTATTTACAAAAACGAAGAAGGATGCTGATGAGGTGTCTATGGCACTGACAAACAGCATTGCGGCAGAGGCCCTCCACGGTGACATTTCCCAGCATCAAAGGGAGAGAACTCTGAATGGATTCCGCCAAGGGAAGTTTACCGTGCTTGTTGCGACTGACGTCGCCTCTAGAGGTCTTGACATACCCAACGTTGACTTGGTTCGTCTCTCAATCTTCTTTAGTCTTTTGGAATATTTACAGTTTTGCATGTTTAATTAAAAGAAGGTTTATTCTTCTGTCTATATATACTTATGTTTGGGGAATCTCAAGCCATGGCAATACAATACTAACTATTAGATAATTTACTGGAGTTTTACAGTTGCAATAGCTATGAACGAGTGCATGTAGCACCAGCACGAGTGAGCAGTTCTCATAGGATGTTTATTCGGACTTTTGTTTGCCTTTTTCGGGTGGCTATCACCACCTAGAACACTTTATTGGATTTAATTTTGCGTCAGTTCAATCTCAGGTCCAACACTGCTGGTGATGGGCCTCGCCTCTCTGTGGAGAGAAGCAGGTTCTTTTTCCTGTTAAAGGCATCAAAAGATGTTTAGGCTAATGGGATCCTTATTTGAACAAAATGTCACCATCATGTCCATTTTCCTAATATATTTATTAATTACTGCTATATTGTGGTAAGACTTTCCATTCTGGAATTGCTTACAGAAACAATGCTGTCCTATTCTTCCCTTACATTCACAAATTGAGCCATTGTACTTGGGAATTAAAGAATGCCTGACTTATATGGTTCCTATATTTTGAACTTCATATCCTAAAGAAGAACAACCTAGGTCATAATTGTCACTTCAATGCAGATTATACACTATGAACTTCCAAACGACCCTGAGACTTTTGTGCATCGGTCAGGCCGCACTGGCCGTGCTGGGAAAGCCGGGACTGCCATTTTGATGTTTACAAGCAGCCAGAGACGCACTGTCAAGACAATTGAACGTGACGTAGGTTGCAAGTTTGAGTTCCTGAGCCCGCCTAGTATCGAGGAGATTTTGGCGTCATCTGCCGAGCATGTAGCTGCCACACTCCGAGGGGTCCACCCACAGTCTGTTGAATACTTCCTTCCTGCTGCAGAGAAACTGGCTACTGAGCTCGGCAGTAAAGCCCTGGCTGCTGCATTGGCACAAATGAGTGGCTTCAGTCAACCACCGTCATCACGCTCTCTAATCAGTCATGAGCAGGTAAGAGAATATTTTGCTTTTACAAATGTGCAAATCTTACGTTTTCTGGAAATTGCATGAAAATCTTCCATCTTAATTTGAAGATTTTAAAATAAATACTGTTAGTTTGTGTACAGTGTACATACACGTATTCGTTCATCATAAATGTACTTATAATCTTATATGCATAAATGTTGAAGTTGGTCGTAACTAAAATTGAGTGGGCTTTCTTGTTTTCAGTGACACATTGAGAATGTTGAATATTATTATTTTTTTTTATCAGAGCTACTATTCTTTTCATTATTTCCGACATTAATCACACTACTGATATAGACATTTGGTGTTTTTAAAGACCTAAACTATTAAGTACTTAGTTTTCTAGATTTCTCTTAAGATGGGCATATTTCTTATAATATAGTAAATATATTTTGAGATTCTGCGTGATATTGCCCTGATAATTTAGTTTTGTACTTCAATGCTAACTCCAATTGTGAAGGATACATATCTTGTGGATGGATTTTTAACTAGTAGTTTTTTCATAATACCAAAATTTAGAAACCTCTAAGGCTGTGCTCCAGAACTCCGATAATAAAGGAGAGGAACGGAGAGGAGAGTAAAGGTTGACCGAAAATTTGTTACTCTCAAATTGGAGTGGAGAAGTTTACTCTAAAAACTTCCGAATTTTAGTCTGTCTCTTCCTTTCCGTTGTCTTCTCCTCTGCTCTCCTCTCCTTTCGATTTGGTGTTCTGGAGCACAGCCTAAAGATAGATTTTCAACCAACTCTAAAGTACTTTGTTGTCTTAATTTTTCACAAGATGGATATCTTTTTGCTAATATATTAAATATTTAGGGGCTCAGTTCCCTGAATTCAGAGAGTTTGCAAGATGATGTTGGTTTGATAATTCAGTTTCATATTTTAATGCTTGAAACAATGCAGACCCCAATTGCGGTACATATCTAGTGGTGGAATTTTAACTAGTAGTAATCATGATAGCAAAATTGAATAAACCTCTTGTGTGTGCTGGCTTTTGTATTCGATCTGATTTTGGTTTAAGATATTTTATAACCAATCAATCTTATTTTTCAGGGATATGTGACGTTGCAATTCGTTAGAGAGCCAGGATACTCTCGAGGCTTCTTCTCTGGCAGAAGTGTCATGGGCTTTCTCGCTGATGTCTATCCTGATGCTGCTGATGAAGTTGGAAAAGTACACGTGCTTGCTGATGAGGGGGTAACCGTTTTCTTTACTCAACAGATATAAGCTGATTTCACCATATGATGTATCACCGTATTTTAAGTTTGTATTACAACAATCCAATTCCTCTTTCAGGTCCAGGGGGCAGTTTTTGATTTACCAGAGGAAATTGCAAGGGAGCTATTAAATAAGGAATTGCCACCTGGAAACACCATTTTCAAGATCACAAAGGTACTTGTTCATTTTATGTTTCTATAAAGGAGGTCAGTTTCTATTTGAGACAATTTTCAAAGATCATAAAAGCTTATTAGCATTTCCAAAATTTTGTGCTATTTTTTTTTTATTCTGTTTTATCATAAAGTTTAGTTTTGTAAGTCATATCCCACCAAAAAGCTATATGCAAGTAAAATGCAAGAAAGAAATTTGCACCAACCAAAAGCCAATGAATAACAATATGAGTGTGAATTCCAACATTCCCATGCTTAGCCAATGGCCGGTCATGGTTTACTGTAAAACAAGCAACACACTTCCGGTAGTAAAACAAGATCTTGCACTATGTATGCACTAAGTCTAGTTAATATACTGCAATGTGCAGATCCCTTTCTTCCCTGCTTAGAGTTGGAACTACTTTATGCCGACCATTTTGTTGAATTACCGTGAAGATGTGATTTGGGTTTAGGACTCAGAGATTATGTTCTATTTTGGTTCAAGGCAACTTAGTTTTGCTTAAATCAATTAAAACCAGTAAAAATTGGCAAAGACCTCCGACTTGGTTGAACTTTGTCTTTCCTCTGGTCGATTCTGTTCTGGATGAGCTGATTTGACTCAGCATCACCCAAATTATTTGAACCATGTTAATAAGATGAAAGTGCAGTGCAAGGAATTGACTAAAACAACCATTAATAAAAAAAACTGAATTAACCCGTCAAATATTTAAGATAACATATCATGGAATTTCAAACAAAAATGGCAGAATTTATTGACCCCTCTAGGAGGGTTTTTTTAGATGTCTTATTGTAGTTAGTTGCATTCTTAATTTGGCATTTTGTTTGTTATTTTTGCTGCTTCACAGTTGCCGGCATTGCAAGATGATGGCCCAGCAATGGATATGTATGGCAGGTTCTCAGGCCGGGATCGAGGTGCAAGATTCAGCAAGAGCAGTGGATCCAGCAGCTTTTCGAATGGACGGCGAGTTCGTGACTCACGAGGCAATGATGATCAATACAATGCTGGTGGCAACAGCTTTAGGACTCGTGGTAATGAGTGGTCGAGACCTTCTCGAGGTGGACGCAGTGGAAGTGGTGCCAATGATTGGTCAGGGGGCAGAAGATCTGGCCGTTCATTCTCTCCTGGTGGAAGAGATAGGTAATTTCAAAGTCTTCTGGAATAATCTAAAACTCAAATAGTTTGTGTGAGTGCTTGCTTCTTTTACCTCATCAGATGGAATTTATGTAGATGACTAGATGGCATGCATTATTCTTCCTTCAAGTTCAATGTTAGATATTTATGTTACCCATTTTAAGTTATACTCATGGGGGCGTATATCTGTTCGTGATTTAATTTGTATACAGTAGAAGAATATTCATAAAATGAATATTTTTCTTTACGAAGACTCTTTCACATGCTAGTAATACCAAACATGTTACCAAATGTGTGATTGCTGCAGTGAAGCGAAATCTTTCAGACATATCTCAGATAATCTCAAATGAATTACAATAGTAACATTCTTTTTGGAACTAATTAATATTTGTGGAAACTCTGAATTTGTAACAGAAGTTTTGAAGGTGCTTGCTACAAGTGTGGTAGACCGGGGCACCGTGCATCAGATTGTCCAGGCAATTAAATATCTGTGTCCACGATGAGTCTCCATCTAGGTCAAGATTACTTCTGGGCTCACCTGACATCTAACAAAGATTATTTCAGATAAAACCAGAATAGGAAAACGAGGTGAAGAAGCTCATTGAAAGTTAATCTCAGAGAGATTGAATAAGATTTAGATATGTCATATACAGAGGTGGCTAGAAAGAATAACGTTTGCTTGAGACTTTAAAGAGGAGGTGATTAGGTTAACTATCTCAACTTCTTTTCTTTTCTTTTGGCTCTCCTTAATGGGTTTTGCTTGTTTTACCTTTCATTTATTTTTTGCTCTTGCTTTTATAAATTTATGTTAAGAGTATATGTACTTTGGTTCATAAACATATGTATTATTGAAATGAACATTCTTTTTTTTTTGTTTCAAAGTTTGCCACTGCCATGCAACATAGAGGTGTGCGAGGATGCTCGTTTAGTTTCTAAATCGATTTGTTTGTTTGATTTTAAAATGGAGGCTTAAAATTTGCATAGCATAGTATCAGAATCTTCTATATAGGAGCGTGGAGAAATATAACCTTCAATGGAAGTTTGTCAGAGAATGAGTTGGAGCTCAGCTACGCATATGAGATGCTTGCGACTTGCGAGGTATCAAATATATGATAGGATTTCATATATGATCTTTATAAATATTTAATCACTTTCATAATATATCGGGATTCTCGAATTAACTAATGCACCGAAACCTTATATAAAGAGGGCTGTTTCAGTTGCTGGCATTTAACAAGGGAAAATTCATTGAGTTCGCATTTTTTTTCGAATGCCTCAAACAAAAACATTATACTTGTCCTTCCAATTATTATGTAAATGGTTGATGGATGGAAAAAATAATCTGTAATCATTATGTGAAACGAGTTTCGGGAGGACTACGAAAATTGGTTTTTTCACTACTTCCGTAGCTATTACCATTAAGGTTATGCTCCAAAACACGCCCATTGAAGCAACAGAGAGTAGAGAGAAGAATGTCTCTCAGATTTTGTTACCCTCCAAATTGGGGTGTAGAGAATTAGAGTAAATTCTTCTCCAAAACACTCTTATCTCTCACCTTGTCTTCTCTTCCTCTCCATCATCTGGAGCGAGTAAACCCTTCCGATATTTTCGTCACCTCCCCTTCCTCTCCCTTTGAACTCGCATTCACCTTAAAGGAAAATTGAAAAGCATATGGAGGGAAGGGGCTGACACAATGATACATGGTTCCAAAGCAAGCTTTTAAAATATTCTATTTTATCTAGGTTTTTGTTCATACTACCGTGTTATCCATTTTGTTGTCATTTTATCACCGCAAAATCATTTTATCGTCCATAAAATACTAAATCACCACTCAACTACTAAATCACTCCGTTTGGATGGGTGCAAGAATAAGGAAATAGCTTATTCCTACTTCCAAATTTATTATAAACAATCCAAACTCTTCACAAAGTTACACACTTTCCAATATTTATTCTCTTATTCCTCTTATTTCCACACCATCCAAACGGAGCCAAGGTCACATTTTAAAACCTTATTTCAAAGTATTTTTTTTTTAAAAAATCTTCAATACTTATTTACTCATGTATTGTTGATAAACGGTAGGGATTTCGTTCATTTTAGAACTTCGTCCCTGATTTTTTCGGATTCTCTATAAAAAATAGTTAATAATACTCTCCTAGCTTCCTAGGGGTTCGCAGAGGTACATATGTATCCTAACTCTTTAAGGGTGCGTTTGGATAGGTGTGGGAAGAAGGGAAGAAGGGAAGAAGTATTGGGAAGTGTGTAACTTTGTGAAGAATTTGGATTGTTTATAATTTTTTTTCTTTCCATCTTCCTTCTTCCTCTTCTTCTTCTCTCATCCAAACGCACCCTAAGTTAAAAAGATGAAATAAAAAAAAAGAATATATATGTTGACCGTTGTCGTAAATAAATGAGCCAATTTGAAATTAATGGAGGGAAGTTTCCTACGTTTGTTAACTTAATGAAGAAAGGGATATATTGACAACAGAGGAGCTTGGTAATAGTGATAATGACTAATTAATTAACAAAAAAATTATAGATATATTATCAAAATAATTTGAGAAAAAATTGGTCAATATTAAATGACAGTAAATATAAGACGCTATATTTTGAATCACTTGATGATCAATTAATTTATGAATTACACCAAATTTAATACAATATATATTAGAGTAATGCTAAAATCAAACATAAAATTATGCTATAAAGAATCAAACATAAAATTATACATATATTATGCTATAAAGAATGTACATAAAATTTTATTTCCTCGAGTTTGTCGTTGTTTCATCAAATTGTTATGGCCGTCGAATAAATTTGTTGTCCATATAATATGACATATCTCTTTAATAAAAAATAAGTTACTCAATTCTGACAATGCAAACCCATCAGTCATTGTACGGAACTACAAGAGAAGGACATGTCGATGGCGTTGTTGCATTAATGAAATCAATAAATTATTCAATTAGAATGACAATTTCAAAACAACGAGAATTCAACACGGTAAATTAATCCACACTATTGAGCCGGACATGGATCGATTTTTAAAATTTTATTTGTTATGATTAAACGTTATTTTGGAATGTGAGAGTTTGAGACCAATAATACAGGATTTATGCTGACGCTTAACATATTCGAAAGAAAAGTTATCATAAAGCAGTATTGACCGTTAGATCTCCAACTGACGCTCCGGATCTCCTTTTTCCTTTTTTCTTTTATTTTCAAGGGAGGAGTCAAGTTAAATCCTTTCTATAATTGGCTGCAGCTTAAAAGCTAAGAGAGGGACCATGGGAGGCAAGCACAAGCTGTCACCACGTGACAGCCGACCAACCATCCTCAGGGTGTCCAATGTCCATTTAGTAATAGAGAAAGCTTGATTGATTGATATATGTAAATGTAATTAATTAAGCAAATACCGTGTTAAGAAGGCCGACGGGATAAGGTCAATTATATTGCTTCTCTTCTCTGTGTTGGCTCACCTGATGACCTGATTCTAGAATTTTGATTCTGCTGCTCCGCTTTCCTCGATAGTTTGTACGACTGACCTTGAAATTTCATCATCGTTTTACTTATTGAACCTCCGGAAAATTTGTATTTGCAATTCGAATAAAACTCTCTTTTGTAACTCGTTTCCATAAGCACGTAGTCTAAAAAGGCTACTATTTTCCAAAAATTAGAGCCAAAACAAATTGGAAACTTTTTTTTTTACCATAAGATGAGGAATTATATCCTCAAATTACATCCAATATTGGTGTATGATCTCATAAGATGATACTTTATTCAGTAAGTAATCTAAAATTTAAATAAATCTTGATACAAATGGAACTATCTGGTATGATAGTCCAATTTGAGCCAATGTTTTTTCTTTCAAATATTATTTGTGAATTCAATTGTGATGTATTTCTTAAAATTATGTTCATGCACTTGTCTATACTTTTTATAAACTGGACATTAGTTGTCAAGTTACGTCATCTAGACTTGTCAGGTCTAAATTCATTCTTGAAAAATTTGCATTAGAGGTAGTTTTCCTTTTTGATTATGTTAGAAAAAAAAATTTACCTTTAAAACAGACAATGCTTCAGATAAAATTATTGGAAAAAAAACAAGTTGGTGTATTTATTACTTATTATGTACATAAATTCAATTATATGATAAAGAATACATATCGGCTCATATCTCTACTATAAATAATTATTAACTAAAGTGCATAAAATTCATCCTGTACTATACCGATGGATAATATAGTAACTAATTTCAACTTAATCATTATGTTGAATAAATAACAAAAGAAAACTACAGTTTCAAATAACAACTTTAAAGAGGGCTAAAACACAATTACAAAGTTTCACAGGCCCGCAATCGCACTATTTTGAAACTGAAATAAAAATGCCAACCGAAACCAGAATCACGCAACCTCCATAGACCATAATCCAAATTAATTATAACGGATTTCTACGTAATCCAAAATACTATCCTATTATCAATTCATCATCCAAAATAAAATAAACTCAAAGCTCAAAAAGTTGGGACACAAATCCCAAATCGATCCACCCACCCACCCACCCAGCGGAGTCGTATCCTCTGCTGACCTTTAAAGGTCAGCAGAGGGCTGACGTTTTGATCCAATCGTCCGATTACAATCCAAGGGTAAGAATCTCTATTCTAAAAGATGCGCTGAAATTTCTCCGTTCCGTCTTATTCATTGCCTCTCCCCTCCGTTATTTTCTTATTTCTTGTGTCCCCTCTGTTTCGCTCTTCTGAAAAGACCTAGATCCGATTCCGACACCTCCTCCGCATCTGTACGCCAGAGGCCGAGAGCAAAAACACCGAGAGGGAACGAGCGAGCGAGAAACTGACACCAGCCACGTCTATGGCACCGGAGATTTCAGGAGAAAGGTGTGGAGCATGACAGGTGGGCCCTAATTACACTGATATTTGACCCTAATGCTAAAGTATGATGAGACACCTGCTATTGCAAGAAGTTGATTGCTAAAATGAAATATATTCAGATCAACTAAGCTGCAAGCCACGCATGTGAGCATTGCCGAAGACTTGTTTACTTGGTATAGAGTATAATATTTTAATGTTGTTTAATATTTTGTGCCATTAAGCAATTTTTTTTCTTGTATGATTTGGTTCAGTAATTCTAGCATTAATTGTATAAGCTTTTAAGGTTCTCTAGTAAATTTTGAGCAACTGTGATATTCTAGAATATTTTTGTTTTGGTATAATCAGAATCAATTTAGCAAAGTGAAACAGTACTAATTGCAAGAATATTGTTGTAGTATCACTTTATCTTTTTATTGCTCTAATTTGCAAGAAGTATCGACTCTTTAAAGTAAAATTGCATAAACAAAAATGAGGGAAGAGCAACATATGCTTGGCAGAAAATGGTTCTGACATTTTTCCATTTGCCAAAAAGATTATATATTCTCACATGAGAATTGGATGATTATCATAGAAAACAAACAATAATTGCAAATCGCAATAAATAAAATTTGATTCACATTTGTAGCCATCTACAAATTGAAACCCAGCTATTGTAATTGTCAACTCAAACTACAGTACAATATAATCGATACAGAAAGCCAACTCAGTAATTGGAGCTGATTTTATATCAACATGTCCTATCTACTTCAATAAATAAAAAAGAAAAAGATAAATGGAACAACAACACAACATGACTCATTCAAAACACTGACAAACTAATCTTACACGCCGATAAATGGCCATGAAAGTCTGGCCCCGTTTCTGGCGACCTTCCGGCCCTCCTCGGTTGCTGAAGTCAGCAATTCGACAATAGGATCAGTGCTGATCTCCTCCTCTCCAACCAGCAGATTTCATGCCAACGAAAAGCACACGAGCACGATTCTGCTGAAGACGATGGCGATGTTGCGCCGCCAGTGGACGAAGAAGTAGTAGGGCCCACCCGTCATGCTCCACACCTTTCTCTCTCCGGTGCCATAAACGTGGCTGGCGTCAGTATCTCGCCCGCTCACTCCCTCTCGGTGGTTTTGCTCTCGCGTACAGAAGGATCGAGATCGAGATCGAAAGAGAGAGAAATGCGGAGGAGTTCCAAGTTGTCGGATCTAGGTCTTCTCAGAAGAGAGAAACGGAGGGGAAAGGCAATGAATAAGACGGAACGGAGAAATTTTAGCGCATCTTTTAGAACATAGATTCTTATCCTTGGATTGCAATCGGACGGCTAAATCAAAACGTCAGCCCTCTGCTGACCTTTTAAAGGTCGGCAGAGGATACGACTCCCCCACCCAGCCGGGTCGCTTGCCCGGTTCCTTCCCTACGCTGACCGACCGACCGACCACTGTTCTTCGAATCGTTCGTTGTTCACACTCGGCCGCCTCAATCAACCAATCAATCAATCCCCATTCCATTTCTCGCATCGTCGCTCCTCTCTCTCGATTCAATCTCGCTTCTTTCACTTCTCCACTGTCGTGTTCATTTGGGGAAGGCAGAGTAGAGGGGAGAGGGGAGAGGGGTAGAGGAATAGATCTGAGGTGAAGAGGGGATGGCGGCCGTGTGGTACATCGCGGTGGCCTTCCCTTGCTCCGTCGGAGCGATCGTTCTCGCGGTGCTCCACATCTATCGCCACCTTCTGAACTACACCGAGCCTGTTTACCAACGGTTCATCGTTCGTATGATCTTCATGGTCCCGGTACGCTTCACAATTGAGAATTAAATTCGTGGGAAGTTAATTCTGAGTGGATATCAAACTGGTTGGAATTGATGGAGTGTATTATTTGTTTCTTTTTATTTTAAGGAATTATAATGGGCGTTGCTCTTTCCAATTCCAGAGATTTGGAATTTTTAATTGAATTGTTGTTGTTTACTTTCCTTTTTACCGCTTGTTTGAATTTTTCTGTTCTATTTGGAGCAGGTTTATGCAGTGATGTCCTTTCTGTCTCTGGTACTACCACAGAAGTCAATTTACTTCGATTCAATTCGAGAAGTGTGAGTTCCTTTTCTTACTTAAAAGTTATCAAATTTCATGACTAATTATTTGGTTTATAGAGATAGAAATTTTTTTTTTTTGAGAAAGGTTACAACTAAATATAATATCCCCCCCCCCCCTCTGTTGTTATAAGTTTGGTTGTTTTTTTGTCTTTGAGTTTCTATAGATGTAATATACATTTGCTTGCTTGTTCTTTTGTATCAGGTATGATGCATGGGTCATTTATAACTTCCTTTCATTGTGCCTGGCATGGGTTGGTGGGCCTGGTGCAGTTGTATCAAGCTTGACGGGTCGGGTTCTGCAGCCATCTTGGTTTCTTATGACATGTTGTTTTCCTGCCATTCCTCTTGATGGGTGAGTGGTGTGATAAATAAGCTTATTTTTGACAATTTATCAGTGTACTGGTGCAAATTGCCACTACTCTTGCTATATTTATTTTATATCCCTGTAAATTTTAAAAATGGATGCTCTCCCAACCAAACAAAATAAGTGGCACATGTGAGTAACAAAAATTACAATGAACAAAGGGAAAGTGGCACAGGTGAGTAACAAAATTACAATGAACAAAAGGAAAGCAATTGTTGCCACATGATTGGTACAGTACTTTGCAGTTAACCTTGCCTTTCCAATTGATATCTGGTATACTAAGAGTCCAGTTACATTGCTTCTGTATGGGAGATAAGCAACTTCTTTAATGCTGAGAAAATGTGTGAGATTTGTAAAGGTTCTTAACTAATTTTAGTGAGGTTTGGTTATAAGAGACCCAGATATTAAAGGAAATGCTCCTTCCGACAAAAATTAACACTGAAATATTGAACAGGCGTTTCATAAGAAGGTGCAAACAAGGTGCACTCCAGTTTGTAATTCTCAAGCCAATTCTTGTTGTGATCACCTTCGTACTCTACGCAAAGGGAAAATACACTGATGGTAACTTCAGTGTGGACCAGGCGTATCTGTATATCACCATCATCTACACCGTCTCATACTCAGTTGCACTGTATGCCTTGGCACTTTTCTACGTGGCTTGCCGTGATCTCTTGCGGCCGTTCAACCCTGTGCCAAAGTTTGTCATGATTAAATCTGTTGTTTTTCTGACATATTGGCAGGTATGTACTTTCATACTGTTATTATGTGAAGTTCCAAATTGTGCCTTAATTCCCCGTCAATTGTGTAAAAGTGCAATATAATGCAATATTTTCTATTGAACAAGCTCAAACTCAATGGAGCTCAAGTAGGCCTCGATTTTATGTAATTTTTCGAAATTGATTTAGCACAGGTTACCTTTGAATGTGTTACCAATCACCAAAATCTAGATTCAAAACCAATGATGGTAACCAAAATCTAGTACAGTATATTACTAGCCATTATTACTTATAGGGTGGTAAAACTAGCACAGTTTATGCTCACCAAGATGGTACATAAGCTTAACATGAAAACCATTGATAATGTTGATCATTTTTTACTTCGCAAGTGATGCCTTCATGTTCCAATTTTATGACTTTAAAGTCCATTTTTATTTGAGACCAAGAGATGGAAATTTTGTTTCAAAATGAACTTTTCAAATTGTACGAAACGGAATTAAAAAAAAATTACAAATTTAAAATGTAAACACATGAATCGTACAGTCCACCAAGGTTCAATGGGTCAAATTTGTGTTTGAAGCCAATTTGATGCTTCTATAGTAATAAAGCTATTAAAAATATGTAGTGAGCTTAAGCTCACCTGAGCTTTACTCATCCGGTGGTTGAGCAGGTATTCATGTGCAGACCCAGTAGATATAATATTTTTTGTGCTCCATATGTATATTTTTCAAGAAAATTGATATTTGACCCCCTTGAAATATATTAATTGTTCCATTATTACATACAGTGGTTACAATCTAACGACTTTGATCATCATTACATTAATATCAATATCAATCAGTATCTGATATGATGTGTGGTTTCCATTCATATTTTTTGGTTCTGTACATGCTGGTATCACTACCTTACCAGCACATTTATGCTTTCTCTGTTTATACTATGACCAAGTCACTTGCTGAAACAGTACAAAATAATGGTTTTGTAATCCTTGCTGCAAAACAGAATATCATATTGCTGTTTCATAAAGCCAAAAATCAGATTGCTTTGAAGCACCAGATAAGTAAGAGAGACGGAAAGAATTGATATAATTGATACTAGTTCTTAAACTAAGATCTTAGTGGCTAAACTTTTATCTGTTCTGATACTCATATTGGCATAGGTGCTAGTTTAGACTTCATAGGTACATAAAGTGCACCAAAACAGTAATGAATCTTGATACTGCAAAAAATGCTGTTATTTTTAACAAACTTATTTCCTTTGGCAGGGGGTGCTGGTGTTCCTGGCAGCCAAGTCTAATTTGATAAAGAATGCTGATGAGGCAGCTGATCTACAGAACCTTGTGTTGTGTGTTGAGATGCTTGTTGCAGCAGTGGGCCTAGTAATCGCCTTCCCATACAAGGAGTATGCTGGTGCTAACATTGGCCATTCAGGTGGTTTCAGTGGAAGCCTCGCTCATGCGCTCAAATTCAATGATTTCTACCATGACACTGTTCATCAGGTTATTTTTTTTATGTTTTGGGAAGTTGATAGTTGATACGCTTTTATCTATGATTATAATAAACCATTTTTGTGAGGACACCAAGCTTAGACCCAAAAACCCGAAACATGTAATCGAACACTTTGTTTAGCACCAGCATAGTCTAGTTAGGTAACATCTGTTGTGTACTGGAAGTGCTGAAGCCGCAAAGGGGAAGAAAAGCTAGATTTCTTTTTTATGCTGTTATCAACATCATAACATTGCAAACCTCAGATGCACGGAGAAAAAACTTAAAAGGGACTTTGTTTCATGGACCTGATTCAGATCATCTACAAACAACTATCTCATAACTTAAGTAAGAGGAGGGGATCACCATTTAGAGGAATGATCTACAGGGTTCACCTGACATTCCTGTAGAAAATGATGAGATTTGGTGTAATATTACAAGCAGAACATTTTGAATTTTCAATAGCCTGAAATTAGTGTTACTTAATTCATCACCAAATGATACTCAGTTAGCATGAAAAGTGTTCTCTAGGCTATCTACATGTTCAGCAATATCAATATAAATTTATTTTTTAAAGTTTATACAACCTTATACTCAACAACCATTGGCTTGAAGAGGATTAAAATAAAAGTACTCCAGCATGGTCCACTCTGATATTAACTGGCACACCAATAATAACATTGTAACTAAAATTAACTTAACAAAATAATAACTTCAAGGCTAGTCCTATACTAACTGGCATATACTACTGGAGTAGAAATGTCAACTTAACAAAGAAGGATCTTTTATTCAATATAGACCACATTTTAGCCACCAGAATAACATTGTTTTTGACAATTATATGAGAATCTTTTCTAATCGTTTATATGTCACTATCTTCATCACAGTTTGCGCCCACATATCATGACTATGTCCTGTACAACAATGGCGCTGACAATGGGGCCGCGAATGATGGTACCAAATACCGATCCCGCACATTTGTGCCAACAGGGCCTGAGATGGACAATGCACGAAAGAACAAGCATGATCTACTCGATGAGATACAACTCTCCAGCGTACCCAAATCAGGTACAGACCTGACTGGTCCATCAAATGCTGCACCAAATCAGGTTGACCTCGAGGCCATCAAATCATCTTTGTTGAAAGAGAGTGCTGCAAATGCATCTCGGCCTTATGATCTGTCAGTTTTGGTGGATACTGATTTGTCAAATAATTACCCGGCTGAGGTGCCGGCTGTGGTGGTTGATTCGAGTAAACACTGACATTGGTATGTATTTTCCATATGATCTTAGGTGTATTTTGGATGTCACTGAGAAGATATATGTTGTATTTCACCCGATACATTGCAAAAATGTGTCATTTTTTATTGGTTATGTAGTCTAATGCTCTGTTGGGTGCTCATTCTTGTACAGTAACTAGTCTTATAACAGTTGCAGTAGCAGGGGGCAAAATTCTAGACATTTCATTGAGGAGCTTCAGAAATTTTCAAAGGCCTCAAAAGAAAGTTCCTTGTTAAAAAACAAAATTTCATGGATTAATCTGCAGCTGAGCGATGTAACACAGGAGAAAATGCAAGCATATTCTTGTATGTATCCAACATTGGCGGTGCAAGTACATAAGAGGTATGGTGGTGTTCATCATATCTAGTGTTGGGTCATCTTAAATTTAATACGATTTTTTAGTGTTGCTCTGCCAAAGGAGACCATTCGTGGAGCTTGGAAACCTTATGCAAGATGAGTACGTGCTGACAAAGACGGCTAAGAGTTGACTGTGCTCCTTTTTCTGTTAGTTTATTGCATATATGTCAATTCTGATATTTTTGGATTGTAAATAATTCTCTAATGTAATTTTTATTGCCATTGCATTCTAACTTTAGTAAGAGAGAGAGAGAGAGAGAGAGAGAGACGAGCACAGGCAGCCTTGGATTCAAACGATTAGCTATATATATTCTAACTACACAAGAATAACGTAAGAAATAAGTATACAAAAAAAAAATAAAAATCGCCAAAATAATCTAAATTGTACAAGCCATTTTAACCTCGTTTATCATATTCTCCGTTGGCTGTACGCCTGCCGCCTTCATTCTATACAAAACTTTAACAGCCTCTTCAAACAACCCATGGCGTGTATAACATACAAGCATTGCATTCCAACACACCACATCAGGTCTCTCAATCGCCTCAAACGATCTCATTGCCTCAGTCAAGAGTCCTTGCTTTGAATACATGTGAACCAAACTTGCAACCACATATGGTTCGGAGACCAATCCATGCTTGATTGCATCAGCATGGATTTGTTTCCCGGGCAAGCCATGGTTTCCAACTTTTGCAGATGCTGTCAGCGCACTAGAGAGAGACTTACTGTCTCTTCTCTTCCCTGACAAAGCCATTTGTATAAATAGAAGAATGGCCTCTTCGAACCGGCCATCTTGGTTACAACTGGTGATGGTGCCAGACCAAGCAGACAGCCCAATTGTTTCCAAGTGAAACCTCTTCATTTCATCAAACACTTGGAGTGCGATGTCAAGGCAGTCAACCCTGCAGTAAAATTGAACCAAGGCATTTCCTAGATTTCTGGCAAGTGCCTCAGGTAACCCTACCTGCTTGATAATCAGTGCATGGATTTGTAAACCAAACCCTAAATTCCTTGATCGAGCGCAAGATCTGAGAGCCGAAACAATCGCATGCAGAAAGTAGTCTCCTTCATTCGGTTGGCTGAACATTTTAGCAAACAGCTTCAGTGCTTTATAATGTCCATCAGGTAACTCAGAATATGCTGATATAAGAATAGCCCAAGAGAGAGAATCCTTCGCCGGCATTTCATCGAACAACTTCCTGGCATTCTCGATATCACCGGATGCTGCATACATGAGCATCAAACGATTCACTAAGAGAAGAGGCAATGGGTCGCCATGAGAACTAAGTATATGAGCATGCACAATAGCAGCTTGTGCGGCATCCCTCATATCGGTGCACTCTTTAATTAGAGAAAGATACTGTTCTTCATTAAGTGGCATATGTAGTGCATCCATGAGCCGTAAAACATGGCTCGGTAAATTATTGGAACCATTAGAAGAAGAAGAAGAAGAAACTGTCGCCTCAGTACTATCATCTGAGATTTCTAATCTTGAATGCTGGTTCGGGTGACGAAGTGACACTGGGACTGACGATTTTTGTTTGGATTTAAGGTCAGGTGGTTTACTTTGGAGGGTAACACTCAAAGCTCTTGGTATTTTTCTGTGTGATTTAGAAAGGATTGAGGAAGTAGGACCAAAGAAACGAAACTGTCGAGTTGTTAGTCGGAGATGGGATTCGAGGGGTATTGTCGCTGGCTCTGCCATTCGCTGGTGCACTGAGAAGAAATGAGGTTTCCGACTTGCAGTGTCAGACTTCAGTCGTTATTGGGATCGGAGCTCATAACTGCAATCAAGCAGTCAGCCAATCAAACAATCATATGCTAAAAATAGAAAGAGGCGCGCTTCCGAAAATAGCAATCACGCTAGCGCTCCCACACGCCTCCCTTCCGCTCACCTCCCCTCCGTTCCCACCCGCTTCCCCTCCGTTCCCACGCGCCTCCATTCCACTCACCCTTCCTATGTTCTCGCGCGCCTCCTGCATCTCGCGCACCTCGCGCCTCCTGCACCTCGCCTCTCTGTCCCGTCGCGATACGAGTGCACCCCTCCCCTCTCGCCTCTCTGTCCCCTCGCGCCTCCCTACCCTAGCGTCTCCTCGCGTCTCTCTCTAGCCGCGCACCTTTTCCTAACACCTCTGACCCTAGCTCCTCCCTACTCTAGCGCCTCTGTCTATACATATTTGATCTTGTATTAGTTACTCCATTCGCATTATTTAGTTACTCCCTTATGCTTAATAATTTACTCCCTTACATGTAATTGAATCAGATCTGAATATTATTTATTCCCTTACATGTATTAGATACTCCCTTATAATCATTTAGTTACTTCCAAACAATAGCAGAATCAGATTTGAATATTATTTACTCTGTTATACTCATTATTTACTCCCTGATAGTTATTTAGTTACTCCCAAACAATAGCAGAATTAGATTTGAATATTATTTACTCCCTTATATGTATTAGATACTCTCTTATACTCATTATTTTACTTCCTTATAGTCATTTAGTTACTCCCCAGTATTTTTTTATTTTCACCCCTCATTGTGTTTAATTACTCCCTAATAAAAAATACACAAAGATTTATTACTTACTCCCTCGTATCATTTTAGTTACTTCCCTGTACTTTTTTATTTACTCCCTGATAGTTATGTAGTTACTCCCAAACAATAGCAGAATTAGATTCGAATATTATTTTACTCCCTTATACTCATTATTTTACTTCCTTATAGTCATTTAGTTACTCCCAAGTACTTTTTTATTTTCTCCCTAATAAAAAGTACACAAAGATTATTACTTACTCTCTCGTATTACTTTAGTTACTTCCATGTACTTTTCTATTTACTCCCGTGTAGTAAGAGAACCAGATCTTTTCTCTTCTCACCCAGAAAAGGGATGGCGAGATAGGGAGAGATGAAGAGGAAGAGAGAAGAGATGGGAAGATAGGGAGAGATCTCAATGGTGACGGAGAGGAGGCGCGTGAGGGGAGGAGCGGAGGAGAGTAAGGCATGAAGGGAGGCGCATGAGAGGAGGCGCGGAGGAGAGGGAGGCGGGAAGGGAGGCGCGTGAGAGGAGGCGCGGAGAGGTGCTCCTCAGGGGATCGCGTGAGACAAGGGAAATGTGAGAAGAGGCGCGCGTCAGAAGATTGCGTAAGGCGAGAGAGAGGTGAGGGGGAGCGTGCGTCAGTGGGCGGGTGAGGGGAGCGCACGGTAGGGTGAGGGTGAGGGGAGCGAGCGTGAGTCTGATTGCTTGATTGCGTTAAGTCTGATTGTTGTAAGTAATTTCCTTATTGGGAAGGTTGAAGGGGAGTTGTGTTGATGGGTTGGGCTTTAGTTCTGTCATTTTCTGTGCATTGAGCCTTTTCGGAATAGGAAATTATTCATCGCAATCAGAACTCCACGAATCAAGCAATCAGAGTCACGCGCGCTCCCCTCGCCTCTCCCTCCCTCACGTGATCCCGTGACAAGCGCTCCCCTCATCTATCCCTCTCCTCACGCGATCTGACGAGCGCTCCCCTCACGTGATCCCCTAATGAGCGCTCTCCGCGCATCTCCCTCCTCTCATGCGATTCCTTGACGAGCGCTCCCCTCACGCGCTCCCTTTGAGCGCGCTCTTTCCCTTCTCCGATGTGCACCGTTTTCCTTTACTCTACCTCTTTACCTCTTAACATGGCACAACTTCATCTCTCAATCTGATCATGTACTTATCTTACGAGTATATAGGAAGAAAGAAAACGATAAGATATGGTATAGGAAGAAAAAATGGAGATCGAGATGGATGGAAAGAGAAAAGATTTTTAGATTTGTTTCTGCTACGGTTTGAGAGTAAATAACTACGGTTTGGGAGTAAATAAATAACTGTAAGGGAGTAAATAATTAAAAAGATAATAACACTTTGTGTAACTTTATTATAGTGTAATTAAACACTATGAAGGGAGTAGATAACAAGTACAAGGGATTAACTAAAATGATATAAGGGAGTATTTATCTAGAATATAGAGAGTAAATAGGGGAGTAATAACTAATATAGAGAGTAACTAATATCTGCAGAGAGTAAATAATATATGTAAAGGAGTAACTAATGTTGGAGTTATGTCCTAGAAGTCAATAATATGATGACTTAAATATTAGTTTATGTTATGGATGATATTTTATCATCTGTTCCTAGGTTTATTATTGACAGATTATTCAGGTTGAGGATCTGAATTGTAGATCTCTGTGGATCATTCTTTAGAATGACAATAATAAAACTAGGGTGGCAAAATAATTTGTGACTCGTGACTCGCTCGAGATCGATTCGCTAATTATTCGAAATTAGCTCGCTCGAATTAATTTCAAGTTCTTAACCGAATCGAGCTTTCGAGCTCGAAATCAATTTCGAATCGAGTTCGAGCTATGCACAGCTCGCTTGATAACAGCTTGCGAGTTATTCAGCTCGAATATATACATCAAATTTCTATTTGTTGATAATAAATACCTCAAGCGGTAAGTCCAGTCCCAGCCCATTCATCTTCTTTTAGATAAAGTCCCAAGTTTTTCCAAATTTTTCCTTCGCACTGATGCCTCAAGCGGTCAAGTCCACTCTCCTGATCTCTCATTTCTCTCTACCTCGCATTTTATACTGAGAGATCAGGACTGATGCCTTAAGCGGTCAAGTCCACTCTCCTGATCTCTCATTTATCTCTACCTCGCATTTTATACTGAGAGATCAGGACTGATGCCTCAAGCGGTCAAGTCTACTCTCCTGATCTCTCATTTCTCTCTAATCAGCACTGATCTCTCATTTCTCTCTACCTCGCATTTTAACGAATCAAATCGAGTTGGCTCAAATTAATTTCGAGTCGAATACAAGCTAAAAATTTTAACTCGGGACTCCTTCACGAATCGAATCGAGTTAGCTCGAATCAATTTCGAATCGAGTTCGAGCTAGAGCTAGCTCGCTCGAACTCGGCTCGTTGCCACCCCTGAATAAATCTAAACGGTCCATAAACTTGATAATAAACAAGGAACATTAATTATCATATAAGATTAGTATGCAAGTTAAGTGATGATTAAGTTCTACAAATCATAGGTAAAGAGTTACAAACTTAATTGCATATGTGTATGTTATGGAACATAGTACATGGCTTGACCCAACAAAATAAATATATGGATTGTGTTATGTGTCATTATTTATTTCGTTATGATTTTGGTTCTAAGTTTGAGATGTTTATCTTTTCCACATGAGGATAAGTTCAATAAATATTGTCTACCGCTGATTCCCGATAAGGGCTGCTATACGAACTTTATTTATGTTCTATTGAATTGTGCGGGGAAAAACTAATCATCAAGAAAACCGTATGTCCCTCATTAATTCACTTAGTGAGTGACGATATCTGTTTGGGCCCCTTGATGGAGTTGGATCGTATGCGCACAACTAAACGATCAACTCTAGATCAAGAAACGTATAATCTGCAAGAATGACACATTCCTATCTTGGATTATGCGATGATATCGTGTGACATAAGAATCAAAATAGAGAAACATATTTATTCTCTTATGCAGGATTGAAATATTGTAGCAGTACACTATTTATGCGAATTGAAAATCATAACGTGTTGCTAGATACCGCTTATGATTATTGGAATTAAATAACGATTTAATTCCATGTCCAACATAGCATAAATCCTCAAAGGGTCACACAAAATAGAGTTTTGACCAAGATAGTACTTTATTTATTTATTCGCAATAGTGAAAATTGCGATAAAAATGACGAATTGATTAATTAATTATGTACTGTTATAGAACGTACTAATTGATTAAGTCAAACGGGTCTTATAGAAATAAATAATAGCATAAGATAATCCTAGAATAATTATTAATTAGTTAATAATTATTTTGGTTCAACTTAATTTAATATAGCAAATTTATAGCCCAAACATAAAGCAATTAAAAGTGGATTTAATTGGATGAATTAAAGTCCATTTAGAAGGAGTAAAAGACCTATAAAGCCCAATAATGGGGCCGGCCATAGAGTGGCCGGTGGGGTGGCATTTGTGTAAATTCTAGCAACTTATACCTAGGGTTGGTTGGCTATAAAAGGACCCTTAGGGATTGAATTTCTCTCTCCTCTCTTCCTAGCCGCCATCCACCTCACCCCCTCTCCTCTTTGGCCGTGCGCCACCTCTCCTCCTCCTCTCTATTGCTCATGTGTTGAGCCACACACCCTCCACTAAAATCTATTTGTTGAACTAGAAGAGGGTGTCATCTTAGGATTAGCTTGGTTCTCATTGATTTGCTAGCACAAATCAATTTGAGAGCTTGGTTAATCTTTAGGTGGACTCGAGGCGTGGATTGAAGGAAGTAGGAGTTGCACGCCACCGGTTTCAAAGCCTAGGATCTCCTTCTTGATACGATTCAAGAAGAGGTGAAACTTTTCTCTTAATCTCTTGTGTGTTGAATGGACTTTTGCACTGGATTTTTTGATGCTTGATGTTTTAATTGCTAAATTAATGGTAATTAGCACATAAATTAAAAATTGGACATTTCCTAACAACTAATATATCGTAAGGGAGTAAATAAGAAGAATAATAAAGATTAACTAATATGTTTAAATTTATAGTTAATTAAAATGAGTACCTAATATCTGTAGCGAGTAAATAATATACGTAAGGGAGTAACTAATATATTGTAAGAGAGTAAATAAGAAATATAGTAGAGAGTAACTAATATGTCTAAATTTGTAGTTGATTAAAATGAGTAAACTAACATCTACAGGGAGTAAATAATATACGTAAGGGAATAACTAATATATTTTAAGATAGTAAATAAAAAATATAGGGAGTATTTCATACATTTGAGGGAGTAAACATTCAGTTCTGATTCTGCTATTGTTTGGAAGTAATTAAATACCTACAAGAGAGTAAATAATTAGTACAAGGAAGTATTTAATACATGTGAAGAAGTAAATAACATTCATATTTGATTCTGCTATTATTTGTCTTAAGAAAGAACATTTATGTTTTGCTATGAAAGTATATAATTTGTATTAAGAAAGTAACTAATTAGTTTAAGGGAGTATTTATTTCAATGTAAAGGAGTATATAATAAACTAATGTTATTATACGTCATAAAGGAGTAGACTAATGAGTACAAGCGAGTATTTAATTAAACATAATGGAGTAAATAATAATGTTTTAAATAAACAATTTATGTAATAAAGTTTAAATGCAAAATTGATTGATGTTTCAATTGAGGAAATAGGCAAGGAGGTGTGAACTGTGAAGGGATACATAGAAGCATGAAGGGCGAAGGGAGGCAAGAAGGGGCGTGGAGAGGTGCGAAAGGGTGCACGGTGTACAAAGAGGTGCGAAGGGGTGCAGGGAAGAGCGAAGAGGCGCAAAAGATGCAGGGAGGCGTGAAGGGAAGAGAAAGAGAGGGACGGAACACGCGCATGAATGGAAGGGAGTGAGTGATCCGTGCAGGAGGGAAAAGAGAGAGCGAACGCGTTCCGTGAAAACGTGGTTTCTAATTTCGGAAAATGGAGATTAGTGAATTTGCTAAAAATAGCTGTGATTGTTTGATTGTCTGAGAGCTTGATTGTATTTATCAGGTCCGTTCTGAATATGGCCCGATATTTTCTTTGATACGGGCTCGATTGAAAGTTCCACTAAGAACTAAGTAAGATCTAACATCATTTTTTTTTTAACCATTTTTAGTCTTTTTGTTGTTGCATTTACCAAGTCATTCAAAAAATATAAATTAAAAAGTCAACCTGGTTAAAATTTATCTTTGGGTGCGTTTGGATAGGTGTGGGAAGAAGGGAAGAAGAGAAGAAGTGGGAAGAAGTAATGGGAAGTGTGTAATTTTGTGAAGAGTTTGGATTGTTTATAATTTTTTTTCTTCTTCTTCCTTCTTCTTCTTCTTTCTTCCAACGATCCAAACGCACCCTTTGATCAGAAAGATAAACGTATAAAGGCGAGAAAGAATAAAAAAAAATAATTCACACAGAAGCGACTCACAAAATCACGTGAAAAAAAGGCTCAAAACATCTTTGATATTCATAAAAATGACTGAATTAAATCATTACAGTATTAAAATACAAGTTACAAGAAATAAATACATCCATACAAGAAATAAATCATGACATCTAAAACTACGTTAATATTACATCCACTAAAATAAAATAGTAAATACACAATTTTCATCTTTTTTCTGAGTGTACACATTTGCATGCTAACCTAACTTACATAGTTTGACTTGTGCCAAATGCCTACTTTGTACTTCCTATTTTGGTGGAAGGAGACATGCCGACGGCGCTCTTCTGCCACTGAAATCCCTTTTGAGGGACGGGGACTTGCCTTGATTGTGAGGTTGTTATCGACGCACTCCTTCTAGCAAAGGGGGGCAGAGCAGGACTTGTATTAGTTTGAGGAGCATCCTTTTGTCCATTTAATCTCGCATCTTCAGCATCAAAATTGAGACGATGTGCACCACCTTTTTAGCCCCATATTCATGATTCGTCTAGGTGCGATCTGTTTTACCAAAAAATATAAAATTAAATTAAATAAAAATAATAAGTACGGGGTCATTATTCTTTTGTCTGAGTGTAACCACCTTTGAAACATTAAATATAAAGCGATATACAAAAACTTACATTTTACAAGAAAGAAGGATAAAACTACTGAAGGCTATCTAGTTTTAACAAGAAAAGATAATAAAAATTGATAAGGCAACTGTAGATTAAAAGAAGCAAAAGGACCAAACATTTAAACTAAATACTATTTAGTCTTAAATAGGGGGGGAAATAATTGGTTCCGGACCGAATTTGGAACCGTTTTAGTATTTTCTTTTATTTGAATGCTTATTTTATTCCAACGAAATTATATATTTGGAAAATAAATTGAACATCGTTATGATGTAATATTTGTATACTGATACTAATTATTAAAAATTGTTGTACTAAACGTCTCTAGGTTTGTCGATTGCAAAACAATATCATTTGGCATTTAACAATCTTCTTTGAGTTTTATAGGAAGAAGATACAATTTATGAGGACTTGGATAAAAGCTTTAAGAAAGATCAAGATCAAGTCATTAGAGAGCTTGTAGGCTAGTTTAGACTAGGATAGAAGGTTTACTTTAGTCCTTGTTTATCCTTGAAATGGTCTAGATAGCGAAAAGCTCAATAAACCAGCAAAATCCTGTTTTCTGTGACCTAGCGTCGTACAACGCTAGATAGAGTTACACAACGCTAGAACAGCTAAATTCATACTTTTGTGAATCAACGTTGCACAACGCTATATAGAGTTAGGCAACGCTGAGTCACAACGTTGTACAACGCTCAGTAGCGTTGTACAACGCTGCAGCTATAAAACTTGAAAATTTTCCTGAGTACCATCGTGCAACGCCATATAGCGTTGCACAACGCCACAATGATCCCAAGTTAGCTGTCCCATGTAAACAGTTGTTTTTACATGCAAAAGTCTCTGGAGACGTTAGCCAACGTCTTTCAGCGTTGGGTAACGTTAGCGTTGTGTGACGGCATATAAAGTTGTACAACGCTCTGTTGAATCTGTCAGAGTTGTTCCTTTTGTCTCCCTTTAGCGTTGTGTAACGCCATTCAGTGGCAAGCAACGCTCTGACAATTTCCAACGGAATTGTCGGAGCTTTCCTTTGGTTTTACACTCCTGCGTTGTGCGACGGCAAATAGCGTTGCACAACGCTCTGACAGACCAACGGCTATATTAAAGAGCCGTTAGAATTTACAACGGTCATATTCCAGCGTTGTATAACGCTGATCAGCGTTGTACAACGCTGTGGCCTGTTTTTGCTGGGGAACTGCTCATTTCGAGCCCTATATATATCCACCCCTTGTTCTCTCTCATTGAGCTGCTTCACTTTGCAAAATTAGACCAGAATTGAGCCTTTGAGCACAGGGATACTCTCCCACTTGAGCTTTTCATAGCTAGACCATCTTGAGAGATTTAGTAGCCTCAAACACCACCGCCCCGACATTGTCGCTAGGTGTAGGTTGGAATAGGTTGAGAGCTCTTCTCCTTTGAGGCCGTTGTGCCATTCGAGTTAGGCCGATCCGCCTCGAGTGTCCTTGTGACGAGGTGATTCGGTTCGAAGTTGTAGTCCCGTTCTTGTTGGAATTGAACGGAGCGCACCCTTTCGTGGTAGCGGAACTCCCGGAGACGTACGACTAACGCTAGCTTCTTCTAGCGGGTCGGAACTCCGTAATACATCGCGTGTCACTTCTTCTCTTCTCTCTTTACCTTTCTTGAATTGTGAATTGCTTGTGCTTTGTTTGCTTTTGTTAGAACAACTTTGAATTGAACCAAATATTGACCATACCGGTTTAGAAATTTGTTTTTGTGCCTATTCACCCCCCTCTAGGCCTTTAAATTAGGGACAACAAAGTGATATCAGAGCGGGAACCTCGATTAAACTATTCTTAATCTCGGTTTTCGATCATGGCGGCTAGAATTGTAGAAAAACCGGGTAAATTGGACCATACTTGCACAAATTTCTCTATTTGGAAAAATGGTATGGTTAGCTACCTCAAAAGCATGGGTGTTTGGTATATTGTGGCAAATGAATCTAGATTTAAACCAAATACTAACAAGCTTACCACCGAGGCCTTGAGGGAAAAGGAGGACAATGACTATGCGGTCAATGTCATCCTAAGCTCGGTACATGAATCAATTGGTAGCACACTTGCTTGCGATTTCGATATAGCTAGGGACATATGGAGAGCCATCTTGAGTTGTTTCGAAGGAAGCCGAATGGGAGGAGTCCACACAGATTCGGAGCTCGATCCATGTACATCCGATTCGGACAACTACGAAGAACATGCATTCATTGCCAAAGAGATGGAATCCTCGATTCTTTCAAATCATTCCACTCCATCAACATCACCAAAGACATGCTCTCCTAAGGTATATCTTCCTCTCAATGAATCTCTTAGTAGTAGTGATAGTGAGAGTGATGATGAACCAACTTGTTCAACCAAATGTGTTGATTGTGATAGGTTGAACTCTATTCTTGATGCTACCCATGATGCCTTGGTTAGGAAAGCCGATACCATAGAAACTTTAAAAACCAAGGTAGATGAGCTTACTTCTAAGATGGGTGAGTATGAGGCTAAAATTAAGGAGCTTGAAAAACAACTTGAAAAACAACTTGAAAAAACGATTTTAGCTCAAGCTCCTAAAACGGATTTGAAAAACCTTTTCAAAGGTCAAAAGCCTCATGACAAGTCCGGTCTTGGTTACCAAAAGTCTTATCAAACCAAGAAAAAGAACTTGTCATACAAAAATGGGAAACAAGTTGCACAAAACACACAATTTCAAAAACCTAGGAATTCTCGTGGTCATGCACATATGTACCAAAGGAAACCTAGAAACACTAGAGTGCAAAATGCAAAGAATTTGCCAAATCAAGAAAAGAAGGTTTTTGTTCCAAAGGCGTCCAATAAAATTTATTTTAAAGGACCCGATGGATGGTTTTATGAATTTAAAGAGCAACACTTTTCACAAAACCACAAGGCTCAATCCAATGAGCATCAAAAGAATGTTTCCCAACATTTCCAAAAGGATCGCAAAAAGGATTTTAATGCATCATCCAATGATCCTAAGAAGAAGGCCGAATACCTTAGAGCCCATTACTATTCTCATTTTGTCAAGGGTTCTACCATGCCTAAGCCAACCAATGCATATTGCAACTATTGTTGTCAAAATGGTCATATTTCGTTGGAATGCAAACTTAGGAAACCAAATGGTGAGTCCAAATGTAAGTGGGTTCCAAAAGCTTGTACCTCTAGTGGTACAACTAGTGGTATGGTAACCAATGTGGCCTAAATACCAAGTTAACCCCCCGGTCTTATAAGCCAAATTTTTAGGGGGAGCCTCTTTATTTCTATCTTATTTTTGTTTGAGAGGTTAAATTTGGTCACACTACTTTGAGTAGTGCTCTAAATTGGTTCTCCATTTCCTTTTCTCCAAAATTAAGGGGGAGCCATAAATTTAGGGGGAGCTTGCTACAATTTTCACTTTTTGTCGATTTACAAAAAGGGGGAGAATTGTAGTAAAGCTTGTGAAATGCCAAAATTTAATCGCTTTACTAATGATATTGTTTTGCAAATCGTCAAAAGGGGGAGATTGTTGTACTAAACGTCTCTAGGTTTGTCGATTGCAAAACAATATCATTTGTAAAGCGATTAAATTTTGGCATTTCACAAGCTTTACTACAAAAATCAAACACAATATTTGCAGATTTAAGTTGTAATAATACGTACTCTATTAGCATCTAGTTCTTTAAAATCGCACACAATATTTGTGAACTTACGTGTCAATATCACTTAGTTTCCACATCAAAATAATAGAACAAAATAATTTTTCAAGCAAAAGATAAAAAAATAAAATAATTTGTTACGGAAAAATTACAATATCATAACAAAATAGTTTTTAAGCAAGAGATTTAAATAAAATAATAGAACAAAATTACGTACTCTATTAGCATCTAATTCTTTAAAATCGCACACAATATTTGCGAACTTCGTGTCGATATCACTTAGTTTCCACATCAAAATAATAGAACAAAATAATTTTTCAAGCAAAAGATAAAAAAATAAAATAATTTGTTAGGGAAAAATCACAATATCAGAACAAAATAGTTTTTAAGCAAGAGATTTAAATAAAATAATAGAACAAAATTACGTATTCTATTAGCATCTAATTCTTTAAAATCGCACACAATATTTGCGAACTTCGTGTCGATATCAATTAGTTTCCATATCAAAATAATAGAAGAAAACAAATTTTCAAGCAAAAGATAAAAAAAAGTAAAATAATTTGTTAGGGAAAAATAACAATGACAGAACAAAATAGGTCTTGAAGCAAGTGATTTTAAAAAAAATATCACACTAAAACTATTTGGAAAAAAATTACCTCTTTGAAGGTCTCAACTTTCTCGCATCAACCTTGCCCCCTCGCTTTATAAGCAACGAATTAACCAAAACTTCCATAAAATTGTAGAACCGATTGGGATTAATATCATGAAGATTGATCTGCTGGCCTCTCAAGTGTATTTTCATTTTTCGTATGCCTCCTCTCCTCTCTCCCGCTGTATCGCTTTCTCTCTAGTTCTTTTTATCTATCGCTCTCAGTCTTTCTATTGTTTTCTAATCAAACTCTTCATGACAATAGAAAATTGAGATTACTGCACCAGAGTGGAATAGATAGATTATTTTTTTGATACAAGAACCCAGCAACAACTTCGTCCTATAAATAGGAAAATAGATTCAATCACTACCGTTCGATGATGGAGAAGTGGTTTGAATGATTTACATTTTATGAGTTTTAAATACCAAAAACCACTCTCTAGCTAATAGATTTTGTGCTCGTGGTTTTAAGAGTTGATGGTTTTGTATTAAAATTTATTGCGACGTTGTCGTTATTTGTCTGAAGTCTATTGTGTTATAAAAAGATCCACTAATCATAATAAAACTATTTTATAATTTCACGATTTTTTTTTTTGATAACCGCCCGTAGGCAATTTCACGAAGTTACTAATCATAATCTATCGTATTCTGTTAAAAAGAATTAATATTTTATTTGGTTCACGAATTATAGTTTCACAGGGAACAAAATCTACTCTCACATTAGTTGTCACTTGTTAATGGTATAAGGAAACAACCAATGTGTTAAATGATTTCTAGGAAGTCTATATTCGATAAAGGGATAACGTTAAGAGAAAAAGATAATAAATCTTATCCCATGGAAAGATTGTGATAAGAGCTATCATTTTATTCCTTCACTATATCTCTTTACTAAAAATAACCGTAAGGTTTATGAATACCACCAGTAATATATACGATTTATTTAATTGTCATACCCAAAAAGAATATAATTGCTATGTTTTAGCTTATGCATCGCGGTTTTATATTTAAATACACTCTAAACTCTTTTTTATAAAGTTATAAATATTACAGAACATGGTAGGTTTTCCGCCTTATAATTATTTTATAGCCAACCATTGCAACTTATTGCTGCTTTCGGAAGAAAAAAAAAATACTTGCCCTTTGCATTAAAAGATATTTCATGTATAACAGGAAACCTGCTCAGGCTAATAGAGGTTGGAAAATAAAGTATTGTTATACTTGAATAATATGAAAATAAACATATAAATTAGAAAGACTTCATACAAAATTATATTACAGCTAATCATAGTTAGACAGTCACAGCTATTCATAGTTAGACGCTCAAAATTTTCTCCTTTTTCATTATTATTATTATTACATTTTTTTGGTCGATTCAAAATAGTATAACTCGAGTTAATGGCTATTAGGTATGACAGTCACAGCTGGCTGCTCTATGTTTTTTTTAGATTGACAATAATTAAGAATGAACTATCTTAGATTTTCAAATATATTTAATGTTTAAATTAAATAATCAATTGGTATGACTATTTTTAATATATTTAAATACAAAATATAATATTATTTTTAATTATTGAAAATACAAAAATAGGAAACTATTTTTAATTATAGAAATAACAGACACAGATTTTAATTAATACTATAAATTTTTAGTCATAGAAATAGTGGTCACGGATTTTAATTATTAATTAAAGTACTATAGATTTTGAAATGTTATATGATATAAACGGATAATTATTTGGAATAGTCTGTTATAGTTTTATTTCAATCATCAAAAACTGAAAATTAAGTTAGGACTATTTTAAACACCTGAATCAAGAGGAACGAGATCCTCTGGTCATTTTTAAAAAACACTCAGTCGTCATTTTTTTATCTCAGTCATCTGATTTAATCTCAACAGTTAATAAATGTTCATGAATAATATCAGATTGATTGATAGACTATAAAAAATTAACCATTGAAATTAAATCGGAGAACTGAGATCGAAAAACGACCAGATCCAAATTAACATCCGGAGCTCCTGACTGACTCTGCTAACGACGATCCAAGCGCATCTAAAGACCACAGGCCGTGAAAATTCAATCTCAGCCGTTAAAAGAGACCAACAACGGAGAGACGTCAGATGCCGACCGCTTGCTCGTCCGAACCCACTGAACCCTAGACCAAACCTAAACCCTCTCCTTCTCTCCCTCCCTCTCTCCGCCTCGTACTCTCTCCACATTTCCGTACACTACCCGACTCTTTTCGTTCCTCTCCCTCTCTCCCCGATTGCTCTCGTCTAGGGTCAGTCGTTTCTTTCTCCCATCAGTGTAGTCATCTCCTCTTCTGTCCACGCTTCATGGCTGCGTGAGTTTATTTAACTTATCTCTTGGCTAACTATTTCTATAAATAGTTTAGGTTTTCTCTCTCTCTCTCTCTCTCTCTCTCTTCTCATGCAAATAAACTGATTTTGCTAACAATTCACTGTTGCTAAGTCTACTTTAAAATTACTGCCCCTGAGTCTTAATATTGATAGCGTACCTGCACCGATACTGGACATCAATAATTTCATTCTGTTTCATTCTGCATGAAACAGGTCCAGGATATGTGTAAAAAACTTGCCAAAATATGCAAATGAAGAGAGGCTAAGGGAGTTCTTTTCCCAAAAAGGAGAGGTCACTGATGCCAAGGTCATGCGCACTAGGTATGCATTAATTGTTTACTGGTAAAATGCATCAGTAGATTGCTATACTGAAAAATAATAGTGGTCTTAGTCTTACCCATCACCATGAAAAGCTGGTTTGGGTATCTAGCTGAACAGAATTACTATAGCATCTAGCCTTTCCCTTCAACCAAGTATCACCGAATCTGTTGTTCACAAAGACAATGAACCAGGTGCGTGCTGTGGTGTTGTAAAAAGGCAAAACTCATTTAGTGTTTAACATCTTCTGTTGGTTATCAAACAGCGATGGGAAAAGTAGGCAATTTGCTTTTGTTGGCTTCCGCACCGAGAATGAGGCACAAACAGCCATCAGCTACTTCAACAACACTTATATGGATACTTGCAAAATTGTTTGTGAGGTACTGTATTACTTGTTTGGTCTGGAACATTGATTCAGATGACCCAACCTGACTTGAATCATTTAGCATTTGATTTTATTCTCAGCTTTGACATGGGCCGAAGATCCAAATTAGCCCAATATTATAATATAAAACCACTAGTATTCTCGTAAAGCATTAGATCCTAGTTGGATGTGCATTTACTTGCTAATCAGGTAGGGTCAGTCAAATCTTATATTTTACTTCAATTGTTAATTTTTTTTTTCATTTTTAAATATCAACTTAGTCGTTGAATAAAACATAAACAGATAATAAATTGTTATATTTCTTTTGCTAGCTTCTGTGGAATTGGCGGTGAAAATTTCAACAAGCAAAATTCATGTCCTGTTAATTACCTACCCTTTTACATCATAAAAGATCTTAAAAAAGCATTTCCAAACGAGAAAACCGCAAACCACACATACGACCTCTTTCCAAACTAACATCTTCTCCACATCAAAAATTCAATTTGTGTGGCATTTTGTGAATTATATCTATTGATTTTGGTGAATATTAATTATGAATCTGAGGACCAAGTTGACATCTGGCTAAACTTTAAACTTGAGGGACCATTTATAGAAAATGCATGATAGTTAAGAAAACTCATTAGCTCAAATGGAAACTACCTACCTGACTGGATTCTCCTTGTTATATAAGATGTAATCTGAAGAATTTAAACCTTATGCAATTGAAAATGTTTTAGGTTGCTCGAAAGGTTGGCGACACTGAATTGCCTCGTCCATGGTCCCGACACTCTCTAAATAAACAAATGAAAAATAATGTGCAACCTAAACAAGATATTGACGCTTCGAATTCATCTCAACCAATAATATCAAATAGCAAGGATTCTTCTGATCTGAAATTAAAGGAGTTCTTACATGTCATGCAGCCTCGCTCGCAGTCAAAGATATGGGAAAATGACATGAGTGGTATCTATTTAGTTTAGCTGATATAATTTTTATATTGGGTTTTCTTTTCTTTTTTCTGCTAACCCGACCGAGTAAGTTTCTAAATCTCGTATCCAATACATGGTACTTCTGATATCTACTAACTGCAACAAATACATTGATAGTTTGGCACACATTCAATATGCTATTAAAACCTGTTAGATGTTGACAATTTTGCACTTAGTCATTGTGTTCCAACTCCATGGCCAAAGAAAGCAATAATAACTTTTAGTTTTGTATACTTTGTTTGAAAGGGTTATAAGTTGGTACTATTTTTTTCCTCTGATATTCTGTTACTAGTTTAAACAGTATTCATAGAGGTAGGCTGATTTAATTTTTAAGATAACCTTGAAATTTCTTTGTTATTGTGTAACATGAAAACAAAAAATTTGGTGCCAGTTTTAAGTGCGAGAAACATAGTGAATTGTTTCCAATTATGGTGATCTATGTCTAATTTGTATGATTCCATTTCTTTACGATTCAATTAGTATTTGTAGGACATTTTTTTAAATGAAACTAAATTCCCTTCTTGCACTTATTTCTTCTCTCATTTTTTGTCATTTCTTCTTTGTACTCCCTGCTAAATAAGGCACCGAGCAAGAGGTTGGAGCTGAAGAGAAGAAACCTGGAAAGAAGAAAAGAAATGCCAAGGAAAGCAAATCTCCTGGTGAACTTACTAAATTATCCCAGGAGGACAAAGGGGAGGAGCCAAAAAATGAAGCTGTGACGGATATGGAATATTTGAGAAGCAGGATGAAGAAAAACTGGTCTGATTCAGAATCTGAATCTGAGTCAGAATCAGAATCTGACAAGGAGCCAGAATCAGAAAAGGAGTCTGAGTCAGAACCGGAGTTGGAAAAGGAATCGGAAGAAGAGTTGAAATCTAATTTGAAGCATGCAGAAAGAGATGGAGGTGGGATGTCAGGTTCGGAAGTAGAGAACCCAAGTGATGAGAGGAAGCTGGTTCTAGATACGGGTCGGTTATTTGTTAGGAATCTCCCATACACCACAACGTGAGTTTGTCTGACTGATAATGTATTTACTTCATAATTTAGGCTTAACTTTATTGGTTTTTTAAACTAGTTTTGGATTTCCCATGTACTTAGGTTGTACCTAGTGAGTATTGTGTAGCATTTGCAGTTTTAAGTAGACGTTGGACTTGTAAAGTGTCTAAGATTTCAGCTGAGAGCTATCATTGAAAAGGCTTAATGTAGCATGAACAACACAAGGTCTATAAGCATTATGTAGTTTCCGTACCTTGCAGGTTAAATCTTAATTGTAACTCCTGTTCATTCTGGTCCTTTCCTTTCTTCTTCTTTTGCTATCCTTTTGTACACAATACTTAAAATGTGCACATTTTTTTCTTGTACCTGTAATTTGCTATCAAAATTTTTTTGGATCATTTTGTTATAACCACCTACTGTAAAGAAAAAATGATCAGTCTAGCCAAACAGAGGAAGAAAAAAAAAAAACTATATGTGGCTCTGAGAAATGTTAAGCCTTAAGTATTGTGGGTGGCAGTGGCACTGATAAATGCCTGATTAATAGTTGCATGTTTCTGGCATACGAATTGTGGGTGTTCTCTTTATTTTGAATCTTATTTATTTATTTTTTTCTCTGTGCGATTTTCAGTGAAGATGAACTTAGAGAGCTCTTCAGCCAGCACGGAGATGTTTCACAGGTACATCTCGTGGTTGACAGAGACTCAAAAAGATCGAAAGGCATTGGCTATGTGCTTTTTGCTTCTCCCGAGTCTGCAGTCAGGTATATCTCTATTTTCTTTTTCTTTTTTAGTTAAAAAAAGATTAATATAACTTTAGACATGCTTCAACCAAACATTCCTCATTTCATTATTGTGCTAGTAACACTCATATCATCTCGTGGTATGAATGTAGCATCTAATTGTTCATTGTGTGCCTAGTTGTGGCAGAAATTGTTATTGTTAATTCAACCACTCACATAACACCCCGTATTCCAAAATTTAAATGTCTGAAGTTCTAATCTCAGAAATCCAACATTTTGAGTTTGTTTGCACCTATTTCTACATGGAAAAAGGTACTCTAAATGTATTTTGTAAATATTTTCATTTCATAGTTCTGGTTTTGCCAATGGGGGGGGGGGTGATTGTGACATATGAGGTCTCTCTCTTAAACCTCATCAACCCATAGTCTGATACAATTGGTGATCATTCTTTTCTCTTCAGGGCACTAGAAGAATTGGACAACTCAATTTTTCAAGGGAGATTGTTGCATGTTATGGCTGCCAAGCCTCAAAAGAATGACAAAGCAGAGTAATCCTGCTCCTTCATTTTCTTTAGTTTGTCTTGAGCTCATTTAGTTAATTGCATCTATACACTTAGAGGGACACTTTATTGGTTACTAAAGCCCAAAATGCAAAGGGATGCTTATTAGAGCTGCCTTTGATTTGATTAGCCTTGTTTGGAATAGGTTGGCCAAAAAGGGGGGTCAGCCTGACCTGTTCTGCCAGCATGCCAAGATATATTGACTGGTGATCATGCTAAGCCAACAAGGTGACAGCCTATATTTGAAATTTAATACTCGCATGCTGAAATTTGCACAAAGAAGATTCTTATTTGCATTCTCTTTTAATTTTTTTGGCTAAAATTAGTGGTGTGAATGATACCGTGTCATGTTGGATATACATGTAACAAATGTTTTTAATCAGGTAAGACTGGGATCACGACCGACTAACCTGAAACCAAATTTTTAGTGGGCATAAATATCGTAACTTGAATCAAGGTTGTCTGCAGTATGGTCAATTTGTTTTGAATTTGCATTGCCGCAGTTATGGGCTGCAAGAGATGCTAACATTAAGAATATTCATTGAAACATATTAAACTTTCAAAAGGGTTGATGATGCACTGGGTGGGGAGAAGAAGAGTTTGAAAATGATGAGAGAGGAGCAGAGGAAAGCTGCAGAAGCCAGTGGTGATACACGTGCCTGGAACAGTCTCTTTATGCGGCCAGACACTGTACGTATCCTCTTTTGAAGTGGTATTTGATATATATTTTTTTTCATTGTTGTGTTATGCATCGTGCTGTTATTCATAGTTAGGTTTCGTTAGCTCTTTTGCACTGCTGGGTTGGATGTTATGAGAATTTATTTTGTCATTACCCACTGAAAGCAAACCACAAATGAAGAATGAATCATACACAATCATAGATCTAACCATAATTCAATCTTCATTTAATTTGTTTCTCGTGTTTTACTATATTTGCAAATAGTTTCCATCATAAGTGAAATTTATGTTTATCTCATTTGAATTTGAGACTTGGCAATATTTTATTTTGGTTGATATTCATATAAGTTCCCAAGTTGAGTTGTGGAAAAGTAAGGCAAATTCTCAAGAGTTCGGGAAAAAATGTTGATCATCTTCCATCTTCTAAAAAAGTATGGTTTTCTGTACAATATAGTATAAAATGGATTTTGAAAATTAAAATTGGGAATTATTTTGCAAATTTGATAAAGTGGCTCCTTCTTTCAAACAAACAAAAAAAGAGAAAGTCTGTACGCAGGTAAAGAAAAGTCAGTTTATTTCCATTTTTTATTAACTTCCTTAATTTAACAAAGATCTCTATGGCTTTCTTTAAAACCAGGTGGTAGAGAATATAGCTAGAAAAAATGGCATATCGAAAGGTGAGTTGCTTGACAGGGAAGCTGACGATCTGGCAGTTCGCATTGCTCTCGGTGAAACCCAAATCATAGCTGAGACGAAAAGATCTCTTTCCAATTTGGGGATAAATGTGGCTGCACTTGAAGAGCTGGCCACAAAGAAGAGAGAACGTACAAAGAGAAGCAACCACGTAATATTGGTTAAGAATTTGCCTTATAGTTGTTCAGAGGGGGATTTGGTTGCAATGTTTGGGAAATTTGGCAGCCTCGAAAAAGTTATCCTGCCGCCAACTCGAGCTTTGGCCTTGGTAATTTCTGTTTTCCTGTGCTCCATCATTCTTATTCATTTTTGCTTGATGTATAACTTGCTTGCAATAAGAGCACCCAACAATTCTCGCATTTGCAAATGATAGTTTATATTTTTTTTAGATGTTTGATGCTCTATGAAAACCTATTGGCTCATTGTAATGTAAGTGAATATTCCATTAGGGCACTCTCTCTCCAAGCCTATATTTGGTATTTACTAGTGGATATGATCGAGGGAAAGCAGATGTTGGATTTGCTTGTTAGCATGAAAATTTTAATGTAGTTTTACCAAAACTATGCAATAAATACTGCAATGCTTGAGTATACTTGAGTTTGAACTTTGATGATTGGTTGTTATGTACGAAAATGTGTTTTCTTTGCAACTATGAGAAACATTTGTTATATTTGCAATAGTTTGCATAATCTTCTTTCATTTGTGTTATGCAACTCCATTCTATTTTGCCTCTCAGGTAATCTTTCTTGAACCCGCAGAGGCTCGTTCTTCTTTCAAGGGTTTAGCCTACAAGCGTTACAAGTAGTTTCTCAATCTGTACTTCTGCTTTCATTTACTAGCACCATTTTATAAGTCCTTCGAACTTTAGTTGGGTCAAGATTGATTGTTGTTCCTAATGCTCTGGGCTCATAGCTGGGACCTCTGAAATGTGATGCAATAGGTTGAGGTATTGTGGTTTTTGTGCCCAAGTCAAACTTGGGAAGATATGACTTGTACATATCCGGTCACCAGTACCAGCTTAGGTTCCGTATTGTTCATTTTTGCTATATCCTGATCTTTCGCTTCAATTGAGCCTTGAGCCTGTTTTAGGTTCAATAAATTTTTTAAAAACTGAAAATCCAAATAATTGGTTCAATTGAATGGGACCAAAGTTTTGATCTTCAAGCAACTTGGTGTATCCAAATAAAGTTTGAAATTTTCATCAAGAAGTTTGGGAATGCATAGTTTTAAATGTTCAGAAACTCACAGAAAGTTTTTAAACGGAGCTATTGATTTATCTAATAGTAAAATATCTCTCTTTCCCTTTTTCCTTTTGATAGAGATGCTCCTCTTTATCTGGAATGGGCACCGGAGGATATATTGTCACAGACCACTGCAACAGTAACCCAGGAAGAGAAAAATGATTTTCCAGCAGTAGGGGAGAAGTTAGCCCAGAAAATTCAGTTAGGTCAAAGTTTAGGGGTAGTAGATGAAGAAGAAATAGATTCTGACAGGGTCGAGGTTTGCATAATCTCTCTTTCTCTCTCTATACAACTTTTGTTTCATAAGCTAGAAGTATTTGAAGGTTTTCTTGTTCAAGTTACCCCATTTTTGGACCTGTTTGCAAAAAGTAATACCCTGCATTTCTTGCGTAGATTGTTTATTTCTGAATAATTTGTTTTAGTTCGAGAACATCCATACATTATTGCAGTGCATTCTGTATTAGCTCAACTGAAAGCTTTTTCACAGGATGATTCAGTAGTTAGTTATCATATTTTGCTCCTTAAATAATTCTTGATCAAACATTTTCTTGCAGTCAAGGTCACTCTTTGTGAAGAACTTGAACTTCAGGACAACAGATGAACTATTAAAGCAACATTTCAGTAACAATATTAAGAATGGAATCATAAAGAGTGTGAAGGTTCCTTTTCTTGCTGAGTTATTTATTTTCCTTTTTCAGCTTTCAGTTTTTCTTATATTTCTCTTTATACCTTTGTTAGATCAAAAAGCACCTTAAAAATGGGAAGAATGTCTCCATGGGTTTTGGCTTTGTAGAGTTTGATTCAGTTGAGACTGCTACCAACGTATTGAAAGAACTTCAGGTATCATTTTCCTCCTGGGCAACATTGTATTTTTTTTCTTGTGACAGCTCTCTTTTTCTATGGATTTGTTTCTCTTTGGGGTCGTATTACAATATTTAGTAAAATGTTGTACCTGACATGATCAAGGTTTGCATGTTGACCTAGTTATTTTATGAACTCCCTGGTCATTGCCGGTAAGAAACATGATTTCCTTAGTCAAAAGGTATTTTGGTTGATGATATGTATGAAATTGTTGATAATAAGTTTGATGGGATGGGTTAGAGTTGGCCTGAAACTTTTTATTGATTATGGTTTGTTGTCCCATTGTAGGCAATTATTCCTCTTAGTGTGGTATTATATTCTGTTTTGTGATGCAGGGAACTGTTTTGGATGGGCATGCTCTAATATTGCAACTCTGCCATGCTAAGAGAGATGGTGTAGCTCCAAAGAAAGAAGGGAAGGAGTATAGTTCAACAAAATTAATTGTACGTAATGTTGCCTTTGAAGCAACAGCAAAAGACATTAGACAGTTATTTAGCCCTTTTGGCCAGGTAATTTATTTATTTTTATTCCCATTATCTTTTTTTGTCTCTATGATGCATTGATATAATGTAGTCCAGGAAAATGTGAAATGTCTGTTACGTCCTTCAAAACATAAATTATAACCCACAACCTTTTAGAAATGTTATTTGGTCATCTCTTGATGTTCAAACCACAATTTAGCTCTGTGATTACCTGGTACATTTCGGTTCACATTCTAGTTCTTTTTTCCTAGCACTGGAACTCTGTGCTGACAAAGATTCATTTTTTATATATAATTCTCAGATAAAGAGTGTTAGATTACCAATGAAATTTGGGAGCCACAGGGGGTTCGCATTTGTGGAGTATATTACAAAACAAGAAGCCCAGAATGCCATGCAATCTCTTTCCAATACTCACCTTTATGGTCGCCATTTGGTAATTTTATCTTCACTCCCTATCTTCTTCACTATGCTTCAAACTTATTAGTTCATTTAAAGCTTGATGATGTTCTAAAGGTGGCGGTGGCAAATTCATGAATTATTTAACAGAATAAACATTTTCAAATTTACATATCTTGCTTTTGTGTTTATCTGCATATTGAATAAAAAGGGTACTAGATACTAGTTTTGATAATTATTGGAACAATTTCTGTCACTTTGATAACTTGTATTGGGTAATTCACATTTATATGTATACCTTTTGTGTTAGGTCATTGAAAGAGCAAAAGAAGGTGAAAGCTTGGAGGAACTGAGAGAGAGAACTGCAGCACAATTTGTGGATGAAAGTGGCGGTTTCAAATCTCTCTCGAGGAAAAGGAAGCAAGTGGGCCTCGTCGATGAAGGCAATGTGAAGTTCTCGAGGATAATAGAATAATTTACCTGTCCTGTTTTATTGTTTAGTATTAAAATGCTAACAGTCTTTACGTCGTTTTCCTTGTTTTGTATAAAAAAATTTTGTGCTCAAGTTTTGGTCCCAATTAATTACAAAAATCTCCTCGAATCCAGCGCGCATCCATATAAGAAGCGCAAAGAGCAAAGTTTAGGGTGTCTGTTGGGTTTCAACTCTCACGCAAGCATTTGGATAAAAGAGTGGGCTGGGCTCCTCTCCTATGATTGGTATACGGCGTGCATTATTTCGAAAGGATCTCATGCACGATAGACTTAGCTCCCCGAAAAAATTAATACTAGCCTTAAATAAAATTGGAATTTTAATACTAACGTTGCTGGATCGTCATTCTAGTTGACGAAAGCCCAATACCCTTGGATCGTCATCCGGAACAACGATCCAAGCTCAATCCCTTCTCCACCGTTGAATTTGCTTGTGATATAATGAGTGGGCTGGTTTTATAATGATTTACAACACTAAATGAGTGCTGTGAATTATATCACTATACTATACCATTTATTTATTGCGGTTCGCACTAAATTTTTTTTTGTCTTTTTCTATTTAAAATTCTCTATATAAGCTCATTTGTCATAAGTTATTGTGCTCTAACTAATTGTTTCTCGTTAGTCTAAAATTGATAAACTTTGTCCTCATAAGTTTCTATTGGCAACATCACTTCTTCCTAGGTAATAATGTTAAAATAATTATTAAATTAATTGATTTGGTTTGCTAATGGAGTTTGAATTTTGATATTTGAAGCAAATGGGTCCTAAGCCAAGATGCGTCTCTTGCGGTGTTATTTTGGTCGGAGATGAGCGAACGACGGTTGTTTTCTGCACTGATGTTTCAATATCATGGGGAAAAATTTTAAGTTAAAAAATTAGAAGGAAATGAATATCATGTTAGGGGCCCTAATTTTTTTACAGATTTAGTGGAGAGGAATGGAGGTTTTGATCTTGGAGGGTCGTGGTTGCGTCACCAGCCAGCAGTTCCACCTGGTTTTGAAAATCATCCCGCAGCTGAAAATGTTGTCCATCTCCGCTAAATGAAGTATTAATATGTTTTTGTAATCGGTATCTTATTTATAATCTGTATTTGTGAAATAAGTTTATGTGACAGTCGTCACTTGTAATGTTTAGCTTATATTATTGAAATATGTTATTTTGTCCATATTCTTTTATTTTTTTTTTATAATTTGTATTCACAATTAATTTACAAAAGAAATTCATAATATAAAATACACACCATTAGAAGAAGAACTAAATTTTATAACCATAATATAAATTAGCGCACTCAATTAAAAAAAGAAAAAGTACATGAAAATGCAACACACGATCTGCAATAAAAATACACACCGGTGCCTCGAACTTTGGACCCATCCAAATGCAACACACGATCTGCAATAACAGGATCCGGGGGAACAACATCGGCTGATGTAGAAGCCTCAACAGCAACAAAACCAGTAGATGTAGAAGCGCTCGGATCTCCACGAAGTCTCGTAGATCTACGAGGTGCGGTCTCCGGTACTCTTCTTCTCGGTGGCATTTTTACTACATTGCAATAAAAATTACTGTTAAATATCTAATAAAATTTCGACAGCATCTCCCTATACCTGTAGCGTTTTCAAAAAAAAAAACACCCAAAACCCCCTAATTACAAACCCAAATATCCACAACATCATTAACAAACACAATACCAATCTCATACAATAACATTTTCTATTTTCTAATTTGTACATATTTTCAAATTATTTCTACAATAATTATTCTAATTATAAAATGTACAAAATAATTTTAAAAAAATTTCAAACTACATATTATAAATGAGAATGTTTATTTTATTGATTTATTTACCCTTTTAATTTTTATTGTAGCAAATAATGAAACTAATGTGAATGGATAAATTTAATTAGAAAATTTTTGGCCGAATTTCCTATGTTAAGATTTTGTACTCATTTTTGGCCGAATTCCCTATTTGCCTAATTTTTTTAGTAACAAATAATTTCCTATTTTATGATTTTGTACTAATTTTTAAATTATTTTTCAATATTTATTCTATTTTTTCTACTAATTATCTATTTAAACTAATTAAAATAAATCAATAAAATAAATATGAAAAAAATTACCTGTAGAAAGAGATGTGAGAGGTTGTCTCTTTTTTACAAATTTTCCTACAATTAAAAAAATATTCTATCAATTTTTTATTTACTTCCTCTAATTTATAATAAACTTATTCATCATTATATAATGTACAAAATAATTCTAAAAAATTTTCAAATTACATATTATAATAATTTATATTTATTCTGATTTTTTTGTAATTTTTTTATTATTTTTTCAATATTTAATATATTTTTTCAATTATTAACCTAATTAAACTAATTAAAGTAAATAAATAAAATAAATATGAAAAATAACAAAAAAAAATATACCTGGAGCGCTTCTCTGGCTCACGCGAGAGAGAGAGAAAGAGAGAGGAGTGGGGATGGGTGGGGGGTCGCTGTCGTTATATAGGGGAGGGACTATTGCATCGTCATCCGAAGCGACGATCCAAGGTTGGATCGTCGTTCCGGATGACGATCCAAGGGTATTGGGCTTTCGTCAACTGGAATGACAATCCAGCAACGTTAGTATTAAAATTTTGATTTTTTTTGTTATTACATAATTAATATGAACAGTAAGGCTAGTATTAATTTTTTTACCTTAGCTCCCCTCCCTTACGCATGAATGCATGATAGACTTCGCTCCCCTCCTCTTTTCTCACCTCACAGTGGATCTCCTCTCTCGCCCTCACCCTTCTCTATTCCCTTCCTCTGTTTCTTTCTTCTCTCTTCTCTCACGCTCACCTTCCTACTCTCTCATCCATCTCTACCCTTTCTCCTTCCACTCCATCTCTCCTTTCTTCTTTCTTTCCTTCCATTCCATCTGAACCTTTCTTCTCCTCTTTTGCTCCATCTCCCCTCTCTTTTTGTCTCATCCATATTTGATATATATTTTTCTATTTAAACATTTTTTTATATTATTATTATCAATAAGGGAGTAACTAAATATATTCAAAGGAGCATCTAATATACATAATCAAACTAATTATCTAATAAGCATAAGGGAGTAACTAATATTTTTTAAGAGAGTAACTAATATTTTTTAGGGAGTATCTAATATTTTTATATCGTAAGAAAGAATATTAATGTTCTATTATGGAAGTATATAAGGGAGTGTTTTATCTAGATTATGGAAGTACTTATATTTTTGGACAAGGGAGTACCTAATAAGTTGTTTTATTATGGAAGTAGGTAACGAAATAACTAATAAGATGAAAGGAGTATCTAATAAATTCAAATGAGCAATTATTTATGTGAGTAAGAAAACAATATAAGGAAGTAATTAATATGTTTAATGGAGTATTTAAATTAGACTCAAGGAGTATATATATTTTTTATAAGTGAGTATTTTATATTAATCACATAGGCGTATATCATAAGGGAGTATTTTATTTGGTTTTAAAGGAGTATTTATATTTGACAAGGATCAGAAGGGTGCGAAAAAAAAAGAGGTGAGGTGTATAGAGATGAGGGTGAGGGAGAAAGGCCAAGAAGAGATGAGGGAGAGAGAGGATGTGGAGAGGAGATGAAGGTAGGTCAGTCAACGGTATGCGTTTATCGTTTGCCATCACGTTCCGATATAAACGAAACGAATAACAAAATGCTGCAATGTTCCGTTTTCTAAAACGAAACGATAGACGGAACACCAAATTGTACCGTTTCGATCATTTCAGCGTCATTTCAAACCATTACATGTGTATTTTCTGAAGTCGCACGGTTAACGAAATGGTTTTTTATTCCTTTTTTTAAACGAATCGAAAATGGTTTGGTGACGTTCCGTATTTTTTTAACACGTTTGTCATGTCTAGATGAGGGAGAGGGGAGGAGTGTAGAGGAGATGAGGGAGAGGGGGACCCGGGTGCGGGAGAGGGGAGATGCTAGGAGGGAGAGGGGGACGCGGGTGAGGGAGTGGGTGAGTGCATGGAACAGAGGGTGAAGCGAAGGAGAAGGATGAGCGCACGAAACGGAAAGGAAATGTGAACGCTTTCTATTTTTAGAAAGAAGAGATTAGAGACTTTTACCAAAAATAATTAATGATTGCTTGATTGTCTTAAAGCTTAATTGCAGTTATGAGCTCCGATATCGAAAAATGACCGAAATTATTTTATTTAAGAATTTGTACAGTAAAAAATTTAATACAAGAATTAATTTATTTTTTTTTAATAAGAAGAAAGTTCGTACGTGTTTTATAAAAGCGTACATTATCTCTCCTTCCTACCCGTTTATAAAACGCGCTCGAAGGCTCCGAACGCGTTTTATAAACGGATAGGAAGGGGAATAAATTCACCGCTTCAGTTACGCCTTTTGAGACTGGTCAAACCTTCGTACCTATTTATAAAACGCGTTCGGAGCCTTCGAGCGCATTTTATAAACGGGTAGGAAGGCGTAAATTTTTCGAAATGGAGTTATTACTGTTTTTTTTCGAAATTAATAGAAAAATTAATGTGAAAATTAAGGATTGATCTCTTATATGTGAAAATAAATATTCTAATATGAATTTTAAATAAGAGATGTGAAAATTAATAGGAAAATTAATAGGAATGGAGTTATTACCGTTTTTCAGAATATTTATTTTCAGAATATTCACATATAAGAGATCAATCCTTTGTTAAAATTCATATTAGAATATTCTGAAAATAAATATTCTAATATGAATTTTAAATAAAATTAATGCGAAATTAATGTAAAAATTAATAATCCAATAGCATTTTTAAATTAATACGAAAATTATTATGAAAATGAATATTGAAATATCAATTTTAAATAAAATTAATGGGAAAAAATTAATGTCAAAATTAATATTCGAATGTCATTTTTAAATAAAATTAATATGAAATTAAATGAGATATTTTAAAAATTATAAATTTAACCTAAATTGTAATAAAAATAAATTTAACCTAAATTTTCACATTAATTTTCCTATTAATTTTGAAAAAAAACGGTAATAACTCCATTTTGAAAAATTACGCCTTCCTAATATGAATTTTCCAATATCATTTTTAAATAAAATTATTCTGAAAATAAATATTCTAATATGAATTTTCATAATATTTTCACATATAAGAGATCAATCCTTTGTTAAAATTCATATTAGAATATTTTGAAAATAAATATTCTATTATGAATTTTAAATAAAATTAATGCGAAAATTAATGTAAAAATTAATAATCCAATAGCATTTTTAAATTAATACGAAAATTATTATGAAAATGAATATTGAAATATGAATTTTAAATAAAATTAATGCGAAAAAAGTTAATGTCAAAATTAATATTCGAATGTCATTTTTAAATAAAATTAAAATGAAATTAAATGTGATATTTTAAAAATTGTAAATTTAACCTAAATTGTAATAAAAATAAATTTAACCTAAATTTTCACATTAATTTTCCTATTAATTTTAAAAAAACGGTAATAACTCCATTTCGAAAAAATTTACGCCTTCCTACCCGTTTATAAAACGCGTTCGAAGGCTCCGAACGCGTTTTATAAACGGGTACGAAGGTCTGACCAACCTCAAAAGGCATAATTGAGGTGGTGAATTTATTTCCCTTCCTACCCGTTTATAAAACGCGTTCGAAGCCTTCGAGCGTGTTTTATAAACGGATAGGAAGGAGAGATAATGTACGCTTTTATAAAACGCGTAGGAACTTTCTTCTTATTAAAATAAATAAATTAATTCTTTGTATTAAAATTTTTACTGTACAAATTCTTAAATAAAATAATTTCGGGAAAAATGACGCAGAAATGGTCTGGAGTTTTACTCCACTGGCATGTTGCGGGTTCTTATTTTCTGAATAGGATTATAGGAGCTGGGAGCAGTATCGGCAGCCAATGGGTCGTATTCTTTGGGATGTCTTGTGCTGAAAGTAGGCTGTAGGTCGTATTTCATCATGGGCCTCAGCTTTTCAATTTTTTGTCATTACTCATAAGCCTCTGCTTTGCTGATATTGCTGTCACATTTTATATATATTGGGTTTGAATTTTATATATGATAAATTTTATGATGGATACAAATTTTAAACTGCGTTTGAATTTGTTCATATATCTCTGTTTATAATTTTAAATGAACAATCTGAAATTAAAGTTTAAACTTAGCTATCAAAATTTATCCACAGCAGAAATTTATCATATATTACCATAATTAAGGGGTTTTGCTGGGTAGAAAAAAATGGCATGTGGGCTAGAGTAAAGCTTGCCTCAAATATTGATCCACAGATCCGCTTGTCAGCGGCATCTTGCCAAATTTGAAAGGTTCTTTTTGCTTTGAAAATATAATTCGTAGTTTCTTTGTTGTCCTTGTCTTGTCCCCTTACTAACAAATTTGCACAAACACAAAAGGTGCGATATATATCTAGGAGATTATGGAAACGATTTGAATTAACCACCACGATTTGTAGACTAGCAAAATTTCAAAAATCGACATACCACATCTACTTCAATCTAACCCATCAAGTCATCAAAGAAATTGTTGCAGACGCTAAGCAACAACAAAAAAAAATGTAGAAATTAAGATGTCCAAAAGTGTTTCTCAGTTTAGGGCATAAAACTTGGATGGAGCTATAGTACAACTAACATCAAGGGCATAAAACTTGGATGCTGTTGCATAGAGAAAGAATGACAACCGGAGACTCAGTGTAAAAACTTGGGTGCAATCTTATAATCCGTTGAAAGATAATAAAAAAAATGCAGTATAGTTACCAAGATAATAGGACTGGGCCGGATGCTTCAAACTTGAAACTTCATTTTCTGAAAAATTGGGACCTTCAGGTTTCGTCTTTGTCTTTCGCAATTTGTGTTTGAGCTTTATTAGCTCAGCGCTGGTGTATCAAAATATAGATAAAACACATTATGGGGCCAATTTCATATATATTTAATAAATTTTGAAAAAAAGAGTGAAAGTTTGTTTCGAAATAATTTGCTTAGACTAAATTAATGCAAGCACACTCCATAAAATTTACTAGTTAACAACTTCTACTCATATACCAAGCGACATCAACATTTGATTGGAATGATTAAGCAAGCTATTGACAGGACTCTACCTTAAGAATTGGATGGTTCAGACTTCAGACTCGTAATCAAAGCAAAGTTGCTAGTTTACTTAATTCCATTCATATTCCAACTAGAATCAATCTCACTCAACAAGTATCATATATGATGTAAAACTAAGAGTAATGTGCACAATCAATGTAAGTTGGCTGCTGGTTAGTCTGTTTCTCTGCTTGAATGCATTTACATAGATGCTATTCTAAGGCAAAATGATGGGATGTGTAAACAGTGAGACTATATTATCAGAAGGCATGGAATGTTATCATACCTGTATATCAACTCGGTAAAATTATAATAGCTTTGTGCGGCCTGGAGACACCACATCTTTCTTCATTCAATGAACTGCCAACAAAATAATTAAAAGTCATATTAAATTTTCTTGTTTATATATGCAATAACAGTTGAAAAAGCAGAAGGAAGAGAAAAGAAGAACAAAAAATATGTAGACCTTTAATGTTCAAGATGCAGTTTTCTGAATATTTATTCTGTTGATATAACCACCTACAAAACTCCAATGTTTCAGCACAATGCCCGTCTAATGATAGCCAATTTTACATTACATATACTCCTTTTGCAATGCAATCTGAACTCAATAAATGCGAGTTCTGACATTTTGTTTTTCAGTTCAATTTTCATTTTAGATTGGATCAGGAAGGGTAGACCAATGAACATTTAAAAAAAAAAAAAAAACCAGCACAGTTGCAGAAAATTTAGAGACAAAAATTTAATTATTAATTATAAACAAACGGTCCCACACAACATGCATACTTATTATTGCTCAAAACTACTACAACCATTTTCCTGAACAAAGACAGCTATTTAGTTCTAATTAGTCGCTACCATCATCAACCTGCAATCTACGCATCAGAATGTACACTATCCCTATCATCATCAATTCCCTTCAAACCTGAAACCGAGCTTGCGTCTGAATCTGAGGTGACAGCACCTGTAGCTTCATCATCTCTCCCAAATATCCTCCCCAAAGACATCGGGTTATAAGTTGAACTTGCTTTTCTGAGCTCTTGTATGGTTTTAATGGCTGCTACGGTGCTCCTAAGCACCTCATTGGCCTCTGGTGTCAGAGATGCAACAGCCTCTGCAACAGAAGGGCCGGGTTTGTCTTTATTTGTCTGGGGGTTATCAGCCGTTGCAGGGTTAAGGTTTGGTTCGATGACTTCAGGTTGCACAGGGAAGAGAAGCTCAAGATTCTCTTCACATTCACGAACTAGACGCGTCAGAGGCTCAGTGGTAAAGAACGGCTGAAGCAGAGCACGGCGGGTGAAAGGAAGGCTTAAAAGACGACCTGTCCTTTTGTCATACTTCTTCAGAATTTTAATGAGAGCTGCAATAAAGATTAGAGAGACGTCAAATAAAGATCTACATTCCTTCTAAAAAGTTAAATCCACTTGTATTGATTAATATGAGATTGAGGCAACAAATCTAATAATTTGTCAATTTTTTTATCTGCATGGAGGTCAGAACATACATTGGATAGTGTTTGTTTTACTTCTTACTACTTTTTAATCCTCTCTTGATGATATGGTCTTTATACAAATTGGATAGAGTCAGATAATCCAGTTGCTTTGATCAGATTCTATTTGTGGTCCAAATTCTATGAGACTATATCATGCAATCATGTATCATACCATGGTTTCGAAGTATTCAATAAAATTTATCCCAATCGACTTTTAGAGTACACAATCACATTCTTTTCTTTACAAGGATTTTCCTAATGAGACGAAACGGACAGCATTTTAAAACTTTAAGTTAATGTTGATGATATTTTAGGCCAAAAATTAGCAACCTGGTTAGCTGTCTTCTATTTTCAAGCTTATTTCCAAATCTTAAAGTTTATCCTGAGATAAATAATTACATTTTATAAAATATGTTGTAAGTTATGCATTGTCCTGATATGCAGCGGTCTGGTACCAAGTTGCCTATTTTTCAATTAAAAACGCAAAAAAAAAAGAAATACCAGCAAAATTGATAGAACTATAGTTCTTCAAAAGCACCATCTCTCCATGCATGGTAACAAACGCTCGGCGTATCTCGTACATCTCCTCATTGAACTCCCTTTCAGATTTATTGGGTTGTCTATTTCTTCTAGCCAGCACTCTGTCAATTCCATCCTTGAGCTCCTAAGCCAAAACCGTAAATCAAAATCCAATTCCAAAGTTCATAATCAATTAATTGCTATTTGCATGCCATACTTCTCTCTATCTACTTGCCATTGAATTATGTGTAATTCTAGAATTCAACAATGGTTCTGCATAACAAACAAAGGTAGACTTTCTCCAATTTCTAGTAACTCTAACTGGCCTTGTCTCTACTCACAGGAGCAAGTTGAAAAGTTCTAATTCAAACGAAAAAATAAAACTAGCAACAACGTAACGACATTTGGGAGAAACGAGAAATGAAACCTGAAGCCGGATAACGAAATCCTCCTCCTTATCAACATAGAAGTCGTTCAATTTCTCGAGCTCGTCCTCCAAAATCCCGACGAACCACTCGTCGGAGCCGATCGGCGGCTGCTGATTCCCGGCCAATTCGGGCGGCTCGTTGGGCAAATTCTTGATCAATTTCTTCAGAGGTTTATAGCAGAAGAACTTGTCTCTCCATTCAGGCAACGATTGCTCGAGGTGGTTTCGGAAATCCTTTCCGAATTTCATCTCTGTCTGTCTGTCTCTCTCTCTCTCTCTTTTCTTTTGAGGTAAGATTGTACTTTTTGGGGTACTTTCCTCGGATTTGCTTTCTTTCTTTGTGGGGGGTTAAGAGACCGAGAGAGAGAGAGAGAAGCCAGCGGTTTTTTTGTTCTTAAAAGCTTGCTATATCCTGATAACAGATACCTATTATTGATTAAGAATCGTCCGATTTGATCGGACGGTTTGAATAGGGTTTATTCGAGCGGTCACGAGAATGTTGAGAACGTTTGGATCGAATCGAACGACCGCATTTAATGATTTAAATAGCAGATACCTACTATTTTGGAGAAATAACAGAGAGCGAGATGGGAGAAGGAATCTTATTGCTAGTCCGGAGTCCCAACTCCCAATCCTGTATTGTAACCGTATTCAAATAACAGTCAAACATTGTGTGATTGAAAGTAATTTTAATAACATACTTGAGTTTCTACTTTCTACTTTCTAGTGCAAGGCATGGGAACGATTTGCTAATTGAAGATAATTTGGTAATTTGTTATTTTTCATTTAATATTTGCTTTATTTGTCAATTTAATGAACCTTATATGTACATCTAATTAGTTTAAACTTTTTCTGGACATGTCAGATGAGGCCAAACATTTTTTTTTCCCGTGGGTCGAAGCGATGACTTTGGTCTAAATGTAATAGTTAGTATCTCCATTTAATATTTACATTATATTTTTCCTTTTTTTATTACATAACAATTCACATGTTATAAGTGTTTTTTTTATTTATTTAAGGTCTGTAAACATTGGTCATAGTAAGTTGATATCAGTGGCGGATCTAGAAATAATATTTAGATGGGGCTGAGTGCTCCAATGTGGGGCTGAGTGCTCCAATGAATCATTTGATCAAACGGTTCTTCTTTTTATGTTCTTCAGCCCCACCTTTGAGTGCTCCAATGGCAGAAAAAATTCGCTGAGGCTAAAGAGGGATTCCAGGAACTCGACGGCGGTAGGTGGGGCTCTAGTCCCACCCGCCCAAGTGGTAGATTCGCCCCTGGTTGATATGGCTTTATAGAGTTAGAAGCAACAAAATTGAAGTCATGAAGTCCTCAAATAAATTTAGTGTGGCGACATTGTCCATGACTTTTAATTTTTTAACTTTTAAAAAGAGTTATAATTGGAGAATCCATAACAACTTAGATCAAGAATATTTTAAAATTCTAAAAAAAAATTATTCGAAACATGTAAATTTTGATCTTCAATGAAATTTTAATATGAAATCATATTTAGAAGCTCGAATTAATTATGGAAATTCGAACATGTTTGATTAACTCTTCCGTCAAATCAATTTGATTTTAGCCCTTGTACACATTTTTATGCGATTATTTATTGAAATATTAAATATTACGTAGTTGCATGTACTATTAGCCAACAAAATTTCATAAACTAGTGTAAATGGTTAAATGACAATGGTAACGATAAGTACTATAATTGAATTATATATAAATTTTATGTGTGAATTTCGACCTGGCATATATTTTATTTTCTATCTATATATTTTAAAAGCCAGGGATATTTCCAAAAATATTTGAAACCAGGGATAACGGAATAAAATTTTGAGAGAAGGGAAAGAGAATTGGATTCTTGTAGTTGTAGGATGAGGCGAGAATTGACGGATTTTGAATTGATTGACTAGATATTGGATGGACGGAAAAAGAATCTCACTTACCACTTATGGATGTTTTATTGTCAAGTAGTATGAAAGATCCGTGTGACGAGTCACGATCCTACTGATAGTGTTGAAGACTGGAGGAAGCACTGCTTCTGAAAATGGAGGATAACTCTGTATTTTCTGGAGACTGAAAAACGAAACAATAACAAAAGAAAAAGGTTAGCAAAGGTGAGAATTAAATCCTACTGATGAAGTGAATTAAGTAAAGGTTTAGCAAATAAAATTATTTTAATTTTAATTATGTATTGGGTTTGCCTATAGTATATACAGTTTGGTGTACGGATCATCCGTGTACACTAGAGTTATTTTTTGAAATTCAAATTCAAATTCAAATGGTTAATCCGAACTATTTAAATTGTTCTCTATATTGAAATTTCTTTGGAGATCAAATTTTACATTTTTTTTATTTATTATGATGTTTTAAAAAACACTATTATTGGAGCATTTCAGACCCTCCAATTTGAAAATGTCATAATATATAGCAAAACATTTTGAAAATATATAAAATATGGTTTTCGAGGAGAGTTCCATATGGAGAACAATTTGAACAATTTGGATTGACAGTTTGAATTTAGATTTTAAAAAAATGACTTTAATGTACGGGAACGATTAGCATACTAGAGTGTACTATAGCCGACCTCATTATGTATTTATTTTGTAATTTTATATTTTAGTGTCATTATTTGCTACAGTCTTTCAACTATTGACTGTTTCAATTTTAGACAAACTAAAATTAACGATCTCACACAATGTTTAATAGGTTATGAAGTGAAGATATATCCTACCAAACACATGTTACGGCAAAAAAGACCTTAAGGTGTCATATTTGTTTAATATATAATTAAACATTTTATCTTGAGAGTTTTTTTGGGGTGTAACAAATTTTAGAAAATAGATTTGGAATTTTAATTTCTTTTTATTAAAATTTCGATCCAAGGTCGAATTTAATAGGATGATTTAATTTAAAGTTTTTCATTCAAGTTTGTTTAATTTATATTTCGATCCAAGAATTATTAGTTAAAATTTTTTTCTTGATTTGACTTTTTTTTTCAGAAATACTTAATAGTGGCTAGCAACTGAAGTTAAAAGTATAATAAGTTCATACGACGATCGTCCAAATCATAATTGCATTTCGATACAATTTTAGTTTTGCTTCCGATTCTGATAGGATAATTAATCTTTTGTTTCGAAGAAATTCTAATAGGATAATTTGATGAGACTTTGTAAAAGGGTAAAGAGATATGATGGAAAATATAAATTAATCTAAAAATAAATTATAAATATAAAGATGAAAAATTATACAATAATTTAATTTTATAGTTGAAAAGGTAAAAAAAAAAGGATGCAAACAATTATAATTTTGTTGGAAAAAAATACAAAATTAATATGACGAAAAAATAGAGAGAACAGATGAAATAGATACGCCTTTTATCTACTTTAGCGATAGTAAATATAAATATAATTCTATTTTTCTCGGTAGAAAATAATAAGTGTTTTATTTTCGATCCAAATCATCCGATTTAAAATGAGCTAGTGTCTTTTTCACGCATTGCGCAAAATATTTTTTTAAAATAACAAATGAGTAAACTAAAATTTTTGCAACGTTATGATTCATTTAAAAAAGTTTTTGTTTTGTTTTAAATGTAATCTTTTCAATTTATATATTGAACCGGTTTGATTTAATTAAGATACTTGTTTTTTTCTGCTAATATTAAGTCAATAAAGTGAATTATAACTCCACTAAACCGATCATGTTATGATTAACGACGGCATGTCGAATTTTTTTTTTTCATGTTTGAAAAGCAATTGTTGATTCCATAATACGGAGAAAAGTTGAAAAAATTCCAATCTTCTGTTTCAATTATTATTTTTTTTTAAAATAAGCCAAATTTGTAAAAGTATATACTTCTATAAAGGCAAGGGAATTAAAAGTTCAACCAAAAAAAAAATCATACAAATGGTTTGCTGACTAGAAGAATATGTTCTCTTTAAGTCAACATCTAATTTGGGGATAATAATATACTGTAGTTCTAATGATAACGTGACAACCTTGAACCTCTAGAGACGAATTTTATTAAGATAAGATAAGAGCACAAAAGAATCAAATATTGAAAATCACATTTATTGAATTAAGCGCAGATTATATCAGCAATTCTCAAATCCAGTTATCATTTATTCATTTGCAACAATAGGTACATTGAAAAGGGAGGTACTTTTGAAGGTTCATTTCATAATTTTCACGATATTCTTATCTTTTCTCTGAGCATCCAACATACAGTCATACACTTGTTCCCATTCAAATTATTTCTCCACCAAAGTTGCATCCCTCCAAAGAAGCTACCTGAATTTGTTTGTATTGTCATCAAATTTATAGCGCGTTATGAGATAAGCTAAAATATTTGGCTCTTCTTATTTTATTCTGCTCAACGAATTTTGTTTTTACCCCAGAGGACACCATCCACCAAGTAAAGAAGACAAATTAAGAGAGACTAATCTATTTGGCATCCTCCTTCCTCGAATACTAAGTCAATAAAAAGCACATTTACTTTTCTTTTACCTGAAAGAAAAGAAATTTACTATCCACCGATATCTGATATATATATATATATATATATATATATATATATATATATATATATATATATATATAGAGTTTTGCTATGGTGAGTCGCGACTCACAAGAGGGTCCGTAAGTCGGGCTCAAAACACTTAAATTTTGTTCGAAATGACCGATCCAAACCGTTCAATATGATCTCCCTATTGAAACCTCTATGCTGACCAAATTTTACATTTTTTCGAAATTTTTAACTATTTTTTCAGATTTTTAAAAACTGCTATTTTTGAACGATTCAGAACTAATTAGATTAACGATTTTCCAAAATTTAAAAAAAATACTTAAAAATTTCGAAAAAATGTAAAATTTGGTCAGCATGGAGGTTTCGATAGGTAGATCGTATTGAACGGTTTGGATCAGTCATTTCGAACAAGATTTAGAAATTTTGAGCCCGACTCACGGACCCTCTTGTGAGTCGCGACTCACCATAGCAAAACTCTATATATATATATATATATATATATATATATAGAGGATTGCTAAAATGCTATGCATAGCACGGATGCCCTTCGTGCTACGGATTCGTTCTTGAATTTCATACTTCAAACAACCGATCCAAACCATTCATTATCTTCTTCATATTGAAATCTCATTAGAAATCAAATTTTACATTTTTTGGAATTTGTTTACTATTTTTCTCAGATTTTTTAAAATACTTAATCTAATAAATTCTGGACCCTTCAATAACAGTGATTTTCAAAAATCTGAGAAAAATAGTAAAAAAATTCCAAAAAATGTAAAATTTGGTTTATAATGAGATTTCAATATGAAGAAGATAATGAACGGTTTGGATCGGATGTTTGAAGCATGAAATTCAAGAACGAATCCGTAGTACGAAGGGCATCCGTGCTATGCATAGCATTTTAGCAATCCATATATATATATTTTAAAATTTATTTCAAGCAAACCATATCTGATAGTTACTACTTACTACTACTAGATACTCTTAATTGAATTAGCAATAATTAGTTTATAAATGGCAATGCATTGCCGCCCATTCTACATACTAACATACAAGAGCAAAGAAGATCCATTTTCCGAAGGAAGATTCAATTCAAGCCCAAACTTTAAAAAGGTTCCAGTTTGAAGCCTATGCAGGCCGAGCTTGGTCCATATTTCATATTTGCCGAGGTCAAAGGAAAGGAAATCAGGAATTATAATTGCCATCTCGATTTATGCAATCGCTTTATGCAATCGCTAATCTTAATTTTCCTCCCGCGCGCTCCCCTCCTCTTCAGATGCGCTCTCCTCCCCTTCTCTCTAGTGCGCGCTCCCTTCCTCTTCAGATCCGCTCTCCTCCCCTCTGATCCTCTCTCCTACTCCCGACGCTCCATTTTCTGCTCCTTTAGACAGAGAGGATCAATTTTGCTATTTTTATAAATAGTAGAGAACATGCTGTTTCTTAAAAAAAAAAAGGTACTGTACTGTTGCATAAACAAGTCATTATTATCTCAAACGTGCAAGCAAATTTCTTTGGTTAAGATGCATGTAGCGGATCCGATTAAGTTTGTTGTTTTCATTATTCTATTTATTGTTCTTGAGCTGTGTGAAATGTAATTGCCGATGTTAGGAACTTAGGATGATGTTATAACCTATAAGCAGTGTATCATGGGTAAATGTGTAATTCGCCAGTCCAAGTTGAGTGCTTAGCTATATCCTCCTGAAATTATAAAAGTAAGCTCATGCATTCCACCAAGTATGTATTCCATGAAATAAAATTTTATTATTTATTTATTTATCAAATCAGTCATTTGTGGTCCACTTAACAGAGTACTTACCGCAGGATAATGCAATAATCAATGGTTAGGTGGATGTGGAATGATGTAGGCAAGTTGTCTTATTCCTAGATTAATAATTCCACCTTTCCTTTCCCATGGATTGTGGCAGCTTATAATTTTTGTATACTGTGGTCGACAATCCCACTTGCGGAGTCAATTCAGACTCCAACCCACTTGGGAAATCAATTTATACTCCAATATTGGCATATAAAGAAAAGGTTGTAATGCAATGATAACCCAAACAACATATGGTGGTCTGAGATTTTTGCATGTAATATATTATTAACGACGACAGTAAAAGATTATTAAAAGAACAAAGAAAAGAGGACATTGTCAGTTGTATTCACATCTCAATTTTTTTTTTTAATTTTCTTTTTAGTGCAAAATGAAAGTTAAAATTCTCAAAGCATCTAAATATCGAACCTAAAATTTATCTGCATGAAAGCAAAGCTTAAGACAATTTTTCTTTTTTTTTAAGATAAATTGAGATCTAAGCATCCAATTTATTTTTAAATTAAATGTTTATGAAAAATTTGTAACCTTTATCAAGAGCTTAAGAGCTTAATTGTAATAGAAATAAATAAATATATATATATTCTTGATGAAATTGTGGACCTAAGAGGATAGGACTGAAGATGACCAAATATCAATTAACCATATACAGTGGCTGATCCAAATACAAGATAACCCAGGCACTTGTCTGGGATTCTTTTTGGAAAATTAAGTTCCTGGATAGTAGGATTTGATAGATGCCTGGACTTAAAAAATCATAGTGCCTGGGCTAAGATTTAGAAAATATTGGACAAACCTAAAAACAATGTGTTTTTATTTTTTTGTGTTTTCGTTGATTGATAGAGAAGTAAAGATCATGAAAAAAATGACTAGTGTTGCTCTAAATAACTCTTGGTTTGTCGATTGCAAAACAATATCATTTGGCATTTAACAATCTTCTTTGAGTTCTCATTATAGGATATGATATGGTATGAAACCGGTACATGAACTCAAGAAATGAACTAGAATGAAGATGATGATTGAAAAATAAGTCAAGAAAGATCAAGATCATGTTTTCCTCATTCTTGGAACTAGTCTAGGTTAATAGGTATTGACGCTCTATATCTCTTATAATGACCTAGATAATTAGAAAAGCTCAAGTTTCAAGTGGTAAATTAAGTAATGGTACTTAGCATTACTTAATTGTAGTAATTGGTCACCCGAAGACTGTGTTTTGCCACCAAAATGGTGCAGGAAACGTTACACAACGCAGCTAAGACGTTACACAACGTTACTGTAGCAGTTTTCATGTTGCACTTCTCTTTCGAGACTGTTTTGACCACTTTATGTTCTGAATTTGAAAAACCTCAAAACATGAAATTTATATATCTTTTTGTCTTCTTTCCAATAGTTTTTGAATCACCCCAATCAGAGTTTGGAGCAAGAAGTTTGAGTCAAAATACTAAACACTGTCTGCTGAAACTAGCAGCAACGTTGTGTAACGCCCTGGAGCATTAGGTAATGCCCCAATGACTAGTTTTGCTACAAGACAATTCCAACGGTCATATTTCAGCGTCGTATGACGCCCAATAATATAAGGTAAAAACCATACTTAATTTTTCTGGTAAAAGGGGCTGTTTCATGGCCTATTTAAACCACTCCTTGTTCTATCACTTTGGAGACTTTTGTTTAGCCAAAACCAGTCCAGATTTGAGTCTTTGAGCACTAGAGATACTCTCCACTTGAACTTTTCATAGCTAGATCATTTTGAAAGATAAAGTAGCCTCAAACACCAGCACCTCGACATTGTCGCAAGGTGTAGGTTGGAATAGGTTGAGAGCTCATCTCACTTGAGGCCGTGGTGCCATTTGCTATTCGAGTTAGGCCGATCCGCCTTGATTATTTGGTGTATGAGGTGATTTGGTTCGAAGTTGTAGTCCCGTTCTTATTGGAATTGAACGGAGCACACCCTTTCGTGGTAGCGAAATTTCCGGAAATGTACGGCTAAGGCTAGCATTTCCCTAGCGGGTCAGAACTCCGTAATCATATTGCATGTTCAATTTCTTTCTCTTTTCTCTCTTTATTTGATATATTTGAATTGCTTGTGTGCTTGCTTGTATTGGGTACCAATTGAATTGTGTTAGGGTAGTTCATACCAAATCGGTTTGAACATTAATTGCTTCCGCTAAACCTTGATCAAGCCGCCTTTATTAAGGAAAACAACTAGATTTATTTAATAAATGATGTATTTTATAGTATTTTAATTATATATTATTGTATCAAACAAGTCTTTAACTCAATTTGCCGATTTGTAAAATAACACAATTTCATACTAATCTTCTCTCTCAAGTGTTGATTTAGTTTTAAATGGAGCAAGATAACAACATTAGTTGTAGCACAAGAACATGAGCTAAACAAGGCAATAGGAACTTAGTTAGAAAGTCTAGATTCAATTAGGTTGTAATTCTAAACTAATTTCCTCAATTTACTAAGTAAAATGCTCAAAATTCAGTTGTAGCGTCATACAATGGTTCATACCATTGTATAACGCCTAAGAAGGCATCTCACTTAACTTAACTGCAAAAACAGTTCTCATGCGTTACACAACGCTTCTTTCAGTTGTGTAACGCTTGGTCAAAAGTTGTACAACGATTGGTTGCTTTGCACAACGCTTTGATCAAATCAGCCTACTTTCAGTACACTTTCAATAGTGCGTTGTGTAACGCTTCCTAGCGTTGCACAACGGAACAAAAATCAAACGATACAAATGCTTGTTTAGATTTTTGTAACGCTTGAATTTTGGCCAAAATGAGTTCGTTCTGGTGTACGCTGAATAACGCTTGACATGCGTCACACAACATTGTGTAACGCTATCTAGCGTTGTGTAATGTCACTGATAAATTTTTTGATCGTCGGACTTCCACTGTTCCAAGCGTTGCACAACGCTTGGTAGCGTTGTGTAATGTTATTGGCAAGCTCCAACGGATTTGTCGGAATTTGTTTTATTTGACAACTATATTGATGTGTTGTGTAACGCAAAGTTGGTATTTTGACTGGTTTGGAGCTTTTGGCGTCCTATATATATATCAGATTCTTTTGGGCTGTTTTGACTGATTGAAAAGCTTGCTAAATACCTCTCCTTGAGCTCCAAACATCTGAGATCCTTTCTCTCTTGACAACATGAGCATTACTTAGCTAAATTCTTGAGATTAGTGTGCATAAATCAAATCCATAGTGCAATTAGCCACATATTTAAGAGTTTTGATTTAGAGCCTCAATCTTTTGAGTGTATCATTGATTAGTTTTGTCACACCCCGTATCTGAGATACAAGGCGTGAGGTGACACAGTATCTGATCATCCATCCGACGACCCGTCAACCTACGTCACAACATAGATAAAAGCAAAACGGAGTCAGCTACAAAGCCGAGTAACCAGTTATTTAACGACGCAGCTTCTCTATAACTAATTCATATAACAATAAAATTAAATGTATTTCACAGAGATCAACGGATCTATGTTTTCTCAAATCACTTTCACATTAGCGTGAATCCCTCTCTAGGAGATTCCGCTTCACATTCCATTTCGCATTTCCATTTCAAATCAAGTCACATCAGAGACCCGTTGACTCGCAAAATACATCAGTCACAATTCTCATATATCAATTCAATCAAATAAACAAACGACTTTGCAATCAATCAAAGTGAAAATTAAATTATAGAGAAATCTGGTTACCTGACAAATGATAAAACGACAAAGATCGTGACGTAGAACTCAATTAAATCCAATCGGATGGAGAAATAAACTTTCAACCGAGTGACGAATCAATTGGAATCGATATTCGAAATTAATTCTGGATTTTCAATTTGGGGGCTGTATTGAGTTTATAATGGAAATACATGTGGTTTTCATTTTTCGGATACGGCAGAAAGAACATAAGGAGATTAGTATAGGCAAGGGTGCGTGGGCTCCAAGACAAACTTAAATCTCATTTACAAAAAGATTATTACAGTTATTAAAATGCGGTTACAAAGGACGGTTACCAAAAGAAGTTTTAAATATTTAAATCAGATAGGAATAGTATCTGCTGATAGCAAAGTTGGAATCATGCAGTTTTATATGCAGAGGGTGTTGGGTGCGTGGGCTCCAAGCCCAAAAAAAGTTACGTAATTAAATCTAATTGCTATAGTTATTAAAAACAAATATAAACATAATAAAGGAAATAATACTTTATGAAAGATTAATTTACAAATGCTTCATGTTGGACGAAAAGAAATTTTACTCCGAGAAACAAATACTTTTTTAATAGTAAAAGAAAGATGGAAATAATGCATCTGAAAAGGTGCGTTTCTAAATATCATACTTTAGGAAATTAACGGAATAAGAAAAAGTTGTCCTTATGAAATCAGATACCAAGCAATAAAAATAGATTTATAATTAATAATCGGCATGCTATTAATATATCAAAAAATAATGATAAAAAAAAAAAAATCTGGGGTGTTACAAGTTTAGAGGTTAGGCCGATCCACCTCGAGTTCCTTGTGGCGAGGCGATTCAGTTCGAAGTTTGTAGATACGTTCATTGTGGAATTGAACGGAATGCGCCCTTCCGTGGTAGCGAAATTTCCGGAGACGTACGAATAAACCTAACCTTTCCTAGAGAGTCGGAACTCCGTAATCATTTTGTGTGTCACTTCTTTCTCTTCTCTCTATTTACATTTGATTTGAATGGCTTGTGTGTTAATTATATTTGGTAAATTGTTGAATTGACCAAGAATTGATCAAACCGGCTTAGAAAATCAAAATTGTGCCTATTCACCCCCACTCTAAGTCTTTAATTAGGGACAACACCAATATTCCTCATACCCATCATTTCCTGAAAATACGCGTTTCTATTTTTGGAATGTGATTAATTATCCTCTAACTACCTTCCACTCATCCTCCTCCCCTCCCAACGCTATTTTTGTTCGTTTATCCTCCTCTCAATCTATGTTTTCTATTTTCTAATTCTAATTGTGCTAGTTAACATACATAATCGAGCAATTGTCCTACATAATATGAACAATTGTCCTAGTAACTTAACAATTATGTATATTAAGTAGAATAATTAAGTGTATGAACTAGAATAATTATGTATATGTTCTAGTTGGAGGTGGGTACGTACTGGAAACATATTAGAAAATTATCATTCTTAAAATCTAATTATTCATATACCTAATTGTTCTACTTAATGTATATAATTATTCTAGTTGGTAAACCTAATTGTGCTAGTTAGTAAATCCAATTGTTCTACTTGAGAGGGGGTCAACGACAAAGGGATGAGTATGGGAATGAGAACAGTGCAGACACTTGATGGGATGAGTACATAAAAGAAGGAAGACAAACAAATTGAAGGGATGATGGAAAATACATGGAAGAAAAGAGAGGATAAGAATGAGGGGGAAACACAAGGAAGGAAAGAAGGGATGAGGATGAACGTTGGATTAGTTGGAGATGAGAGATGATGGTAAGTAATTCTAATTTTTTTAGGATTTGTTTTTAATGGAAAAATTTGGCCATTAAAAGAAAATAATGACATATTTGGAAATGACATTTTTATAATTTAGTATGTTTTTGTTAAATAATAGTGTCATAAAACTAATTTTAGCAATTCTATAATGACATAAATTTAATTAACAATTTAAGAATGACATTTTTCTAATAAAAAAATTCACATGGCACAAAACCAATTCTTTCTCCTGAAATGTCAGGTCACTTTACCATCTTTATACATTTTCCCAATTCGTCAGATGTTTTGCAACATACAGATGAATAATAAACATGCAAGGTATATATGGCGACAACATGATACTCAATATGGAGTAATATTTTTCTGCAAAAAAGTTAATATCTTTTTTTTTTCTCAGATCTTTGAATTTAAAACTAAAATATATGGCGACGACATGATACTCAATATGAAGTAATATTTTTCAGCAAAAAAGTTAATATTCTTTTTTCAAATCTTTGAATTTAAAACTAAAATAAGAGGTAGATTAAAATCAGCCGTAATTCACGGATGAGCTCGTCAACACAGTTATATCTTAAATTTTGAGATTCTAATGACTGATTTGAACTGTTCAATAAGTTCTCGATATTGAAATCTAATTGGAAACCAAATTTTATATGTTTTTGAAATTTTTTTAGTATTTATCTGGTATTTTACAAAATTCTTAATCTAAATAATTATGGACCCTTCAAAAACAATGATCCTTAAAAATCATAAAGAAGTAAAAAAGTTTGGAAAATTATAAAATTTGGTTTCTAATGAAATTTCAATATAGAGAGCACATTGAATGACTCCTATCAACCATTAGAAGTTCGAAAATTAAAATATAATCGCGGATCAGTCAATTATGGTTGATTTTAGCCTACCTCCTAACACAATTAATTGCTTTCGAAATATACAATAGATTGATATATTGACATTATTTTTAAATACTTTTTTTAATAAAAATATCACTGCTTTTAGTATTTTCAAATTAAACGAATCCCACTATTTTGAGAGCACACGAAGTGGGAATCCCATTTTACAGCGGGAAATGACGGTCACAGCCTCACAGGAAGTAGGAACCTATAAAATTGTACCCGGCAGTTGTTCTGACCTTATCAGGTAATGGATGCATCTAGTTTTGTCAGTAGCGGCTTTGTCAATAACCGAGAGAACAGACCTCAAGATAACCATGAGACATTAACATTAAGATAACCATGAGATATATTTTACCTCTTTCTTTATATTTATTTAACTCTCTTTGGTAAAATCCATTGAAGATAAGGATGAGCACCAAGTCAAACCGGACCCCAGTGTTAGTTCACAGGCATCACATGAATTTGGATTTAATATGGCAGAGGACTGCTAGTTAATGGTACAACACGTTAGCTAGTGTTTGAGAACGGTCGATCATGAATGCCAGTGATTCGTCACACTTGTTACGACTCACAGAGCCACAAAAGATCCACATTAAGTTGCAAGTATTATAAGAAATCCTTTCCTTAATTTTATCTAAAACAATTAACAATGAGTTTAAGGAAACAACCAAGCACTAGTTCACTGAACACAGTTTCATAACCTGGACTCATCCTTATCCTGCGTGCTCTGTTTCTATCATTCCACGTCAGCATAATCCTTGTATAAAATGGACACCTCAGTTGGGATCTTGTCATAGATATTTCTCAAATCTAGTACTGTTCATTTGATTTCTATAGAAGCATTCAGACTAATTTCTGAGAAAGAAAAAAACAAGTAAGCAGATATGGGTTCACTCATGGCTGGTTGGGATTCACCAATTATGGATGAGCATACAGGTATAAACACGTACATATGTCAAGAGTCTCTTTCTTAGTTTGTTCTTTAATTCCTTTTTCTTTTGGTGCACTAATGTTACATATCTTTTCTCTTTAGTTGTTTATCATTCATAAATAGTTCATGAGTTGAAGTATCAGAAAAGAGCACTGTCAATATCTGAAAACAAGGAACAATTTGAGTTGAGAAATTAAGTGTACTAAAGTCAATTAACAATTTAGCACATGACCTAAAATGAAAATTCATCAGTCATGCATCTCTAATTTAGTCAGCTTAACACAAACGACGGCAGAGCACAAACTTACCTGATATAACCTGGTTTTGTAGCTCGTGTTCGAAGGAACAAATCACTCACCAAAGAAGAAATAAATACCTTTTGGAGATCAAAATCACAGAGAAAAGACAATGAAAGGGACATGAATATATCTCCATCTGGCTCGCCTGTTGGCACACCAGAATTCTTAAATGATGTCGAGAAAAGAAGAGCAGCGACGCCGTTCTCCCGTTCACATAATGATGTATGGTCAGTTGTGACTCCGACCACAAACCAGTCGCCAGATGAGATAACAAGCAACTCCAACACTAGTGGAGATTGGTATATGATCTAATATTATTTCAAACCAATTATCAGAATTCCTTCTAACCAATTTACTAACTGATATGATTGCCTAATGTGCCTTAATTCCAGGTGGACCCGCAGCAGTTGGGCGTTCCTGAACGAGCCGCCGCGTGATGAGACGCACACAGCACACAAATACACAGCGCAATTTCATGTCGCACAAATACACAATTAGCCAGATGTTTATAGCAGTTCCAGATGATACATGTCAGTTTGGCTTTGTTTGGTATTACTGAATTGATGTCTGGGGTTGAGGCTCAATCGTATGTGGATTTTGTAACTACATATCGGGAGCTTTGTAAGGATGTCTTGTAAATAACTGTAGTATTGTTTGCATATATAACATGATGTTTCTATATCTGAATTTTGTGGTTATGGGGCGTAGCTTTGTGTGAGGGAAAACTATTAAGGAAGAAGTTTGTAATTTGCCTTTTTGTAAAATAGAGGAATGTATGGAAGTTTGGAACTATGAGATTATAGTATTTTTTTGGCATGTTTTTCTTTCACTCAGACTTTAATTTCATTTTTGGTTAAGAAATCAATAAAAAGCTGCATTTTATTTAGGCAATGTTGCTTTAGCTTTGCTAATCTGTGTGTTTCATGAGGAGAGGTTTGTGCAATTGTGCTGACTGATTTGTGCGGAAGCTGAGCAATGTGCAACTAGAAAAAGCTGCACCTAGGCTTGGGCTTGGGCTTTATCAAGAGGCCGTTTCTTAGGCCTAAATTATAGAAGGTTTATGCCCGAAAAAAAAATTAAAACTAACGTTACTGTTCACACGAATTTCGATAATAACAATTAAAAATTCGAAATTTTATAAATAACGTCGCTGGATCGTTATCTGGGTTGACGAAATCGAAAAACCCTTGGGTCGTCATCCGGAATGACGATCCAACAAATAACAAAGTCATGGCACATTTTTTAAATTTGCAATTTTGCTTTTTAACCCTCAATTTATTTATTACTACAAATTATATAATTAGTAATTAGTAATTAAACATAATTGAAATTTCTATAATGAAATATAAGTATATAATTAAATTATTTATGTTAAATACATAATATCGTATATGTGTATAAAATTAAATATGGATGAAAGTATTACACATGTCGTAATATAAATTATATTTAATTTTATACATGTATTTTGTAATAATAAAATTTTTGGGGGCTCAAAAACAAATTTCACATTAAAAAATATGTTGCGGAAATTTTTTTGTTTGGATCGGCAATTGGGATGCCGATCCAAACAAAAAAATTGTGAGCTTATTTTTTAATGTGAAATTTACTTTTTAGCCCCTAAAATTTTTATTATTACAAAATATATAATTTGTGATTAGAAATTAAATATAATTAAAACATTTATTATAAAAATATAAGTATATAATTAAATTATACATGTTAAATACACAATATTATATGTGTGTATAATTCTTATTTATATATATATTATGTATCATATATTTTATATATTAAATAATATTAATATCTAAATTTAATGTATAAAAAATTTTCTTATTGGACTATATAGTAAAAATAATAACTTTAGGGTCATCGGCGAAAATATATTTAATTTTTTCACCGATGACCCTACAATTATTATTTTTACAATATAGTCCAATAAAAAAATTGTTATACATTAAATGTAGATATTAATATTATTTAATATATAAAAATTAAGATACATAATATATATATATATAAGTATTATACACACATATAATATTGTGTATTTAATATGTATAATTTAATTATATACTTATATTTTTATAATAGATGTTTTAATTATGTTTAATTTCTAATCACAAATTATATTTTGTAATAATAAAAATTTTAGGGGCTAAAAGTAAATTTCATATTTTATAAGTCCACAATTTTTTTGTTTGGATCGGCAATTCAAACAAAAAATTTCGGCAACATATTTTTTAATGTGAAATTTACTTTTTAGCACCTAAAATTTTTATTATTACAAAATACATGTATAAAAATTAAATATAATTTATATTACGACATGTGTAATACTTTTATCCGTATTTAATTTTATACATATATGTATTTAACGTAAATAATTTAATTATATACTTATATTTCATTATAGAAATTTCAATTATGTTTAATTACTAAATACTAATTATATAATTTGTAATAATAAAAAAATTGAGGGTTGAAAAGCAAAATTGCAAAATTAAAAAATGTGCCATGATTTTGTTATTTGTTGGATCGTCATTCCGGATGACGACCCAAGGGTTTTCCGATTTCGTCAACCCAGATGACGATCCAGCGACGTTATTTATAAAATTTCGAATTTTTAATTGTTATTATTGAAATTCGTGTGAACAGTAACGTTATTTTTAATTTTTTCGGGATTTATGCCTTGATCATGGCCCGGTCCAAGACATTGTCCATTTGTCGTCTGTTTTTTTTTTCCTCGTTTTGAATAATGTCGTCTGGTATTCGTTAGTGTATTCATTTTTTTATTTGTTTGGCAATAAACAAGCATCAGATCCGATGACGTGCGCGCACTTATTTGATTTTGACCAGCCGCATTGAGAACAGATGAATAAATATTCAGGACCTTTCTTCAAAAAACAAAAAAAATATTCAGGACCGGACCAGTTGATGCAATTTATACATATAGTATGTGTATGTTCATTCTTCGCTGTATCTGTACTTAATTGAGTTGGTCCCGTTCTATTGAAGTCAACCATTTTCTTTTTACAACTTTTGGGGTGGTAAGTTATAGCAATTTATGGGACCTACATTTCAGCCTAAATTTCGGGGAACATCAAGTGAGAAACGAGTTTTGTCAATGAGAATGAGAAGAAGAGAATTTACGAGAATTGCTATGTTTTGATTTTCTTTTTGTCAAACGGTTTCTAGTCTCGACAAGTGATGATGATTTTATGTATTCGTAGTTTGAAAATATGAAAATATTTCTTTTGTCAAATGTTTCCCATGTTTCTAACTGTTCATCTCTTGAAGGTATCCAATACAATATATCCAGATTCAATCCAACTCAAAACTGCTGGTCTGTAAGAAAATGTTCTAGAAAAAATGATTCAAGAGAATAAGGAAAAACAGGGAAAATAGCACATTAATCAAACTGTGAACTTTAATTTTAAAAAGTAAAAAGAAAACATCTACCCATTTTACTAGAATCATTCCCTTTTAATTCGAAGTATAAGAAAAAAATTAGCGTCATTATATTTTTGTTTTCCATTCAAAATCAAGAGCAATTTGTAAAGATTAATAAATAAAAGAAGAATGAAAAATATAAAAACTCATCCATATATACTCAAACAATATATTTTCTTTTTCAAAAGTTGTTCATTTTACCTCTTATTATAAACAACCAACAAAAAAGAATTTATATGAGTATATTTTTTTTGGGAAATTCTGGAGAACTCCATTTTGTTCTTAAACGGAACAATCCGTTCCTGGATCTCTCTCCCGCGTCGCTCTCACTTACCGACAAAAGCATCAATTCATCAACTGTTTACTGATCTTCCCTCAGACCCTCTTCTCTTCTCTCAACTCTCAAATCTCAACATGAACGATCTCATGACCGATTCCTTCGTCGGTGTCGCAAAAAACCAAATCAATCAAGACCTCGAATCAGGCCCCAGCGATGGTTCCACTTCCTCAGACCCCAACCCCAACCCCAGCGTCAACCTCTTCCTCTCCCAAGCCGAGGCCGCCAAACAAGAGATGCTCTCCATCCAAGCCCTCCTCTCCCAACTCAACCGGGAGAACGAGGCGCGCAAGTCCGAGCTCACCCGAGAGGCGCTTCGTTCGCTCTCCGCTCGGATCAACGACGACATGGTCAAGACTGTGCGCAAGGCGCGTGGCGTCCGGGCCCGTCTCCAGTCCATGGATCGGCGCGTGGATCCCAAGGACCGGGCTCGGGTTTCAGTTGTCAGAGGGTTGAGTGGGAAGCTTAGAGAAATTATGGGCGAGTTTCAGGGATTGAGGCAGCGAATGGTGGAGGAGAACAGAGAGGCTGTGGCAAGGTGTTATTTTACCATTACTGGCGAGAACCCATCAGAGGAGGTGAGTTTTAGTGAAATTGGTTGTTTTACTAGTCTTAATTGCTTTTATGAGCTCAGAATTGTAAGTGTCTGTACCAATTTGACCTTCAATTTGAATCCTTTTCATATTCAGTAATTGGACTATTCCGTGTTTACGCCCACTGTCAAAGATGAACTGGGCTTGAAGGATACCATAATTGAGACAAATATTGCACATTTTGAAGGTTATTATTGTGGGGGTTACATTGCACAATTTAGCTTAGCTGGGAGTAAAATTCTACTTAATGCCGTAACAACTGAAATGTTTAATTCTAAATTGCTAAGTTTTTGGCAATTGCAGTAATCTTATTAAGTATTGCCTTGAATTTTGACTGGTCTGATGAACCGAAATCCTGGAACTAGGTTGTGAAGATAGTATGTAACCCACTTATTTACTAACTGCTTTGTTGTTTTTTAGCATTTGTTTCCTTATATGGGGACTAAACTTCCTGGGCATGGCAGGTCGTACAAGGGATCATATCAAGTGGGTGCCATGCACCAGAACTGCTTGTCCAGAAAGCAATAGCCGAAGGTGACCAAGCAATAGCATCAGTGGTTCAAGAGATGGAAGACAGACAAGAATCAGCTAGAGAGGTTGAGAGAGGCTTACTAGAGCTTCAGCAACTCTTTCTTGACATGTCAGTTCTTGTTGAGTCACAAGGGAAACAGATAGAGAAAATTGAGGAGCAAGTGGACAATGCAGGCCAAGATATCAATGCGGCGAAAGTGCAGCTGGAGAAGGCTAAGGTGCAACAAACAAGCGCTAGAAAAACTTGGTTGTGGATTGTGCTGGTTGTGTTGGTGTTGATTGTTTTGGCTGTGGTGGCTGGTGTTGTTTGGTTTAGCTTGAGGAACAAGAACTCGGGTCTACAATCAGCTGTGGGACTTATCAAGGATTTTGTTTGGGATTGAATGAAGTGAAGCGGGGATGAGAATGAAGTTAAGTTTCTGTTTTTGGCTTGGCGATTGATTTTTGCATTGTTTGATGTTTTGTTGACATGCTGAATCGATGCTTTGTTTGAGAGTATAGTACAATGATGCAGTGGAGCATCTGAGGCTTGAAAAGTATGCCCGGCAGCTTAATTTATGGGATCCAAGTGTGTGCCTATTGATCCTAAAGGTTAATCTCAATATTCACTTTTCAAAATTAGCTTACATGTACATTAGCTGAATTATCAGAGGAGTTCCACATTGGATCTGCCTCCTTTCTTTTTAGCTTGTATATCTATTTTAATTTTCATTTATGTGATTTGTTGTTGTTCATGATGGTTTACTGAGTCGCTTGAAGAGAACTTGATTAAAAGTAATAAGTATAGAGTATATTTTTTTCATTTGTTTTTTTTAATGTAGAAGATGCCATTGGTTGTGGTTGATCGTACCAGCTGGTGCGCTAGGATGGTGTATGAGACCTGGTTACCAAGTGAGAGTATTGGGATTTTGTTTCTGATCACATGCTACATATAACATATTACCCATCGGGTTGACTTTTGATTCTAGTTAATTGAGGGTATGTTTGGTTTTGACGCGAACAGGGGACGAACTAGAGCTCACGCGAACAGCTAGTTCGCACCTAGTAGTTCGCCCAGTTCGCCAAAATCCTAGAAACAAGGAACAGGGGGAGTAGTTCGCAGATCGTCCTATTCGTGCTTTGTTTGGTACCCGCGAACTAGCGCTGTTCGCGTGCGCTGCCAAACACACCCTGAATGTCGGTATGTATTGATGCCCGAACTTATTCGATACTTACTACATTATATATAAACGTTATCAAATTTACCATGCAAAACTGCTATATTTATTTTTATTTTTTATTTTTTTTATAGTTTAGATAGGATGTGTGTAAAATTTAATACAATTTGAAAATTGTTGGGACAACTAAGCATCACTAAAATTGTTAGGCAAACTATTTTCTTGTATATGCCACGAGATCCTTTTCAATTTAATTGTGCGTGTTAATGTCATCAACAGAAAATTTGAGTCTTAAAGAAATGCTGATATGTTGTAATTATAAACTTTTGCTGTAAATGATCATAATTACAGAAGTATATTCGCCCAAACTTTTGCTATTAAAAAATCTTTTGCCAATTACAGATCAAGTCTTAAATCTGTCCGCCCAAACTAATTTAAAAACTTTTCATAACAGTTCAATACTTAGCAGCGATTCTAATAATACTTCCTGATTGGTGTGTTTCAACATTGAGAATTTTTCATATATTCTGAAAGCACATCTATCAGCTAATTTTTAGTAATGCATGCTTTGGTAATGGCAGTTTGCATTTCATAAAGTTTACTAATTAGTGAACAAAGCAAGTTATTGGTGTTACTCAATATTTTTACTTTACAGTCCTTGTAATTAGTACAACTCGATTGAGAATATGCATTTCATTTTTTTTTTCTTTTTTTTAGCAACTTAGTAACAGCACTAAAAATTAAAAAATCAGGCTCAGTAAAATATATGATGTCATTCGTTTTATATCTCTGGATATTTCTATAATTTCTGCACGGCGGGACTATTATGTGGAGACCCACTGTCATTGATGATGGACCATGTAATGAACTAATGAAGGACAATGAAAGAGGCAGTAGTAAAATAGCAAGTTGTTTGAGGTTTCGGATACACCTATTATAATCAGAAGGAGCGTGTCAGGCCGTCTTTGATTCGTAACATTATCTACAATTTGGGATTGATTTTAGTTAAGGTTTGCTTGCAGAAACACTGGCACCTGAAAGTGACTGCGGCATTGAATATCATAATAGGGAATTTCTATAAGATGAAACACCAGCAGCAGGGCTGTCTCAACTGACAGCATCCAATTAGAACACATTACATTTGTAGAAAGTTAGTCATGCCTTGAGACCCTTAATATTTATGTATGGTTTTGAATTGTTGATGCTAAATGAGCAAGAGCAAAGGTGTGTACCAGTGAAAAGTTCTTGCATCCCCTGTTTTTGTTATATAAAAGCGGCCTCCCATAGACCATACGTATTTAAAAGGCTTGGTTTAAATAAATATGTTGACGCGACATGCAATTCAAGATTTCAAGTGATGCATCATCTACTTAATTAGCATAATCATGTGTCATTTTCGCCTGCAGTTTATCTTGAAATGTCAGCTATATCTGGAGTGTTAGTAACACAGAATTGGTATTTAGTGGTGAACATATATACAGAATACATGTAACTATGGCAGTGATTTTGAAGATCCAATCCATTAGGCATTCTTTATTACAAAGTTACCAACTTATAAGTAAAACTCTGCTGGGAACTTTCTCTAGCCATTTTCAATCGGCTAAGTGAAGCATACGCTGCTTCCTGTATCTTGTGGGAAGAAATAATGTGTATATGTCCCCCTCCCGTTTCTTCATCGATAGGCTAGGTGTTAGGAAGACTGCTGTACATTCGTCTGATATAAAATGAACAATTGTAACATAGAAAAAGGGCTTCAAAGTTTAGGTTATTCATCAACGGAAAGAAGATTGGGTTGACAAATTATTTAATTATTTTCAAATGTTATTTGTTGTATACTTTTAATAGTGTACTTTAGATACTGCGCCATGATGAATAAACTTTTTAAGTGAAATTAAGCACTGACATTTAATGTATGAAGCACTTAAGAAAAATTAAAATAAGGTGCAAATTCATACTTGGCTCTAGCTAGGTGAGCAACTAGCTTTATCTAGCACAAGCTTTTAATTAAGACAGCTCGGCCTGAATTATAGTAAAACATCTTTAAAGGCTATAAAGAAATCTATATCTTAAAGAAGGGTGATTCTGTGCTTTGTTGACACTTGTCATCCATACATAAATTTAGGAAAAGTGCTTTGGCACGGTTATATAATTGATGTCAAGTGCTAAAGTACGGCCATGTACAAACAGAATAATTTGACTTTATAAATTACAATAGTGGTATCTTTGCAAGGAGTCTTTTTTATAAAAAGGGTCTGCAGCTTACATTTATGGTATTTAGGTTGTTTTCATAGTCATTAGATGGAGTAAAAGAGAGCACACATCAGGTGTATTCAAGATTGCTTTTTCAATAATTATAACAGAAAGAGGATAATTGAGTTTATAAATTGATCAATCCATTTCTATAGAACTTAGAGAAGGATACAGTGCCAGCTCACGGCTTTTAGTGAAAAGAAAATACAAAGCTTACACTGAGATTCCATCCCCCAATATAATAATTAGCTGCAACACATATAATAAATCATCATTTCTTACAAGTACCTTACATTGAAATGGCAGCTAGATAAGACAAACCCCAAGCATACATAGATATGACTGTCTCTAGGTACATACCTGACAATTAACTAATTGGTCGTACCATTTCGACGGTTGGAATTTGTATAACGGACGTTTCCTGATTCAATCTGCTCGACATCTTGCACCAATTCGTTATAGTGGCGTCGAATTTGCTCCACAGTCTTTCCACCACCGACCATCGCAGCAATCTTCTCCCACCTATCTGATGTGTCTTCATCATACCTTGCGAGAGCCCTCTCGAAAAGTTTGTTCTCCTCACTTGTCCATGCCATTGGAAATGACTGAAAGAAGAGAACTAAATTCTAATTGAGAGGAGGGAAGATTGATTAGCTACAAAGGAAATTAAGAGGAGCTTTTGATTGATGCAGAGGATGGGCTGGATTACAGGGGTATTTATATGGGAAGAAAGAAATGTACCTGGATTAAACAAAAGAATATGGAGATGCAAGTTGGGATTAAACTAGGAAAGGTGGTTCATAAATGGTGATACTGCATGCAATTAGAGTGATCCATAGGCAAAGGCATGCATTCCTAGGGTTGCCTAACAGCATTTACAAATTGAATTTATGTTATTTACTATTCTGATTGAACTAATGAGCTTATCCAACTGTCTAGTGGTAGTCTCGTTGTTTTTTCCCCTCTCTTGTCAAAAGGCAAAACCTTATATTGATATATATTCTTGTCCTAGGGATAGAACTAGTGAGGATCATGACACAATAAACCTCTGCCTTACAAGTTTGATTGAAGGGAAAAAAAAAATTAGCTCACATTTATTTTTTGGTTATATTTGTAGTGCAGTTAGTTTATTCTGGCTCAAATAAGTGTGACTATATGTTGTAACCGGTTTCCAATACTCATTATCTCCCAATTTTTGCATAAACGTTAAAGGTGCCCCTTTCCTCTAACATGTTTTCTGTTCAATTAAGGAAAATGTGATTCTATCAAGATTTTCTGTGGTGATGGCAGCGTAGCATTACAAATAATTGCAATCTTTTAGGACTGTCCGGAAACTTTTTGTCATGAACATGTCTCATGATACACTTGCCTGACATAATTCATGTCACGATCGATCAAGCTGGTGACAGAGTTCAACCAAGAACTTGAATAGGTGAACATTTCTCAGAATTACAAAAGCACATTCAATACTGGTTTCAGTTTCCCATTTTTTAAGCTCGCAGAATATAAGCAAAGTCTATCCGTTATCTACCAACTTGAATTATTCTTAATACTATAAATACTATAACTCCACCTTCTTTATTTAATGATTAGTATCTCTCTTTCCAAGTACTATAAATACCACATGAATCTATTGCTTAGCAAATCACACAAAAATTTCTGCTAATTCCTTCTCTAACTAGCTAGCATCCTCTAAAACCTCTCTCTGTTTTTGGTTCTTTACTAGGTTCTACCTCATGGCATGGACAGCCGAAGAAAACAAGCGATTCGAGAAGGCTCTCTCGAAGTACGACAAGGATACCACTGACAGATGGGAGAAGATAGCAAACATGGTCGGCGGTGGAAAGACAGTGCAAGATGTGAAGAGCCACTACAAACTTTTATTGGAGGATGTTGAACGGATTGAATCCGGCAACTTCACCTTCCCTAATTACCGCTTTCTGAATCGTGGTGCTAATTGATTTTTAGTGACTATATATGTATGATCTGAGTGCATGGTAATTGCAGTGATGTTAATGTATCTGTTGGAAACATGCAGTCTAATTGTTGTATGCAAGTTAAACAGTTTATTATTATTATTATGGCGATTATGATTTGTGGTGTTAACATTAATTAGTATTATAAAAGCTTGATTTATTAGCCATATAGTCTTTTTACCATTTGTACTGAGGCACTTTTCTTCATGATGTAACTTATAAAGTGTAGTGTGTCGGCAGTTTTGCGCATCAAAATAAAGGAATGAAATATGGAAAAGCATGGGATGCATTTCGTATACAAAGTCAATCCGTGCATAAGCTGCATGCGATCGATACGAGTCCTTGTTACAACCTTCTCGTACTTCAGCAATTGCGTGAATGGAAGGGCAATAGGATGGCAAGTTTGCATATATAAATGCCCTTCGCTACGGAATCGAAATAATGCCAGGAGTTGAGATCTTTTTTCTCCAAAAAAATTATTCGAACAATTATTCTTCAGAGATGCGATGTGCACTGAGAAAATAAAAGTCATAATTTACTCCCAACAACTGGGGTAAAATAAGCTCGTTCATGTACTTTTTTTTTGGGCATAATGTCCATGTACTCGGAGTACTCCGTCTACAATGTTTTCTATTTTACGCGTCAGAATAATTTTACAGAGAAGCTTTTATATATTCTGTGTAAGAACAGAGATAACAGAATATTTCGACAGTTACTCCTGTATCGAAGAGAGCTCATCTTTTTCTTTTTTTTATTTTCTTTGATGAAACAAACGCTTAACATGAGTTTTAAATATGTAATTACCACTAAAATGTATAATTTTTGTTAGGAAAAATTAGCCATATACCCCCAAATCTTTACCAATCGTCATTTATCCTTTTTATTAATTTAAATGATATATTAATTCAGAAAATTCAATATTTGAAATTGCGGACTAAAATGTCCCTGCCTTCCTCCATCAGGTAAAAAAAAAACAAGAAAGTCTTGCGTCCACTTCCTATTTATATATGGAGCTATTGGTTAAATAAAGTTATATCCTGAATTTTGAAAAGATGAATTATGTAAAAATAACAAACTACTTAATTTTCATTCCATGTGCTTAGAGGCACCTTAATTTCCTTGTGAAGAAACGACATCTTGAAATTGCAATTTGTCCTTATCCACAAGGATGACCATAAGCCTAGAAAACATGCACTTACGAGATATTTTCTTTGGTTCATCAAAAGGCTAATTATTAAGTCTAACAAATACACTTTGGAAGATTAATTGTTAGAAATCCTAATTACGAGATCTTTTCTTTGGTCCTTTTTATATTAGAAGATGAATCATCAGTAGGGGTGCCGACGGTATACTGTCACTCGTTTTCCGTGGACGTTCCATCCGAACAGAACGAGTGACGAATAAGTTTTCAGCATACATTTCCGAAACGAACGATAAACAGAATGGATTTCAACAGACGTTTGTGTGAAATACAATGTAAATTGAGTCGTTCCGTCACATTCCGTCCAAACGAAATGTATAACGAATTGTTCCAGTGCATACCATTGTTGGAATGGAACGACCCATTCCGCTGCCGTTATAAACGTTAAACAGGTCTAATCATCCTTGGGAAAGTTGAGAGAGAATGGCCAAGGGCATATTGGTACTAAAATTTAAAGATTTAATTTTTTTGAATTAATAAATAATGTAAATTAATAAAAGGATAAATTGCTATAGAAATGAAGATTAGAGGGATAAATGAATAATATTAAAAAAATAAAAGGATATATGGCTGATTGAAGAAGATTTGAGGGATATATGGCTGATTTTTCCAATTATTAACTAGTATCAAATATTACTTTTCATTTTCCATCGAATAGAACATAATTAATACAATTACTTTCATCATTATTAAAAAATAATATTTTTTCTCCTGCAAATTTATTTATAATACAAAAATGAGCAAAAGTAAAATCCAACGTATCAGATGGATGGAGTCCATTCAGCGCGCTCGTTCTCCGATTTCGAGTTTGAAACAATCAATCCCAGCTTCTTAACAGGATCTCTATATTGAAATATACTTTAAAAAAAATATATATTGTTTCGAATTTTTCCTGCTATTTTTTCAAGTTTTGAAATTTGTTGATGTAAAAAAATTATGAATCATCTAAAACAACAATATTAAAAAATATAAAATAAGAAAAAATATAATTAGGTTCCTACTGTATTTTAACAAATATCGTATTAAAAAATTTAGATAAAATATTTTACTTTAAATAAGTTTGAAAACGAACGTATTGCATTCAAACTTCCTAAAAAAATATTTCAAAACTAGTTGGAGCTGTTATTACAGACTAGTACAAATATAGTTGCACTTATGGTTGGCATCATTTTTTTCTTATTTGTTTTTTTCATTTCCAAATTGCAAAATGATAATAGGTTTATTCTCTGTCCATTAGTGGAATATTTGAGCAGCCCAAATATTTGTCCGTAGACCACGAATTTGCTAGGGGTACATCATTGGTAAAAAAAAAAAGAAAGGTTCCATACAAATTTATGTTTATGTTTGTCCGTACGTTTTCAAAACTGGTCCATTTCAGAATGGTCATGAAAACAAATTATTCTCAAATTATATTACATTATATTAACTATGAATTTTAAGTTATGCGAATCACTTTTAATTTAAAATTGCGAACTTGTCTTCCCGAAGGCCGGTTGGTGAACCACCAACGGCAATTTTATGAAGAAAAAAAATAAAATTTTTTATTTACATAGAAAAATAAAGAAAGAAAGATGGAGACGGGGAAGGAGGAAAATATTTTTAAAGAGATAGCAGAACAAAAGGAAATTGATTAGTAAAGATCTTAATCGTCTGCCGGGTGCCTGTTTACTGTAAACAAAAGGGAATTGCGAACTTGTTTACTGCGCTGTAATCCATAGGCTTTACGTGCACTTGGTTCTTCTTGTATAGCACCCATAGCGACAGTATTGTGGGAAGGGGTCGAATCAGCCCGTTTTGATCAAAATGCTGTCTTTAATTATAGTTTGCTAAATGATTCTGTGAGGGACCAGTCATAAAAGTATTTTCCGAGGGGAATTCTTCTTCAATTTGTCCTTGCACAGAGAAAGATGTTAAAATTGCTATTATTCAAATGCATCCAGATAAGATTCTAAAGCCTAATAGCTTCTTTATGGTATGCTATCAATAATTATAGGACATTATAAAATAAATTTGTTGACTATGAAGGCTGATTTTTACTGGACAGATTGAATGTATAATCGAAATATAATAGGGATGTTAGTACTTTAGAGATATATTAATTTATTGAATAATGGTTATAAATTATACTAAATATTATATCTAATCTTTCATACCCATCATATATATTAGATTGGTGAGAATTTTCAAAAACTATTTTTTGAGATAAGTTTATTATTTACATTGTTTGCATATGAATATTCATGACGTTTATATGTGTAAAGTGAATGAAGAGCAAGATATTTTTATTAAAAATTTTACTTAGCTAATCTTTCATACCCATATTTAGATTGGTGGGAGCTTTCAAAGTACTATTGTTAAGAGAACTTTATTCTTGATAAAAATTCCAAAAAAAGAAACTAATGTATGATGGGCCTTGAATTAAATGAATTATATTATTTTCCAAAAAAATATTAATATAATTATTTTTTTTTATTGTAATTTCATTGTACAATTATTCTTTGAGTGCCAAAAAAATATAGCTAAAACTTTTTCAAATGCGAAATAAGATAATTAGCTAGATAGACAATTGGTACAATACCCTTTTTGATGAGCACGTTCTAGATAAATCATTTAGTTTTCATATTTCTATATTTACATGAGTATATGTCCACATTTTGTTGCCTCCAATTAAATGTACATTTAAATTTAATTTATTTATAAAATTAAAAGATTAGAGATGTCTTTCCTTATGATTAGGTGTATATGATATGCCAGAGTAACTACAAAATTTTAGAAAAAAATTCATTGGATAAGAAAGAATCTTTTTTGATGGAAAAAAATAATTTATTTCTAATTTAGGATAGGCCAAGATATTATTTCATGCTCAATTTTACCAAATAGCCTTATAATGATTAATAAAATTTTAAATCTTAGCATGTGCCAAGCACATCTTCTTTACCCCTAGTTCTACCCTTGCTGAGAGGTTGGTGTTGTGTGGCGGATGAAAAAAATTGAGAGACTGAGAGATTAAGAGTGAGAGCAAGAGAAAGAAAATTAGGAGGGAGAGGAACTGAGCGGTGGAGTCTATTAGAGTTAGGCGATAAAAACCAAGTCGAGTCTGGATTTTGTGGATCTCAGTGTTAAATTTTGGAAAGCACTGACGAGTGATCCGTATTAACTCGAGCTATGGCAATTTGATTTTTTCTAACTCGAGTCATATCTGAATTATTTTTCAAGACGAATTCGAATAATTTATGAGTTGCAATTTTTTGCTCAATCCTAATTAGAGGAACTTTATCTTGGAAAGAAATCTATCAACACTTTTCTCATAAAAAGGCCTCAACTATTGTTTCTGTTCGATTAATATATACCTCTCCCTCTTCCGGACCATAGTTTACTTTTCGTTTCAGCACCCACCAGAAACTAAACGAAATCATTAACCCACAAGTTGAACCTGAGCGTTACGTGCATAAATATTTTAATAATTAATAGTAAAATAATACTTGCAAATTCTATTTCTACAGCATGTGTGCTTTGTTGAGGTATGACATTAATTATTCCTTGTACTTTAATTTCCTAGTTGACAACTTTGATTTTTTTATTAATACTTTAGAAAATATAATTAACTTGTTTTCAACCATATTCACTCTTCTTTACTTTTCCTTTATAAAGAAAAAGTAGCGTCTCAACTTAAAGTGAGCATAGTTTCCAATTAATTCATGCAGCACCAAAGACAGCATTGCAAATTGACAATAACAAATTCAGGCCTTCTAAGCTGAAAATAATTTTTCCGCTGTAACTTATTTATCATCGACAATATTATTCTCTGCTAGAAACTAATGTTGAGATTACGTATATATGTTTGAGAGAGAATTAGTTCTTGGTCTAGTGACAAAAAACGACACATCTTAAGTGATGACTAGTGTTCTAAATACGTGTCGTGCCGTGTCGTGTCGTGTCAAACACGTCGTGTCTAGATCATCTCTCGTGTCGTGTCGTGTCTAAATATTTCATGTGTCGTGTCGTGCCGTGTCTAAATCCTAAGAGATGGACACTACACGCCTAAGGACACGCCACGCCTCGTGTCCTCGTGTCGTGCCGTATCGTGTCTTCTTTAGACGTGTCGTGTCGTGACGTGTTCAGACACGTTTAACTTTTTGACATGAATGTAATTTGTTTATGAAATTTAAAAATTATGTTTGTTAAATACGTTAAAAATTAAGAAAATAGACGTGTTGTACCATTGAATTAAGTTATACAAAGCATATCTACCGAGCCTCATTATTTGATTTATGATCATTGATTCGAAAATAAGTCTATTAATAATCATTGATTTATGATTAAATGTATCTTTGGCATGATTTATAAAAAAAAAATATGTATATAATTGAGGAATCCATTGTATTTCTATAACACTATGTGTGTTTCCTTTTCGTGTTTGGCGTGTCTGTAATACGTGTCATGTCTCTCGTATCGTGCCGTGCCGTATCTCGTGCCGTGTCGTGTCGTGTCCAGATAATTCGCGTGCCGTGTCGTGTCTATTTCATCAAAGTTGGACACGACACGCTTAAGGACACACCACGCGAAGTTCTCGTGTCGTGTTCGTGTCCGTGTCTTACCGTGTCGTACCACCTCCGTGCCATGTCATGTCGTGCCGTGTTCGGACACGCCGTGTTTTTTTTAGAATTAAGTTATACAAAGCGTATCTACCGAGCCTCATTGAATTAAGTTATACTGATGACCACAGTTTCAAAATTTAAACATAGCGTTCTTTATAAATAATTAAATTTAAAAATAAGTTAAGAGACTCAATTCCTAAGATATCATAAAAGTAAGAAATATGTTTGAGGAAGTGTTCATATTATTACTTTTTATCTTAACTTTTATTTGTTTGTTTATTTATTTATGTTGATGTAAGGATACAGTCAAGACTCTTAAACTTTCATTTAATTCTTTAAAATTTAGAAATAAATTTTCAGTCAGATTTTAAATTCATGGCATCCCTCGAGATGTGTGTTATTCTTAGCTACTAAATTTCAATGGCTGATTCTAAATGAGCTAAATTTAAAACAATTTAATTATATTTTAAAAATCATAAATCACCCGAAATGCTATATTCAAACTACATGTTGTCATGCATGATATTAAGTATTCTTAGATGCATTGCGTTAGAGTTTGAAAACTTTTAAAAGTTAAAATAAAGTTATAATGCTTTGTAAAAGTTAATTAAGGTTTATGCGACAAGATGATGGGTTGGCGTCAAAACCTCGGAGCTATCTATGACTGTTGAGCCTTATAGTCTAGAACTAATAAATGAATACGTCACTAAAGGAGCAAGCACGATTCTTTATGTTTTGGTGGACTAGTAAAGACAATTAATATATGGAAATGCATTTGACAAGCAAAGGGATGCCATTAAATATTTAAATTACATGGAGCATATCTAACAGAATATGATCGTAATTATATAAGTTATACAAAGCGTATCTACCGAGCCTCATTATTTGACGCTGATGTAGGCGTACCGAGGGAAGAGTCCGGATATATCCCACCAGACATTGAAAATTGTTTCTTTCCGAACTGTTCGAAAGATGCATACATACAAAAAAGGAAAAAAAAAGTATACATGTTGAACTGGATTTTCTACGGAGGAATCATGAAACCAGTAACCCGGCCAACCAGTGTTTAGATAAGATCATCAGCTTGCTAATGAAATTATAAATTGGATATATACTTTTACGTACATACACTGAGTTAAGTATATGCTTACATGTTTCTATTTTAAGAAATAGCATGCAATTCATTTCGTTAAGCAGTGGAGCATGAGGAAAATTTAGCGCGTTAAACATATAATTTGGATTCTATAAAAAATATATGAAAAGTTATATGTTAATGTTACGCTAGAATATATGGAAAGTGACATGTTGATGTAATGCAGATTTTTTTTAATAAAATATAAAAAATGATTATTCTATTATAAATGGTTAGTACTACTTATATATATATAAAAACGAACGAATATATTCTTTGGACGAAAATACATTTGTTGAAAGTAATTAACATGCCTTTTGACACTTTTGAACATTATGAATAATTTCTTTAAAAAAAAGAAATATGAAGTTGTTCAACATTACTTTTAAAACTAATCTGTAGTAACAAAGGTATTTCTTCTACAAATATATCCAAGTTACTACAAGACAGAATGCAAAATATAACTTGCAAAATTCGCAAACTAAACATTATTTAATTGATATTTTATGGACAAAATGATTTTAGTGATTTCTACTGACTTCTGTAACAGGAATATATTTAACATACGCCATTAATTGTTATTGAAATGTTCATATATGATGACTTGCTTCTCCATTGCATCACCCAAAAACCACGTAAGGCAGGAACCTGAACATCTATAAATAGAACTCCCTTGCTGATTGACCCAGGACTAGAGCACACAAATTAGGCGTACATTAATATTATTATTATTATTATTATTACATCACCAAAATGCTGAATTTATAACTCTAATGACTATCTAGTGAATAACCAACTCTTGTTCTAATTGCAAAATACAATGCAATTTAAGTGAAAGATTGCATGTTTGAAATCTCACTCGAGGTCCTTTTTATAGATATTATTCTAAAAATAAATTGAAAAAATTGACTCGTAATTTTTTTTTTAAAAAAAACTCTAACAACTAGTACTGTTTATAATATCATACCATTTCAGTTAGTATACTGGGTAAAACAAATCAGAATAGTGGCTGATATGACATCATTATCTAATAAAAAGAGGGAAAATACTAGAAATGGGAGGATAATATTGTAAAAATATAGGGTACCGATCGAGGGGCACAATTTAGGGGGGGGGGGGTGAGGAATATTCTCTGCAGTTCTTCATCACTACCATACAATCTAATATTGATGGTTAAGATTTACGGACGGTACGAATCCGATATAAATCACGAGATATCAATTATTGATTGGACGGTTAGGATGCTGAACTGTACTCTCTGCATATCGATTCGGGGGTGATCATGTGCTTTTCCTATATATATCCTATAATGATTTCTAGTGACTAGTGTAACAGGAATATATTTTAACATACGCCATTAATAAATGAGATCTGTTGGCTGTTGCTTTGTTTGGCATCCCCTAAAACTGCCATGTTTATTAACAAAGTAACCAATAAAAAATTGAAGATTTCAGAATCAATTAGTATCACCTGCAACAATTTATATAATTATATTGAATAGTAAACTTTTAAAAGTCTTTTTATTATTCTATTATTTCAATATATCAAAATTTTATCATCATATTTTTTCTTTTAGGTTTTAACCTCTCATTCTTGGTCTCTTTCATTCCACATTTTTTGTTCCGCCCTGATTGTAGTGGGCAGTGTTTTAGGCACTTAATGTAACCATGTTCACTGATGACTAATAGACAGTATAACGAAGAAGAATCCAAATGTGGTGTTAGTTAAGCAAAGAATAATATCGAGTTTTTCCACTGGATATATAGAAGGTAAACCATTGGTTACAGCTGAGTCAGCTGACCACATAGAATCTTTGAAGATCCCCGTTATGCAAATATGCAATATTGGTTGGAATCAACCGACTTTTTCAAAGTCTTTAATATATTACCAACACTTATATGATTGTTTTTTTTAAAAAAAAAGTGTATCAATGCAAAGAAGAAAAGTGTAAGATGGCTTCCATGTACAAATGCTACAGGATGCTGATCTTATACTGATCTTATACAAGTTCTACAACTAATTTTTATTTACATCTTGGGGCATGCACTTAAACCAAAATATGAAAGATTATTGATGCTTTATATATATAGTCTGTAATATATATATGTACAGAAAGAACTAACATCTCCTAAGTCCTAACAATGATCTATACTTTAAAAAAATATTGTAGATCAAATTCTACAATTATTTATGAAATTTATTTTTTTTATCTTTTTTGGATTGAGGAAAACAATCTATTAATCTGAAAAATTCTGAATGCATGCTTCGAGAGTGAATAAACTATCTTTTATAGCGGGTGGGTTTGATCCGAATTCAAGAATCAACTGAAATTGATCTCTTATGAGCTTGATCCAACAAAGATACTTTTATTAACATGAATGTTAAACCACAATTTTCAGATGACAGATTAGAACAATTCAATCTATTTATAGTTTCATGCAATTCTAATTATTTCAACTAACTTCTGTAATTTAAAAAGTAAAGAATTGTTAAAACTTAACCTCCCCTCCCCCCCCCCCCCCCCCCAAAAAAAAAAAATCATTTGTCAGAATTTGTACAACACTAATTCGAAAAGGAATGAATTATTAATGTAAATACATTATGAATCATGTAGATATGTTTAAGTTGATTTGGTAATCTTTAAATTTTAGAGTATATAATCGCTTTCTTCGAAATTGAGCTCACGATACTTCTGTTAGCAAAACATGGTACCAGTTACCAGTTATCAGCCTCTGTTTTGCTTGATTCGCAATCCCAAACTCAGATAATGGAAGTCATTCATACATTTCTAGCGAGGCCATTGTTGTAGACTTGTAGTGGTAAATCTGAAAAGGGACTAACCTTTTCAAATGGCTCACAAAATGACAAATCCGACAAATTTAAAGTTGAGAGGCAAAGTACTAAATTTTATTCGAGAGACAACGCGTACCACTACTAGCATAGCATTGCGCGTCTCTTGATGCTAGTAAATTATTGGTGGATTAAAGAAGCTTCTATTATATTAAATTCCAATTCTCCATTATAATAAAGATTTATGGGAATATAACGGAGATAATATGGAACAAGAATACTAGATTATGAGATCTTACCTTTTTTGTTGCTGTTAATGCCCAGTAAATTTTGGTGGGGTTTAACTTCAAAAAGAAGGAAGGAAAAAAAAAAGTAATGAAAAAGAGGGTCTTCTTATGGACATCAGTTGACAACTTTGATGCCCTTAAATAGCACCTTACTAGTACTGATCTCAAGTTAAAGTTGGAATATTTTTTTCGGAGAAAACAAGTAAAAAATGGATACAGTTTCAACAATAAGTACCAACTTGATCAACTGCTGACTGGTTAAACCATGATTTTTGCAAAGATTCTTTTGAAGTTGTAATAACAATTAAAAATAAGACATATAAGACAAATGCACCCGTCGATGTTGATGTTGTCACTAACTGGATTACAATAATTAGTAAACATTAAGTAGTAAGATATTAACCAATTCAAGCACTAAGATATTAACCATATCAAGTAAAAAAAATTCTACCACTTCTGCCTCTTTATTATTATTTTTTTTCTCTTTCTCTGATCGTATTTTCTTCCTTTTTTTTTTTATTTTTGTTGGTTCCTCAGATTTTCCATGACGTCTTCTCAAAACATATTGTACAAGCAACTAGCGCGTTCTAACAATTTTCTTTGTTTTAGACGTTCGCAGCTATTGCCAAGACTACAAAAAAAAAAAAAAACGATTTGCTTTGTATTCTGTAACGTAATAAGTTGCTTGGTTCTGACTGCTCGGTAATGTCACACATGTTCAGAGAAAAAAAATATAAAAAAACGATTTGCTTTGTATTCCTCTTCGAATTTTCATTCCTAATTAAAATACCGTCAAATGCTTTTGGTCGACTTTAGAAAAATTCTGATAAGCTCGTGTGCATTGGCACAGTATTCAAGTGCGCACTGGTTCAATTTGAATGTCTATCAGCACATTAGTCAGTGTGCATTTTGAGAGTTTGGATGATATGTACGTATGTACTTAGAAGATCAAGATAATTGTTAAATGTTAATTGATAGCTACCAAAATAAATTTTTTGAGTTGGTTAAACTAGATACAGTTGTCAAAAATTATTTCTTAACTGAAATACGCAAGTGTTTATTGATGCATAATAAAATGTGAATAACAATAGATAAGTGTGCATCACCACAGGAGACAAGTGTTTGTCTAAGGTTGGGAAAAAATTTATATAGATTTGTTTCCTAGGGAAAGCAGCCGCATACAAAAGGATAAGTGTCCAAAACCTCTCCAATCAGCTAATAAAAAGATTTTAGATGTAGGAAACAATAATTTTTATTTTTGTAGTGGGATTGGTGGCTTTATTTAGACCGGTAAAAAGGGCCATTTGTAGGAATTGGAATCCAAAAAGGGAATACAAGCAAAAGAAGGCAGGTCTCAAATCTCTTGACCTTTATAATATTGATCCAATTAATTTCCGGGGCCCCTTTTGTTGGACGTTCTTTTGAACTGCCAATGTCCGTGCTTTGGACTCGTAAGTCCCTCTAAATGTGGAAATTCAATGAGAGCTCCACTTGGATTTGGATTTGTGGAGGGATGTAATTAAAAGGATGATTGTTCAAACACAAATATCAGTTGTCCAAAAACATGTACATGTAGCAGAGTAGCTCAATGATAAAAATACTAGTGCAATTTTCAAAAAATCAAGTACCCTGCATGTATATATTTAATTTTAAAAAAGTAGAAGACAATGACCTCTATACTATAAAAAAAAAAATGAATGATCAATGTTTTTTTTAGCAAAGGAGTTCATGTCATGTTATATATCTCAACTCTGCTGAATTAAAAACTTACAATCTAGTAAAATATTATCTTTTCTTTGCTTAGTTGGCGAGTACCAAAGAACAAAATTTTATTAAAAATAAAAAAAGAAATCTAAAAAACAGGCATAATGGTCTACAAAAAATAGAAAAGTTAGCTCAGCATTTAATGAACCACTGCTATGAACTTATGATAATGTGATTATATAACCAACTAGCCGAGCATGTGTCAAAGAAGTAAGAACAGTTGTTGAATACTCTAGCATTATGCTATTTCGAATTAAGTCACATATCTTGCTGTCCATACACGTTGAATCCCAAATTACAGGTTTAGATGTACTTGTGAAATTCCTGTTTGTCTACCAAATATTAGTGATATTATTAAGCCATGGATATATCGTTTGACCTCATTAGTTAAAGCCTAGTTGTTTTTGCAATTAAAGTAGCATTCTACAAGTAAATGTCCGACGTCCTCAGTGGTCAAACTCAAATCAGTATATAGGATTAGGGCTGTCAACGATATACCGTTTCGCCGTTTTCCGTTCCGTTCCGTTCCAACGGAACGGATAACGGTACGAATTTTCATTTCGTTTTCAGAAGCGGAACGGTAAACGGAATAATAGGGCATACCGTTGTTGAAACGGAACGGTAAACGGAACGAATCATTTCGCTTCCGTTTCGACAAATACAAGTGTTTTTAGTGTAAATATACGTTGTTCCGTTCCGTTCCGTCCAAACGAAACGAATAACGGAATGAAATGGCATACCGTTTACTGAAACGGAACGGAATATGGAATGGAATAGCATACCGTTTACTGAAACGGAACGGCAAACGGAATGAGCCATTCCGTTGCCGTTGTAAACGTTAGACACCCCTATATAGGATGCAGTGTTGAAGGTCAGCTCATTTTTTTTGTAAATTGTGTAAAGAACTCATCCTTGAGTAACAACCAACTGAATAATTTGACCTTAATGAGAGCTTTTGTAATACCCATGAATTTTGACCACCTTTGACTAAAGTTGACCATATGTAACCGTTGACCAGTCAAAGCCTTTGACTAACCATTGACCAGAAAGGAAATTATTGCTTTCTTTACAAACCGCTATTGACAAACCTTATTTGCTCAATCTTTTACACGTGTCATGTTTCTTTCAACGTGGCACTACTCCATTTATACACCCATTTATACCTCATTTCTTGTGTCCCCTTTTCATTCTTACTCGGCCGAAACCTTGACTCCATATATTATCTCATGAAATACTTATGATAATTCCATCTTACCCAAATCCGAAAGAAAATGAGAAAATCAAAATAAAGTATGAATTTTTGTTTGAAACTCCTATTGATATTTGATTTCATCGGCCGTTCAAAGTTCAAGTACTATGTCGCGTTCGAATTGCTGAGTCGTTTCAATTTGTTCGTGATTTCTGGACCGTCCTGTCAGGTAATCAGACTTCTCTATATTTAATTTCGTATTGTTTGATTGATTTGATTTATCGTTTGATTTTGATTGAATATGTTTATTGTTTTGTGATTGGTATATTTTATGGGATATCGGAGTTTGGAATTGGATGTGGAATTGAATCTGAATTTTGAGCCCTGATCCTCCTGAGTTCGGGGAGGGGCCGGTCCTGATCCTCCTGGCATTGGGGAGGGACCACTCTGACTGACTGACTGTCTGGACCCGATTATCTCCGTAAAATATATTATTTGTTATGTGGATTAATCCGATCTGGTTGAATTTTGTTATATTAATTAAATGTAGAGAAGCTGCGTCGTTAAATAACCGGTTACTGAGGTTTGTACCTGACTCTGTTTGTTTTTCTGTTGCGACGTAGGTTGACGGGCCGTCGGATGGATGCAGAAGATACCGTTCTCAGCTCGCGCCCCGCGACCCGTCGGTGCGGGACGTGACAGATGGTATCAGAGCATTCGTTCCTCGGACTGTGTTTGGGTCCCTGTTATTTCATTTGGAATTTGATCATTTGATTTCTGTTTGATTGGACTTGATCTGTTTTCGTCCGTTTGAATTTCGCGGACGAAATTCTTTTGAAGGAGGGAGGAATGTAATACCCATGAATTTTGACCACCTTTGACCAAAGTTGACCATATGTAACCGTTGACCAGTCAAAGCCTTTGACTAACCATTGACCAGAAAGGAAATTATTGCTTTCTTTACAAACCGCTATTGACAAACCTTATTTGCTCAATCTTTTACACGTGTCATGTTTCTTTCAACGTGGCACTATTCCATTTATACACCCATTTATACCTCATTTCTTGTGTCCCCTTTTCATTCTTACTCGGCCGAAACCTTGACTCCATATATTATCTCATGAAATACTTATGATAATTCATCTTACCCAAATCCGAAAGAAAATGAGAAAACCAAAATAAAGTATGAATTTTTGTTTGAAACTCCTATTGATATTTGATTTCATCGGCCGTTCAAAGTTCAAGTACTATGTCGCGTTCGAATTGCTGAGTCGTTTCAATTTGTTCGTGATTTCTGGACCGTCCTGTCAGGTAATCGGACTTCTCTATATTTAATTTCGTATTGTTTGATTGATTTGATTTATCGTTTGATTTTGATTGAATATGTTTATTGTTTTGTGATTGGTATATTTTACGGGATATCGGAGTTTGGAATTGGATGTGGAATTGAATCTGAATTTTGAGCCCTGATCCTCCTGATTTCGGGGAGGGGCCGGTCCTGATCCTCCTGAGATCGGGGAGGGACCACTCTGACTGATTGATTGTCCGTCTGGATCCGATTATCTCCGTAAAATATATTATTTGTTATGTGGATTAATCCGATCTGGTTGAATTTTGTTATATTAATTAAATGTAGAGAAGCTGCGTCGTTAAATAACCGGTTACTGAGGTTTGTACCTGACTCTGTTTGTTTTTCTGTTGCGACGTAGGTTGACGGGCCGTCGGATGGATGCAGAAGATACCGTTCTCAGCTCGCGCCCCGCGACCCGTCGGTGCGGGACGTGACAGCTTTTACCTTCCAAATGAAAGCATTGGCAAAAAAATAATATATATCTTAATCAATTGTAGTTACTATGAATTTCAGATGATTTAGATATATATGAAAGTATAATTAGGACTAGAACTTGAGTGAGCAGGATTGTAATATTTGTGCATCTCCGTATGTACAAGCACTTAAGTCTTTTAAAATAAACGCAAAGATTAATTTATTTAAGTGTTAATGGGAAGATAAATGCAAAGATTATATTCTTTCGGGAGGCAATGCATGGCGTCATGATTCTCAAAAGCGGCTAATTATCTAATAATCATCATTTCAGGAGAATAGAGTTCTTTCTTTGGCAGCTTTGGCTTGAGGCACGCATGCGACCTTCACCGGAAGCTTCAAGGGAATAAAGTTAAAGAGTTAAGACATGGTCGAATGGTATTAACCCCAAAAGACCACCCAATTTCTTGTTTCATTTTTTTTGTCCCCTGGAAGTGTGGGAAATGGCTACCACTGTGCACGCTTGTCTTTTTCTATAAAAGGAAGAGTTGTGATTTTGTAGGATTTGCCTTTCTGTGGCATGGCGTGCATTTACTTAATTCAAGCAGTCATATACTCATATATGAATTTATAGGTTGCAATAAAAACAATGATTTTCTTCATTTATCTTAATATTATTTGGTTTTCTTCAATATTTAAGTTAGTACAATAAATTTTCAATTCACAAATTTTATTAATCTGATTGATATTTTAATTTTTTATTGTATATGATTAACTGATGAAAGCAGAAGTCTATTGGCGGACGATTTTGATTCATAGATGATTAAAAAAAAAAATTCTTCTTGAGAAGAATTCTACTGCCGCATTTTGTTTGCTGCCACAAATGTTATCAAAATTCCAACCGTTGGATGAAATTGATTGATAATTATGATTTATTTAAATAGAAGCACTACAAGAGCCACTTTTTATCTTCTCCAATGTATTAAGTACATTTTAATCACAACCATCCATCAATTCTCATCCAACGGTGGGAATTTGATGATATTTGTGGCAGCTCAAAAAAGTGTGGCAGCATAATATCCTTCTCTTTCTTTTTACAATTTACTTAATGTTATTTTTTTTCCTTTCTCTGTTTAAGAGTTGAGCTGAAAATTAAGTTTTTGTTAACAAAGATAATTACTGTATCAAAATCAGTTTAGAAAAAGCAATTGATGTCGTAGGTTGTAAGTTCACCGACTTCCAGACAGGATATTAATTAATCGCTTCAGTGACACATAAATATAAGATTATGTGACAGAATCTAATCTTAAAACTATGGATTTAGTCCTAACAATTAGGCTCATAAAATAAAGACCTTCTAAAATTTTAGAATTAATTCTTACTTAGCAAAATATTACCATTATAATTTTTTAAAATCAAATTAGCTTTTCACTAATTTTGTATCCTAACAAAATTTCCATTATAATTTCTTAAAATCAAATTAGCTTTTCACTAATTTTGTATCCTAATTAAATCAATCCCAACAATTTCGTTGTGTCCTAAGTAAATTATGCCTAATTAGTTTTTTTTTTCTGTCTTGACTATATAATTTTCGTAGTTAACAAATCCTATCCTACGAGGGACTCTACCATTCAAGAAGACCATGGAAGATCCATTCTCCATGAGCATCGAGTTTGGAGGTTTGACCAGAATTATTTTGTATTACCATAAGATTCTGTCATAATAATGTTTTGAGCGTAAAACTATAGGCCACTTTAGTTATTATAAACTTAATTAAGGAATCCTATTGCAATAGTTAGTGGTAGGGTACGTACTTGTGTACGTAACAAATGAAAGAACACACATATGAGCAACAACTAGCCAAAGGTACATTAGTTATTATGAATAAAGGCGTAAATAGCATCGTCTTTTGTCAAATTGTGAACGGCATCTTTAATTGAATAATTTCTGATTTATATATAGGCCGGGCGAAAACAATAAATTAACTTTACATTGCCTCCTTTCAAAACAAAAAATAAAATAAAAGGTAAAAGAACTTCTACATTTGGCTAAGTTATTTAAATTATCACCCATAAAGTGGTAGAAAGAACACACACCGATAAATAGAATAATCGTTTTTTTTTCTTGCTTACTAAATGGGTAAATATTCTTGAAATATTTTTTTCTATATTCTTTTATCTATTATTAAACAGCCTTGCATTAGCATTTCCGGATTTGAGCCCCAAAGAAAGAAGTCTATCATGAAGTCTTCGTTCATGGTTTGTGCTGCACTAATCGCTAGGAAGTCAGATTGCTGACTTAGGTTTCGTTTGGATCATATGAGAATAAGAGTAGGATTAGTTATTCAGAATTAAGATTGTTAGTCTCAAATTCTTAAGAATAAGCTTAATTTCAGAATAAAGATTTTTGTTTGGATGATGTAAGAATAACAATGAGCTTATCTTTGACCGTTAACAAACCAAACTAAATCTCACTTATTCTAACATCTAGTCAGATTAACTAATCTTACTTTGATTTAGAATAAGCCCTTAATCCTAGACTGTTTGGATTATCTCTTAATCTAGATTAGCTGTTTAGTCCAGGATAGCTCTTATTCATGACTATCCAAACAGAGCCTTAAACTATTAGAAGTCGCACTATATTAGCTATGAAGATGGAATAGGATGCTCTGTTTAACAATCAAGTCTAATCAATGTGTACCTTCAAGGACAATAAACTCGTCCTGTTGGAATATTTGATTCTCTTAACATTATCTCCACAATACGCGCTTAGAGAATAGAGATCTAGCAGACTGCATAATAATTGCATAAATACCTATATATGTGATGCTTTCCACAATAATTTAGAGCTATCTAATAGACTACATAATATTTCACATGTATTGATATCCTTATGATCACAACGAAATTATGACATGAAATCTCAAATATCGTCTATTTGAATCTCGATCGCATGAATGGGAAAAAAAAAGGAAAAAAGAAAATCCTAAAAGGTCGCATCACGTTATACACATTCAAACGAATTAGAAATTTATAAGTAGATTGCCATAATTTTTTTTTGCCATTGTACTATTGTAGATGTGGAAGCAATGGAGCATATGAGAATCCTTGAGTTCTAAGTTGCTATAAAATTTTATAGAAGTACCTGAAAACTAGTTGCTACCTTGGTCTCTGGTCAATTTCACATCCGGGTTCACTCAGGACAACAAGATCTTCATGTTAACTTCCTATACTTATATGTGATGCGATTGTCATGCATAATTTCTTTGTTCTTTTTTATTTATTTATTATTATTTTTTTGCCATAGGTTAGAATAGAATTGTGCTACTCTAAAAATTAGCGCGTTGGGATCTAAATCCTCTCACATCAATGTAATTTTAATGATACTTCCAACTCACATCTCAAGGCAAAATCTTATTTTAAATCGCTCTCCTATTTTGTAGCCAGGTAATCTTGTCTCATACTGCCGGTTTATGCTAGCATAAAGTACAGTGTACAGATAGAGAGAGTGAGACAAAATATAATGATAAAAGCATCTAGACTAGAGCGATATGAAAAATATGAACAGAAAAATCACATAATGACCAAACAAGACCCTACCCTCACCAACTCACATAATAGCCTGGTACCAGTACCAGTTAACTCCTAATAGTCTTATTAATAAGCACAATTAATGAACTGTAGTTTCAATAATATATTAATTAATGGTATTTATAATAAGCAGATGAGGAATTAAAATACTGTATTCGTTGTACAGGACACTGCTTGATTTCCACTGTACTGGTACTGATAAATTTAGGCCTGTTGTTCTGTAGACATTTATGTCTCGAACGAGTAGTGCACAAGGATACCATTAATATTAGCTTGCTTGAGCACTGAAAATATGGGAGTTTTCTGAAACACTAAACCAATTCAGGATATTTAAAAGTGTTAATGGTCTATTGTACATGAACACAACTAAATAAAGAGCTACGAAGACAAAAACATGGAGGAAAATGAAATAATAAAAATAAAAAGGGAAAATTAGTTATTTGCCACCCAAAAACAAGGAAATTGGGATTTTGCCACTTTACCCACCTTTAAATGCTTTAGGAACCCCAAAAACTGTCCCCAAGAGAAACCAGATGTTGTAATAGAGAAAATTCAGGATTTTGAATTGAACACTAAATAAAATGGTATAATTGAACCCGAAATGCCAGCCTAGAATATTTTGAAATTAAAGGTCATTTAGAAATTAAGAATAAATCTTGATTAAAATAAAATTATTTTTTTTTATGAGCGACTGGCGTCTCACTGTTGAAAGTTCAGTATACAGAGAAGCCCTGCGAGCAACAGAATCATTAGAAGAGCCAGCCCTTGGTTTTGTTAAACCATCTGAAGCAACACAAAAGGGCACCTCAACAATTATCAAGCAGAACAACACAATCATTCAACTGCTTGTTAAAATCAAGGAAGAACTCGAAGATTGCAAGGATCAAATAAGAGACCTCAGAAGGACAAAAGCGCCTGAAGGGTCTGACACATCCGAGGCCCTAGAACAAATCCAAAATCAACTCAAGAACTTGAGTCTCGGACCACCAACAACCTCAAAACGGCCAACCATAACAGGCAAATTTTTCGTATATCGAGACCCAAAGAAAATATACGAAGAAGAAAAGAAAAAGATACAATGAGTCGAACTCAAACAGAAACAGTGGGTAGACCATCTGTATCAGGCCACGAAAACCAAATACCGACTGTTGAAGATCAAATTCGAGATTACAGACTCGGAAGTCGGTTACGGTATGAGGCACAAAGAAGATTGCCAAGGCGTAGGCAATATCGAAGGACACTAGAATCTCAACTAAGTCCTGATGCGGAACTAAGCGTCTCACAGTTTCGCAGAGCACAACAAGTTCCGGCAGAACACTATACCAAGCCGGATGGAGCGAAAGAAATCATCGGGTATACCAACATTATTCCGATGAAAGAATTTTGGTGGTTGGAAATCAAAGGGAAATCCCCTTTATCTCCCAAGAAAGCTACAATAGGCTCGTAGAAGAAGGATTACAGCACTTACATATAGGTGTTGTAATGGTCAGGCTATACGCTCTGCACAGAAGAAGTGCAGGGGTAAATGCTCTAGTTGTTTTGAGAGACACAAGATGGGGGAATGATACCTCACTGATAAGTTCCATGGAAATGGACTTAACAGACAACACAGCTGGCATACGCAGTTCCTGACATGATGGTTAGTATTCATGATTTCTACAATCACATCCAATTGGTTGTACAAACTCATGGGAATGAATCATGGCGAGGTGGAGAAAGCAACCTTTTAATCTCTCGATCTCTAATAGGGAGGTTATCGAACACCAGCCACACAAATTTTCGGTACAATGTCCAAGGTGTAACAGAGCACCTAGCGAGCAGAGGCATAAGGGCTATACCGGGACAACCGAGGTCAACCGAAGAATTGAGAGGCCAACGATGGATAATCAGGCCACCAGCAATTCCAGAAGTACAACACCCACAAACAATTCGAGTCAGATCAAGAACTGATGGCTCCCTAGCCATTAGATTTGGTGGATATACAGCAACCGCACCGGTAGAACCAGCAGTTGTCGGGCCTAATGACGAAGAAGAACTAGATGGAGAAATGGCTCTGATGGTGACAATTGAAGAGCTAGAAACCTTGGAAGAGTTGGAATCAATCCAACTACTAGCATCTCTGTCTAGAGAAGGGCCGATGCTGGATTATTGTCCAATCTGGGATAAAGATGAAGAATCAGAGGAAGAATGGCTCAATCCATTTGCCTCTGAAGGTGATAAAGACAAACTGTCGCATTTTGCATACGCGGCAGAAGAAACAGAACTAGAATATCCTAAGATGAAGGCTTTCACAAAAATGATGGAATCAGCCTTTTCAACAACTGAGAGTTCACTCACCCAGAGAAGGCCAACAGAACCAGTAATGGGTCCTGTTAACTATCCACCAGCAAGCACATCAAGGCAAACACCGATGCCAACAATACATGAAATCAGAGATCATGTTGGCAGACTCAAAGGAGGTTATGCACAACAGCATAGCGGGAGGTTCAACCTTCCAGATGCTCAAAGTGACAAAGGTGCAATTCTGGTATTACCAGAAGATATCGGGCAATACGGTGATGTAATTTCTCGATGGGAATTAATTACTCTCAATGTGGTTAATGACCGCAACTGGACGGATAACAAGAGTAAAGTGATTTTCATTGAAAATCTCCTAGGGGATGTAGAGAAAAAGATGTTCATCCAGTGGAGAATGGCGTATTCCCATGAATATGAAGAATTAATAGCAGTTGTAGATGATCCCCAAAACGTAATTTCCTGCATTCGAAGGATGATACTGCTAGAGGATCCATACCAAGGATCCACTGAAGAACAAACACGCGCTTACCAAGACCTTGAGCGCTTGTCATGCAACCATGTTAAGGATCTGTTCAATTACATGAATGATTACAAGATCCTTGCAGCAAAATTCGGGAGGATGTACATCTCCTCAGAACTCTCGGAAAAATTCTTCAGAAAAATGCCACCTCTAATTGGGCAAGAACTAGAAAAGGCATTTTTGGACAAATACCCTGGAGCAGCGATAGGCGTTATGCCAAGAATAAATTTCTCATACCAATACCTAGCTGAAAGATGCAAACAAGCTGCACTCCAAAGGAGCTTGAAAGATCTCTCCTTTTGCAGCAAAATTCCATTACCAGGCTACTATGGAGAAAGAAAGAAGTATGGACTTCGCAAGTCCAAAACTTACAAAGGCAAACCCCACGAATCTCATGTGCGTGTTTTCAAGAGAAAACATGCTGACAAGGTCCGCAAATGCAAGTGTTTCATTTGTGGAGAAGAAGGACATTTCGCGCGAGATTGTAACCGCAAAACAGGAAACATTGCCAGGGCAGCCATTATTGAAAATATGGAACTATCAGATAGCTGGGATGTCCTCTCAGTTGATCTCAATGAACCTGATAGTGATGCAATTTGCTCATTATCTGAAGGAGAAGTTGGAAATGTTGCTTCAGCCGTAATCAATGATTTACCATTCGGCGAGCAATCATTTATGATGCAGGCAGAACAATTGAGCCGGAGGAGTTATATACAACTGCCTGAAGATCAAAGAGATTGTCCCCATGACTGGCAGGACAATGATTCAGTTCCAACGGGACATGAAAAATGTTCCATGTGTAAGGAAATGACAACTGAATCAACAAGGACATACTGTAAAAACTGCCGCCTAACAGTATGTCCTATGTGTTCAAGATTCAGGCTGGGCAGACGAATACGAACTAAGGTGCAGCCAATAGCACCTTATGATAGTAAGGATCAGCTAATCAATGAGCTGATGTCTTATGTTCAATACCTCTTGGCAGAAAATGGAAAACTCAAACAACAACTGTTTGAGGCCAGAACAGAAGATCTCGAAGCCGAATTTGATGAATTAATGAAGAAAGACAAAGGAAAAATCAAACTACGGTTCGAAGACGAAGAGGTAGATGAAGAAATAGAGATGGAACCCAAAAATCCAACAGGGGCTCTTCGAATAGCTTCTGCCAATACTATCTCTACTGAGGAAATTGAGCAATTTAATACAGTGGTCCAAGACCCTGTAAGGGGCAAAAGAGTCCTAAACAGACTCTACAACATGGAAATAACCTTTGAAATTCCAGGAGACAACCCATTCAAGGTTCAAGCAATTCTTGATACAGGAGCAACTGTCTGCTGTGTCAACCAAGAAATTGTCCCACAAGAGGCATTGGAGCCAAGTGCCTATCCAATACAAATAAATGGGGTAAACTCGACTCAGATAGCCAGTCTAAAACTCAAAAATGGTAGTATGCTGATTGAGTCGAATAGGTTCAGAATTCCCTTCACCTATTCTTTTTCGATGGGGAAGAAGGAGGGAGTTCAGATGCTGATCGGGTGCAATTTTATCCGATCCATGCAAGGTGGATTGCGAATCGAAGGCCAGAACGTGACTTTTTACAAAAATATCACGACAATTGCAACCACAACGGATGCTGAGGTGGTACAAGCAGCAATTCCTGAGCTTGACCTGACGGGTTTAGAATACATTGAAGTAAGAGAGGCCGTAGCATACCACCAAGAGCAAGAGTCACAACAGTTTAAAGAGAAGTTCAGACCACTACTCAACAGACTAAAAGAACAGGGATTCATTGGAGAAAACCCCCTGAAACACTGGTCGAAAAATCAGGTGACGTGCTCTCTCGACATCATAAATCCTGATCTCCAGATTCAGGATAAACCTCTGAAGCATGTGACGCCTCAAATGAAAGAACAATTCGAAAAACATACAAAGGCGTTATTACAACTGGGAGTAATCAGGCCTAGTAAAAGCAGGCACAGAACCATGGCTATAATGGTCAATTCTGGAACCACCATTGACCCAGTCACTGGCAAAGAAATTAAAGGCAAAGAGCGCATGGTATTCAACTATAGGTCCCTCAACGATAATACCCATAAGGATCAGTATAGCCTCCCTGGCATTAATACTATCCTTAAAAAGGTCGGTCACAGTAAGATCTACTCGAAATTCGACCTCAAGAGTGAATTTCATCAAGTGGCAATGGCACCTGAGTCAATTGAATGGACTGCTTTTGTGGTGCCTGGTGGACTATATGAATGGCTCGTTATGCCATTTGGATTGAAGAACGCACCGGCTATTTTTCAAAGAAAGATGGATCAGTGTTTTGCTAGTACTGAAGATTTTATAGCAGTGTATATTGATGATATTCTAGTATTTTCTGAGAATGAACAACAACATGCCGAGCATCTTAGAAAAATGCTAGAAATCTGTGAAAAATGGGGCCTCGTACTCTCTCCAACGAAGATGAAGATAACAGTTAGAGAAATTGAATTCCTTGGAGCAATCATTGGAAGGAGTAAGGTGAAACTCCAACCCCATGTCATAAAGAAGATCGTCTCCTTTGATGAGGAGAAACTGAAAGAAAAGGCCGGACTCTAAGCATGGTTAGGCATACTCAATTACGCCAGGAGTTACACTCCAAAACATGGGACTCTTCTAGGTCCCTTGTACACAAAAACCAGCCCTCATGGAGATAAGCGCCTTAAACCGTCTGATTATGAACTAATCAGAAAAATCAAGGAAAAAGTGCAAAACTTGCCAGATCTGGAGCTTCCACCAACAGGGAGCTATATCATCCTTGAAACAGACGGATGTATGGAAGGATGGGGTGGCATATGTAAATGGAAACCAAAGAAGCATGACCCCAGATCCATAGAAAAAATTTGTGCCTATGCTAGCGGTAAATTTCCGGTGATCAAGTCAACTATTGATGCAGAAATACATGCTTGCATGGAAACATTAAAGGCACTAAAAATCCACTATCTCGATCAACAGGAGATAACGCTAAGGACTGACTGTCAAGCGATAATATCCTTTTTCAATAAGTCAGCCCAAAATAAGCCATCAAGGGTCAGATGGATAAATTTTGTTGATTATGTAACAGGGACAGGAGTGCAGATTAACTTTGAGCACATAGATGGTAAGCTAAACAGCTTAGCTGATGCACTCTCCCGATTAACAACAAAATTGGCTGTTACCAGTGAAATTCAAGAACAACAAGAGCTATTCTTAGCACATCTCGAAGGAGCATTCGAAGAGGCAGACCGATTTATTGACAGTCTAAACAAGCAGATGAATGAGCTAATTTTAAAAATTAGTTCCTTACTCTGATTCCCCCTTTAAAAATCCAAACAAATGTTTAATTATTTTGTTTTTCTTTTTCAGGTCTGATGGTAATCTACGAAAAACCATTGATCTTTGGCAGTAATCTACGGAAAACTGTCTTTTGTTTAATAGTTTCAGTTTGTTTATATTTTTTTTTTGCAGAAATGGTGCTGGAATATTTAACACATATTTTTAGAAGCTATGAAGGATCTCCACGTTATAGTCTCAGGCCAGATTCCAGGATAGCGCTTAACAACGCTGTTCGCTGGGGAGCATCATGCGGCCATGCAGAAGAAATAGAAGACTATGAGACAATCACTTGTGATTTATTGTTTTCAAGGCCGACTTTAAATATGGAGGGAGGGATGAGAACAAGGCTCATGGAATTACACCAAGCCCAAATTCAAAAGTCCCTTACGGAGCTTGAAAAATTGCTAGTCATGAGCAATTTGCAAAAGGTCAGACTTGAACAACATTCTAGCAAGGATAAATGGGCAAGGGATGCCCTCGAACCTGTTAACGATAATATTGAAAAGATGATTGAAGCTCACAGTAAGCTTCGAATAATCCAGCAGAGCATCTATTATTAGGTAGTGTGCATAATATGCTTACTTTCGGTGCCAACCTGTTTGGTCTGTGAGTGGGCATCTTTTCTTTTCTAAAAGGCATCTTTATAATGGTACCAGTATGTACTGGTGTGTTTTAGTGCGCCACTTGGTGCATCTTTAGGCGCATTATTGAAGTAGTGCGCTTTTCTTTATTTTGCTTTTGGACAGCACTGAGGTAGTGCTTTCCTTTATTTCATTTTCAGATCGCACTAGGTGTGTCAGTGCGCATCTTTTTTTTTTGAGTGGGAGACAAAAGTATGTGGTAATCCAATTAATTGCATGACGATGGGACCCAATGAGCACCCGATGCATTATTGAGATACCAGACTCGAGTCTCTATAAAATAGTGTCATTCAGAAGTTGCAAGACACACAGAAAAACTCTGAAGTCTTACTTCTTCTCTTGTAATCTTATTCTATCAATAAAAACTTTCTCTTGCAATTCCATAAAAATCTTTGAAGCCATCATTACTTATAATCCGAAGTTTCAAAGTCGATCATTTCCATCCCACTTTGGTATCAGAGCAAGGTTTGTTTCTTAATACTATTTATGGCTTTCTAAATTTTTGTGTGTTCTAGGTAGGCACTTAAGGGGGAGATTATTCCAAATCCTTAGAAAAGTTCAAAGCTTGAAACATATATTTAAATTGATTAAGTCTGAGAACGTTAATTTAAAGTTTGAAAATTCTAAAAATTCTTGGAAGAATCAAAAGAATCACACTGTCGTACAGTACTTATTAGAAAGGAAGATCGCGGATAAACACTGTGATGTGAGAGGAACCTAAGATCAATAGAAATTGTCATTCTAAAAATTAAATTCAAAGACTGTTAATTATTAACCCGGGTGCACAATTGGAGTAACTCTAGTATAAATACCAGGGAATATTCCCTCTAGAGTGGCAAAAACATAGTTTTGAAGATTTCGGGTGGCATAAACAAAATTGCCCCAAATAAAAAAGAATCATAGTAAAGACCTTCAAAGTTGCACAAGTAGTGTGCATATGAAGAAATCAAATAAGAAGTGTGATAGGAATTATTAAACACCAGTAATAATTGGTACATCAAAAGAACACATTGAGCGGATGAGAACTATGAAAATTCCAGCTCGCTACCTTACCCTAAAAAAATTGAACCATGAAAATTAGACATATTCAGCATGTCAGCAATGTGTGTGGAGCATTGTTCTAATCGGACTATTTGCTCATCAGCAAACGGTCCTATCTCGCTGCAATCTGAAACCTAAATGGGCCGTTTTCGCTGCAATCTGAACGATCACTCTGTCAGTTATAGATTGCTCCCTATAAATACTCTTTTTCAGAAATCGCTCATCTCGTCATGATTATTGCCTTTTGAGTGTACTACCATTACAGATATAGGAGATTTAGGTTTTAAGAGGGAGGAAATCTTTTGATTGCTTAAGTTAGAGCGATTGAAGAACACCTGCTTGAGGTTGACCGGCACTTGAAATTGTGAATCGTGTTGTTAAGTCTGAGCGCATAATTTGAGTACGCTAGCGTATACAGAGAGATTAAAAAAAAAAAAAGCTTAAGATTTACCGCGTACACTGTTTTTTTTAAAAAGTCTTAGCTATTCAATCAACTTATGATTACGTTTCTTACATTTAATAGCTTCCCGCAAGTCATAGTTGGAGCAGGCAGTACCACTATTTGGGTGAACTTACGTGACATTTTTTTTTTTTGTGTTAGTTAAGTGGAGGCTATAAATGCCATAAACTTGGATGTCATACGACGCTACAATTTTACTTTTTTATTTTATTTTATAATTCAAAATTCAAATGTCCTATTTAAGCTATTAGATTTATTTTCCCACAAGATATACGTCCATGAAAAATTCTATAATTTTTGTAAAATTATATATTTTTTTTAGACAGAACTTGATAGAGACTATCAAGCTAGAAAAAAAAAGAGAAAAACAGAAAAAACAGAAAGCTAAGCAGCAAAAGATCTGAGCACCCAAAAACCTAGTTTTTGTAAAATTATTGATTTCATACTTCGAATGCATCAAAATCAATATGTTATAATCAACAATAATGGATCAAATTTAAATTCATTCATCTAGTATAAAATCAATTCAAACAGGATTAGCAAAAGTCAAGAGTTTCTTTTTCATTTTTTTTCTTATTCCGTTTAGAGCGAAAGAAAAAAGAGAAGAATGACACCATGTAGGTCCGGCTGCTCGGATTCGATATTACCTTTTGATTTTGAATGTCGTCGACATCAACCACTTTCGGTTTAAACAACATTCCTTCCTCATGGCAAGCCCAGCTGTTAATTAATATGAGCCCACAAAGCACTCGGCCCAGAAATGTACTACCCACCCCATCAGTCCACTTCAGTAATTCAGAAGCGACTATAAACAAGCCTTTAATTGAGTTGTCTGTTCTAGATGAGATTAATTAGCTCGATTTCCAGGTTGTGAACTTGTGATGTGGACAGATAAATTGTGTGTGGGGTTATTTGAGAAGTATTAAATTGTTTCCCCCCCTTATTTCTATAGTTTTTGTATAATTTTCTTCATAAGAACATAAGAAGTCGTTCTTTTCCATATCTCTGTTTCTTCAAATCCACTCAAGTACTTCATGTCTGGTCTAAGGATCTTGGGAAGGTTCCTTCTCAAAACAAAATATTTATCTTTTAGAAGTAATTTCAAAAGATATTATTTCATTATTTATTTATCACTTAAAAAACCATAATATATACATTAAAAACACGGTAAGTATCACAATTAATAACAATATGCTTGACAAACAAGAACAAATACGTAAGTAAAAAGAAAGCAAACAAATATGCAAAGATCAAATAATAATGCACCAATGGTGCTTATTATGAAAAATACTTGAATTTACAAAACAACAGTATAAGAGGTTTCTGTCAACAAGTTAACATTGAGAAGTACAACACCAACAACACCAGAGCTGTATTGCACGCATTCTTTGGGTAAGAAGCATCAGATAACTCTGTGTATATAGGAGATCCAGTCACTGCAAATAATGGACATAAGAAATTATAGCAAGATATGGCAGCATGTTGTCATTCTCTAGAACAACTTCCAGCACTGGATTACACTATCAATACCACATATGACATGTATATTTTCAATTGGTATAAGAAATTCACGCAGCGCAAAACACAATAATTGATTTAATGTAATTTACTTTAGAAATTAGGAATGCATGGAAGGGTTCTCCAGTTCTTGCTAATGAAGATCTAATAGCTGAATAAAGACATAAATCTAGTGGTGTCTCCTTCCAAAAGATTACTAGTTAATTCCTGACTATTTCAGTACCAAACTTGGAAGAATGGAACATGGAATTGATGTGTTTAAATTAATCAGAACTTAAAAAAAGAATTGCAGCGAAAATTTGGAAAATATAAACTATTGGAAAATTTTTGGACAAACCTTGTCAACAATGTTTTTGGAGAGCCAATCAAGACCCTCATAAAGGCCCTCTCCAGAAGTTGCACATGCGCTCTGGATATACCTAAGTCATGAGGATAACCCATATGCCACAATTAATCACCAGACTAAACAATGCTGTCATAAATGATCTTAAACTGAAGTCATAAAAAATTATTTTTCTTATCATTTATTGCATTGCTACCATTGCTAGTACAGATATGTTTCTATATCATTGGTAATTAAGATAGTAAATGTGTTCTTCAAAAAAAAAATTAAGATAGTAACTGTATGGGCATTCAATACCATGGGCGTTGGCGCAAAGAGTGTAAGCCGAGCTTATCGGTTATTTCAGCAGCGGTCATAGCATTTGGAAGGTCTTGCTTGTTTGCAATCACAAGGAGGACTGCATTTCTCAGCTCATCCTGCTTATTTTTTGAAAAAACAGATGTGAAGTTAGTGTTCAGAGTAATGAAAAAAATAGAGGGAAAAGATGGAAAATTACTAGAAAAGTGCAAAAGCACGTATAAATTGAATGCCAAATTGTTATTTTTATTTCAAAGCTTATTACAGAATCATATATAATATAATGTGTTGGAGTGATAATTTCAAAGGGCATATATACCTCATTCAGCATGCGATGCAATTCATCTCTGGCTTCTATGATACGCTCCTTGTCATTGCTGTCAATTACAAAGATTAGTCCCTGCGTATTCTGGTAATAGTACCTCCATAAGCGACGGACCTAAAGAGAAAACATCCATATAGTCAGTATTTTGCAAAATTAATATGATTTTTCGAAAATTGGATTTGAGTTGGCTTGAAAATATACAGTGTCTTGACCGCCAACATCCCAGACAGTGAAGCTGATGTTTTTGTACTCCACCGTTTCCACATTGAACCCTAACAAATAAAACATCTTCACGGTTAATGTACAGCTCTTTTATCAGGTTTACCTCTTGAAATTTTTAAATGACAAAAACTTCGATAAAGATAACACAATCGAATGTGCTCAACAAAACTAAATTATCAATTTTTCATATCCTCGGTGAATGACCAATCAGTTTCATATAGCAGCAAGTTTGGTACGTAATCTATCTAAACTATAGAAAATATATCTACAACTTTATTTTTTTTAATTTCAGTGACTGTTTGATCAGTAGCCGTGGTTGTCACATATATAAATTTGTTATCACAAATTCCTTTTCTAAATAAGTACTAGTATGTGGAGAAGACATTAGGTATCTCTGCTGAAATGAAAATTTTAAACTTTGAACATATTAGTACATTACCTATAGTAGGTAGAGTGTTGACTACTTCGCCGAACTTGAACTTGTAGAGAATGGTCGTCTTACCAGCCGCATCAAGACCAACCATCAGTATCCTCATCTCACTTTTCGCAAAAAGCCGACTTAAAAGTTTTGTAAATGTCACCCCCATGTCTCTGTTTTGTTATTATTATTTTTCTTCTCTTTGTCTGTTAAGAAGATATTATAGTAAGCATAGCAATTGAGATATTATAAAACAGAGAAGAAAAAGGAAGCTTATGAAGAACCTGACATGTACTATTTTGTTTAAACCGTTATACCCAAGGGAATCTAAATACTGTTTTAGGGACCCTAAAAAAATATGTCGTATAAAAGAAATGACACAAGGCACCACATGATTATGATAATGCGATCCATATTCACAACAATGTTTGGTAGATCACCAAATCGTTAAAAAAATAATAATAATAAAGCATAGAAAGGTGATTGGGAAATGATACATACCTTTTAAATTGAAATGGGAAGCTCTGAGGGAAGAAAAAGTTAGTACAGGGTATAAATAGGGGAATCGAGGGGCTCTTGAGTCTTGACTGTGTAGGCTCTGCTTCAGGTCGAAGCAAAGCCTTTGATTGAATAAGTGACGTCGAAATGCCAAACTTTTTGTTATTTTATTTTACTCAATTTGAAAGGCAGCTAACTTTCTCCAATTTTGTATCACCCAAATTTCTTCTCATTTTTTCCTATATTTGTCCGTCCTAACTTAAATTACCACTTTGTTTTGTGAATGATACAATTTATATATGTTGTATAAAAATTGCGTCAAGCACAGTAAATGACAACTTAGGTACAAATGAGTGTCATATTAGACAAAATAAAGTAAATATTGTAGATCTGACATGTAGTACAAGTTTCGAGAACTCTTTGATTTTCGTACCTCTGCCCTGACTCTTTTCCTAGATCATTGATAAAATAATAACAAAAATATTCAACTTCAATAATAGAAAAAAAAAAGATCAGCTATCTATTATTATTGTCACTAAATTCACATGAAAAATTGTGGCATATTACTTCATTTTGATTAGAATTAAGTGCGTCAAATTAGCTTGCAGAAATAGTCTACATAGTTATATTACATTTTTTTTAAAACTCTTGATGCCAATCAAACGATATTAAAATGTTATAATTAATATAAGTGTATGTTGAATATAATTAATATAAGTCTTCATTAAATCCGAAGTATATATATATTCAACATACACTTATATAAGTTACATTACAAAGAAAAATCCGAAGTTCCGATTAATGTTGATAAACTTATCAGAAACGAACAAATGCTCCAAGAAACACAAAAACTAAACTTTTGTTCATTTGCTTGAATATTTTTATTTATTTTTTCCCCTTTTTCCTTTTTTAATTTTCTTCTTGAATTTTATTTTATTAAAGATGCTTGAATCATAAGAATGCATCTCAATATCCACAGCGGCTGCCGAGTCAATACCGGAACTTTAGGCCTAAGGTTCTTCCAAATATGCTTGCTTCCTCAAAAGTATTTTACTTAGTTGAAAAATAAGCGGAAATTTTCTGTACCATTACTTTTCCAAATATGTTAATTGATTTAATTGGGAAAAAAAACTAATGGACAAAATCTTAATTTCTTAAAAATATAATAACGGCTGAAAGGAAAATTTCTTGTAGGGAACGCCTTGATATTGGGCTTCGCCTGTATTTTAATTTCTGGCATTATTCCGAATATTTTAATTTCTGGTATTATTCCAAGTTCCTCAATTCCCCTAAGATCTTTAAATTTTCAATTTGTTTTTTAATGATAAGATGAAGATCAACTTCTCAAGTTATTTTCAAATTAAATGTCCAAAAAACATCCTCCAACCGGATTTCAAACCTGCTTTACTCCTAACAAAAATTCCATCAGCTTCATTTAATCTCTCTTTTAGTTGAGATGCATCTTAGTATCTTTTCTTTCTTATCGTCAGCTCGAAATAAAAATTATAAATACTTGGTCAAAAGTTAGTTATTTCTTTCTGATAGTTTTAAGCTTTCAGATACCATTTTGTGAATTAAAATAATAACTAATCATATAAAGAAAAGTTGTTCATATTGCATGAATTTTTTTTTTTTAATTTCAGCTCAGCCGTTCCTAGAACATTTACTTCGCCATTTGTAACCTTATTGTTTCTTAAATTAAAAAAACTATAATTTTCTCCGCATGAACTTGATTGATTCATTGAAAATTAAACAAAAAGAATAAACGGTCTTACAGCATTTATAACAGTCAATACAAGACAAACCCCATGAGTGAATCACGGTCATGGCGTGTTTATAAGATCCCTCAAATGACATGTAGTACAAAACATTTCTAAACCTCACCAAAACCCCCCTCAAAATAGCTCTGGCTCTGGAATGTAGCATGTAACATGCATAAATCATAGCTGTTGATAACATAATCAATTTAATAATGCTGCATTTAAGGGAAAAACTAGTAATTCCATTTTAAATGATGAAGCCATACATATAGAAATTATACCGATCACGGCATTTCAACCAAAGTATATTGCAACAGTAGTCTGCACAAAGCAATCTTATAAAGAGAGAAAAAAAAAAACTGTACACAAATTACGCTGCAAATTGAAAACTTCCATTCACGCTACATTAAATCTTGAAACCTCAAAAGATATTCACACACAGTACATACATAAGATAAAGATACTTCAAAGAAAGCCATCTTCTCACTGCAAAACAAAGTTTTATGAAAGATCTTTCAGAACAAAACATTTGTAATAGTATATTTTAAGCGTACTGGTCATAATATAGGAAACAGGACCTGATACCAAACTAATTATGCACCTTAATTATTGAGCAAATATAGTTTTATCATAAATATTTCTGATGTAATTTTAAGCAAGTATACTGTTTAACGGAATACATAGTGCATTGCACCATTTCTGATACCTGTTGCATACAAACCAAAAATTCAGAACTACAACCGCAGATCTTATGTCAAATAAAATTTATTTTTCATAACACAGTGACTCTTATTCATTCTAGTCCCAAATTTCATTCTGAGATATCACTTGTTTACTGGTATAGTACCTGTTATTTCGAAACATGTACCAGAATATATACTCTAAAGTCTAAACTATATAAGGGCTAATGTCAGAGTATCATATGTAGAATTTAGATAAATGAGGTTGAGAGTAAAAAAGGAAAAAGAAAACATCAAACAATAAATTACAAAAGCCGAGAGCAAACCTTTTTGGCAATATTGCTGGAAAGCCAATCAAGCCCTTCGTAAAGACCTTCACCAGAGGTAGCACATGCACTCTGGATGTACCTGAATCATGAAAAATATTACAAATCAACAATTAATTAAATCAATTGGGCACACAGCTTCATGCAATCGTCAAGTCCCAAATCACATTTTGACAAAATAATTTCTAGTCAAAGCCTGATGAACCTCGAAAGCATTCTGATCCAAACCATGACACCTCTATTTATTTATATAGTCTCCAGTACATCAAAATAACCTTTAATGGTATACAACAATTGATCTGACATTTGAAAGTTAATTTAAGGATTGACTACTGTAGGCAGTTAGGGATATAAGAGTAATTTTATGCAAGCTGTACCTCTGTAAAGATTAAAAATTAATCATCTATTTCTTTTTAGTTTGAGAGGAATCCTAGATGAACTCAAATGGCCAGTACACTAAACTTTGGTAATGGGAATGACAGGGGAAGCCTCAAGCCTGAGTTGAGAGAGATACCAAGACAGAATTGAAAAATACAACATACTTTCCAAATGGATTAAAAAAAATGCCTCAATTATCCATTTCCAATTGAACACCTTCACAGGCAAACATAACATAATTGATTTTTCTCATAATGCCCTTCCATGATCGTGTGGTCCTCAACTCATTGTTTCAACCTTTTTTTTTCCTACTAAAAGGTGATGTTATGGAACAATTTTCTTATTTGTTTTAAAAAGCAATTTAGAGGAACAATTTTGTTTTAATCAAAGATTACACTCTTGGCTATCAAAACGAGAGCAGTCAGCTCCTAACAACTCCTGTGTATGGTATTTTTCTTTTTAATCATTTTTCTGATTATGAGTATTCTCAAGCAATCTGTGCTTCACTCACATGCTAAGGAAACATCCAGCAGAACCTTACTCACTGGAATTATATCTTCAAAAGGCCTTAGGTCACTGGAATTATGTTATAATATATTACCTAGGTTACATTGTGCGACTGGACGACGGTCATGTCAGTTACAGGATAAATATCAGTGCAGGTAAATATGAAAATGAATCAATTTAAGAAAATTACCAATGGCGTTGGCGGAGAGAGTGGAGGCCGAGCTTGTCAGTAATTTCAGCAGCAGTCATAGCATTGGGAAGGTCTTGCTTGTTTGCAAATACAAGTAGCACTGCATCTCTCAGCTCATCCTACATAATTTTATTAAACAAACATTAAAAACCTGGAAGTCCTCTTCGCGCCACTAGAATGGCATACCAGTTTAGTATGGTGAGTTTCGCCATTTTATGTAGTGTATCTTTTCAGAAACACCAAGGAAGAGGCGGTATAATTAGATAAAGCAAAGAACATCATTAGTTAGAAGGAAATCCACTATTAGAATTAAAAAATTGGATACCTCATTCAGCATGCGGTGTAATTCATCTCTTGCTTCAATAACACGGTCCCTGTCATTGCTATCGACCACATAAATTAGTCCCTGTGTGTTCTGGAAATAATGCCTCCATAATGGACGGATCTGAAAATTATACAGGTATCTTAGAAAAATTCAAGAATTCAATTTATGTTATAAGAAACTGAATTCCCTTAGTAGAAAGAGAGATACCTTATCTTGACCACCAACATCCCAAACAGTGAAACTAATGTTCTTGTACTCCACTGTCTCAACATTAAAACCTATCAACAGCATAGCAAATCAGTGTCCTTACATTTAAAATCTTATAAATGCAACATATCCCGCAATTGGTATTTTAAAAAATACCAAGTTAACAATCATACAATTACTTTGTGTCTGTAGTAAAATTAATCACATAGATGGCTTACAAGGCCTGTATCGTACCAGATCATCAGTGAAGTCTGATACTGACCGACTCACTACTGCTATTTGTTTTACTTCCTTTCTGCAGTTTCCCCAAAAGTTATATACTTATTGCTCTAAATTAAAGCTCCCTCTACAGTGACATAAACAATAGCTCCCAATAACCATACTCTTACAATTTTTACCAAACTTCTCAAGAATATTTGAAATACGATCATACCAATTGTTGGGATTGTGGTAACAACCTCGCCAAGCTTAAGCTTGTAGAGAATGGTGGTTTTACCCGCCGCATCCAGACCCACCATCAGAATTCTCATCTCCTTCTTTGCAAAGAGCTGACTGAATAGTTTTGCAAATGTCCCACCCATTTCTCTTTCTCTGTCTCTCTATAATCTATATATGTATATCCTGTGATGTAACATATAAATTTAACTTAAACTGACTGAAACATGTCTGAAACGTCATTTTTTCTCAAAAAAAGAAACATGTCTGAAACTACCAGTCTGCACCAAGCCGGGCTGAAACCAGAAAAGCCGACCAGTTTATTGTGTTACACCTGTGAAAAGGCCTAATAGGAACCTTAGGTCATACTTCGATTGAAAGACCAAGTCACAGAACAACCATGACCATGGCGGTACGGGTACGTATTTTTCGGTATGGTTAGTCTTGGATGTACTCCTCAAAATGATTTATTAAAAAATAGATATAGATTAGAGGAATAGAAAGCAAAGAAGAAAGGATTTGGAGAGTAGGATTACCTGAACAAAATAATATAATTGCAGAAGCTCTCAACTTTTTGGGGAAGAAAGCACAGTGAGGCAAGGATATAAATAGGAGAAAATATAAGAGGAAATTGACTGTGTTTGTGCTTCAGGTCTAAGCAATCAGAGGAAGGAATGTCGTAATGGCATAAAACTATAAAAAAGAAGTTTCTGGTCTTCAGATTGATTTTTCCTAGCGTCCTGGTTTCTCTGTTGCTCTCTCCATCTTATCAACAGTGAGGCGGGAGCCTGACAATTTCTAATGTGTGGACATTGCACTAATGTTTGGTTGGTTGAGCATTGAGAGAAATACTTTTTGTCTTGATCTGGAAGAAGTCTACCAAACATTATTATAGATTTTTAAAGGTATTGAAATCAGTTGGAACTTGGAAGGGTCAGGTTCTTACTTTTCAATTGCATGATGTCATTTTCTGAAGAATATTTCAATGAGAGTTAATATTAATCAATTTTTCAAATAATCAAATAAACTCGAATTTGTAAATCAATTTTCCAGCAGACTTGGTTACAGAAAAATTATGTGAATAACCCGCTTGATGGACAGCTATGAGCTATACCAAACTTTCCTTGTCTAGTCTTCTGGAATCTGGATGGATCAATGGCGCATCGCACGTGGTTTCAGAACATCGGAATTCGGACGTGCGATAAATCGATAACCATCAATTTATTTAAATATTTTTAATAATTAAAAGCGCTATATTGTACTGCATATACGAGGCTGTGAATAAATAAATATTTTTAATCCTATTTTATTTGAATTAAAAAATAAGTGTAATTGCATACGAATTTTTAAAAAGTATTTAATGATTTATTAAATTTATATGTACTTTTCTTAAAATTATCTTATTTATTGAATTTTCCTTTGCATTTGAATACCAAATACGTCAAGTCCGATAAAAAATAGAATTAGCAAACTAGATAAGCTTTTGAATTTTCCTTTTATATGCATTTTTTTCGATATGACGGTCCGGAGTTGATTTAACGGTGATGTTTTTTCAGTGACAAAATGGTATGCATATGTGAACATCTATGTCAAATTCATATGTATTTTTGTGTACAATACTATATTTGTATGGACGATTGGTACACGATATTGTACTTAGAGATGCAGTGGATCACAATATTGTACACGATATTGAACATCTCTAAGCATTTTATTCACGATATATCTTTTGATATTGTATACGTTTAATTGAAGAAAAAATGCAATTTTTTTATGTTTAAACGGTAAAAAAATATAAATGATGCGTTACGTTATTTTATCATTTTTTCTATGACGTCTGTACGGTTGGATACAAAATACTACTATTTTCGAAAAAACAACATTTTTTAAAAGCTTGAGCGTAACATATATATATCTTAAAAAGAATTAACTAAATCATATAATTAATTTGTTTGATTAGTTTACTTATTAAGATAAGCCATGTTATTATTTTATGAGTATGTAAGATTCATTGAGCGAGTATTAAATATTTTTAATTATCTTTTATTATGATGGTTGTACGTAATTTGAATTAAGAGATTAACTAATTATTTTTAAGAGAGTATGTAAGATTCATTAAGGGAGTGTCAAATATGTTTTTAGTTATAAATTTACTTTGAAGGAGTAACTAATTTGAAGGAGTAATTAATTTGTCTCATGAGAGTAATTATATTTACGTAAGAAGGTGTCTTATTATAGAGTAAATTTTTTAAGAGGTCACTCAAATTTATACGTTGTTCATTTTTAGTCACCAAACTTTTAATTTGTCATGCTGAAATTTTCAAACTTTAATTTTGTCCATTTTAATTCATCTAAATAATTTCCGTCAAATTGATTACGCAAAAAACTGCGATATGGATCAAATGACTTTTTCCTCTTTTATCTTCTCCGTGAACCCACCTCTCTCTCAGCACTTACCTTCTTGAGAACTTGAGTCTTCACCTCCACAGCCGATCTCCTTCTTCAAGGCTTCAACCAAATCTGATATGCTTTCGACCCACTCGATCCATTGATTTCAGTCGGTCTCTCTAACGAAGTTGACCTCCTTCGTCCTTCTCAATCATCTCTCTCCAGACTCTACCTCACCTGATCTCCTTCCACCAAATCTAACCCGCTTTCGACCCTCTCCAATCTCCATCCATTAATTTCAGTCGAGCTCTCTATCGAAGCTGACCTCCTTCGTCCCCCTCAATCATCTCTTTCCAAACCCTACCGACTTGGCATCTCTCTTTCTACTATCGAAGCAATTGAGTTGAAAACAGCGTGGATAGCTTCCAATTCCGGTAGAAAGTTTTTCAGTTGTAGATTCTATATATGGAGCAACTTCCAAAACTGTTCTCTAGTTACGAGTAAGTAGTCTATAAGTACTATTGACTCTGGTTAATGTTCTATGGTAAGAATGTGCTGGTAAGAAGTAATCTATATGCTAAATTCTATGATATTTGTATTATCGACTCTAAATACTATTTCTTGTTTACTGGTAAGAACTTCTCATAGGGCATATGTTAATGAATTAATTGAAAAAAAAATAGAAGGCAACAAAGCTTAAAGTTTGGATTAATTTTATATTTTGTTTTTCAGATTAATTTTATGTTTTTCTCGAATCGGGTTTGATAAAGCAAGGGAGTTTTCTTGACTTGTAGCAATAAGTTAGGATTATGCATTTAATTTGATGTTAATTATGGTTGCAGTTATATGCCAATTTTATGTTTGTTTATGGAAAAGTGATTTTGTATGCTCAAGTTCAATTTTATGAACACATTGTACTGGATGCTCAAAAATTGGTAAAAGAAAAGAACAATTCACGTGGTTTGCTTCAACTAGTTAAGAAAATAACTATATTTTATCCTTTAAGTTCAACATACACAATTTAAGTTCATCTTGCTATATATAATTTTTTTGATAAACCGGGTAGAGACTACAGGTACAGAAACTAAGAAGAGTAAAAACAGAAAAAACAACAAACGGAAAAGTAAGAACAAAAACTTCAGCAATTTCTCATGAAGATTGTATTTTTTTAGACAACTTGACAGTGGCTGTCAAGGGAAAGATCAAAAAGAAAAAACAGTAAAAAAAAAAACCCTTCAACAGTGCTTGAAATAAGATCTCTCTTCGATGATCACCCAGTCTTTAATTTGAGTCAGGGCTCGTGCTTTATCTCTGAAAATTTGATTGTTACGTTCAGTCCATACTGCATAAAGGCCAGTAGCAAAAATCACAGTAATAAAGCTTTCTTTGCTTATCATGTGAAAGGATCGCTGGAGAGTGTCAGACAATGAAGTACCAGTACGTAGCTGCTGGGAGCCCCAAATTCTGTTAAGGTCTGCAAACAACTGCGTTGATATGGGCCATCATTGACTCAAGTCCAATTTAGTTAGTGCAACCGGATTTAACTTGAACAATCTAGAAATACTTAGAATTATGTAAACATTATACGGTGCTCTAGAAGAAATTTGAAAGTATTTCCTAGAAGCATCTCTAACCGACATAGAGGAGTATAAATAGTAGTGTTAGGCCACATGTTTGAATCAATCCAAACTAAGCTAAGTTAAGCAAATACAAGTCCACTTGCTAAGAGTGCTAGTTTGAGTGTAGTAGTCAGGAGGTGTAGGAAGGTATTGAGAAGTAGAGTTGTAATTTTAGAGGTTTAATAGTAGAGAAGTAGAGGTTGTAATCATATTCGAGTGATAATAAAGAAGCTAGTTTCATCATAGCGTCTCGCATCTACTCAACAATCTGGTATCAGACCCGGTACAAGCCAGTGGTGTCGAAGGATCGGTCGGGTTTCTCGTGAAGGCCACGCATAGCGTCGGGAGTTTGCGATTTCTAGAAGAGACTTGCTAGACGTCGTCAACCTAGTCGAAGCCATGGATTTCGCAGGTATGACTAGTGGTCTTAAGAAATTAAATAACACCAATTATACAAATTGGAGAACTTGCATAGAGTCCTACCTACAAGGTCAGGACCTATGGGAGGTAGTTGGCGGATCTGAGACAACTCCGTCGGAGGTTGTAGAGACCACGATACCAGTAGATGACTCAAACCAAATCCCAACCCAGACCGGAAGAAGAACCTCATTCGTAGAGAAATCGAAAGAAACCGAGGCTCTACGAAAATGCAAAATCAAGGCCGGAAAGACTATGTATGTGCTCAAGACAACCGTAGAAGAAGAGTTGCTTGTGTAGATACGAGATGCGGCCACGCCTAAGGTCGCATGGGACACTCTGGCAACGTTGTTCTCCAAGAAGAATGATGTCCGCCTCTAACTACTCGAAAGCGAGCTCATGACAGTCTCACAAGGGAGCATGACGATCAACCAATACTTCACGAAAGTGAAGTTGTTATGCAACGAGATTGCACAACTCGACCTCGAAGAGACGATCAACGAGCAGCGCATGCGAAAGATCGTCATCCACGGCCTTAAACCCGAGTATAGCGGGTTCATAGCGGCGATCCGAGGATGGCCAACTCAGTTAATCTTATTGGAGCTTGAGAATCTGCTCGTTAACCAAGAGGCTCTAGCGAAGCAAATAGCCGGAGTCTCGCCACGACAAAAAAAAGAGACGCTATTCAGCAGTTGAAAGAAGGATCGATCCGACAATGAGTCGAAAGGTAGACCCAATCATAGGCCAAACCAACAAGGAAGGCCAAGGAGAAGTAACTCTTTAGGGGGAGCTCGCAATCAGAGAAGCAATAATCGTCAGTCCGATAATCAAGACGATAGATGCTATAATTGTGGCAAGAAAGAACATTATGCTCGAGAATGTCGGTCTAAGAAGAAAGTCCAAGGGAACATGGCAACGTCAAAAGTCGATCGACATGACAAAAGTCGTGAAAGCAGCAGCGAAGACGACTAGGATGTCGAGGCTGCCTGCGCGGTTGCAACTATCGACTTGAAAGAAGAGCAAGTAGAGAAGCATGAGATTGCTCTGATTGCGGTGTCCAAGTCAGAGCGAATCAACTACGAGAGTGACTGAATTGTCGACTTCGGTTGCTCAAACCACATGACAGGCGACATCAAGAAACTCGAGGACTTGGAGAAGTATAACGGGAGGCAGGTAATTATGACTGCCAACAACTTCAAGATGCCGATCGCGTATGTCGATAAGACAACGATTCCCTCTCGCTTCAACCCAGAGCAAATTGAGTTGCAACGAGTCTATCACGTTCCTGGTATATAGAAGAACCTATTGCCAGTCTCACAATTGACCGCACAAGGCAACTATGTGTTGTTCGGACTGCATGAGGTTAAAATGTACCGCAATATAAAGGCGTCATGCACATCGATCATGGAAGGCCGAAGAATGGAGTCGATCTATGTGATGTCGGCAGAGTCGCCCTACGTAGACAAGACTCGAAAGAATAAAACTTCTGATCTCTGGCACGCACGACTAGGGCACGTGAGCTACCATAAGCTGAAGCTCATGATTGAGAAGTCGATTGTTAAGGGCTTATCAGACGTGGAGGTACGCACTGACATAGTATGTGCAGGATGTCAATTTGGTAAGGCACATCAACTTCCTTACCAACAATCGAAATTCAGAGCTAAATAGCCCTTAGAGCTAGTTCACTCAGATATCTTTGGGTCAATCAAACAAACTTCTATAAGCGGCTCAAAGTACATGGTGACATTTATCGACGACTTCTCGAGATACGTGTGGGTGTACTTTATGAAAGAAAAATCGAAGACACTTTCCAAATTCAAGGAGTTCAAAGAAAAGGTGGAAAGTGAGCTCAATAAAAAGGTACGGTGTCTTCGTACCGATAATGGAAGAGAATATGTATCACACGAGTTTGACACCTACCTAAAGAAGCACAAGATCCGACGACAGTTAACCTATCCCAACACCCCATAACAAAATGGCGTAGCAGAAAGGAAGAATCGACACATTGCCGAAACATGTCGAAGTATGATACACGCCAAGAATGTGCCAGGAAGATTTTGGGTCGAGTGTATGAAGACGACGACACACATTATCAACCGTTTACCTCAAGAGAAGATGAGTTTCATCTCACCATTCTAGAAGTTTTGGAAGATCAAACCCACAGTAAGTCATTTCAAAGTTTTCGGTTGCGTGTGTTATGTGTTCGTACCTGATAATCTTCGAACCAAGTTCAACAAGAAGGCGGTATGGTGTATCTTCTTCGGCTACGACGATGAAAGAAAGGGCTGGAGGTGTTGTGATCCTGCAAACGGGCGCACTATACCTCAAGGAATGTAGTGTTTGACGAAGCCTCGTCATATTGGCCATCAAAAGGCGTGATTCCGTCTGAAGAAAAGGACGTGCAGACAAAGATAGAAGAGATGGCGAGAGACATAGCACGAGATGATAAAGAGGTACAAGATAACGATGGTAAGTGTTTAACTCATTCAAAATCCAAGAGTCCATGGTAGACAGGAGTGCATGAAGAAGTAGAAGATGCGACTTCACATTTGCCAGAAGAAATTGAAGAATTTCCTCAACCACTTCGGAGATGGTCTCGAGAAAGACGTCCAAACCCTGAATATGCGAATATCGCGGTCATCGAAGATTTTGAAGCAACATCTTACGAACCAACATCGAAGATGCGACTCCACATTTGCCAGGAGATTTTGAACCAACATCTTACGAAGAAAAGGACGTGCAGACAAAGATTTTGAACCAACATCTTACGAAGAAGCGGCAAAGAGTGACAAGTGGCGAAAAGCAATGGAGAAGGAGATGACAGTCTTGAGGCAAAACCAAATATTGGAGTTAGTGCCTAAGCGTGAAGGTGTGAAGCCGATCTCGTGCAAATGGGTAAAGAAAATAAAAGCTCAAAGAGACACACTGATCAAGAGATACAAGGATCGACAAATCACACAAGAATATAGGAGCACAATTCGGAAGTGCCGAAAGACAAGAAAAAGTTCGAGGAGATGCGCAAAGAACTTGGGATCGTTAGAAGAACGGAAGTTAAAGAAGGAGTCAACGCTGAGGGGGAGTGTTTATATGGGCCATCGTTGACTCAAGCCCAATTTAGTTAGTGCAATCGGATTTAACTTCAACAATCTAGAAATACTTAGAATTATGTAAACATTATACGGTGCTCTAGAAGAAACTTGAAAGCATTTCCTAGAAGCATCTCTAACCGACATAGAGGAGTATAAATAGTAGTGTTAGGCCACATTTTTGAATCAATCCAAGCTAAGCTATGTTAAGCAAATACAAGTCCACTTTCTAAGAGTGCTAGTTTGAGTGTAGTAGTTAGGAGGTATAGGAAGATATTGAGAAGTAGAGTTGTAATCTTGGATGTTTAATGGTAGAGAAGTAGAGGTTGTAATCATATTCGAGTGATAATAAAGAAGCTAGTTTCATCATAGCACCTCGCCTCTACTCAACAAACTGCACAGCCAATGGGCATTTGAAGAAGAGGTGCTTTGCCGTTTCAATTGTTTGATTCTGGCATAAAGGCCAGTAGCAACTGCACAGCTAATACATTGTAACTATTAAATTAGAAAAGAAAATAGCTTTTTCCTTGTCATCAGATTACTCATTAGAAGGCATTGCTCTACTTTTCTTAGCTGCCTGCACAGAAAATGTCAAGTAATCTCAAACCACTTTGCATGAGAATATTTTAATTCAAATATAATTAAGTAATCTCAAATCACTTTGAATGAGAATATTACAATTTCGATATCTCATTTTGATAAAGGAGGTTGGTTCTGGTACCAACAAATTCCTTCAATAGCAGGTACAACAGCCTCAATCGACCAAAATAAATGGTTGTATTGATCATAATAAGACCAAAATAAAGTTGATTTCAGATTAGTTTTGAGCCAACATAGTTCATTTAATCACTAATTTGTTTTATATGACCTGATAATTGTGGTTAAGTATATAAACTATAAATTGAATAGAAACATGATGCTTGTGCATTGACGTGTAATATTTGACATATGGTCAAGAACTGATAGAAACTTAGAAAGTCCTAGAATGCAAAAAACTTGTATTTCGGAGAAGGGCGTACCTCTGCACTAACGGATAGGTTAGAGAAGAGGGAGAACTGAGACTTCAGTAGAGAGACAGAGATCGGACAAGAGAGAGTTGGTAGGATTTCGGTAGAGAGGGAGATGGAGAGGAGATGGGAGGGTTTGATAAGGTTAGAGACTAGAGGTGAGAGTCGAATCCTTCAGATCGGCTAGGTTCTGAGGTAGATTAAGAGAGTCGATGTTTTCTTAATTCAAATCGCTGGAGTTTTTTCTTTTGTTTGTATGTTCAAATCACCAGTTAAAAAGAGAGAGACGAAAGGCATAAGAAAGGAAATTTTTTAATGATTCGCATGGCAATCTTTTTACACCTAACTTGATCAATCAAACGGAAGTAATTGGAATCACGGTGGAGGGACTAAAATTGGACAAAATTAAAATTTGTGGACTCTCAAAGGACAAATTAAAGTTTGGTGACAAAAAATGAACAACTTATAAATTTTAGTGACCACTGAAAAAATTTACTCCTTATTATATTAAAACATAAGAGAGTATATTTTTTACTAAAGGGAGTATCTATTTGACTTAAAAGGAGTGTTTATTACATAACAAGGAATATATTAAATTATGATGTGTGTTGTATAAAAAAAAATAAAGAACGAAAAGAAGAAATAGAGAAAGGAAGCAAGGCGATGGAGAGGAAGTGAAAACTGAAAATGGTAAGGGCGAAAGGAAGAGGAGAGCAGAAAAGAAGGAGGAGCAACGTGGAGAGGAGAGCGGAAAAGAAAGAAGAGCTACAGGGAGAAGAGAGCGGAAAAGAAAGAGGAGCGGGAGGGGAAGGAGAGAGCGGAGGAGAGCCTAAAATTCAAGTCCATGTCACAAAAATCTAATAGGATGGCGGGTAGGGGTGAAAACGACGATCGTTTTAATCGTTCTTTCATTTTGTTTCGTCCAAAACGAAACGGTTAAAGATTTTGGTTGCGTTTTAAAAACAAAACGGTTAACGCAACACGTATTCAGTTTCGTCCATGTGTATTTTCGTGATTTCGATCGTTTCGTTCAAAACAAAATGGTTAACGCAAATATGTAGTCAGTTTCATGTTAAAACGAAACGGTTAACGCAACGATCCATTTTTGTGGTCGTTTTAGACGTTATGCACCCCTAATGGCGGGGATGGCAAAAATCGGAGATGCCCCGTATCAACTCTGCTTCCTTACCAGAGTTTATTTCATATGACAATTGGATCCAAGAAGGCAGTAGAGATGTAATCATATGTGGTTTAGAAGAGCCAAAGACGAGAGAAAGGAGAGGTAATTAAGGATAATTTATTGGTTACTCGTTCATAATTATATAATATGGAAGACTCCACTCCTAATATTCAAATGAACATATTTATTCACTAAAAAAGTGGTGCAAAAGAGTTGAGTTTTTCCTATTTCTCCATTTTCCCTCTCTCTGAAGTACAACCTATTTTTCTATTTTTTTTAATCATATATATAGGATAAAACTAAGAAATTTATTATTTTTCGCACAACATCCCAGCCTATGGTAGTTCTATTTGTTCACTTTATTCATTGATATATCTGATTTGTTTATCTATGGATTCGCTTTATTCAATTATGAGTTGAGATTTTATTTTTTTGTATTGTTGTTCATATTTTTATAAGCATATTTAACTTATTTTTATTGAACTTATTTGTTTGTATGTGTTCATTTGATCATTTGAATGTTCATTTTATTTATTTTATATGTTCATATTGTTCAAACGATAGCAAAACTGCAATTTTGCAGTTATCATTTCTGAAAAACTAATAATACATAAATGGAAGGACTCAAAAAACTTTCGATAAATAAATAAAATACCAGTGCCATATCCCTCTCCTTTTAACCTTTAAGGGTCCGCTCCAAAACAGAATGGCAGAGGGCGATGGAATGAAATGACACTGACCATGAACCTGCCTTGGATGTTAACCTGCGGATTGAAAACTTATAATGGAAAAAGTGAATGGATGGGAAAGGAGATGAACTCTATGTACAAGTTTTGTCATTTGAGTCCCCAAAATTTAGAGGTTAACATTTGGTTCTTCCGTTCTCTCTCATCCCATCCTATTCCATTTCATTCCCTCTTTACTTTTGGAGCAAACCCTAAAGCATCAAGCCTCCAAGAGCTATGCACACTTAAGTCTTGAAAATTAAAACGAACTGGTGACTATATTTTTAAACGTCTCTGACTTAGATGGCTTTAGTGAACCATCAAAAAAGTAAACGAAGGCCCAACTAAGGCTGAAAATAGCGCGTACTAAAAAGAGTCTCCGGCATTGCACCTGTGGATAACAGAATTAACACGATTACGCAAGCTGTACAACATAATCAGCATGAGAAAACATTGGGATTCTATTCAACTAAATTAAGCCATGATTACAAGTCTGATCCCTAAACATCTACAAAGAAAAAAACTAAAAAAAAAATGAAAAAATGAGCTATGATTTAGCTGACACTGCCACCTACTCTGACCATTATACACCCCAACCCCCTCTTGCTTATACATGTACAACAACACAGTAAATCTGTTTGTCCCTCCATTTTTGCCCTCCAAAATCAGGGGCAAAGCTATTTCCTGGTTTTACTGAACTGAACTGCGGCTCCTTTAAACAAAGAATGGAGGAGAAAACTAAATAAATATAAAGAACAGCACGGACCAATTTTCCAACTTGAAAGTAGTTGAGAATGGACTGGTGCTTCCTTTGGTTAGGCTTATTTTAATCAATTATTGAGAATTTGAAATTTCTAGGTCAGAGTGAGAGAATGAGAGCTTTTGGCCTACTCTTCATCTTTAGCTGCAGCTGATCTTTTACCATTTTTGGTTACTTTACTTGCTGGAAAATGGAGTCGAGCATACAGGGGCCTTGGTGCTCTTGTAGCTCTGTCAAATCCTCTTACACATACAAATCCTGCGTTCATTGTTCCCAATAATTAGCAATGGATGTCCTTGAAGATAAGCACGTACACTTTACTAGCCCAAAATATACCCCCTTTACTTGTGCAGTAACAAGTTAATCAAGACAATGACAAAAAGCAACCAGATCGAGATAGAAAGTTACAAATATGTTTTGAGGACAAACACGAAAGAGATATGGCTGATTGTATTTATTTATTTATATTTGTCTAATTAAAAATAAATATTTACTATTTTAAAAAAATAGAACAATTTTTTACCTCTCCAGAAGCAGTGTTGGATTTCTTCCGTTGATTGGCCTAAGAAACCAAAAGGAAAATAAATAACAGATGTAGAAAAACAACAGTGAGTATGGTTTAACGAAATATTTAAACAATATATAGAAAAAAAGGCAATCAGATATTTATTATACCTTTGAAAATGGTTGGGATCGAGGTGCCAAAATAAACCGTTCTCCTAGGAAGATTCCAGATCCAGGATCTCGATAATTCTATTGGGGTACGGCTTGAGTCATGATCAGCAAAAACCTACGAAAATACAAAAATTGTCAATGCTGGTTATTAACAAATTCAGTGCAAACAATGATAAGAAAGGTGTCATTCTGTTATAGTCGAATTTTACACCTCATTGACTTGAAAGTAGGTTCCATTAAGAGGGAAGCTTCCTCTCATTGCTGTACGGCATGGTATCTGTTTATTTGATAATCAATAAGAAAGTCTTCATACTTATAAACATGAACTTCAAATATAACAACAATTCTAATACATAAATACCGCTAGAAACTTCGCACATTACCTATGTTCTCCCTATACTTAAACTTCTGGCTAATCAAGTATTAACAAATAGTTAGGGATTAATGCATTAGCATTTTCATTGTGTTGCTTTTTGGTTGTTCAACTTCTTCAATTAGAAGCAGGAGTTTAAACATTGTTAGTTCTTTTGCACTACAACAAAAGCCAAAATAAGCTGTCATAAAACAAAACTACAGCAAAAGCTAAAGCTCACCAGTATAGTCCCACGAACAATCTTACTCCTCGATTCTTTTATACTTGCACATCTGGCACAAGCCTCCTTGTCACACAGCTCATCCACACCTTGTGAGATGCAAAGTGACTTTGGTGGCTCAGTTGACATAGCAGTTTCTCCTGTTTCAAATTTTACACCATGAGCTCATAATTTAATGTTCAAAGCAGTTTGTATGAGAAAATTAAGGTATTTTTTTCCCCTTGCCTGGAGTCCATATGGAAAGAAGATAAGGAGATGGGTCGTCAGGCTCTCTTGGCTCGAACTGAAAATTGTTTGAACCATTTAGTTCTCTATTCTTAAGATAAAATTTACCTTCTAGATTTCAAATTGTTATAAAAAACTTACCCCATTCAAGAGGGTATGATTATCAGGAAGCTCATATCTGAAAGGGGGAAAAAGAAAGATAATTGTTAACAATATTAAAATACTTTTGAAAGATCACCGTGCAGGTATTAACAGTGCACCACTTTTTCATATGTTCTTTGGCTTGTATTCACACAATATACCAACAGCTTATGGTACATACACAGTACTTGTACATATTTGACTATTAAATTAAAAATACAAGCCTAGCCAGTTTCCGTTGGGTCATCTAACTAACTCCGATTAATGAACAATTGAATTTATAGAAGCATACACTTGATGCTCAGTTCTAAGGCGGCTAACATTCTTCAGCTTAGGCACTGGTATTGAGGCCGCCTCAGGAGAAATCGCCACCATAGCCTTTGACATGTCGGTCCCTTCGATCTCCAAATTATTTGCCTGGAAATAACTTCTCAGATTCTGTGTGAACTCCTTGAAATCCAACTTGATTACCGGTATTTCGTCAGGGTCATCCTCCACGAAGGCATCTTCTATTTCACCAATCTCCTTCTCAGCTACTGGTTCAGGTTCAGGTGAGGCAGGTTCCTCGATAATAGGCTCGTTGCATGTTTGGGTTTGGGATCGACTTAGAGTTGGATTTGGTAGCTGGGGCTGGATTTGTGAATACAGTTGGTTATGGAAAGGGAGGTGTACAGGGCTGGGATATGGTAAGGGGAGAGGAAGGGAAGAAGTCGTTGAGGATCCTTCGATCTCAGGTGGTGGAGCATGTGGTGGGAATGGAGGCTGGAGATTGGTTGAGGTGGAGGTGCCCGAAGGTAATGCTGCGGTACTCAGGCCTTTTTCTTCAGGGGCAGGAAGGGCTAGTCTCGCACTGAATCATGTATTATTTAATCAATTCTTTTATGTAGCTTACCCAGGTTAAAGTATATATATCTGTACAATATTTAACTTTAATACTTCTATCAAAAATATAACAGGATTTACCTGGCAAATGCACTAGCAAAATGCTTGCACTCTGCTCTCATGGGACATGCATTACAGTTTGGCTTGCTCTTAGTACAAAAAACCTGGTAAGACACATACACAATAAACCAGTAAATTTATAAATGTAACATATTAGTCCACAATAACAAGTTCTCAGAAATTACCTTTCCAAATGTTATCATCTGATAATGTAATTCATACCTGTGTCAGAAGCATAAAAATATATTAGTGGGAGAACGTGTTAAGCAAAATCTCTAGTAAAACAGTGATTTAAGTAATTATTACAATGTTCTTTGATCAAGTTTGCATAGCCGAGGCCAGAGGTACTTCTGAATGTTCTCTAATATAGGATACCTACAAAAGTCAACGCATAAATTAGCTTTAAGTCCACATATGACTTAATTTCAGGTAATCAAATTGATTTATTATGTGTAAAGGTAAAATCTGTTACATTTCTAACAAATGCAACTGAAGGGATTCAGGAAGAGGTTGAAGTGGAACCCATCCCAGTCTCACACAAATGCGTCCAACATTAGTATCGACCTTTAAGGAATAAAAACCAAGAAAATTATGCATAGCAAGTTCATTGAAAAAAAGGATTCATAAGCAGACAAGAAAAAAGAATCAAGTCTTACTGGAAAAGCCATATGGTGAAGAGTCAACAAACGAACACACTCAACACTCTTTAGTCCGAGGCCTCTTATGCTAAGGAGATAATCCCTGGAGGAAGCAAAAAAAAAAATGTAAAATGAGGGATGAGGAATGTTCCTAATGCCTCATGAACAGAAACTTGTAAATTAAACTCACTTTGCTTTGCCAGGATCGACATCTCGCAGCCATTCCAAGTCGATACTGCCATGGTCTTTTACAACTCTGTCCAAAAACCCCTGCACAAAATATACAGAAAATATTGTATTTATGAATTTATAAAGTAGATTTAGTTAATTAAGATATATGTTTTAATGGATTTATTATAATGATGTTAAACATTACTGCTCAAGTAAAAAGTAAAACAAAAGGAAATTAAATTGGCATCGGTCAGACTCGTACCTTGATTCTCTCAGCAAGCATATTATTCATGCCACGCTCTCTGATGGCATCAGAGAGTTCATTCACACTAGCATTTCTCAAAGCCTCATAATCAAGAGAATCCATGGTCTTGTAAGTCCTCTCCTTTTTGACCCCATCAGGACAAACTGCTCTTCTCAAACTATCCCAATCAAAGTTTTTCTTCGATTTGCCAGTTGCTCCTTTTCCTTTTCTACCCTTGCTGCTAACCCCATCATCAATCACCGTGCCATCCATAACCTTTTGACCCATATTTTGTTGTTTGCCCTGCACAGTTACTGAGGAGGCCTGTGAGTTTTTATTGGTGTTAGCATCTGAGCTATTTTGTGGTTGGGATGCACTTCGGGTACTTTGTGCTTGATGATGAGGTTGTTCGACTGGTGATTGAGTAGATTCTACTTGATACAAATTCTTTTCCTGCTGTACTGGGATGTATGCTTGGGCAGAAGTGGTGGTTATTTTGATAATGGGGGTTATTGCTTCTTCGGTTCGGCTAACCATTGGTGAATGCAGATTTCGTATTGTTGGCTCACTATCCTGAGTTTGGAATGTCTCAATATTTTTATTCCCATTGAACACAGCAGGAGCAACTGAAGGTGAAAAAACCAAGTTTTGAGGGTACACACGACTCATGTGGGCATTATTTATTGTAGATGAAGTGCCAGAATAATTATTCCTACTCTGATAAATCTGAGAGATATTGGAATAAGAACAACAATCAACTGCTGTACCAGCCTCTTTATTCAAATCTGAGGAAAAGTCAACCTCATTCGACTCAGCCATCCTCAAAAGCTGTGTGTACGATGTCGGGCGGGTGCCAATAAAATCAGGTACAGATATGTTTCCAACATGCTCATCTGCACTGTAATTCCCAAACATGCCCAAGCCAGTAAGGTTTCGTTCTCCAGTCTGGAACAGATAGTCTGGTGAGCTCTGATTTGATACTACCGAGTTATGTGAAGAAATAACACTCTCAGATGCCGGGTCCTCACTGGAAAAGTTAATGACGAGGCCAGGCCCACTGTCAGGTGACCCTGTCGACTTCTTCTCTAGAGAATTACTAGGGCACTTTGAAGTACTGCCCTGAGAATCGTTGCTGTCTTTTTCTTCTGAGGTTACCTGAGATCCAATTTCAGTGAAGTCTTCTATTATGACCTCACTCTGGCGGTGCCATTTTGTCAAGTCGATGAAGTCTCTAGCATAGGGGTTGGTGTTGCAGGTCCTACTGACGATGAGTGTGGATTCTCTAGGCAGCGAGTTTTTGAGCTGTGTCTTTAGGGGATACTTAGCAACCAAAGTCATAAAAGCCGAGCTGAGAAAAGAATTATATTAGCATATTCTTTCTTCATCAAATAAGATGTTACAAAAAAATTATCGATAAATACAACTCCAAAAATGTTATATGTGAATGTCATAACTTATGTAATGCAAAAAAGGAAGTGTTCTTGTGATGTTTTTACAGTATTAGTTAAGAAGTAAGAACCAATGAAAATAAGATGTTTCAAGCATTGCAGGATGTATTTTCAAAAGATATAAGCATAAATCTTACCTTGAAAGATGGTCAGACACATTCTGTGTAAGGAAGACGCCCACAACAGAGTCAACAACAGATCCTTTCCAGGGAGAGAAGCGCCTATCACCTGAATAGATGATCAAAGTTCATGAAATAATAGCAATAGTTTATGCATTTCTTATGAAACAAACTAAAGGAAAAGAAACAAGGAATATAAGTTTAATGGTACGAAATTAAAGGTGATTGTGAAAGTTTTCCAGGAGACACAAAGACTCTAGTAATGTGACATGCATTTACTGAACTGGTATGCTGCTGTTACCAGTTGACTAGTGTCATTTTTTTTTCCCCTTCTCTATAAGGTTGCATCTGCATTTCAATGTAACCTGTAGCTTTGTTATTGGCATGCCATTTACAATAATGATATATGAATTAAAATGATTTAACCTTTGAGAATAATGTTTATGGTAATCATGCAAAATATTAGAGTATATAAGATAATGTTTCCCTATAATGATAGAGTGATTTTGTGGTTAGAGATTAATATCAATTCTAGAACAATTATTTTAAGTGACAAAATGTTACCTTGAACAAGATGCATCCTGGCAATAAATGAATCTACTCGTCCACGAAAAACCTCTCTCTCACCCTCCATCACTTTCTCATCATTCTCAGTAACAGTATCAATACCATCTTTCATCTCCTTGCCCATTAACAAATTCCAAACTTGGCTTGTTACGGGATCTAGAATTACCTGTGCCCGTGACTTCCTCTTCTTCTTCTTCACCATGCCATCACCAAAAGGAACTATTGCACCATCCCCAACCCCACTTTGGTATGGGACCAGGGCATAGCATTGCTGGCCTGGTCCAATTTGGCTTACCCTGTTTATATCAAGTCCGCTCAACTTTTCAATAATCAAATCCAGAATGTACGCCAATGCAGCAGGATCATTTACCATGTGATTTGTTGAGTTGGGAGATGACTTTTTACCACGCGGCCTTCCCTTGGGACGTGGAGGCACCTGAGGGTTAGGACCAGTTTTTTCACTCTTAGGAGGGCGTCCTCTCCGTTTTGGTTCGCTTTTAGATGGAGCATTTGATATGGGAAATTTTGCAGGTGTGCTTGGTGGGGTGTAAATATTGGTCACTGGCTTCTCAGTAGTTATTTCAGATACTGTTTGTGTGGTGGGCCCAATTTGACAGCTCTCATTTCTAACAGCACCATTTGCTGCATGCGGTTGAATTATAGGGTCAACAGACTGTGTGGATGTTGCATCCAAGCACCTAGTCCCAGTGAGTATTTCCAAGGTGACTCTATTCACAGCAGGGGTAATTGGTCTGCACAGTTCTGTACCTGAAGTGTTCACATATTGATTCAATGTTGCAGTTCTTTCAGCAGAAGTCTGGATGGAAACTCCAGATTGGTAGATCTGATCCCTCAAGGTCATATTAACTGCACAAGCTGACCAGTTATCATCAGATGCCATGACCTGGTAGTTACTAGGAGCAACAGTAGCAGAACTGGTACAAACAGGAATGGATGACACATGAGGGCCCTTTTCTGTGTTCCTGTCTGGAATTTTTGAAGACAGCATCTTTGCATTGCTCCTCTTCCGCAATTCTATTAGTCTCTGAGCATCAGCTAAAGAAAACACCCTGCTATCCGGTCTAACAGATAGCAAGGTTGAAGAAGAATTGATAACAGATGAAGCATTGTGTATCCTTCCATGCTGCCCGGTGTTATTCCCATTCCATATTTTCATTTTCTTACCAGCCTCTACTATATCAGGTGAAAACTCTGTGCTGACCTGACTTGTCAAACCAGTGTCACGAAGCAGGGTGCTGTAATCTCTTTTCCTCCCATCAGATATTATACTTGGTGCATTGGAATAGGAGTTTGATGGGACCACAGTGCCATTTGTTAGGCTTTCCAAGTTTAGGTTACCATTGTTCCTTGCAATTGCGGCCAACTTCTTCTGATATTTGGCCATCTGACGCTGATTAACAGGTGTTGTAGGTGCGACAGTGCTACTATTGGTCTGATGAGACAGTTGCGGACATGGATAATCAGTTAAAATGCGCAATCCACCGGGCACTGCATTGACATTGCTTGCAGTTGTCCCTGTAGTTTGACTTGTGCCAAAAACCAGGTTTGTACCACCTATGTTGGCTGAAGGAGCAGGTGGAAACAATCTATCAAACTCCTCTTGCCATGGCATTGGGGAGCTGTTCAGATCCAGTGTGATCCCTTTTGAGGGACTGGGACTTGTCTGAACTGCTGATGTTGTTATGGATGCATTCATTCTGCCAGAAGGGGGCAAAGCATGACTTAAATTATTTTGAGGAGCACCCTTTTGTCCATTTAATCTCGCATCTTCAGCATCAAAATTGAGACAACGCCTCACGGACTTGTGTGGCTTGTTCATGCTACTGAGAGTGCTGTAATTGGGAGTATGCCCCATGGTATTTGCCCCTTGTACACTCTTTGGGGTACATGGACTGGAGACGTTGATCGGGTTATTGAGACCTGCTGTAATATTTGGGGTGCAAGGTATGGATACCTCTGCCAATGTGCCCTGTACAGTTTCAGTATTCTGTGTGCAAGAAAGGGGACTGGTTACTGGATTACTCTGCAGATTTACATTGTTCTGGATGAACGAGGTGGAGTTCCCTGCTGGCTTACCATCTCCATTTGCATTAACTGGTGTTTCCACTGGAGGAGGTTCTACGACTTTCTTTCTCACATACCTCCTTTTGGGTCGATCTTCTGAGGGCTTCTTTGGTGTGGTTGTCTTTTTTGGAGCACGTGGTTTTTTTACAACCTTTGGCACATACTTTTTTCTCCTAGACTTCTGTTGTGGGGTCTTGTTAAACTCTATACCTTGGTTATCAGGTGTTACCTGGTTAGTTGCCACCTCTTCTGTTGGCACCATCTCCTGGTTTGGTCTCTTCTCCTGTCCTGACTCCTGAGGTGGCATATCCAGTGTTGAACTTGGTTCCGCATTAGATGTTGTTAGAAAAATTGAATTCTGAGATAGATTCATCTGTGGTTGCGGTGCCACGAAATGTGAAAAACTGGAATCCATACCTGACTCAGTTGTTGAACTTTGCCGGTGCTCAGCATGAGAAGAATTTGTCAAATATGGCATTGCCATATTTGGGAAACCAAAATCCAATTCATTTGTTGAACCATGCGGTTCACTGTGCAAAGAACCTGTCAAATGTGACATTACCGAGCTAGGGAAACCCATATCTGATAGAGTTCTACTATCTGGTCGGATCAGAAGAGAACCTGGCTGAGGCAGCATCCCAAAATTCAAGCTGGACAAATCCGAATCCAGTACGGCTGATGTGTGCTTGAGTTGCCTTGAATAAGGTGGCATTTCACAAGTAGAAAAATGGATATTTGACTCATGAGCTGTACTTTGCTGTTGCAATGCCCCATAGGTGCTTCTCTGAGGTGTAGTCATAAAGTTTGAAGAACCCATATCAGACCTGCCTCTTCCAATCCCCAGGAGATCGCTAATAGAGGGAGAACCAGTATAAGTCCCAACATCATTTGGAAATCCTGAACCAGAATTGTTTGAAAAATGCAAACCCGATTGGTTAACTCGACCTAGTAAAGGTTCAGGCTGGTAAGGCCTCATCTCAGGCAGCATTTTCGAATTCAAGGAGCTCACATCAGGTCGGTTTATTCTACCAGTAGGAGTCGGCATCAAACGGGGAGTGACACCCTGGTTGGGTGGAATTACTGATGGAGTCTGATACAGTCTGCCAGGTAGAACATGCTGATGCGGATCTCTTGTGCTTTGTACCTCATCATCAACCAATTCAATAATTTCTGATGGCCGCATGCAGCTTGTAAAATTATTCTTTTCGTGGAGCAAAGGCGTTGGTGGTAAAGGGGCAGGCCCGCTAATATCATTGCTTGCATTATTCTCTTGTGCAGTATTATAATTGAGAAAATTCAAAGTAAAGCCACCTGCAATAGGTCAATGTAATTGTTGGAAAAGTAAGCTTATACGACATTTGCACAAGACAGCATGAAAAAGAGAAGAATTTAGCTGCTGTTTATTAAGAATATATATAATTAACCTAACAGCTTGGATGAATTGGAATAGGTAATCTTGTAAATTGGGAGCATTTATTTACATGGCTCAAAACCATCAGGCATCAATAAACCTCTGAAATTTTCATTAACATAAGCCCTGGCTCTTCCTTATCAAAATTACAACTCTGCCCTTAGTTATAATTCCATTAAAATAAATAATATGGAGTATTCAGTAAAAATAACATTTAATTACTTGAAGTATCCAGATAATAAGCCCCAAACCTTGTCGTACACAAATCACATTTCTGTACTTCAGCATTTATTTACAAATTTTCAAGCGTCTGTTTTTTAATAAAAAGTGGCTCTAACACAGTCCTAGGCCGAGTAGAGCACAACAATGTACCCACAAGTAACCAAATTTAAATAAGTAATGCCAACAAAGAAACAACAACAACATTTAACACTGAAATAAATCAAATTCAAGTCAAAACGTACAACCAAATAACAAACCTTTTGCTGCGGCCATTGGTCAAAGGTTGAAAAGCAGCTCAAAAGTACCACACGCTCAGACCAAAAGAGCATATCAAATTACCATGCAGAGAACTAAAACCCTGTAAATTTTTCAGGAAAATAGATAAAATTCAATTGAACATGAGAAGAAGTCGCTAGAAAGAATTAATCAATAAAAACAAGGTGCAATTGAAGAAATGTGGATTGAATACCTTGTTCCCGAAGTCAAAGTTTCCACTCTCTTCTTAAGGAATCCAAATTCCTCCTGAAATTAAAAAAAAAAACAAAGAGAGTAAGAACAATTAACGAAACATGAAAAAAAAAACCAAACAAACAAACAAAAAGTTCTACATTTAAGATAAAAATAGATATTCCTAAACCCCAACACCCTGACCCCTGCTCCAAATATGCAAGTTTTGTCAGTACTAAGAATAGTAATAAAAATAAGCATTTCTCCTAGTAACACACAGGAATAGATGGGTACACTCGCAATAGCAAGAGAAAAAAAAAAAATAATGTGCCCAAGCAAATTGTACAGATCTCAAGCAACAAGCTTTCTTCTCTCTGATCAGGCCCAATTACGAAAAATCAATTCGAATCGCAAAAGAAATTTCTGAGCAATTACAAGTAGCATCTCTAGCTCCCGCACAGCAAGGGAAACCGCTGGGAACGAAACCACGCAGGAATTCCACCAATCGGTGCAGGCTACAGCAGATCTGATCGATATTTCCAAAGCCAATGAGTCAATTGCAAATCCTGAGCTCAAATTGAACCTCCTATGAATCGCCAGACTCGAAGCTATCTCCAAGTAAGAGATAAGGGAACAACAAGAGGAGAAGAGGTTTATAAGGGGTAAAAAGTAACGGCACTAATCATTACAAAAAGGCGAGGTAGATTGCAAAAGCTTCACACAAACACACCATCTGCGCCTCCAATTCGTGATTGTAGAGAGAGAAGAGAGAGAGAGAGAGAGAGAGAGAGAGAGAGAGGAGGCGGAGAGATAGGTGGTAGGAGAGGAGGAAAGAGTGGACCGAGACAAAGAAAGAAAAAGAAAAAAGAGAGGAAAAACAAAAGAGAAAGCATATAGTTAATTTTTTCAGTGGAAAAAAGAAAAAACTAATGGGAATATGGCTAATTTCAGTAGGAGTATGACAGTGGGGTCGCCACTGTGGGGTCCACTGGTCGGTCTAGGATCCCGACAACTCGCGGGTAGATGCTGACGACTTCGCGCGAGAAGCGCTGAAGGATAGAAATTACCTGGTTGCATTTGGTCTTTTTCTTCTGGTATAGACTCGTCTTTTTGCATTTCTATCCCATAGAAATGTCAGTTTTACACTCAACTACAAAAACTAAGTAGTGCATTTTTATTTTGATGCTCATGTATATGGACAACCTATGTTATACGGGTGCGGGTGCGGGTGCGAAAAATAAGTTATTTTTAATAAAAACTAAAATAATATGACAGTGTATACAAATAATTAAAATAATATATTTCATAATTTAGATAATTTGTAATTAAAAAACTAATTTATTCATTTTATTAAAAAAATACATATTTATATATTTTGTAATTTGTAACTAACTTGTATAGTAAATAATTTGTACATATTAAAAACTAATTATGATAATTTTATAAATTTTTAGATTTGAAAATTTTGAATGTGGATTTCGGAGGTTTAAACAACGATTTTTACCCTGAAAAAGGTAGTTACAAGATAAATCTCGACAAACCTCGGTAAAACATGTAGATCTTGTAGCGAGCTTTTCCGGATTGTGGTTATACGTCTAAAAAAGACATTCCTAATTTTCTATAAAAAATTATAATAGTTTGAAGTTCTAATATTAAAAAAACATATCCCAGTCGTATCCAAGACGTATCTTGACTGAATCTGCTGGTTAAACGCATTAAAATAATAGGATTCGCGATATGGTGTATCCGGTGCGTATCGCACATGTATCTGTATTGGATACGTATTCATGCAACATTATAGGCATGGTTTACAAATAGGTTTTATTTCGTTAACTCGTATATAATTTCTCAATGAAATTATAGATTGATATTATTTTGTAAAATTTACATTACTCCAATTTATTATAAAAATATATATTTTGCTATTTATAAATGTAAACATTGCTTTTAAAATAGTTTTTATTTCTTCTATGAAGTAATTATTAGAGTCCGGAAAAAAATTTAGTGCATTATTCAATTTAATTAGGAGGGATAAAGAAAGAGCAAAAGATTGAGTAGAAAAAGAGTTAAGAAAGTTTATCGGTTCAGAAATAAAAATATAGGAATTAATAAGGTACAAATGTATTTGTTGGCTTAGGTGGTTCAAAGAAGTCTCTTAGACCATGTTCACAAACAGAGTTCTTGGATGAAAGATGCTTCGCATGACTAATGAAGTCGTTGGGCACAGAAAATATTGCGTAGCTTTTTCTCTGCCACGTGTCGTTAAACCAAGTCTATTCATATTATTGGAGTAGTTTTAACTCCCATCTATGTTCTTGTGCCAATACATTAACGGCTAGATACTTTATTTCAGTTGGTGCCACGGTTGAAATCTTACGTTAGCTTTTATTTTATTTTAAATTATTTTTTTTCGAATATGTGTCGTAGTATCTTATAAGTTATCATTTTCTAATAAATATTTGTTGTTTTCAAATGATAGATACATATTATAAGGTTTCAAAAGGAATATTTTTTTTATCATAGTACTTTAATATATTACATCTAATTAAAATTTATTTAATCTTTGTTTTTAAAAATAAATAAACAAATGAGGACTTGATTATAGAATTTGTAAAGGAGAGTTTCAATTCTTTCAAAAATAAAAACGCTCAAATTAATATTGATAAACAAAGCAGTGGAAACTATTTGTGTATGCGATCATGTGTATCATTAAAATTTCACCATTATTTTATTAAAATAACTAAGTAAGCATATTTAAGATAATATGATCTTCAAAGAAATTAGGTATTGGCTATGAAAAGCAAAATAAGAGTAGATTTACTAAATATATGACCATGAAACCTCACATAAAGTCTGTTTTCATACATATTTCAATAGCTTAATTAAGCTATATCGGCAAACATTAACTATCGTTCTTGTCTTTACCGTTCTAAACATAGGAGTGATCCACAATGAACCAAAACATTGGATAATTAGCTAGCTATAAAATAGCATTTCCATGTTAAATTAAAGAACTAAAATTTACTGTTTTTTTTATATAGAAAATAGTTTAAAAACAAAGACATGAAAAACACGTTTCTTTGATCTGTATGCATGACTACAATCAAATAGTAACTTTCGGGATCCTTTAATATATTTGAGATTTAAAAAAATCACTTGACAGTTCATGCACCATGCATACGTTGCAAAGAAGGTGTTAAATAGCAAAATAATTAAAAGGGCCCTCTGTTTCAGATTAAAAAGAAAAGATGAATATTTTTTTTATGCTTACAAAATAATATTTTCCTTTGTAATAGATCTGTTATATAATTTTATATGACAAATATATTAACATTTCCAGGAAATCCTAAAAACAAAGTAGTATGGCTACAGAAGAAAAGAAATCAAGTCTTCTGTTTCAGATTCTGTGGAACAATTTCTGAAATGAGTGATTAATCAATTATTAGATAATTTTAAGTCCTGCAAACATTTTATTTGGGAAGACCTTATATTTTAGTAATATGGGATCAACTTGCTAGGAGTAGGGACTCGTCATACGAGCACTTTCAGAGAAAATTGTATTTGATTAAAAGAAAGTATCATAAAAATCATACGCACCTGACACTTCAAATAAGCCTTTAATTCTAGACTAATAATGACATTTGTATATGATGACGTGTATTTATTCAACCAACGTCCTTTAATCTAGAGAAACATTTTCTCACGAAACCTTCTCAGAACTTCTATGACACGATAATTACAGGAATGCATGCAACAAGTGAACTCTTCGATAGCAAAGCAAATTTATTTGTTATACAAAAAATTATCTTTTTAAAAAATTTATGTACATTTGGTAGAACTATCAAGGAACTAAAATTTATGTACTTGAATATATTCATCCCAGAAATTGATGTAACAGCAACACAATCTTATACAGAATAGAATGCAACTGTAGTACAAGGACATTGTTAGGTCCCATAAATAAAGGAGTAATAAATTAACAAGTTGAGATTTGTTGAGACCGGAAAGCGAACCTAGAAGCTGTTTATATAACTTTGGAAAAATAAAATCAACACTAAAATAATAAAGCATACCAGTGGGAATAAAGACTCGCCTATCTAAGTGGGATCCGCTGAGCACTTTTCAGAACAGAGAGAGACAGATGCTATTTCTATATAGACCATGTGTATATATTACGTGGTGCCCTGCTTATGTGCTTCTCTCTAAAGGTCTTATTTTGGAATTCAGATCTGGTGCCGCACGGCACAGCGTGTAGCGCGGCATTTTAACCGTCTGATCAAGATCTAATGGACAAGGAAGTCTCATGCATGTAACCTAATTGATAGGCCCGTAAAAAATGAACCGTCCGATCAAGATCAGACGGCTCGTACGCGCGCTACACGCTGTCCCGCGCTGCAGCGGGTTCAGATCCTTGTGGGGAATTGCTTCCTACACTCCTCTAATTTAGGGATCCACTTTTTATTGACTAAAATGTCCCTCACGTTTTAAATGGAATATGAGTTGAGAGCTGTAAATTAAAAGAATGCAAGGGACATTTTTCGTCCATAAAAATGGATGTCCAAATTGAGACTGTGCATGAAGCAATTCCTCTTATTTTCTTGGTTAAGAAATATTCACTCCAACAAACGGTTATACATAGTATAGATGTCATTTTGGGAACTTGGTGTTGATGTGTCTATGAGTCCAAGTGTGGTCTTTTTGTTATCCTATGTTATATAATTTATTCAGCAACAAAAAATGGATTTCCCTTTAATGGATCGTGCTTATTAAAATGAATTTTGGCAGTTCATGTTTATATTCGATAAGTTGTCGACCTTTTATGATGTTAATTGATTATTCAATTATCTTTTTACTTTATAGTTGAAAGATATGAAAATAAAAATTACAAGTGTACTTGGATATATTCTATTTTGCTCTTGTATAAAATTGAATTACAAGTAACAAGCAATATTCATGTATGAATCTTTTTAGACAGCATATTAGAATATTAGAAAATGGACAAATCCATTTTCTTGAACTGGAGATATATAATTTTTTTTAGGCTACGTGCGTAGGTTCTATCCACATGGCACGGATTAGGCCTTTATTTAATAATATCTTTCACTTGTCAAACCGTTAGAATAATCTGTCACTTCGTGTCACGTGTTTTTATAGAGTAGTTTTTAAATGCATCGAGCCACCGCATTTTAGTACGGTTGAAATCTTACGTTAGCTTATTTATTATATTATAATTTTTTATTTGAAAATGTAAAATTTTGACTTTTATTGGACCATATATAATTATATTTGATTGTTTATAATTTATTATAATATTTAAGTTATGGAATAATATTATTTACAGAATTATTTGTCATATATTATGATTACTGCACTTAGATCATACTGTGTCAGTTTTTCTTTCTAATTAGATGTAATATTCTCAGGACTTTTACCTTTCTAACTTCTGTACTTCCCAATCCACCCTAGGAAATTCACATCATGATTCTTGCAACGTATATAATACTACTTTGTATTGTGACTAATATATTGACATATTGTTAGCAATTAATACATATGGTAATTATATAGGTTGGATTTCAATGGTACCTCGGGAGGAGTCGTACATAATATTTTTTTTAAAAAAAAAGAAAAGAAATCTATTATGGTTAATTCGGAACCATATGATAATTTTTTTTAATTAAAATAATTATGAATTATGTTTATTCTTTTTATTAGACGTGTTTGTTTTTTTATATAGTAAGTTACTACAGCACATGTTTTATGTACGCACTGTAACTATGAAAATAAAGATTTATTTATGTTTATTACAACTCACCCTAATAAATTTTAGTTTCATCTCTGGTGTACCACATGACATTTAAAACAACGAGAGCTGCATTACAGCTTTTTGAATATTAAATTGCAGGTTTCAAATTCACTCTCCAGTTACGGCCATGATATTTACAAATGTTGCTTTGCTTTATTCGGCCAGTAACTCCGTATAATTAATCACTAGGACATGAATTTGATTTGTTTTTATTTCTGGTTTTGTTAATTTATTAGCAGTACTCATTATTTTCATATTTTGTAACAGGTAGTGGCATTAATTTGTTATGTGTACTTTTATGTACACAAGCGGTTGCAACAAAAATTGCATTATTTGTATATTTCACACATCTCGGTTCTAATACAAGTTCTAGTCATCTAAATGTCCAATTGTCCCGCCCAAATTTATATCGAATAAAATGATTTATCAACTACAAAATTGTTTATCTAATTTTAATTAAAAATGTCTAAAAGTATATCGTCATATAAGAAATGTACTTTCTATGTCACTAATAATAAACAATGCTCAAGTAGTGAACATTATACAACAAAAGTTAACAAGACCGTTCGATTGAATGGAATGTCTTGTATGTATCTATCCAAATATTCTTATTTCTTAACAAAATCCACATAAATAATTTTGAATTTTTTTATATAAATTTTTTCTAAATATTCCTACTTCTTAACAAAATCCACATAAATAATTTTTAACTATATTGTATATATATATATATATTCAAGAAAACCGTGAAAAAAGAAATCAGGAATTGATCCTTATTTTTTTTAAATTGTGAAAACCCCTCTATCTAAGAAAGCAGCCAAAAGATCCTATATCAAAATTTTCATGAACAAACCCATATTATAATAACATACATTTACCCAGCAAAAAGATGAATGAGAAATGAAAAGGAATGAGAATGACTAAAAGGTATAACATGTGATAGGAATTCATACCTCAAGATGCCGGAAAAAGAAAAGTTCCTCTATCTTCCTCTTTCTTTCTTTTTTTTTTCCCCACTGTGCTGAAGGAATACTACTTTGAGTGTGAAGGTGAATGGCTGATATTCCGTGCTTATATAGCCTGGGGGGGGGGGGGGGGGGGTCAAAAAATCATTATTAGGTTAATTGTACTCATCATTTTTTATTTTGAACTTTCTTACTTTGAAATATTGAATTAATGCATATTCCTTGAATTTGTATATTATAAGAGGAACGTTCAAGTACCCAATTTTTTTGTGGACACATCAAATCTTTATTTATTTTTTTGTTGAGAAACTCATTAAAATACAATGTCTAAAGTTAAGTCGAAAATTAAAACCGTTATATATGTGTATTGTCGTTTTTTCGACATAGATATGTAAGACCGTGACCGTTACAATATGCTAAAATTGCCCACACGTAGGTGAATTTACGAACCTTTTGATGTTCATTAAAACAAGGATGGAAAAATAATAACTTTCTATTTGTACGAATGTAGAGTGTTAAAAACCACATATAATATTTAAATTTTATGATCTAAAAATTAGGATTTTATGATTATGAATATTTAAAAAATAGAGGCACTGTAAATCGAGATTAAAAAGTTGAACGTTGCTTGCAAATACAAATTTTTGAATTGCTTATAGTGAGAATCGCACGAGTAACCCACAGCTTATATTAGTTTCAACGGCTCTCCGTCATAAATGCACGAATTATGATAATAATATCTAATTTCTATGATCACCTTATTAACATTGACTTTTTTCCCCCATATCTACAGCATACAAAAATTATTGGGGAGTAAAATATAATTTACTAATAATTCTTGTACCCAAAAATATTGGAGTAGTATTACACATATTATAAGGGCAAAGCTGCATAAGGTCCTTCCAATAGATCCAAAAGAGTAAAACGAATGATATCTTGCTCCAAGGGGACCATCTATATATTCATCGTTTTCCCTCTTGGACCAGATGCAGCTCCTCTCCATTTGTACAGAATTCATTGAATTATTATATTATCTTAGACAGAACTTTGTTGTAAAATTAAAACCTAATTAACGAGGGTCAAAATTTGAATTTTTTTTTATATATACACTTTTGACATAGAAATTGTTATCTATAAAAACCAGTCTAAACAAACGTTAATAGTCCAAAATTTTCCATGCAATTTGAAAAAAAAAATTATAAGAATTCGTTGAAGTGACCCATTGGGTCTAAATGAAGAAAATAGAATTATATAAGAATTCCTTTTTTTTTTTGAAGATAATAGAATTTTATATTTTGTTTTAGATAGTGGGTCTAAATGAAATTCAACTTACATTTTTTTTAATTTGTGATAAAAAGTGTACCTGATACATACAATAAAATTTCAATGAAAATCTAGATATGCATAGAGGCATAGAGCTATACCGATTACCATATAAACTAATGCAATATTGCAATCCATTGAAAATGAACAGGGCATTTAATACCTATTGCCTGTGCGTAATTTACTAATTCAGGGTATTTAATACCTATTGCTTGTGTGTAATTTAGACTCGGTTCATACACATTAATACTCAATGATGTCTTTTGTTTTGTGAACCAACCCGCCGCTTCTGCTTGACTGCTTTCACCGTGAACCCTCCACGTGGTTATATACACCAGAGTACCAGACCTACTTTCTGAACTAGCATTTAAAGTTTTTCTTTTCATATAAAATTTAGGAATGATTACAAATGATTAGGAGCATGACTGTTACAGAAAAGATGGAGTATGACGGCTCAATGCGTCGAAATTCTGATGATCCTGAAAACGAAGTTCAGCTTTTGGTTTAATATCTATTATTCAAAAGTAGTGTTTTAATCTTAAAATTTTTAAATTATGTTATTTTTCCTTATACAATTTTCCCAATCATAAATTAAATTAAATAATGACAACCTCTTCCCAATCATAGTTATTGTTTAAGTTATGAAATTTTCGCTGAAACCCTTACAATTATTTGCTAATAACCTCAATTTTATTATTATTAATTATGAAAAACTCTATTTTCTAAACATTCAGAGTATTTAAAAATTTACATAAATTTCAATAACATTTTGATCTAGAATTTTATTAATCCTCGGACTATATTTTGTTTGTACATTTAGAGATTAATCAATTCTTTAACAAATCAGATAAGAACAATAATAAATCAGATTTTTTTTTATTTCTGTCCACTTTATCAAAATATAATTGAATAAATAATATTATTGAAATATTATAATGTTTTTTTAATATTCATAAATTATTATTAAAATATATTTTATTGATAATTTAAAAAGAAATGGTAGTGTCCAAATATATTGGACGGATGGGTCCGTCCAATACGATTGTTTTCACATTTTTAAATTTTAAATGACTGATCTGAACCGTTCAAAATGTTCTCCAAATTGAAAATTTACAAGAAACCAATTTTTACATTTTTTTCGAAAATCTTCACTAAATTTTTGGTATTTTTGAAAATTCATTATATAAACATTATGGATCGTCCAATAACAACAATTTTCTAAAATACAAAAAAAATAGTAAAAAATTTTGAAAAAAATGTAAAAATTGGTTTCTTATAAGTTTTAATTATGGAGAACATATTGAACGGTTCGGATCGGTTATTTGAAATTTTAAAAACGTGAAAACGATCGTATTGCACGGACCCCATCCGTCCAATATATTTGACTCTAGCATTTCTCTTTAAAAAATATATCATATGGGGGCTTCCTCTGAATGCTGTAAAAGAGGAAATATTTTTTATTTTATTTTTTAGGGTTAATTAGATTTATGCCACCGTGAAAATTTGAAATTAGCAAAATGCCATCACTAAATGACAAATTTGTTTTATGCCATTATAAAATAGTAATAATTAGTTTTATGCCATCAACAATTCGATGTGACAATTTTACCCTTTTAAATATGCCATCTCAAAAATTTAAAATTAGAAAAATACCATCATTAACTGAGAAATTAGTTTTATACCACTAAAAATTAATAAAAATGAGTTTTGTGCCATTGCAAAAAACGCAAAAAATCAGACTTATCCCACTGGTATATTAAAAATAGCGGTATAAAATAAAACTTTATATTATTAACCGCAAATAAATAAGCTAAAATTTTACCCAATCATGTTAATAAGAAAATTTGTTATTTTTATTTGAAAGAAATAAAGATTTGAAACAAATAAACAATTAAATACGATTTGTCTCTTTGGTTCAATTTCTTCCAAACGGTTGAGCTATATTATCTTTTCTACATGTGATTCATCTTTTATAAAAAAAAATTATCTGCCAAAATTAGATATGTGAAGTTAATTAACAATTCTAGATATGGGTCAGGTCCGAAACAGAAACATTTTAAAAAAATAATAAGAAAATTGAAATAGAAATTGTTGAGAATACTAAGCAAAGAAAATGCTGGATCAATAAAAAAGGGTATGTTGCGAGCCCTCTTCCCCACGCATGTTCTCAGAAATTCACTCACGTACGCTCCTACACCGAAGCCCACAACCGGAAGTCGCCTAACGTTAATGCTGGGTAGAAGCATAACCCTTCTTTGATAACGGAATTTAATTTCCAGTAAGAGAACATATAATTTTGTTGAGAATTTAGAGTTTAACCTATCAATTGTATTGAGGGATTATGGTTGGCAGCAAGTATCAGAAGTTCAGAACCAACGGGCGAGAACATGGGCAGACAACGTTCAGAGCTTTTGGCTTTAGGGTTTATTAGACAAGGACAATCAGGGAATTTTTAGAAATAATGATAGATATCAGAATGACATTTTTGGTATAAGATAATGGTATATATCAAATTTAAACAATTTGATAGTGGCATAAATCTAATTATCAATTTAACAATGACATATTCCTAATTAACTATTTTTTAGGATGGTATAAATCTAATTAATCCTATTTTTTAATTTTGGAAAAAGACAAGAAGAACACAAGGGTTTTGTTAATTCTTATATCATCCTCCTTTCAATGTTGTGTATTATGTGAAAGGGTCAGCTACATTGTGCGCTGAAACAGGATGAAAAGAAAAGGCATAATGACCCTCTGCGCGTTAATATCACCAAAATTTTAGGCGCTCTAGCACTTTGCGCCTTGACTCATTAACTAAATATCACTGTGTCATGTGTGGTAGGCGCTTTGTCGAGATTTACAAAAGAACAGAGCCGTTTGAGAGAGAGAGCCTAAATCAGAGCCTCTTCTGGTGAAGTACCAAAATAGGACAATCAATTCCACGTGAACGAGTTTACTTTGATATATATATTTATTGGTGCTCTTGTTAGTGCCTCAAAAATGCAAACGGAATCATGTGCCGCAAATGAATAATATTATCTTGACAAATTGACTTAAAATCTTTATAAAATCATCGGAATAAAGCATTAGCTTATATATACAAGCAACAATTTGGTATTTTGTCCCCTAAATTTTTTTTTAATTTTTTTTTGACAGAGTCCTTTAAAATATAGCTTTGTTAGACTACATTGATATCAAAACTGCGAGGTAAAATGAAAACTAGTTCAAAACTAATACCAATATGTCTTACGTTGTATTAATACTAGTTTAAGATGCACTCATATGTGGACAAATAAAGAAACAAAATAATATTAGATAATAAAAATATATTGCTTAATCTAGCATCGATATAATTAAATAGATTTGTTATTATATGGAAAATCAAAATATATTGTTATTTCGTATGGCGATTAATATCTGACCACAGATCAAATCGATCGAACGGCATAAATATCTATTTACATGCTAGACCTAGCGTGTAATATCTCTGCGGTCCGTTTCTTTATAAGTAATAGAGATATTTTGACATTTTTTTTTACTGTAAGTGTTTGCTAAAATTATTTTAGTGTTCCGCTAACACAACGCATCGTGAATGACAAAAAAGTACCACTCAATTTCCTTCAAAGGAGGAAAAAAAAAGATATTTGAGAAAACGTCTCCTCTTCAAATTATATACACTTATATAACAACGATATGGATTTGGAAATGAATGATATAGCTTGAATAATATTGTGTGTATGTGTTTTTTTTTTTTTGGGGGGGGGGGCAATATGCTTTTAGGATTTTTTTTTTGGTCTATTATGAACGCAAATAGATGGTCAAAATAACTTTCAAAATAAAAAAAAAGAAAATAACCTCAATTAGAATTTTAGAGGTTAACGTAGTAGCATTGTAGCAGGTGACCCATTTGAACAAAATAAAAAAAAAAAATCTGTTATTTTTTGGAGGCACGTGATGAGTGATGACTGATTTCTAAGTCCATTCTGAGCTCTTGAAAGAATTTTAAATGAAATTAAACTTGCAATTATTTAATTTATAATAACTGAAAGATAATGTAGTAAAAAATTATGTTCTTAAATGAAAGATTAATATAAAAAAGAATCGAAGAACTGATTTGTTTGGCTATAATATGGAGGAAGATCGAAAAGAAAAAAAAAGAACATCCAAAAACACAGCAGCAGAATTTTATCAATTTAACTTATTTAATTATGGTTCTAATAGAATAACATACCTCAAGAATCAAGCTCTTTCGATCTCTCCTCTCACTCCCATATATACATGCCTGGTTGCTTCTTTGTGCGAGTAAACAGACAGAGCATGGTTGAATATAAGTGTTCCTATTACCACTAATGCACGACTTGCCCAATAAGATTTCGGTGGATACAACCTTAACCAAGTAGGAGCATTAAGAGCTTTCCTTTGATTCATTACCGACCTCGATCATAATCAAGAGAAATTAAACCCTCTCGATTTGTGCTCATCTTCTCCATCATTACTAATGAAGATATATTCATTGATAGCACAGAATAATGAATTAAATTGTTTTTTTTTTTTTTGAAAGAGCTACTTTATCGCAATGGAGAGAGTTACCTTATAAAAAAAAAGACTATCCTTGATATAATATACAACAATTGTTGTTTTAGGCGATTGATAGCAGAGAACAATAATATATTCGTTATTATTATTTCATTTTTCAATGCAATTGAATGTTTTAGGCAAGCACATAATACTGTTCTTTATGTAGAAGATAGTTTTTTTATGTTTACAACATTTGTTATTAAAAGTGAACGTTAATGCTGTCTCATCATGTTGAGATACCTTACATAAAGCTATTTTAAATTACATAATTGCTTTAATTGATTTCAAGTTTCATTTCTTATGAAACCTAAGAATATTAATTGATATTTTAGTTTATTATATTTTATATACTTTTCAAATTTTCTACTCTTTAATATGTATTTTACGAATGATAGCTCATTAATTAGTAAGGAAAATTAAAACAGTAGTAGTGAGAAGTGAGAATATTCACACATGCTTCCATTACTTGTGCAATAGTATGACACGGTGATGCAAGTGTATTGTATTTGTTGTTTGGGAAATTATTATGTTTTAATGCAGATTTGATACATTGTTTCCCTACTAAGTTTTTCAAATTGTTGCATTACAACTTACAAGAAACAACTAAATGAATTGAATTTGATCCATAATATTTATGTAATGGCCTGCTAGCCAAAATTTTCCAAATCAATAACAGCTAAATAAAAAGATTTGGCTCACTTGGTTAAAATGTCAAACTAATAATACTATAATTCCGTATAATCTTCGATCCGAGAGATTTAATTATTATAATTCTTTTAAATTATCTATAATGGGAAAGTATAAATTTGAAATTTATGAACTCTAAACGCACCATTTTCATATAAAGTAGAAATTTATGAATTTAAAATTAGAATGGCGTTGGGCTGAAGAAATGTCGACGAGGCATATGTTATTGATTGGTAATCTTAGTTTACAATCATATGACGAAAGCACATTAAATATTAGAAGTATATCATAATTAATATGTAGTAATTCTTTTCCAGATGACTAAAACAATGTTGTAGAATAATGAATTTAAGTTTACTATTACTATCTCCATATAATTTTGCTACATTTCTAAGTTTTCTATTAATTATAAATATACGTTGATAAAGTGTTAAGAGTTATGCAGGGAGCATTATAACTTAATTAATTTCTTAATACAATCTGAACACTTAGATAGAATTTTAAATGAATCTAACATTTAATTGTAAAAGAATTGAAAATCGATGCACTAAAAGAAAGAAAATGATATTCTTAAATGAAAGATAAAGCATAGAAAAAAAGAAATGGAAGAAATAATTTGTCATTTTGTTGGGCTATAATTTGGTGGAAGATAGAAAAAGGGAAAATCCAAAAAGCCGTAGAACTTGAGTATTGTTAAATATAAATAATTTCTAATGGAATAACAGACCTCAATAAGTCAATATCTCCATCTCTTTTCCCATGTATATGTCTTGTCCAAAAGAGAAGTAAAATTACAGAGAAATGGTTAAACATATAATGGTCTCTATTACCACTTATGTTGACCTACCCAAAAAGAGTTTGGTGGATACAACCTTGACTTAATTAGGTGAATTGAGAAATTTCCTTAGATTACTTACCAACTCTCTTGCTGGTGGATACAACCCTGACTTAACTAGTGAATTAATAGTTTTCCTTTGATTTTATCACCGACCCTGATCATGATCAAGAAGATCAAATCCTCCCAATTTGGAACTTATCTTCTCCATTACTACTACGTGGAGATAATTATGACATGAGAGAATAATGAGATGCAAAACTTTGCGCTTGTTTGGATGGTATGAGAATAAAGAAGGAATAAGAATTTTAGGAAGAAAATATTGAAAAGAGTGGGAAGAGTGTTATTCCGGAAAGAAGAAAATGTTGTTTGGATGGTGAGTTAAGAATAAGCAAATTAATATTAATTTAAATAAATTATTAAAAATTATTATTTTAATATTAAATAAAGTACTAATTACAGAACACACATAATTTCATTTAGCTATTAGTATTTAGCTAATTTTGTTGAAATTATATATATATAATTGTCGGAAGAAGTTATTTCTAGGATGAAGCTATTTTTCTCCTTATTCATAACTTGTTTGGATGTCTAGGAAAAAACTATTTTTCTTTATTCCCATACCATCCAAACGACCCCTCTGTATATTTACGTTCGAATAAACAAATATCTCACTCAGGTGACTGTTCTAGAATTTTACGAAGAAGTGGTGGAATGGAATGGAAGGAGAAGGAAAATAAAGGAATGGAATGAATCAAATAACGTTTTGCTCCACAGGACATAAAGTTATATTAGACACCTCACAATAATACATAAAAAGACGATATTATCCTTCTTAAAATTTTCATTGGTCACATAATATAATGTGGGGCCGCTGTCATTAGAGATGAAAGATAATGTCAGTAGAAATAATAATTTTCTGGTTCCACCATTTACACCTGATTTTTGGGGTGAAAAATTATTGGGATAATTTTTTCTGTGCCATCCAAAATTTGCGAAATCTAGCAATTGTCACCCGAAAGTTAAACCTTCTGTTTTTGCCATCTAAAAATGTGGTCACCCTTATGATTTTGTCACTTTGAGTAAAACTTTCTGCTATGTGTACCCAAAACTGTGTACCCAGATTATTAATTAAATTTCCTTTATTTTGCCAATTTTAAGTTGGTTTACTTTGGTTATAACCTCACATCATCGTGTTTACCCGCGATCTTCCCCTTTTTTTCTAGGTACTGTACGACAGGATGATTCTTTTGGTTCTTTAAAATTTCACTTTTAATTAGCGTTCTCTGGTTGATTAATTTAAAAAATTTTATTAGTTTGGTATAATCTCCCCCTAGGTGCCTATCCAGAATAATTAGGAAATTAGAAAGCCATAATATTAAGAAAACAAACCTCGCTCTGCTACCAGAATAGAATAGTAGCGATTGGATCAGATCGACTTTGAAACTTCTGATTACTAATGAATACTGGTTCCAAGGTTTTGAGAGAAAAATGAGAAAATTTTATTGATTTCTGGCAAATGATACAAGAGAAGGGTGATTACTTGGTGTGGGATGTGTGTCCTGCCAAGTGAAACACCATCTGCTTATATAGCCTAAGGGACTCTCCCTTTGATGCTCAATAATTGAGTGCGGGTACGCTGTTTGGGCTCATCGTCCATCTCAATTAGTGGCATTTACAGGTGGAATTTGTCCTTACACATACTAGTGAGCATCAATAGTACAATAATTGTCCGACAAAATTAAAAAGAGATTCATGCACCAATAAAGTAGGCTAATAATGACACGACCTACCCTGAGTGGTACCGAAAGTTAATACAATAACGTGATGGCCTTGATGGATCACTTGTATCTTTTGGTGAATTCTTAACTGCTCATCAATGTTATGATTAACTGGTCCCAGTGCACTGCTAGCCCAGTTGTCTTTGGATGCACTTTGTCCAAGCCGAATCTTTTGAAGATAGCTCAATGTTATGAGCCTTTCAACTTCTTTCATTGTTTTCTGTAGTTGTTCGTCGTGTATTTCCTTGAGTCTAAGCTTCATGGCTCCTCCCCAATGAAAAGACCTTGGATAGACTGTTATTAAATCACCTGTGATTATTTCATAATCCTGAAGGGAGTTTGTCTCCCCCCCTAAAGTTGCCCATCTCTCGGCTTGCTGGAAAACTTGCCTACTTCCTGGTCTAAACCCAGTTGTTGGGCTTCCTTCATGAATTCTCATCAAGTTTCGCAAATGATCAAGCACCATCTCCTGAAAATAAAATTTGCAAATTACATATAAAACGGAAACAAATTTTCTAAAAATGTCAGCAGTTTTTCGAAGATTACTGCCAGACGGGTCCTTAGGTACAATGGTTATGGTGGGTTTTTCCAGCGGTCCACCATGCCCGCTTTCGCCTTTTCTTAGAGATATCTGAGAACACTGTTCTCATCTACCATGTTGCCTATTTGGCCAACCGTTGTTGCTAGATGATTTAGGATCTCTTGGGGAGCATCTTTTGCTTCCTCGAGCACATTCTCTAAATCTGCTAGCTGTTCGTCGGCCCAGTAGCAATTTCCGGTTTTCACCATATTTGTTGTAAGCCTTGAGAGTGAGTCAGCCAGTACGTTCTGCTTTCCATCAATGTGCTCGAAATTTACTTGCACTCCTGTAACAAAGTCAACAAAATTAATCCATCGGACTCTTGAAGGTTTGTTTTGTGCTGACTTGTTATAGAAACTGATTATGGCCTGGCAATCAGTTATGAGAGTGATCTCCTTTTGATCCAAGTAGTGAATCTTGAGTGCCTTCATTGTTTCCATGCAAGCATAGATCTCTGCATCTATTGTGGATTTAATCACTGGAAATTTTTCGCTTGCATACGCACAAACTTTCTCCGTGTTTCGAGGGTCATGCTTTGCTTTCTTCCATTTGCATACTCCGCCCCATCCTTCCATGCATCCATCTGTTTCAAGGATGATGTAGGATCCTTCCGGAGGTAGCTCAAGATCTGGGAGCTGTTGCATCGCTTGTTTGACCTTTCTGATGATCTCATAGTCTGAGCTTTTGAGCCTTTTGTCACCGTGATCGCTTGTTTTTTAGTATAATGGCCCAAGTAATGTTTCCAATTTCGGTATGTATGATCTGGTGTAGTTGAGGATGCCAAGCCATGATCTCATACCAGCCTTCTCCTTCAATTTTTCTTCATCGAAAGAAATGATCTTCTTGATTATGTGCAGCTGAAGTTTGATTTTTCTGTTCCCAATAACTGCACCTAGGAATTCGATTTCCTGTATAGCTATTTTCATTTTAGTTGGGGAGAGTACAAGCCTCCATTTCTCACAAATTGTCAGCATAGCCTCTAAGTGTTTGGCATGCTGTTCTTCATTCTCAGAAAATACCAGTATATCATCGATGTAAACTGCTATGAAGTTTTCCGTTCCCCGGAAGCAATCGTCCATCTTTCTTTGAAAAATTGCCGGTGCATTCTTCAACCCGAATGGCATAACTAGTCATTCATACAAGCCATTTGGAACAACAAAAGTCATCCATTCAACCGACTCAGGATCCATTGCCACCTGATGGAACCCACTTTTTAAGTCGATTTCGGGTAAATCCGACTATTGCTGACTTTCTTAAGGATGGTATTAATCCCTGGCAGGCTGTATTGGTCTTTGTGGGTATTGTCATTGAGGGTACGGTAATTAAATACCATACGCTCCTTGCCTTTTATTTCAGCGCCAGTCTTTGGGTCTATTGATGTACCTGAGTTTACCATCATTGCCATGGTTCTATGTCGGCTCTTACTGGGTCGTATCACCCCAATCTTGAATAGCGCCTGAACATGCGTGTCAAATTACTCCTTCATTGCTGGTGTGACATGTTTCAGAGGCTTGTTTTGGATTGTGATATCCGGGTTGATGATGTCTAACTTGCACTTAATCTGATTCTTTTCCCACTGTTGGAGAGGATTCTCTCCAATATACCCTTGCTCTCTTAATCTTTCAAGAAGAGGTCTGAACCTTTCCTTGAATTTCTGTGATTCTTCGCCACAAGAGTATGTAGTGATTCTCTGGATCTCAAAATATTCTAACTCAGACAGCTCTAGTTCTTCGATTACTGCTGAAGCTACTATCTCAGCGTCGACTTTTGTCGCAATTGTTGTGACATTTTTGTAGAATGTCACCATTTGGCCCTCAACCCTAAGCCCTCCTTGCATGGCTCGGATGAAATTACAACCAATCAGCATTTGGATCCCGTCCCTCTGTTCCATTGGGAATGCATAGGTAAAAGAAATACGAAAATGATTTTCCTCGATAGCCATCATTCCGCCTTTGAGTTTTTGGTTGGCTATTTGAGAAGAGTTAACCCCGTTGATTTGAATGGGGTACGCACTTGATTCCAAAGCTTCTTTTGGAACTGCATTCTGGTCTACGCAGCAAACTGTTGCGCCAGTATCCAAGATTGCTTGGATTTTGAACTTCTCAACCCCTGGTATTTCCATTGTCAGCTCCATATTATAAAGTATGTTTAGGACTCTTTTCCCTTTTCTTGGATCCGGAACTTGGGTACTGATGTATTCATTTCTATCTGTCAGTATCTTGATTACTACTCCATTTTGTTTCTGGATATAGTTTTCAATTGCTTCGTCATCCGAATCCACTTCTTCAAGAATGGGAACTTTTCCTTTAATTGGGTCTCGCATTTCGCCCAGATCCTTTTTCATCTCCAATTCTTCAATTCTTTCCTTTAGTCTTTGGTTTTCTGCTAACAGAAAATTTGTATATCCAATCAGCTCATTGATTAGAGTATCCTTGTTGTCATACTGGAGATTTGATTTTTGGATTGCCAATTTTCTTCCCAGGTTGAATCTTGAACACATCGGGCAGACAGTCAAATGACATATACTGCAATGTGCTCTCATCCTTGGGTTAGTCTGCTCTTTGCAGAACAGACATCTCATGAATTCTTGCGCCACTGGGCTGTTGTCCTCCCAATTATGCGCACAGTTTTGGAGTTCTTGAGGCACTGAGGTCACCACTCGCCATGAGATTTCTTCACTCGTTATCATCATTGCGGTTTCGTATGGAACCTCATTTATACCAGCCATCAAAGAATGACTGGTACTTCCTTCCCCTTCAGAAAATGAACAGATTGCATCGCTATCTGGTTCATTTTGGTCTACCGAGAGCACATCCCAGTCGTCATCTAGATCTAGATTTTCGACTACAGCTGCTCTTGCAATGTTGCCCTTTTGCCTTGTGCAATTGCGGGCAAAATGTCTTTCCTCACCACATATAAAGTACTTGCATTTTCTTACTTTATCTGCGTGCTTCCTTTTGAATACTCTGATGTGCGTATCATGTGGTTTGCCTCGGTATGTCTTCGCCTTCCGAAGACCATACTTCTTGTTCTTTTGATAATAACCTGGCACTGGTATGCGACTACAGAATGAGAGATCTTTGAGGCTTCTTTGGAGTGCAACTCTCTTACACTGCTCTACCAGATATTGGTAGGTCAAATGTATTCTTGGAACAACACCTACAGTATTTCCTGGGTATTTCTCAGCAAACGTTTTCTCAATTTCTCCACCAAAGATTGGAGGCATCTTTCTGAAAAATTTTGTTGAGAGTTCAGGAGATATAAACATCCTTCCTGATTTTGCCGACAAAATCTTATAATCATTTATATAATCGAAAAGATTTTTCACATTGTGGCATGAAAGTCTCTTTAGGTCGTTGTACGCTCGATCTTGCTCTTCAGTGGACCCGGTTATCGGATCCTCCAACATGAACATTCGCCTGATTTGTGATATTACATTTTGTGGATCATCGGCAATGTTGACTAATTCTTCATATTCAGTGGGGAATGCCATTCTCCACTGAATCCAGGTCTTTTTCTCCGTTTCGCCTAGGAGGTTTTCGATATAATTGACCTTAGATTTGTTATCTGTCTAATTTCTCTCATTTATCAAGTTGAGAGTGATTGATTCCCATCGGGACATAACTTCTGAGTATAGCCCAATATCTTATGGTAAAACTAGAATTGCACCTTGACTGGCTTGGGCTGTTGGCAGGTTAAACCTTTCGTTCATTTGCCTTGCATAGCCACCGCAGATGTTGTTCAACCGTGCCTTTATCTCTGGGATTTGGAGATTCTGGGGTTGCCTTGAACTAGGTGGGTACATGGCCGGTCCCTGTTGAACCTTAAAATATTCTCATAAATACCGGAGAACGGTAAAACGGAATTTGATATTTTAGACACAAGTCAAATACGGGAGATGCCCGATAGTCTGAAAATTATCTCGATCAATTGGGAGGATTTGTTCGCAGATGAGAGGATAAAGACATTTTGATATTATGCAACATGTCTTTTTTTGTGAAAAATACAAACCATGCCCCGAAATACCATACGAAAATAATTATATGATTTCATAAATATTTGTGAAATTATATGATTATAAAAATAAAATTAACATGGGTATCGGAATATATCAAAATCTGAGCATATAACTCCATCAAAATCAGTGCATAAGAAGGCGTCAAGATCCGTGCAACAAATGTTCCATGATCAAATTCTTTTACTTCTCTGGCCCATTTTCGTTTCGGCCCACCCTACATCAAAAAAAAAACAAAAGGCCCATAATGAAAATAAAGATGCATCGGCCCGGCCCATCACTTCGTCTCCTTCGTTCCGTTTTTTTTCTGTTTCTGACGCACGCCATGACGAAGAGAAAAGCTTCTGACGAACGCCGTGACGCAGGAAAGGGCCCCTCTCTCGCACGCCTGTTGAAAATTGAAGCCAAGTAATGATGGAAGAAGGGGGAATCTCGCTGTCTCCTCTCCTTCTCACACTATGCACAGGAGAACATCATCCCCTTTTCTCTCTCTCACAGCCACTGAAGCAAGAAGCCCGACACTTTCCTTCAATGCACACCATGATGACTGGGCATCTAATTGTGGGAAAAAGGAGTACCAACGCCAATAGATGAGATCAATTCCATGCCCTCCAGTCGATTTGAAGTGAGAAAGGCTCAATTCCACATGGCCTAGAAATTCAATACTTGCCAAATTGATGAGAATAAAACATGATTGATCCAATTCCCTGGTTAGGCAGCCGCCAGGGAGTGATTTTGATGATATTTGAAGGGTCAATTTGAAGAAACAATGAATTGGATTTTGGAATCGAGAAATACCATGGTTAAGCGCTCAACTTCTGGTTTCATGCACATTTAGCAGAAATGTAAGGAGTAACTAACAAAACATTTGATGTAAATATGTATATAAGTACATTTATCTAACATAAGTATTAGTGATAACGTAGGAACAACTAAAACTCATTTTCATTTTTATATCATGCTCATGAGGACAACAACATAAGGAAATCATATTTACATTCACTACAATATAAGGAACCATGAAGGCTATGTTTGTAGTTAAGCATGCATACTTAATATTAAGCATATTGTCAAAAAAAAAAAAAACAAAAAGAATGGACAACAGCAAGGACAATAAACATGGACAGCAGGTTAAAATAAAAAAAAAAAACAACAAAGGACAGCAGGTATTGGAATCCATGGAGTAGCACTGAAAGAGGCAATCACTTCAGCATAAGCCATGCTAAGAAGGAGTTGTGCAGTGAAGGGTCAATTGTGTCAGCCTAATAGCTTGCTATTTCATGTATACAAGCTGTTGGGGTTCACACATCTCTATTCCTTTTCCAACAATGCCTCACTATCATCATCACTACCTCAACCATGCCAAGAGGAAACAATGCATTGGAGGCTCTCTTATGCTGGGTTAATGGCTTGTTATATCCCAGCAACAAGTCATTATACTCTCATGCATTCCCTTTTCAAATTGATATAAGGCTGACCAGATCCAAATCGAGTGAGAGTATACTGCTGTGGCCTTGTGATGCAATCGAGAGAGGAACACACCTTCAGAGGCATGCTAAGGTGCTCCCCAATCCCCAATCAAGCTCTCATGGCTGCTAGGAAGTAATGACAATCCAAGGAAAGCCAATCGACAGCCCATCATCATGGCCAAATAAAAACTGAGGAGTAACCCCTGGAGGGAGGCGCTCGACAGTCAAATTGACAGAGAAGACACATTCCTATACCTCTCATGAGCCTCGTAGGCGCCTGACCCAACCCCCATCATGGCCAGATGATTGAATTGATCAATTCGCCGTCATGGCAGATTTAGGAGGAGGTGGAGCATCATGCCGGAGGAGATCGGCAATCAAATTGAGGCTACACCAAGCTTCGTGTATCCCTCATGATGATCTCAGGCGTGTCAATTTGACACGAACTCCACTAGAAGTCCACAGCCAATGTCAGCCTCTCCTTCGAAACCCTAGAAGCGATTGCGACGAAACAGCGGCCCCCATGACCGACAAAGGGGTCCTATCACATCAGGGAGGTCATACGGCAATAGACGATGCTCTGTTGGTGCCTGATGGTGTCATAGAAGGTTCGAATGCATATCCATGGCGGCTCCCCATCGCCTGTTCGACGGAAGGACGAAAAAGAAAGGAGAGAAGAAGGGATTTATTTCCTCTGTTTGCATGAACCTGGCTCACCATCAACGGATCGCAACACTCACTGACTGCGGGTCCCACACACAGAGGGGTCGGTTATTCCCTGAAACACCGGGAGCGTGGATGGTTTTATTAAGGAGCGTCCCTACTTTGTTGATCTTCTGTGGCTCTCTCTGTGTGGCGAGTTACTAAAGTGTAACGATCCGACTATAACCAACCACATGGTGCCACGTGTTGCTCTCATACAACTAAGGTCGCTGATGACCTCATCCCTTCCTTGATGATCTGGACCAACCAGGACCTGCCACGCGTCCTCTTTGTTGATGTGGCACCACTCTATTGCTGGAAACTTTAAAAATTCGTAGAAAATCAACCGTAACTCAAAAAAATCCAAACCAAATTTCTACGGATCCAGAAAAATATGGAGAATACAGTCATGCCAAAACCACAACTAAACTCCAAATAGAGTATTTTTAAATCCATATTTCAAGCTCTGGCCAGTCACAAATTGCCACCTCAGCCTTATATTTATTTTAAAATCCAAAAACCCATTAAAAATTCATGGAAAATCATATGTGGGTCAGAAAAATATGAGGAAAAATCCCGGAATCTTAAAAAAATAAAGGGAGTTTATTCGGCTAATCATCACTACTAAAAACCCTACCAAATATATTCCTACCATTATTCTCTCCCGGATACTATGGAGAAAAGCCGTTTCGGCAAAGGCTCAAAGGCTCATGATCAAATCACTGAAGGCATGGATAATATTATAAAATTCAGAGAGTCATACCGGAATACTAGCACGACCGAGTCTAGCGCTTCGTTCATGACTTGAGAAAAGTTCATCATAACCCCAGCAATCAAAACCACCAGACGGTCATCGTCACGACAAGGATGGATAAAGATGGAGACACTAAGTACTGTTGCTAACAAACAAGAGTACTGGTGAAGTATCAAGCTCAATGATCTGGTTAAATTGAAACTCGCTAGCCTCAAAATGATGGATAGTGAGGTCTATCACGATGTCACGGGACTCTATCAAGAGACCCGAAATAATATGCAAATCAGGTGAAGACCAAAACAATATTTAAGCAAAATGATAAAATTCCAAAGAGAAGGCAAATTACACCGCAATATATTATCGGTGAAGAATATGGATCCAACCACATACGAGCAGAATTCTTTGCAAGTCTGAGGAAAAGCTCACAATGTTGTCCCAAGCCTGCTGAGACGATGGAAGCCCCGATTATCAAAGGCACCCGCTCTCTCGAGAAGGCAGGAGGTCCTATCTTGAGTGTATGCAATCTACCCGCCAGAGATAACATATGCCAACACCGCTGACACAGGCACACAGCATTATGATCCTATCAAAGATATGCAAATATTGTCGCAATGGACAAATTCCACATCATCATACCCGTACCTTGGGGAAAGATCACACTTTTATTTCAGGAGTCTACGGTTATCTAAGGCACCCGCTCTCTCAAGAAGGCAGGAGGTCCTAACTTGAGTGTTTGCAATCTAACCGCCAAGGATATATCGAGGCCAACACTGTTGCTGTAAACGACTCCCTCATATTATGTTAAAAACCTTATCCCACATCATACCACCACATCAGATGGATCCATAATCCTTACCCAAATAATATCCTCGTTCAGAAACCTTCAATATCCGCATTCAGAAACCTTCAACATGTTCCTTGGTCACATTACTTATGGCTCGAATAGCTCAGTAATGTCGACTTAATCTATCTTTTAAATCAACAACCAGATCTCACACAACAAAACTTACCTCTTTCGGTGCTGGAGGGAAATTACAATGTTCCGGTCGGAAGCCGGACATTACCTGAACGCTCGCAAAGATTACCGAGCGTCACCCTATTGACTTTCCTTGGCTAAATGCCAAGCACTATGTCGCATTGACGCTTGATCAGGAATCAAGCGAAGCTTCAACAGCTGGTCAGAGACTGAGTGTCAGAGGAACGCTCCCATGATCGAGAACCAACTGTTCATGACGTACCGGTCGGCAGCCGGACGTTACTTGAACGCTTAGCGTCACTTGAGTGACTTGTCTTGCCTAGATGTCAAGCATTACGTCACATTGAACGATTGGTCAGAGACTGAGCGTCAGAGGTACGCTCCTATGATCGAGAACCAATTGTCACCCGCACCTGAGGAAGCCGAGGGGCAGCTGACTTAGGTAGCACCCGCGCGCATAAGATTTCTGGACGCCCACAAACCCAAGGGTCTGGCAAAGGATAGTTTCAATGCTTCGGGTGAGAGCTGAACCGTTGAAACCTTGGATATTTCAGGTGGCAGCTGAATTATCCATTGAATGTTTGAATAGCAATCAGGGTTCCTTGCGAGGTTTCGAGTAACACTTGGACTATCTGTATGATATCTCGGCTGGCTACCAAGTATCATCAGAGTATTCTAAAGGAGGATCGAACCGTCTGTTCAATACCCGATTGGCGAACAAACGTCACTTTAACATCTGACTGGCATCCAGATGAAATTCGGACACTTCAGGTGGCAGCTGAACTGTCCATTGAACGGCCGACTAGCAATCAGATTCCTTTCAACATTTCGAATAACAGTCAGACTATTGTTTGATATCTCGGCTGGCTACCAGGTATCACCTCAATACTCTGAGTGAGGATCGAATTGTTACTTATCTGATTGGCGAGTGGACGTCACTTCAACGCTTCGAAGAATAATCGAGTCATCTGTCCGATAAGCTGGCTGGCTACCAGATATCACTTCAGAGTCTCAATTATGATCGAATCGGAAGGGAACATCTGACTGGCACTCAGATGTCACTTCTAAACAATTCGAATAACAATCGGACCAATTGTTTGGTACCTTGGCTGGATACCAGGTATCACCTCAATACTCCGGATGATAATCGAATTGGCATTTAACACTTGGCTGGCAACCAAGCGTCTTCGGTTCAGGTGGCAGCTGAATCGATTCCTGGATATTTGACTTGCGACCAGATGCACTGTCGACACCTCAAGCAACAATCGGATAACCTGCGGGATATCTTGGCTGGATACCAGATATCACCTCAGTATCTCGAACGATGATTGAACCGTCTACTCAATGTCTGAATAGCAACCAAATGTCTCCTGAACGCTCTGAACAACAATCGGATTATCTGTTTGATATTCTGGCTGGCTACCAGATATCACCTCAGTACTTCGGGTGGAGATCGGAACGTCACTCAACGTCTGATTGGCAACCAGATGTCTTAACGATTCAAGTGGCAGTCGAATCGTTCCCCTGATACCTTGGATGAAAACTAGATACCACTTCAACGCTTCAAATGGCAACTGGATCGTCTACTTGATATCATGGCTGGAAACCATGTATCAACGCAACGCTTCAAGTGACAAGAGAACCGTTTATTTGATATCTTGGCTGGAAACCGAGTATCATCCCAAGAAAAAGAAATCGAACATTGCCAAATGTCACTTCAACGCTTCGGGAGCAAACCGAATCGTCACTTTGAACATCGCCAAATGTCACTTTTAACGGAAGCCACTCCGTCTATTGAACGTCTTGGTCAGGTACCAGACGTCACTTAACGCTCTATGCCCATCGAACGAGCGTCACCCCGCTTCCCGGGAAGGGTCAAGGGGCAACCGACTCGGGTCGCACCCGCGCGCATAAGATTTTAACGCCCATAAACCCAGGGGTCCGGCGTCTTTAACATCCACAAGCCCAGGGGCCTGATGTCAACTTCAAAAAAAAAAAGAAGAAAACAACCTCAAGCACCGCATCAACCAAATTTAACGATCTGATCAGGAATCAGACGTCACTTTCAGACAACCTCGACAGAGATCAACATGGAGTCTAAGAAACCCGCTTTGGGAAGACCATGCCTTATAAAAACAAAAATGCAAACCATAAGAGCCTAAATCTTGATTCCTCACATTACAGAGAAAATTCGGAAAACGAGAAGATTACAAGCGTCCAGCGACGGCAGTCAACCGTAACCTCTACAAGCTAAGAACTCCAGAGACTGCTGTCCCCTGCAATCCAAAGTCCACAAAAAAAATATAATAATATGATATATTAATATTGCATTATAGTAGTAATATTAATAAAAAACAAAAAAAAAACAAAAAATATATAAATGCATGATAGGACCGCTAATTGTATATTTACAATTCCCTAACAGCTCACGACACACAATCCTTTGGTTTTCCCGATCTAGAGGTGCTCCCGACCATGTCGGAGGTAATTAATAGTAGGGGCTTGCGCCTACTGGAAAGAAAGGACCCCTTCAAATAATAAACCCTCGTGAGAACTCAAGACCGTACAGTTACCGCGCTTCGGGGTGGTATCGGTATCGGCCTCTTGAGGCTCGCGAGGGGTATCTGATCCGCATTCTTTTTTGCCCCTCAATCCGAGACCGGATTTTCCTCTGTTGATCCGAGGGTCGTGAAAAAGTGCGAGACAGTCCCATGATTGGTTCAGGTGGTATTCTTGTAAGTGAAGGCTCTGCAGTTGAGAGTACAGTCTCCACTTTCTTTTTGAGATTTTTGAATTGTGGGTATTCCATCTCTTCTACCATATAAACTGTCTCGAATAGATCTTCGTCCCACTTTGTTTTAGAATTTGGGGAACTGACATCTTCCCCACCACCTTTCGTTAGAAGACTTAGCAAGTCTTCATCTTGGTTTGCCGGTGCATCCAATTGATATAGGAATTGCACAGTAGAGAGTATCTCATCTTCATCTGACTCATCCCATTGGCAAGTCATCATGAGGGCTTGTTCCTCAAACCACTCACTTTCTGCATCAATGGTTTCTAGCCAATTAAACTCTTTAAATGTCATTTGTACGAGTTCGTCTTCGCTATCTAGCTGCTCAATAGCAAACCATTGATACGGGTTTATTGGTTCCAGCATTTCAACTGTTGGTTCATTTTGTTCGGTTTTTAACATAGGTTCAAATAGCGGTCATAGCGGTCACAATAGCGGCACTATAGCGGTGCTATTTGGTACACCGCTACAACGCTACAAATATAGCGGCCCGTCTGATAGCGCGACCTATAGCGGGATATAGCGGTGAAATAGCAGAAAATAGCGGGTGCTATAGCGGTACAATAGCAGAAAAAGCGGTGCAGTTTATAATTTTCTGATGTAGCAGTAGTATTTTGGGCATAACTTTCACATACGAACTCCAATTGACGTGATTTAAAATTCTATGGAAAACTTACAAAATTGGCCACAACTTTTATGTTTTGAACATTTTCAAATTCTTAAAGTTTAATGGTCAAATATGCATAGAAAATAAATATAATTTTAGTTAGCATTAATTACTTGATTGAAAATATTTTAATTTTTTATTTTGGACTAAACTAGATCTTCAAAAAACACTTGTATGTGCAAATCCGCTATGGTCCGATAGCGGCCGCTAAATACCCGCTATCCGCTATCCGCTATGATAGTAGCATGTTCTCTACGAGTCTGCTATCCGCTATTTAAACCTTTGGCTTTTAATATTGCCAAGAACCATTTCCCCCAATAAGGAACCATCATCTTGCTCAGTCTCGTCATCTTCACTAAATTCCTCAGGGTCTGAATAATTTTTTTAAAATTCTAGATCATCTTCGTATGGCCAATCATCATCTATTGTGAGTAGATTGATGAATTCTTGTTCGAGTTCTTTTTCGTCACTTTCTCCACGAATAACTTCTTGTTCGGGGGTATTTGTTGCATACCCCGAAAATCTAACAGACAATGAGCCGTCCGTCCTTGCTCGAATTCGTGCTGCTTGGGGATTTTGGATTTGTGAGATAACAGCTGGTCTCACAAGCCACTGCCTTCCTTGGAGTTCTGCAGTTGTCCTTTGCGAGCCAGGGATGGCCCGAACTCCTCGGCTTGCTAGGTGGTCCGCTACGTTCTAAACATTGTATCTGTAATTTGTGTGGCTTATATTGGATAGTCGTCCAATTAGAGATCTTGAGAGTAAAACATTACTCTCACCACCTTGCCATCCTTCATACCCTTAAGTTTGAATCACTAGTTGAATGTGATCTCTGAAGTCACGGATACTTAGAGTCATATCTGGAGCAGTATATGCCAACTGCGTTCCAGATGTAAGATCCATTTCCATAGAGCTAATAGCAGCTCTATCATCTCGCCATCTAGTGTCTCTGATTAACACTAGTGCATTCACACCTGCACTCCGCCTGTACAGCGTGTATAACCGAACCATAATTAGTCCGATATGCAAATGTGGGAGCCCTTCTTGTAAAAGCTTGTTAAAGTTTTCTTTAGAAATGAAAGGTAACTCTACTTGCTGGCCATCTGTGACCAATGTTCTTTCATCCAAGTAATGTTGGTATACCCGGTGTTTGCTTTCTGACCATCCGATTTGGTACAGAGTTTCTGTTGGGACTTGCTGTGCTCATCTGTATGGGGAGATGTTGAGCTCAGCATCGGGATTCATTTGTGACTCAAGGCTTCGCTGGTACCGTCGAGATTGACCAGGGAGCCTCCTTTGAGCCTCAAATCTGAGCCTAGACCCAAGGTGATAGCCACGGATCTGATCTTCTACAGTGGGAGTTTGGTTTGTGTCCCTTTCCGATACTGACGGTCTTGCCGTCTCTGTTGTTGTTTGTGTTCTGCTCATGCTGCCTTTTTTTTCGGCTTCAAATATTTCTTTTGGATTTTTGAACACAAAAAGTTTGCCTTTTGGTTTCGGTATTGCCGGCTTGCTGGGCTCTCCTAAGCTCAGCTTCTGAAGTTGCTGCTGGATCTGATCTAGGGAGTCAGTCAGGTCGTCAGGTTGAGTGACTTCCTTTCCTTTTGAAACTTCTATTTTCTTAACTACTGCTTTCAGATCTTCAACTTCTTCAGTCAATTTAAGCAACAATTGGATAATTGTATTATTTTGCTTAAATTGTACTTCTATTGCTCGCCCGGTGATGTCTTGTGGCTTGACAAAATCGACTGCCGGTTGGTGGATTGTTTCTGTTGTCTTAAGCGCTTCTTTGTAAATTGTACTGTTTGCACTGAGGCGCCAGTCACTCATAAAGAAAATTAAATTTTGTAAGGATTTTTAGAATTTCTACTGGTTTATTCTTAAATGACTTTTATTTCAAAAATATTCTAGGTCAGCTTTTTCAGGTTTGATTATACCATCTGGTTCTTCTTGGGGACAATTCTTGGGGTTCATGTAGCACTTTTATATGGCTGTTTGCCTCTAAATTCTGCTGCACAAAATCCTAAACGATTACCGAAATTCCAAAACCATAAAATCAAAACCCCATCCACGTGACCAATGACCCAACAAAATAGCCCAGATAATTGGTCATACTGCATGAAAGGAAAACACAGAAATTCTTAAAAATGGACAGTAAATTAATTAATTACGAGGAATGCCATTATGCGCCTGTGATATCCTTATAATTAATTACCGGAGTCCTAAAAATAGAAAATTTGTAGCAGTTAAACCTTTCATAGTTTTATGAGGAACCATGCAAAATTTCATGTCAAATTGACCTAAAGAAGGGCACCAAACAATTTTTCTAGAAATAAAACAGCTTAATTATCCCTAAAATTCTGACAAATGGACGAGTCCATTGCTGGGACAAATGGAGGTGAACCCCACCAAGAATGAAGCAAAATAATGTCGGATGGGCTTTTAAGGAAATAATGAAATTTGTTTTGGGCCGAGATTGAAGCCCGTCTGAATTATACACTGACCCAATTTGATTAAAGAAATTTCCATCAATCCGACGATCCTGATAAATCCTCATTATGTTATCCAAAATCAACGGACAGATCTCAATCTAAAATCAAAGCACTCGACTGAATTTCCTGATTGGTCGAGAACATGGGCCCCATCCATTTTTTTTTTAAAAAAAAAGGGGAGAAAAAGAAAAGGATGGAACAGTACCATCTCTGACAAACGCCGTGCGCCAGCGTAGGGAGAGATTGTGCCGCCGATTCACGTCGTCTCAACTCCAACTAACCTCACCAGTGAATGGGCGATGACTCCACGACTCTGATGACACCAAACACGGCAAGGTGAAAGCACTGGAAAGGAAAATGTGAGAGGAGCAAAGATAAGAAGCCAATAGATGAAAAGTACGGAATTACACTAAACAACTGGAAATTAGCGAAGGAATTCACCTATTGAAGCCTCTGACAAGTTTGGGATGATGCCCGAACGAGTCACCAAGAGCCAATTTGGCAAAAGGAGGGAGCAACACTGTCCTTTGCCACAGCTATTTCGCTACAGGAGGTGCTGGGTTCAAGGGATTTCAAATACATTTTGAATTAGGGGTGGAAAAGATGATGAGTAGTTAGCATGGAGCATGGTCAGAAGAGAGAAATAAAAAGGAGGGGTGACAAAAGCAAAAGCTTCCACGACTGGAGATGTTCCGTGAAAAGCATTCGATGGAATTGAATAGGAATTCAAATGGAGGAAAGGATGCCATTCCCCACAGCCTATAATCTGAAAAAGAAGAACTAGACCTGCAACTGTCCTTGGCGCCAGGAAACATGATGACAAGTGGTGAGCTCATCGCTTCAATCGAGACCGTCGGATGTGGAATGAATTTTAAACGAATTTTGAGATGCTTCTCACACCTTTGATACAATAGTACAATCATTAATTCACCTATGTCATGGGTGAATGGGATGCAAAGGGGACAACACACCTGATGGGAAAAGTGATGCATCTGACCATTAGTTTCTGTTCCAAGATAAGATTGAGCATAGATGGATGGTCTGAGATCAAATTACATACCTCCCAGCATATGTAAGGTACAAATGCATCACAGCATGCCTGGGGAATGGATGAGTCATGCGAAACCCCCTCTTGACTATGGGCAAATCAGTCATTTGAAGGAAAAGTACACCAACATATGCAACAGAAATAGACATATCAATGACTACCATAGGGGATTAATGAAAAGTACAAATGGAGAGGATGAGCAGTGGCCTGCTGGCACACCAAGCCTATACCCCCTAGGAGCAACAGCTATATCCTAAAAAGAGATGCTCCATCCATAGCATATAGACTGCTGAATGAAGGACAACACAGCACACTCCAAATTGGCGCCAACACAGGCATGACTCCTCTCCCAAGCATGCTAGCCAGTGAAAGAAAGTAGAAATCTCATGTTTGTTACCCCAAACGCCAAGTGGCATGGGACCTACATGTCAGCTTAAGCCAGTATACATGAATTGTACAGAGAAGAGGTGAGATTAACTTTAAAGTGGCATGTCAAAGGGACACAACTACATCTACACCCTTCATCAGACACAAGAGCACGGGGAAGATGCCACATGGCAGCAAGGATCAAAGAAGAAGCCCTAATTTTCTCCTATAAAAGAAGACCCATAGCTAAGAAAGAAAAGGGGGTTCCAGCGCATAATAGTTACAAGCTGAAACTCTGCTATTTTGTTTAGTCGTTTTTTTTTTGTAATCAAGTCTTAAAGTAAGTAGAAGCAAGTTCAAAAGAAGGTAGGGATTTTCATTGTACTAGGTTCAATACATGAGTTCAATTTCTGAAAGTTCTTTCTCTTGATCTTTACTCTCAGTCCTTGTGTTCTCTTCTTTGTTCTTTCACTTTTATTGAAGCTAAGTGCTGATCATAGAAAAGTCCTCATGTAGATCATCCATTAACACAGTCTCTGGGCTCAAAGACATAGGTGAGGGGTGCTTGCCAGAGAGCGCACACTCATCTATGTCAATGGGTCATTTGATATCTTAAAAGTGCTAAAATAAGACAATAATAAAATTCTATGATAAAGCTTGGCTTTATGTGTGAGGGGTGCTTGCCTGAGAGCGCACACTCATGCATTTAGTTGTGTTTCAATATTAATAAGGGTCATTCCAAAAGTTACATATAAAACCTGCATCAAAGAGTCCCTTAACATCTTAAAAGTGATAAAAATAAAATCTGGTGGAGGGGCATGGTTCCATGTATGAGGGGTGCTTGCCTGAGAGCGCATACTCATGCATTTAGCCATGTTTCAACATTAATAATAGTCATGTCAAGTGTTATGCAAAAAAAAAGCAAAGACTGAATAGATGTGAAATCAACAGAAATGTGATAAGGTGGGGAACTAAGGGTACATCTGCAAAAGAAAATTGTGTTCAGAGTTAAAAAAAAAGGGGGGCCTCAACATATAGTAATCAGGGTCTATTTTGCTAAAAGTATATTTGGTCAAGCTTGTTAAAAAAAAAATAGTTTGAGATATGTAGTTATGACCAAGGGGTGCTTGCCTGAGAGCGTACACTTGGGAGTAGTAGCATGTCTTTGACCCTTGTTATTTTCTAAAACTTCTTTTTCTACTCATATAAAAAAAAAACCTTTAACAGTGACAATATAAGTTGAATTTAGGGTTGTAAAAGGGAGTAGTGCACAATAGTATAAATGTCAGGGCTGAACTGAAAATATCAAAAAAAAAAAGGAGGAACAATATAGCATATATGATCTTGTCTTCTCAAAAAGGAAGTGTATACACATATGATGGAAAAGTGCTTTTTACAAAAACATATACATATATGATAATAAAAAAAATGATGCCTTTAAGAACCAGATTAATCTTTCAGTAAGAGTGATAAGCAAAAGATGATAGCATTAATTTTGTATTTGGTCACAAAAGTACACTGACTTAAAAGGTTTTAATGCTTCCAGTCATGTTTTGTTAAAGAAAATATGATAATATAGTGAGTTTGCACTTAAAGAACAAAGAAAAAAAAAACAGTAAAGTTAGTAGGTTCCAGAGTTTGTCTAACTGTCATGCCTCTTTTATGAGTTGCATGCTCAAAAATTGTGTAGACTTGCATCCTTTAAGTCAAAGCATTGATAGTCTGAGTCCAAATTATTCAGTAATGGTAACTGTTCAGGTTGGCACCTAAATTGCTTTGTTCTGAGATAAGTATGTGAGAAATACCAAAGGAAGTTAAATCCAGTAAGAAAATAAAATTGTGAATAAAGGAAAGGAGGGTGAGTTGGCCTCGATATGAAATTGATATGCATATGGCAAAGTTAGACTGCATACAACCATCTGGAAAGGATGAATTCTAAAATGGCAAAAAAAAAGGGAAATACTCAGGGTTTTGTAAAATGACAGAATGTCAAGGGGCCAAAACGAGTAAGATGGTTTCACGTACATGAACCTGACCAGTGCTAGTAAGATTATCACCTTTAGTTCAAATTTGATTTCAATTACCTGAATGGGTGAACACTAGCGTTATGACCTGACCCTTAAGCTACAATCTTGTATGACAAAAAAAAAACAAAGAAATAAAAAAATGTAGAATCCAGTGCTCAATGTATGAATACCCGTAGCTTTGACAGAAAACATGAAAGATGGAAATATATGTTTCTATTCTTGCCCCCTGTTACACGTCTGTCTCCTATATATATATACACAGCATTTACCCTAAATTACTTTCCATACAAAATCAATACTATATCCTAATTATCTTACCAAAAAGACTAATACACATTCAGACCCTTTATTACCATATAATTTGCTATACTCCCCCTCAAGTTGGAGCATAAAGGTTACATATGCCCAACTTGCCCAACAAATAGTGAAACTGCTGTTTTCCAAGAGCTTTAGTGAATATATCAGCCAATTGTTCTGATGATCGAGTATATGCGGCTGCAATGCACCCAGCTCGAAGTTGATCTCGGACAAAATGACAATCCAATTCAATGTGTTTCGTTCTTTCATGAAACACAGGATTAGTTGCAATATGCAAAGCAGCTTGACTGTCACAGAACAATTTCATGGGAGTCGAATGATTGACATCAAGAGAATTCAGAAACGACTTCAACCACAGCAACTCAGATGTAGCATTTGCCATGGATCTGTACTCTGCCTCAGCAGAGGATCTAGATACTGTTTGTTGCTTTTTGGTTTTCCATGAAATAGGGGAGTTGCCTAGCATCACAAAATAACCTGTCAACGACCTTCGTGTCAATGGACAGCTTGCCCAATCAGAATCACAATAGGCATTGATTTGCAAATTTCCATCAGCTCGAAGTAGAATCCCCTGACCTGGATTGCCTTTCAAAAAACGCACAACTCGAAGTGCGGCATCATAATGGGCCTGTAACGGATCTTGCATAAATTGTGCCAAAACATGAACTGAATAGCAAAGTTCTGGCCTTGTAATTGTCAGATATATGAGTCGGCCAACAAGCCTTCTATATTTTTCTGGATCCTTCAGCTTATCACTCACTAATTCGGCTAGTCTATGGTTCTGCTCCATAGGGGTTGCAGTCGGTTTGGCGCCCAAGAGTCCACATTCTGCAAGTATGTCAAGTACATATTTGCGTTGGCACAAGAACAGACCAGATGGTCCTCTTGCAATTTCTATGCCCAAAAAATATTTCAACTGACCCAAATCCTTTATATGAAATACACTGCTCGTATATTGTTTGAATGCACCAATTGTGCTCTCTGAGTTTCCTGCAATAACTAGATCATCGACGTACACCAAAATTGCAAGAAATGCATTGCCCTTGCGCCAAGTGAAAAGAGAGTAGTCTGCCCTCGACTGCACAAATCCATACACTTCAAGTGCTGTTGCAAGTTTCGAGAACCACATACGTGGAGCTTGTCGCAACCCATAGATTGATTTCTTAAGCCGACACACCTTTCCGGGATGTGTGTGAGTAAAACCTTGTGGCAACCACATATACACCTCCTCATGCAAATCACCATGCAGAAAAGCATTTTGCACGTCCATCTGATGCAAAGCCCAACCTTTAATGGCTGCAACAGCCAGAAATGCACGCACACTGACCATTTTAGCAACAGGTGCAAACGTCTCTGTATAATCTATGCCTTCCACCTGCTTATTTCCAAGATCAACCAACCGTGCCTTGTATCGCTCAACTCTTCCATCAGCATGATACTTGATACGATACACCCATTTGCATCCAATTGCACTTTTATTTGGTGGCAAATCCTCCAAAATCCAAGTCTCATTTCTTTCCAGAGCATCAATTTCATTTTGCATGGCATCACGCCAATTTTTACTCTTAACGGCCTCACCATAGTGTCGTGGTTCTCTTTCCTTGGTGACTGCAGCCAAAAATGCTCTATGTTTCACAGAGAATTTATCGCTACTTATATAGCGACTAATAGGGTATCTCGTACCTTGCAACTCAATGTGCTCAGGATGTGAACGAGAGGAATCAACTCGAGCAGTATAACATATGAAGTCCTTGAGCCTATCAGGTGCTCTTCTCACACGTTGTTGGCGTGCTGCTGTTTGTGCCACTGGTATGTCAAGTGTGGATGCACGCTGTGACTCATTTTCACCTTGATCCTCTTCAACAACAATCACCTCTTCATTTGCTTGGATATCTTCAGAATTGCTCCCCCTCTCTCCTAGCTCACGATTTTCTACAAGACAGTCAACACTTAGATTGTCATCAACACACACACCACTTTCAATTGTCATCATCTTTCGAACTGATTCATGCACAGAATCACTGTTCTGTTGTGCATATGGAAAAACATCTTCACAAAATTTTACATCTCTTGACACTATAAAGTTAGATGTTTCCATATCAAAAACTCTCCAACCTTTCTTACCAAACGGATATCCAACAAAAATGCACTTCTTGCTTCTGGCTTCGAATTTATCTGAGGTGTGAGGTTTGTTTGAGATATAACAGAGACATCCAAACACACGCACTTGTGCATATGTAGGTGGTTTACCAAATAGCATCTGATATGGTGTTTTATTTTCAAGAACTCGGGTGGGTGTTCTATTAATCAAATATGCTGCTGTAAGAACACACTCACCCCAGAATTCAAGAGGCAACTGTGCTTGAAATCTCAATGCTCGTGCTACATTCAGAATGTGTCGATGTTTTCTCTCTACTCTACCATTCTGCTGTGGTGTGTATACACACGATGTTTGACACAAAATACCATGCTCAGAGTAGAACTGCATAATTCTCTCACTTTTAAATTCAAGACCATTATCACTCCTCACACATTTAACAACTTTTCCAAATTGTGTCTTCACCATTTTACAAAAGTTCATCAGCAATTCAGCAGTTTCTTTCTTTTCTGCCATTAGATACACCCAAACAGATCGAGTAAAATCATCAACTATTGTTAAAAAATAATGAGCACCACATTTTGAAGCAACGCGATATGGCCCCCAAACATCACAATGTATCAAATCAAAAACTGCAGCAACTTTATTTTGACTGACTGGAAAAACATCTCTAGTTTGTTTTGCTTGTAAACATATCTCACATACACTTTTGAAATTACAACCATCATCGTTAACACCAGCCAACAGATTTGTGACATACATTGAAGGATGTCCCATTCGTCTGTGCCACAACATTGAGTTCTTCTGTTTCATAGCACAATTTGCTTGCACTGGAGTCACTGCATGATAGTAGTAAATTCCATCCTTCATCTCACCCACACCAATCAGCATCCTCGAAATGAGGTCCTGCACAACACACAGACCATGAGTGAAAGTGGCAAAGCAGTTGTTGTCTTTGAGTAATTCACTAACAGAAATCAGATTGCAGTTTAGGCAAGGCACATATAAAACTCTTTTAAGAATCAGTCCTCCACACAGATAGACTGATCCCTCCAATTCAACTGATGTTTGACCCCCATTTGGAAGTACAACAGATGAGGGCAATATTTTATGAACATTCCTCAAACACTCAAAATTTCCTGTCATATGGTGTGATGCACCACTATCCACTAACCAAGCTGTGTTAGTGAGATTACCTTGCAGTTTTTCGGCTGCATCACTTGAAGCACCATGATTTGAGTTTTGCAATATAGCCATAATTTGTTGTAACTGCACATCTGACAACCCAGGGATTTTCGGTTGCATTACAGTATCACTGACAGCTGACTGAATCTCAGGTGCATGAACTGCATGGGCCGACATCCGGCCTCTACCCCTGCCTTTGCCACCTCTGCCACGCGTACCACGTCCTCCTCGTCCCCAACCTTCTGGGTATCCAATGATTTCAAAACAACGTGACACTTCATGACCTGGTTTATTGCAGTGAGTGCACACCACACGTTCACCTGCTCCACCCTTGTGCTGATTCACTTCAGGTCTGTTCACTTGCACGGCAAATCCAACTGCTTCTCTTCTGTCATCACGGCCTCTCACAACTGTACGGTGTCTCTCTTCCTGTACTACCATTGAGTAAACTCTACTTAAATTTGGGAGAGGATCCATACCCAAAATCTGTGATCTCACCGTTCCAAAAATTGAGTCTTCAAGACCCATGAGAAATTGATGAATTTTCTCTTCTTCCTTTTCCTTGAGAAATACTGCAGTCAAATTGCATGTGCATCCTTTGCAAGTACACGTTGGGACTTTAATATAGCTACTCAACTCGTCCCACATCCCTTTGAGCCGAGTGTAGTAAGTCACGACAGACTGTCCTTGCTGCTTGGCAGCAGCTATGTCTGATTTGAGTTGATGAATTCTTGGAGCATTTCCAACAGAAAAACGATCTCTCAAATCATCCCAGAGTTCCTTTGCAGTTTCAAAATATGCTATACTTGGCTGAAGAACAGGATCAATAGAGTTAAAAAGCCAAGAAACTAACATGTGATTACAGGTACCCCACAATTCTGATTCTGGTAATTCTGTCGGTTCAGTTATTGTACCATCCACAAAGCCCAACTTTTTCTTTGCACTCAAGGCATTTTTCATGACTTTCACCCACATATCATAATTGTTCTCCTTCAAGATACAGGAACTGATGGACATACCAGGATTATCTGAAGAATTAAGATAAAAGGGAGAGGTACTGTCGATGAATCTCTTCACTGTTTGATCACCCTCCTTCTTCGGCAATTTGGGATCACCCATCCTCACAGTTTTGATTTGTTAAAACAACAAGAATTTCGACAATATACTAACACCAGATAAACTATTCTATGTAAACCAGCAACAAGATTACATGGAATTTGTGATGAAGATTTGTGGCGGCTGTAGACCAACCTGTGCTCTCGATACCATGACAGAAAACATGAAAGATGGAAATATATGTTTCTATTCTTGCCCCCTGTTACACGTCTGTCTCCTATATATATATACACAGCATTTACCCTAAATTACTTTCCATACAAAATCAATACTATATCCTAATTATCTTACCAAAAAGACTAATACACATTCAGACCCTTTATTACCATATAATTTGCTATATGGCTCAATATGATAAACAAAGACATTGGATAACAATACATGCTAGGAGACAAGCTGCGTCTGGAATTGTATTTTGGTTTACAGCTCTGTCAGACCAAAGGCAAAGTCAAAGCACATTACCTCAAAATTGGGAAGTACCATATGAAATTGAATGTGCTAGTGACTCCATGATGTTCACGAGATGCCTCACAGTACCCTGGTCGAAGCAATTCATCGCTGCTTCCCATCAATCAAATTGCTATCCACCATGGTTGCAGACCCAAATCAAGTCAAGGTCAGAAATCTCCGAGTTGACAAACGCAACTTCAACGAACGGCAGAGGTGGCATCGCAAGACCCTCACGACGCTTACCAACCTAGCCGCAGGCATTACGGACGCCGGAATCTTCCACTGACGGTGCCAATGGAGATGTCCAGTCAGACGGAAAGATGTCAGAAATCGTACCAAAAGAGATGGAGGGAGATGAGTTCGAATCTTGCGTAGACTTGGCACACTCGGGCAGCAACGTCAACAAGCGAGGTCTATGGATCCTACCCAGACCCAACCTCCGATCCGTTCGACGCACAGGCACAGACATGAACCAAACGATTCAATCAGATCCTTATTCTCAGCGCCTCTCTTGATCCCCTGTGGCGACAATCCTGTAGCGAATCCCTGACGACCAAACAGCAAAACAGCACAACCGCAGCCAATCAGAAAATTCTGCGACGCAGAAACTAAAAAAAATACATTAAAAATAGCCAGAAAATCAGAAAAATTTCCATAAAATATCAAAATGTCAAGAAAAATATGAGGAATATGTTGATATATCATATTATGTCAAAACACCCAAGTATAAAATATCTCAAAATTAAAAGGTTTGAGGGATGACCATAATAAAAATAATGATGATAATAATAAATTTATATGGTTAAATAAAAAGAGGAGAAAAGGAAATAAAACAAAGATCATTCTGAACAACTCATGTTCTGGACAGCAGGTACATCTGAATATTTCATGTTCTGGACAGCAGGTACATCTGACATTTTCTATACAATAGGTACAGTCAAACATTAAAATCTGCAAACAAATTTTAAAAAAAAAAGAGCATCACCAAGAAGGTCAAAGACAGAAGTTTAAAAGTGCAAATTTAAATGCCTAAACTCAAAAGTCCAACCAAATACTGAAATTCTAAAACTCAAAAGTCACAATTGAAAAGTCCAACTCAAAGTCCAGAATGCCAAAATTCAAAAAGTTCAAACCGAGTTCAAACTTTAAACCAAGGTCTGGAAAATCAAAACTCAAAAGTCAAAATCCAAAAGTTCTAGTTTAAAAATGTAAGACTAAAAATTTAAAAGTCCAAACCTGAAAGTGACACAAAGTAAAAAAAACGACACAAAGTCTAAAAGTGACCAAAAGACACAAAGTTAAAAGTGACATAAAGTCTTAAAAGTCAAAAGCTTGTCCCTTCAAGACTGCAGTTCTGAATGATCACTGAAGTTCCTGTCAAGAGAAGGCATAGCGCATCTGTACTCGCGACTTGAACGAAAATCCCAAAAATCCCTAAGTTCCTTAAAACGATTGAGAACTGACCTAGAATACCCTATTTTCTAGCGTTAGACTCAAATCTAACAGCCTGTTTCTACAAGTTCACAGCATGTTTGACCAGAAGCAGACTGAAACCTGATGCCCAGATGACCAGAAGAAAAGTCAATCAGTGGCCATCACCCAAGTTCCTGTCAAGAGAAGGCATAGCGCATCTGTACTCAAGACTTGAACGAAATCCCAAGATCTCTAAACCTCTAAACGATTGAGGATTGATCTAGGATACCAAATTTCCTAGTATCAAACTCAAAAATCTATAACGGCACTAAGCCTGACAAAGCAAAGTAAAAACAACCTGAATATCTTAAAATATGAAATTAAAGAGTTAAATTGCACCATTCATGTTTGCATAGTACTGTTCAAAAGACTGCCCTTCTGTTTAGTTTTCACCCTGAAATTCTTTACCAAGGCACAATCCTTTTATTAAAATGGACTTCATCCACTTACGACATGTAAACTTTGATTATCCCGATCTAGAGGTGCTCCTGGCTCAGTTCGTAACTAAGTCCGGAGGTAATTAACAGTAGGGGCTTGCGCCTACTGGAAAAAAAGGACCTACGACAAACAATCAACTCTCGAGGTACTTAGAACCGCATTAGTGTCCTTCGCTCGTTTGGAATGGACAGTAACGACGGGTCTCAAGATGCTCGAGGGGTATCTGATCCGCATTTTCTTCGCCCCATAGAGGACTATCTGCTCTTCCGTGGTTGGACTGAAAAAGTGCGAGACAGATTCTGGCACGCCCGGTGGGACTTTTTTCTCCTCTCATCAGGGCATAATCAAAGTTTAAATGCAAAAGTGGAATTAAGTCTATAATATTCAAGGAAAATACTAATGATTGACTCTGAGTTCTCTCTATTGTAGGAATCATGTTTACCTGAAGTCAAATCGTGAAGGGCGAGCGTCTTCGCAGCAGGAAGGCGGCAGCAACCGGGACTCTCCATGTGCCCATCCAAGCTGTCGTGCAAATCTCTCCTGTGATGCTTGCTGGTGAAGCATCGGTGAAAGTCTCTGGAAAGCTTGCCCTTAGCGCTAAGAAGGGTCGGGCGGCCACTACTTACATTAAGGGGGCAACAGCCCCAAAACTCAAAAAGGATAAGCGGACTAGGATCTCGAGAGCTCAAGCTCTCCACCTAGTCCAGCAACCCGACACTATCACTGATCTGTCCCTCAGCAATACCTTCGCCCCCCTGCATGTGCTCAAAAGGGGAGGTGAAGTAATGCGCCTTAGAAAGGATTGGGAGCTCCCCATGTATGCCCCGGTCCCTGAGACAGAGAAAGTGACTCACCCAAAACACAAGGCGGTGGAGGCCATTCATGCGGCCTTCAGAATTGTCAAAAGATCCCGCAAGTCCCGCAGGATCGTCACTGCAATCCCTGCCAACCCCAACAAGCCGTCCATCAAGGACAGGCTCAGGTTCCCGGCGCACCGGAGGCTTCGCTTTCCCTATCGCGAGGATAACCGAGAGGGAGACGCGGACTAAAGTGCGTCAGAAAAAAGAGCCGTGACCCACCCGCCTTCAGTCTTCGACCGACTTACCTTTCCATCACTCCAACCCAACGCCCGCTCAATGAAGGCCAAAGGGAAGGTGAAGCAGGTTTGGAAGCCCAAGCAACCGGAACCCACCCCAGCTCCTAAACAACATACAAGGGGCACCAAGTGGTGGGTGCCAAAGGAAAAAGATACCTCTCTGGCTAGCCAGGTGGCGAGTCAGATGATGAAAGACAAGACCAAAAAGAAATATGTGACGAGGAAGAGGCGGAATACTGATTCTATCTCGATATATCATGTGTCAGCTAATAGCAATGATGATGATGATGAGGAAACGGCAGAAGTCCGCATGGTTGGAGCGGGCCCCCAGGAACCACCTCACTCTGAAAGTGTCCCCGTGGAAACACGAGGGCAGAAAGGGAAAACTTCAGCATCCAAACCTCCCAAACGGGTAGGGCGGCCCAGGAACCGCAGCCCGGTGGTGGAGGAAATTGTCCAACAGACCAGCGATGACATCGCAAGCGATGAAGAAGATCCAAACCCGGATCATGGAAGTTCATCTGAGGATATCGAGGAGGAAATTGAAATCCTCGAGGAAATATCTGATGAGATGGCCCAGCTTCGCAAGGAGCTGGAGGAGAAAACAAAGCAACTTGAGCAACTCCAAGCGGAGAACGCTCGGATAACCGCGGCATGTGCTGAGGTCCAGAAACACATAGCCAAAAAGGGGGCACGCCCAAGCTGTGCTGTTTCAAACAATGATGTACCTAAGTCAACCGAAACCCAAGGAATGGTTTCTAAGCCAAAATCCAAAAATAAAAAGAAAACTAAGAAATCCCGCTCCAAAATAGTGCGGGAAAAGGATAGCAGCTCTAGTGAAACCTCTGAAGAAGAGTTGCTTGAAAGAAAAGAAACCAGTATCATTGACCCTGAGGCTATAATGGAGAAAATGCAAAGGGCCATGGATCAAAAACTGCAATCTCTGGGGATTGGGGGCACTCAATTGCCCGTCAATTTCACAGGCCGACCTTACCCTGCAAGGTTTGACCAACTGGATTACCCGAAGGGACATGTAGTACCAAAATTCAAGGTATTTGACGGGGTTGGAAACAAAATTACCCCGAGTCAACACTTGTCACACTTCATAACCTCCTGTGGAAACACTGCCCGAAGGGAGGAATGGTTACTAAGGCAATTTTCACAAAGTCTGTCTGGGGTAGCATTTGACTGGTATGCTTCTCTTGAGGCAGATAGCATCAAAAGTTGGAAAGAAATGGCAAATGCCTTTTGTGCGAGGTTTAGGACGACCCCGCATCGGGTCTCCGTTACCAACCTAGTCAACGCCAGACAAAAGCAAGGCGAGTCTGTCTCCGATTATGTGTCAAGGTGGGAAACCATGTACACGGGATGCCAGTCCAACATAAGCGAATCCGAGGCGGTGCGTATGCTTCTGAACAGTATCCATGCGCCCATAAAGGTGTGGATGGTGGGTCACAATGTCACCACCTTTGAACACTTGGTAACCATGGTTGCTCGGTATGAGGAAGTAGAACCTGAAATGAACCAGCTATACCATTCCGCTAAAGAAAAGGATAAAGAAAAAGGAAAAAAACTAGAAATCAAAACCACAAAGGCAGTTAAAGCCGTCGCTAACCAGACTGAAAGCGCTGGTAGTGCCCAATGGGGAAGGAATGGTGAAGCCAAAGACGGGAACTCACAGCCCAGGCCTCAAAGACCAACACTCAAAGAATTGAAAAGCAAGTCCTACTCATTCAAAAAGGAGAAAACCCTGAAGCTGTTTAGGCAAGCCATGGAAGTCCTCGAGGTCCGATTGCCCCAATGCAAAAGGCCCGAGGAGGAGGATAAAGTGAACCACCCTAACTACTGTATGTATCACAGAGTGTTGGGTCATAGCATAAAGGATTGTTATGTCTTTAAGGATTGGCTTGAGCAGAAAATCCAAGAAGGAGCAATCTCTCTCCATGATGACGCCAGACAGGAGCCAGCTCCTCATGCCATCTCAAATGGAACCCCAAGTGCCAGCTCTCGTCGTGTTTCCGTCACTACCGATGGAAAGCCGTCTATAGCATGGAACGTGTACTTGAATAAAAACACTAGAAAGAAGCTGAGAGCCTTGCGGGCCGAACCTCAACTCAAATGGAAAAGCCCTATCATACCAGTGGTCCCAAAGAGACTCACACCAAGGAAAACACAACCGAAACCGATGACCCGTAACACAACAACGGGTAACATGAGATCTAGACAGGCATTCTGGAGGAAAACCACTCTCGAAACCGTCGAAGATCCCTATGTTCAAGAAAAACCAACACAAGCAACCCTCGCTGATTTTATCTCCCCCAAAGTCGCAGCTCAAATTAGCGGACAAGTGTGGCAGGAGTTGAAAGGCGAAGGAAGAGAAAAGAAAGAAGAGGAGTTCTGGACGGCCGCGTGCCACCATGTCTCAGGAAATGAGGAAGAACATGAAGGACCCTCTGACCAACAGGAGCCGGCACAGGCAGACGCCAGACCTCCCGAAACCTCAACAACAAATGAACAAAGCCTCACTGAGTCGTCATCCAACTCAGTCCCAACCCAACATACCTGGTCGACGGTCACTGTTCAACCCATGACCCAATCAGGAAGGGAAAAGAAGGAAATCCTTGAAATAAAGAAATTGGATAAGGCCCTTAACCGCAAAGGAAAGAAACCGGGCCGAATGGCCCTACCTTTCAAGATCAATGGCCAAGATCGTAAAGTGTTTGTAGACATTCATGATGAATGTCTAAACTCAGAAGGAATCCCAAGCATAAAGAACCTAGGGTTCAACCTTGTCATACCAAAGAAGAAGGGAGAATCCGGGATTCCACCAGAAACCATTGCAATATTGGCAGAGCATGTGTCTGATCTGATGAAACAAACCATTGCTGTGACTAGTTTTGTAAGAAACCAAGTAAACAAAGAGGCGTCCACCTCCACCAATACCCAAAATGCCCAAGATGATCCGGACTTCACTGATGAAGAATATGAATGGTCCGAGCCAGACCCTCCCAGTCAAGAGGAAAGCTACGATTTTGGTAGCAACTTCGACAGTGATGAAGAAAGAGGAGGTGGTGGTTCTGGTGGAATTTCCTGCAATGCCATCTCAACATCAGTAACAAGTGCAGACCTGGAGGACAACTCGGGAGAAGAAGAAGAAGGGCTCACTAAAGAAGAGGAAATGGAAATGATTGCGCAAATAGAGGAGGCCACACAGGCCGTTCTCTCTGTCGCGGTCGCGAACCAAAACTCACCAGAAGATGATGATACCTTCTATAAGGAGCTGGAGGAGTGCCAACCTGCCAGTTACAGGAGGATAAAAATATACATGAAAGCAAGGGAACAATGGAGAGACCTCTCCTACTGGTGCGGCCAAACCAACCTTCATCCCATCCTGGAGGCAGTTATCGCCTTAAACCCATCCAGGTGGATCCAAGAGCTCATACATGGTGATGATGTGGACCAATTGCTAGCATTATGGCTGGCAAATAGGTTCTGGACCAAGGAAATACCTCTTAACATCCCTAAGCAAACAACCCATGAACCCGCAGAACACTGCAGATACTTGAGTGATGATGGAAAATCAGGAGAAGAAGCCGAGGAAGAAATAGCTGATGAGACGGGGCGTGAGGAAGGAGAAATAAGTCCAGAAGTAACCCCACCAAGAACCACTCGACGCCGTAGATCCAGGAGGACTCGGCGCTCCAGGCACACATCAGGTCCCAGGGCCGAGGTGACATTCCCCACCCAAATAGAAGCAGTCGAGACTTCCAGTCAGGTCGATACCACTCAGGGTGAGTCATCCCGGCAAACCCCCGAGGAAGAAGAATACAATGAACATGACAGCCTGGTGGAATGGTATGTGTCTGAGCTCAGGGAACTGAGAATCAAGGACCCAAGAGCCTTTCGCCGAGCTACCCACCCCAAAGATCCAGATTTTACGGAGGAGTTTGAAAGGGAAGCCATAGCAACCGTTCTAAAAGAGGTTAACAAGGGCAAAACCCCCCAATGCTCTGACTCCGAGGATAGTGGAGGTTCTCCGCGATTCTTCTTCTGCGGAAAAACATCTGATGGAAACGCCCAAAATAGCGAATCCGATAGTGATGAGGAAGAGGCGGAAAGGGAACCTGAGGTGGAGTCTGACCATGAAGAACCTCAACCAAGCGCCCTCCAAGGAAGTTCTATCCTGATGGCATCTGGGTCTGGTCCCCCAACCGATATAACCTCAGCGTTTGAGGGATTGAACATTTCACAAGCAACCAGGATTCTCTCATACATGGAACATCTGAGGCGGGAAGACCCTGCATTCATAAGCTTCATAGCTCAGCATGCCGAAATATTACAGCAACCAGGGGCAAGTTTCGAAAGGCTCAGGAGAACCCATCCACGAGAAACCGCCCGTTTTCGGGCACAAATAGAAAGGCTGTACAAAATCTCAAATGATATTGACAATGATAGCAGCGACGATGATGGTCCCGAAGCTGGAAACTGTCGTTACATCAGCGGGTCAGGGTCTGACGATTCTGAGTCTGAAAATTATGATCGCTGCTCCGCCCGAATTGCGGCCTGGACGGATGATGATGAGCCTTCCTTGAGACCATGTAATAAAAGAAGACAACAAGGAAGAAATGCTCGCATGACTGTCCGGCCTCAACCTGAATGGGATAAAAATGCGCGGCGCGAGCTGGAGCAAGCCATCGCTGAAACCGAGGCCATGACAACCAGTGAACTCATGAGAAACCTAAGGGTAAATAGCGATGATGATACTTATTGTCCCACCGAGGATGATGAGGAAGAGGTGAAAACTCCTAAGGCCCTTATGGTATACCGAAGAAGAAAGAAACCAGAAAATGAAAAGGAAATAATAACTTATCAAAGGAGAAACAAAGGAACCAATAAAGGAAAGAATAGGTTGCTCAAAGGCGAATCCTCTCGTGATGACGCCACCTGTCATCGGGTTGGCCATCATGACTCTGACAAAGGCGAGTCCTCTGAAGTACCGCGACCACAGGCCGAAACCGCAGAAGAAAATCAAACTGACCCAGAGGAAATGGCATATGACTATGAGATCGTGCTAGATCCTGCTGAACAAATGGACCCTGCCAACCTGCAAGGACGGCAACCAAGAATGGTAAATTTGGACATCCATATCCCTAACATCCCGGGCCAACCTGACCTTACCCTTGAGGAGTTGGGAGAAATAGTACGGCAAATGGTCAACTAGATCTGGGAAGCCACGGCAACTGAAGAGGGGAATGGAGAAAGTGAACCCGCTAAACCAGAGACAGAGGAAAATGTCAGCACTGAACAGGGGGCAGCCGCTACCTCTACTGATGACCAAAATGAAAACACCGCCCTTTCAAGCCAAAACCAGGGAGAAAGCCAAAACCAAAGCTCTGAATCATGCCAAGTGATAATCATTAATGATGACTCGGGCTCGGAAGAGTCTGAACAAGAGGAATTTCCCGAAGAAGAATACCAGTCCCTCGCTGACCCTGTCGGATGGATGAATCACTTGGTCAACCGAGTAGAGGATCCTAACAAGAGAGTTGGATGGCAAGGGAGTGATGATGAGTTGGAACCAGAACACCCTTACCTGGTTGACCTGCAACCTTTTGTCCTAGACCCTTGGCCAAAAAGGCGACTGCCCACAAGCCCTAAGCGAACTGGTGAAATACAAGCCTCTCCTTTACCATGGGTGGAAAGGATAAGACATAACCGGTCACGAAGGGAGGTGTGCTCGCTGGAATACGGCCGAGTCAGAAATCTGGTATCCCCTGCCACCAATCAAAATCTGGAAACGGAAGCAGAAATCACCCAACAGTTTCGGCAAGCGTCAATTGTGGAGGGTATAGGAGGATATGAGCCATCTCCTCATTATCCCATCCCCAGTACATGGCCCAGACATTATGCAGATGATACGATAAAAGGGTATTATGATCCCGAAGTGTTCATCAATATCCAAAAGGAAACTATCACCGATGTGCGAAAATTGAAGAATGCCGCCAGGGGTCAAGATACTTCTGAAAGCTGTCGGGCAATCACTGTGAGCGAGTCTGACACAGATAGCGAAGAGGAAGAATCTCCAACAACCCAAGGCGACAGCTCGCAAGGTGAACCAAAGCTCACCCAAAGGAAAACAACCACGCCAAAAGAAAACCCGCTTGAAGCACAAGCAGGAGATGTCTCAAGGAAAGCAACCCATGCAGCCCGAGGTCCAATTCAAGGAGTCACAGCAGATGGTCCCGCTCACCGCACAAGGTCAAGACAGACACAACCAAATACTACCTCAAATGACGGGCAGACTCAACAACCATCTGGAGAAAATGGCGCCACCTTCACCTCGAGGGAAAAGCGTCAACTTCTGATAGATCTGGATTTCTGCACGAATGCTCTGAGAAGAATGACTAGACAAAACATTGAGATACAAACCTTAGTCGAAACCCTGATAGCTAGGCTAAAGACTGAGCGAAAAGAAAGGATCTCAATAGAGGCAGAACTCAAAGCGTTGAAAGACCGAACCCAGAGACAGGGGGCAGGGCGGAAAGGGGCCATGAAACCTGGCCATGCTACCTCAGGCAACTCAGAAAACCTCCCACAAAGAAGGACAGAGGCTGGCATTGTCATCCAAGAAGGACAAAGGCAAAAACCCCAAACTAATCATCCCCCAGGAAAAGGAAAAGCGAAGGCCAGTGCAGAAAATCATCACCGTAAACCAAAACACCTCCGGTTCCATGACAATTCATTCGAGAATCCTGAAACAAGTCAGCGAGAAAGAGGTGAAAGCTCGCGCACGCGGGTATGCCCTCCCATGAGGCATGGGTCTGGCCATTTGAGACACAGAAATGTCGAAACTAACTCAACCCAACAAATAAGAAATAGACAAAACTACACGGGGCAATACCACATGAAAATGAAATTGGTTAAGCTCGACAACGCTTCCCCTTGCAACAAATTACCACATAAGATCAAAATAACAGGAAAACTGAAACCAAAACATGAAGGTCCCAACGGGCACTTCAGACACAGAAACCATGTAAACCCCTGGGAGAGGCCAGAAGTTGAAAGTAGGGCACCTCGGGCACAAACCACAAATAGACAACCAAAACCATGCGGGGCAAAGAAAGGAAACGATGTCGGAAGAAGGGTGCACTGCCGATACCATCAAGTCTGGGGGCACTCCAGGGAGGAATGCCTGACATGGTCTTGGAGCGACGATGACCCGTCAGATGAAGAAACAGAAGACGAAGTGTGCCGCGCCATATCCCGGTGCGCGGACTTTCAAACCTCTGATGAGGAAATTGCCTTTGAAGATGAATATGATACTGAGGGGGAACTACAGTACAATAGTTCAGAAGAGGAGCCTGTCGTGCTGGCAATCAACTCCGCTGCAATCAGACCACTAGGGAGTGATACTGACCAAAGCGAGACGGAGGAAAGAAAAGTCAAGTCATCACTAAAACCAAACAAGGTGCCCAACCTAGTCCGACAGGTCTCTACTAGGATCAGACCAAGCATGAAAAATCACTGCAATGTCAGCCTGAGATCAGGCACTAGAATACCTGAGAGACAGCCTCCCAGGGAAACAACCAACAATGGAACAAGGAACAGAAATGAAACAACAGTAGAGAGTGAAACAAGGTCCGGTGGCAGACCCAGGATGTCTATAGGAGACTACAATGTGGTGGCTCATTTACGGAAAATTCCCTCACTACTCAGTGTCTTCGATGCCTTGATGGTATCTCAGGAATTGCATGATGCCTTAATCTACGCATTACAAAACCCTGCCAGCTTCCAAGCCTATTTTGCCCAAGAAACCCGTGAGGAGGTGGCGCAGATTGACCAGGAACCATATATTACCTTCACAGATGAGGACCTGATGGCGGGCACGGCCGATCACAATCGACCCCTATACACCACAGGCAACATCTATGGCAGGAAAATCAACAAAGTCCTCATTGATCCTGGATCCTCGATTAGCATTATGCCACTAAAAACGCTGGTACAGTTGTCACTCAGCATCAAAGAAACAAAGAAGGACAAAATCCGGATCCATGGATTTAACCACCAATACCAAAAGGCCCTTGGTTCTACAGTGATTGATATTACCTTTGGGAACCTGGTCACTCCGGTCAAATTCTTCATCATTGAAGCTGATACCACGTATAATGCGCTGCTAGGGAGACCGTGGCTCCATGCCAACGGATTGGTTCCTTCCACCCTGCACCAGTGCATTAAATATGTCAAAGACGGAAAACAATATGTGATTAAAGGGGATGATCAGCCATTTGAGGCACATGAAGCCGAATTGGATGATGCTAAATACTACAGACCCAAGTCTAGAAAGGGGGCAGCCACCAAACAAGAAAAACCCTCTCCTGAAACCGTGAAGGAAGCAGTCAAGAAGGCTGTGCTCAAAGCAGCCATAAAGTCACAAATGCCCTTGGGAAGTGAAAGCGAGACGGGCTCCTCAGAGGGCACGACCGAGGATATTAACTTACCCACTCGAATGCATCCAAATGATTCCAGTGAGGGCGAGGAACAAAATACTCTATCCATAGAAATCCTACCCCTAGAACACTGTAAAGACCTAACACCTCGGGAAAGCGAAGAAGTCATCCCTTTCAAAACCTTCACCGTCCCACCCAAAATAGAAGAGCTTGAAACAGGGCAAGTAGTTCATCCCAGCATACAATTTGTTAAAGTGGGGGAAACCGAACATCAAAATGAAGAGTCAAACTTCGAAAACTGGGAACAATGGCTTGTAGAGGAACCAGGAAGACGGGGATTCCTCCTCAGCTTCAAGACACCACCAGTACCCGGTTGATTGAACTGTTCCGTAAAGCGCAATGCCTAGAGCCCATTCCCGAAAAGCGAGCAAGAATGTTCCGAGACATGTGGAATGGCTACTCTAATGAAGTCACAAAACTTAATGGGAAGGTTGCTAACACAAGGGGCCTAGGATTTAAAGCTCAAACCAAAGGTTCAGGGTCAAATACTCCTCAAAAACCACGACAGCACTCTTGCCATCGCATAACAATCACTGAAATCAAGGAAGGTGAAACAACTGCGGACGAAAGGGAACCGCCAGAAACAGAACAATTCATTTTGGCAGCCAAAAATGCACCAAAGGAGTTAGAAGAAGGTGGTCAGAACACCATCGATAAACTGAAAGAAATTAACCTAGGAACGGAGGAAAATCCAAAACTCATAAGGGAAGAAGAAAAAGCTCATCAGTGCCGGATTGAAAAAGCCGAATTCATAAGGGAAGAAGAAACCCCCGACTGGGTGGCTAACATTGTCCCTGTTAAGAAAAAGAATGGACAAATCAGAGTCTGTGTTGATTTCAGGGATTTAAACAAGGCTTGCCCTAAGGATGATTTCCCACTACCGGTGACAGAAATCATAATAGACCACATCTCGTCCCATGGGGTATATTCCTTCGTGGACGGGTATTCGGGATACAACCAAATCAAAATGGATGAGAGTGACCAAAAGCACACTGCCTTCCGCACCCCAATTGGTATCTACTGCTACAAAGTCATGCCTTTCGGCCTTAAGAATGCAGGAGCCACATACCAAAGAGTCATGACCAAAATCTTTGACGACCACATACACAAGGTGGTAGAATGCTATGTAGATGACCTTGTTGTAAAGTCCCATACCCATGAACAACACTTAGAGAACCCGAGACTGATGTTTGAGCGGCTAAGACAACACACTCTGAAACTTAACCCCCTAAAATGCGCCTTCATGGTGTCATCAGGAAAATTTCTAGGCTTCGTGGTGCGACACCGAGGCATTGAAATCGACCCCGATAAAATCAAAGCTATCCAAGAACTGTCCCCCCCACGGACACTTAAACAACTTCGGTCTCTCCAAGGGCGTTTGGCATACATTAGGAGATTCATAGCCAACCTGTCAGGCAAAATCAAGCCTTTTACCAGACTTACCAAAAAGGATGTCCCCTTCAAATGGGATGAGGAGTGCCAGAAATCTTTTAATGATATTAAGCAGTATCTGCAAAACCCTCATGTGTTGGCGGCACCCATACAGGGGAAACCTCTCATTCTCTATACCACCGCTCTAGATGGATCTCTGGGGGCATTACTCGCCCAAGAAAATGAAGAAGGAAAGGAAAATGCCCTGTATTACCTCAGCAGAATGCTTGTGGGGGCAGAACATGCATACACACCAATTGAAAAGAATTGCCTGGCCTTGATCTTTGCGATAAAGAAGCTCAGGCATTACATGTTAGCCCATAAAGTCACATTAATCTCTAAAACCGACCCATTGAAGTACCTCATGACCCGACCTATGCTCACTGGAAGGCTGGCAAGGTGGGCCGTGGCCCTAATGGAATTTGATATAACATATGCACCCCAAAAAGCTATTAAAGGACAAGCGCTAGCTGATTTCCTAGCTGCTCACCCTGTACCTGATGACTCCCCGTTGGCGTGTGACTTCCCGGATGAGGAGGCTATGCAAGTAGAGGAAAATAAAACTTGTTGGAAGCTATACTTCGATGGATCATCCTCTATTCAACCAGCAGTCAAACCAAATCTACCAAAGCGACAGGCAGGCGTAGGGCTGGTGTTTGTCACCCCAGAGAAAGGCATTCTCCGGCATGCCCTGAGCCTAACCGAACCATGCACAAACAATGAAGCTGAATATGAGAACCTGATAGCTGGACTTGAAATTGCTCTTCAAATGGGTATTGAGCAGTTGGAAGTCTATGGAGACTCTCAGCTCATCCTGAGTCAGATTGAAGGCCTCTTCAAAATAAGAAAACCAGAATTGGTCAAATACCATGAAAAGGCTCTTGAGTTGATGGCCAAATTTACATATATTACCTTCCAGAAAGTCCCAAGGTCTCTGAATGGCAAAGCATATGCATTGGCTAGATTGGCTAATGAACTCAGTAACCCAAATCAGGAAGAAATCCAAGTCCTTGTCCACCGCAAGAGATCCCTGTCCCCTTGTCTCCCGCAAGAAAGAAACGAGGAAGAAGAAACCCTATTTACTGATATCCAAGCATTTGAAAGAAAACATGAAAAAGAATGGAGGGAAATTACACAAGTCATGACAACCGAGGGTTCGAACCAAAAGGACTGGAGACAACCCTTCCTTGACTACTTCCATCAAGGAAGATTACCCGCAAACAAGGCCATTAGGGAACAAATCAGGAAAAGAGCCCTAAGGTTCATATATGTGAACAGCACACTTTATTGGAGGTTCTATGAAGGATCATGGCTTAGATGCATATCGAAAACCGAAGCCCACCAAGTTATGCAAGAAATTCACTCGGGAGTGTGCGGAGCCCACCAATCGGGCTCTCGGATGTGAGTGCAAATCAAGCTGATGGGCTACTACTGACCCACCATGATCAATGACTGCGAAAACTTCTCCAGACAATGCCATATGTGCCAGATTCACGGAGATTTCATACACCAACACCCAAATGTGCTGCATCCAACAGTGGTATCATGGCCCTTTGAAATCTGGGGAACAGATATCATAGGCCCCATTGACCCACTAGCCTCAAATGGGCACCGCTTCATATTGGCCGCTACGGATTACTTCTCCAAATGGGCCGAAGCCAGGTCACACCGTGAAATTAAGGCCTCTGATGTGGTTAGGTTCTTCACCACTCAGGTATGGAAATCCAAGGAAAATAATCTCTGACAACGGGACGGCCTTCAAGAATGCCAAAATTAATGCCTTCGCCGATAAACACAAAATTGAATGGAGATATTCTTCTGTCTACAACCCAAGAGCCAATGGACTAGTAGAGCCTTTCAACAAAACACTGATCAAGATCCTTCGCAAAACCATTGGAGATAATCAAAGAAACTGGCATGAGAAACTGCATGAAGCACTGTGGGCATACCGCATCACTCATAGAACAGCAACCCAAGCCACACCCTATTCCTTAGTGTATGGGGCAGAAGCAGTCCTACCAATTGAGGTGGAACTCCCGTCACTAAGAATAGCCATGGCAGCACAAATCCCTCTGACTAAGCAGACGCAACTGAGGTTGCAGGAGTTAGACGGAATGGATGAAAGGAGACTGGCAGCCCAACAAAACTTGGAGTTATATCAAGCCAGGATGGCGCGAGCTTATGAGAAATTATCAAGACCCAGAACATTCAAGAAAGGAGAACTAGTGTTGGTTTTGAGGCGACCTATCCTTGGCCGACACCATGGCCCCAAATTTGCACCAAATTGGGAAGGTCCCTATGTCATAGAACAAGCATATGAAGGCTGAGCCTACCTACTCGCAGATTCAAACGGAAAACACCCTGTCTCCTCCATAAATGGGAGATACCTGAAGAAATATTATGGACAAAACTACCCCGACATTTCCACAACCCGCCAAAATCGAAGGGAGAGCAATCAACAAACTGACTGGGCAGACAATTGCGAGGCAGTCAACCACCTCTTTGCTTAGGTAAAAGAAAACAAAAATCTCTCATGTCCCACTGGGTCAAGGCTCGATAGGGTGCTCCGTTCTTTTGAACGCTATGGAGCATTCCTGAGCCAAAACCCTAAAGTAATAAATTAACCTTTAAATAAAATAAACCCTTCAAAATTTCCTAGAATGACCCTAGGTCGAAATCCTAAATAAAATCCAAGTCCAACAAAAAAAAATACATCTTATTCCAAAACATAAAAGCATATGACCAAAAGAAACTAGACCAAACTAAAAATATAGCCTAAATAAAGATTAAAACCAAATCTTCCTAAATATTCTCAAACCCTCAAATAAAAGACAAACTCCAAGATCCAAAAAATCCAAAATTTCCAAAACCTACATAAAATATTCTGTCCCACTGGGCCAAAGTAAAAGGTGTGCTATGTCCTTATGGACATTCATGGAGCGTTTCCTTTACAAACGGCCTACATCCCAAAATGTGACCCTAAAAGTCTTGTGCTTTGTCCTTTAAACAAAGTACTAGGTGCCTGTTCATCTCACCAAATTAAAGGATGAACGAAAGTTCTGTGTCTTGAACTCTAAATTAAGACACAAACGGTGAAACTTACCATGGGACTAGTCAAAACCACATCCTCAACAGTTACAAATTGAGAAGACAACCTATCTACTCAAAATGTAATTTTTACCAAAACCTACCTCAAAAATTATTAAGACCAAACCAAACCTGAAAGCCCCTCTGAAAAATGGAGAATACTACGGCTGATGTCCGCCAACCATGTCAAGGAATAGGCCTCATAAATCCTAATACCCAGAGGGGCCCATGGTCGTGTTGGGCCTTAAACCATCGACTACGGTACGTTCCTAGCTGCCGTACCCAAAGAGCCAGGAGAAAACCCCATCTCGCCACATCAAAAGAGTGATATGGAACAGACAAATCCCGACGGTACGTCCCTTATCACCGTGCCAAAACAACCAACAGAAAACGATGCACAAAGTCCCACTGCGTGCCGTTCCCATTGCACGTCATGTCCACTGCGTGCCATACCCAGGATGTCTATCCCCCACGTTGAGGCGGTAATATGGAGCAAGTAAGTCCCACCAGAATGATCCTAGCTACCGAGGCAACAATGTAGAATAGACAAGTCCCACCGGTATGTTCCTTGCTGCCGTAACCAAAGAGCAGGGAGAATAACAAAAACTATCGGTCCCACTAGCGATATCTGAGGTCGCTACCTATGACAATCTAAACCTAGTCACTAATAAACCTCAACAAATGTCCATAAACCAAGATCAACAGACCAAGAGTTATTAGGCCTCCAAATTGCCCTAATCAAATCATAAAATCAAAATACCAGACATAAACCATCCAAAATTACCACAGTTTGAACAACAAAAAATACGAAACGAAGCAATGAAAACAACAAAACCAAATGATCAAACATCCGAGACTTCTTCACATCGGAGGCACTGGAGGCGCCTGAATTGCGGCCATCGCCCCTGTGAAGGTCTCTAAGGTGTTATGAATTAACTGAAGCACTGCCTCAACATTCTCCAGTCGTTGATCTAGCTCCTTAAAACGCTGGTCTATGTGTTCCTGGAGCGGAAAATATTCTTCAATGGCTGAGCCGTCTGGAGAAGGGGGAGAAGCCTCTCTTACCGGACTATACTGATTCACAGCAGCAAACCTATGAAGGATATGACTGTTCACCGGGTAGTTGGGGTCAGGAATCAGAGTACCATGAACCATCTCCACCCACCCGAAGGAAGTCAGGTCCAAGAGCAGGTTGCGTGGGTACAGGATAGGCCGCTCAGTGATCGGGTTCCCCCGCAGCATCTCAGGCAATGGAATCTGAGCCCGCTCCATCAAGGCCTCGATTAAATTCCCATAAGGCAAATGGCCCTTGGGAAACCTCGTGATATGATGCATGTTTTGGAGGATGAGGCTAGGAAGATTAGCTTTACCGCGCTTAAGGAGTAGTAGGCGAAGGTAGAACAGAGTCCCTGGGCGAGTCAAATCTGATAATTCACCCCGAGGAAAAAGGATGTAGTTGATGACCAAGAAAAATAACCTGAAAGGAAAATATAAACTTCATAGTCACGAACCTATCCTTCGGTGACAAACAAAAAAAGAAACAAAACAAAAAAAAAACAAACACACAAATAACAAAATTACCGGTGAAGCGCGGGCAAATGCGTAGTAGAGACCAGTTCAGAACCTGCCTCAGACCTAGGCATCTTGAACCACTCGCGATGGCCCCGGTATGTCCCTTGTTCACGAGGCCAACTCCCGAAGGCATAAACTGACAGGCCGTTTAAAGTATCTGTGGCACCAATCAAGTCAGCCAGATCCTCAACCCCTATGTAAAAGAGTCTGCCAAAAAGGTAAGAAGAGGCAGAAGGGATGCCATGGTGATCAAAGGTGACGCGGAGATTGGCATAAAATAACTTGGTGATATCCGGATGGTAAGGAGTGTCAAACCTTGACAAGCCGTGTAGGCTCCAAGCGTTAAGCCACCCCGTTATTAAATTCATATAAGAAGTGGTGAAACGCCCTTGAGAATGAAAGAAAAAGCAAGCGGAAACTTCACGCTCCCCTTCACCAATATTACTTTGATAACACTCAAAAGCCTCGTCGTCTCGGAACAGATAACGGTTGCCTGGGTTATACGACCAATTAGGCTTGGAGGGAGGTGCGCCCTGGACAGAGGAACTACCTTCATCCCTGGGACGCTTGGGATTCCTTGGATCTATGACGTCAGCCATGGAAAACGGAGGTAGAGGAAGAAAATTTGGAAAGAGAAAATGACACGGGTTATGTGCGTACGATGCCTTATATATAAATGAATTAGGGCACCAGAGAACGTATGTCTTCTTGAATTTGCTAATAAAGGTAAGAAATCGGAAGGCGTGGCGGTTTACAATGAAGGGGCACGATCGCTTCGCGATCCAAGGATTTTAATGAAAAAATGATGAACCCAATGACACCAAAAAAATATAATATCCATACCCATAAATCAACTACAATCAAGAGCCCAAGAAAGGTCCAAAACATCACATAACCAAAAGCCCAGCCGCTACAAAGTCAGGAGTAACCAACTAAAACCAAGTCCAAAACTAAAACCACAATAAAAGAAAAGATACAAAGTGCCAACACGCCACATAGCTCCAACTCCTACTCAAAGAAAACCCATCATCAACTCAACCTCGCGAGAAGCGTCCGCCACAAGAGAGGCAAAGCAAGGAAGGGCTAACACTACACCCATGCAAGCTCTCTCAAAATCATCATCAGAATCAACATCCCTTTGGTGAACTGACGCCCCAACTACCGGCTCAACCAATACGGTATCTGGAGACAATGGCAAACTCGCCCCACCAGCAGAGGATGACGTGGCTAGAGGAACAGAGCTACTGAGGAGAGCCTCCCACTCGGAGTAATCCAATGACGCCTCATCAAAGAACTCCGGAATCATGTCCGACTCAGGGAAAAGGAAATCATGGAGAGTCTGGAGGGCAGGACTGCCTGAGGGGCTCTCTCCTAAATGAAAAAGAAAAAGGTTATAATAAAAAAATGAAATGTACGTCACGATGGTAAAGGAAAAATATAGATACATACCTGAGCATGGGATGGAAGCATGATCCAGAATGTCCAACTCCATACCCAGGACATGGCTCGTCAGCTCATCAACACTCATGAAACTCTGGATCGACAACTGGTATAAATGACATAAGTCCCGTAACCCTAAAGCCCAAAACTCAACGCTAAAGGTCATCAGAGTATAGGGAAACCGACCTAGATGAAGCAAGACAAGGAAAATATAAAATGAAATAGAAGAGAAATTAAGGTGAAAATCTCAGTGAAATAAGGCATACCTAGACCTCGAAGCGCTGGAAAGATGGCCGGTGTCGGAGCGGTCTCACAGGAAAAGACGGTAACAGCAACAATCGCCCTAGAATCATCCGGAGCAGGGAAGTCGCTCGCCTGGATAAAGGGAGCCGGAGAGATCAGCCTGGGGCGCAGAATCTCCTCAAACGGCACGGCGACGGTCTCCACCTCAACCTCCTCCATCTCAATGTCCTCTGTAACAACCACGGACTCAGCCAGAATGGCGCTACCCCACATACCGGAGCATGCAGTCCCTGGAAAGTAATACCATGACAAGTTTATGGCAAATCAAAATCGAATGGAATAAAAAGCAGAAGAAAAAAGGGACAGAAATAACATACATGAATGTGGTGTAAGAAGAGGAGGTCCCATGGAAAACCCGTCATCTGAGGGACTCTCCCTCGCCGCCGTCGAAGCTCATACCGAGTCACTTCCTCTTCTACCAAAGAATCCTCACGTTGCCTTTTCAACCGCCTAGCTGCTTCCTCAGCCAACTCATCAGGGTATTCAGGAGAAGGACAACTTGAAGGGGCCAATTTCTCATTTTCCACCGAAGGAGGAAGCCTATTGTTTGCCTCTAAATTCTGCTGCGTAAAACCCTGAACAATTCCCTATTTTATCACCAAAATCCAAAACCATATAATCAAATTCCATCCACATAACCAATGACTCAACAAAATAGCCCTGATAATCGGTCATAATGCATGAAAGGAAAACACAGAAGTTCTTAAAAATGGACAGTAAATTAATTAATTACGAAGAATGCCATTATGCGCCTGTGATATCCTTATAATTAATTACTAGAGTCCTAAAAAAAATAGAAAATTTGTGGCAGCTAAATTTTTCATATTTTTATGAGAAACCATGCAAAATTTTATGTCAAATTGACCTATGGAAGGGCACCAAACAATTTTTCTAAAAATAAGGCAGTCTAATTATCCCTAAAATTCTGACAAATGGACGAGTCCATTGCTGAGGGAAATGGAGGCAAGCCCCCACCAAGAACAAAGCAAAAATGCGGATGGGCCTTTAAACTTATATTAAAAATCCATCTTGGGCCGAGATTAAAAGCCCATTTGAATGGCACACTGGCCCAGTTCAATTCAGAAATCCCCATCAAATCTGACGGTCCTGATAAATCCTCACTATATTATCCAAAATCAACGGACGGATCTCGATCTAGAACTAAAACATCTAATTGAGTTTCTGATTGGTCGAAAGCTGTGGGTCCCACTCATTCAAAAGAAAAAAAAAAGAAAAAAAGGAGGATGAAACAGTACTGTCTGACACAGGCGTCGCACGCCGGCGTGAGGAGGAGTTTCGCCGCCGCTCTGCACCGTTTCAGTCTCAACCAAGCTCGCCAATGGAAAGGCGATGAGCCCACCAATGCAACAGTACCAGACTCGGCGATGAGCGGTAACTGGATTAAGCGATGACCAAAAGAGAAAGGATCAGCAACTGAGACAAACTCATGTGAAATTTTGCTAAATTAGCGAAAAATTTCCAAGGAAACATACATAGGAGGCACCTGTAGGACCTATGAGAGGAAAGTAATGAGTAATTTTGGGTCAATTGAAGCTGGGTGAAGCAATAAGCCTCATGGTCATGGCGGTAAACAGTGGAGACATGGAAACAAGCAATGGAGGTCGTTATACTGTGAGTCAAGGGAGATAGATGGTTCCTCACTGCTTCGTATGTTACTCGCTTATGTAATAGTAAGCAGGGAAAGGGAGGAAAATCACCTATGCTTGAACTGGAGGGGGCCAGTACAGCAAATCACATAAAGACGAATAAAAGGAACAAATGGAGAAGGAAGATTCCCCTCTAGCCTAGGCACTGAAAAGAAAGTTCTAGGCCTGTAAAGCCAGCGTACCATGGGCTCAGGGAAAAGTAATTGAGAGAGAAGGAATTCCCTCAGTCAATTTAACATTCCCAACCGTTGATGCTTGGGTGATGATTGCTCCTTCTGACACTAGTACAATGCATTAAATGATGTACTGAAGGGAAAAGCATGATACAACACCCAGGAATTGCCTTTTTTTGTCTTTCTTTCTCAAGCAAATGCATCATCAGTCACTCACTTGCGCATGGGAGGCAAAATAGATATGGTGAATGGACGGATGTGGCCAGATTAAGTGAGAGATACACTCTGGGTGTGTAGGCAATCAACACACGTCAATTGGCACCTGAAAGGCATTCCATACGTGACATCAAAGGGCAAATCAGGAATTAAAAGAAAAGACAAAGGATCAAAGCTCATGGGGGATGCACATAAGAAACCTCAAATTCCAGCTATACCCCTCTATATCCTATCTGAAATTGCCACATGTGGAGCTGTCCCAAGGGATTAAGAGTTTGCTTATGTGCTAATGATTGTGTTATGATTAAAAAAGAAAAAAAACGACACAACCAAGTTAATGAGGGCAAAACAAATTCTGAGCATTGAAAATTAAGGAAATAATGCTCAATGGAAAAGGAAACATATGTTGGTACTATATACCCCTCTTACAAGCATGGGTAGATGAAGGGAAATGCTTATCTCCCCTGACATAGGCCCCACCTGTCATATGGCATGTTGCCCACAATGCCCAGCAATTAAAATTATGCCAAATGACAAGCAGGGAGGTATAGCCCCAGATTTGCCCCTGAATGACAAAAGAGACATGCACACATGGAAAGGGGTATTAAGGGAAAACTACCTCTTATTAAAGAAGCCTCCAGTTGAAAACTCAATGAAGGAATGGGTAAAAGCATGCTGCCAATACGCCAGACCTATAACCCTATGGCCACAGCTATGCATCAAGGAAGATCCCTCCTCTATGCAAATCACAGCCCTTCATCAATCTATGAATCATTGGATGAAGGACAGCACATCGATTGGTGCCAGAATAGGTGTAACTCCTCCCCCAAGCACCCTGTGAAAAAGAGTAAAGTTACAAATGCCAGGTGCCATATTGCCACTGGTCAGTAAAAAGGAGTAAAAAAGAAAGAAGTGAAGCTGGAATTACAAAGTATGGCGGCAGCTCCATCTCATATCCAGTCCATCCATCTCAAAACCAGGAGAAGAGATGCTGCCATGTGTCAAGGAGATGAAGCCAAGCCCTATGGATTTCTCCTATAAAAGAAGACCTATAGCCAAGAAAAAAAGGGGGAGAGAGAAAGAGGAGAAGCCAAAACTCTGTCGAAAATTTCTGATACGTTATTGTAATCAAAATCTAAAAAAAAGTAAGGAAAAGCAAGTTTCAAAGGAAGGTAGGGATTCCATTGTATCAAGTTCAATACATAAGTTCAATTCCTGATAGCTATTTCTCTTGATCTCTTTGCTTTCAGCTTTTGAGTTTCTTTCTTTATTTCTTTTTACTAATTGAAGCCAAGTGTGAAGCATAGATAAGTCTTGATGTAGATCATCTATTGGTGCATTCTTGGGGCTCAAAAGCATAGGTGAGGGGTGCTTGCCAGAGAGCGCACACTCACCTATGTCAATGAGTCACTTAACATCACAAAAAAAAAATGCTAAAAGTGAGATAACAATAACATCCTGTGATGGAGCATGACTTTATGTGTGAGGGGTGCTTGCCAGAGAGCGCACACTCATGCATCTAGTTGTGTTTCAACATGAATAATGGTCATCCTGAAAGTTGCATACAAAACCTATATCAAAGGGTTCCTAAAAAAAGGGGAAGAATCAAACTGTTAAAATATATATGTAAAGTCTGGAAGAGGGACATGGCTCCATGCATGAGGGGTGCTTGCCTGAGAGCGCACACTCATGTATTTAGCTATGTCTCAACCTTAATAATTGTGGTGTCAAGTGTCATACAAAAAAAGGGCCAAATAAATGAGAAATCAACAGAAATATTAGAAAGTAAAAGAACCAGGGGTATGGGGTGTGACATTTGGTATCAGAGCATTCGTTCCTCGGACTGTGTGCTGGGTCTGTTGTCATTTCGTTTGAAATTTCTTTTAGGTACCGATATAGTCCTAGTTAATTTGAAATTGTCTGACTTGAATTTTGTTTGCTCAATTGACTTGTTATCATCATCCTATAAGAACTTGGTCTGTTTCATTTGAATTACCAATCGTTGAATTTCGAGGACGAAATTCTTTTGAAGGAGGGAAGAATGTAACACCCCAAAATTTTCAATTATTTTGAATATCCTGAAAACTATGTAGTTTGACATAATATAATTAGTATTGTTTTTCTTTGTGTCTTAAAAAAAATTTATTATTTCCATCTACGATTTGATTTACATATCTGTTATTAGTCAAAAGACAAAAACTTATATTAATGTCAATGGTCCATCTACTATTTTGTCTATATCTAATCATCTCTTTTTATAGTTTCCTAAACGTGGCTGCCTTTTTTTTTAATCTCTCTAAAAGTCCACGTATCAATTTGCCTTTCAAAAATACTTTTCATTTCCCTTTTCCCTTGTTCCTCGTATAAGTTATAACCGCTCAAAAAATAATAATAATAATAACTGTAACATTTTAATTTGCCTACGGCCTTTCACTCATAAAAAGATGTAACCGTTCCATGTTCATCTCATTATCACCGATCCGAAAAAAATAAAACCAGACTCCCACTTTGATTTTCATTTTTCATTCAATTTTGATATCTCCAATAAAATATATTCCATTTAAATACGAAGATATGTGTGATCATCATTCCGATTAGAATTCAAGTTCTACACGATAATCGTGTCGTTTGATTTTTCTGAATCACTCGTCAGGTAACCAGACTTCTCTATAATTTAATTTTCGTATTGATTGATTTAAATTTCGTTTGTTTATTTGATTGAATTGATATATGAGTATTGTGACTGATGTATTTTGCGAGTCAACGGGTCTCTGATGTGACTTGATTTGAAATGGAAATGTGAAATGGAATTTGAAGCGGAATCGCCTAGAGAGGGATTCACGCTAATGTGAAAGTGATTTGAGAAAATCTAGACCCGTTGATCTCTGTGAAATACATTTAATTTTATTGTTATTGATGTGTGGATTAATCCGATCTTTTGATATTTGTTATATAAATTAGTTATAGAGAAGCTGCGTCGTTAAATAACTGGTTACTCGGCTTTGTAGCTGACTCCGTTTTGCTTTTATCTATGTTGTGACGTAGGTTGACGGGCCGTCGGATGGATGATCAGATACTGTGTCACCTCACGCCTCGTATCTCGGATATGGGGTGTGACAGGCAGGCCCCCTTTTGACGAGGCGCCACATCCTTGACAATGTATGGCTTCCCAGTGTCTTTAGGCCACCCCTTGTTGAAGGCCTCAGGACGATAATCCATAATGAACTGACTACTCTGGGTAAAGCACAAATGAGCGGTAATCTGATCTAGACCACGGACAGTACAACCAGCAATATGAATCAAACCCGGTAATGACTGCCTCATGCCAGCGGAGGTCAGCGGAGTATAACACTTCTCCTAGTGAAGGTAAAACCAACCAGAAAGGATGTGTAAAGGCATAACCACCACAGCTCTAGAAGGATCCCTCGAAGAAGTAAGCTCTCTCATGGACCTATAAAGGTTCACTAAGGCCGGAATAGCCAATGAGACCCGCTTACCGCGAGCCAAGGCATTCGCCACCACAAAGACCCCAGGGTGGATATACCCAGCCGGCTCGTAAAGAATCAAGAAATAACACAACCACCAAGCCAAGAAGGCAGTCAGGACCGTCTCATCATCCAACTCATGGGAACAGAAATCTGAGAATGACACCCGCTCAGAAGGAATATATGTCTTGTCAGAACCCAATTTAATCGGCTCTAAAGGATTAGCAAAATGCGCAGCCCTCTTCTCGGGTATCAAATCCGTGAAAAATTGAACCCAGTCTCTCAAAGGAACATCCCTGTCCAAGCCACGCCGACCACGTGACATGGCAATCTCATAATAAATCTGGAAAACTGCCCGAAGTGAAGCAGAATGTAGAGGAAATCCTTTGTGATCAGGACCATAGAGCTCAAAATCAGGCGGTACCCTCTCCTCATAAACCAACCCCTCTACTGGCACCCCCATGAGGCCAGACATCTGCTGAAGATCGATAGTGGCGTCACGATCTTCTAAGGGAAAGGTATTATGAACATAATTCCAATTGGAGGCCATTGCTTTCAGGAGGTTGGAACTCCATGTATACTCAAACAAGGCCAAAATCACACCTCCAAAAATCTCCACCTTATCCAATTTCTTCCCCATACTACACAGGATATACCGGGTCCATTCAACTTGCCCGGGACTCCATTTCAAATCACCCTGAACCCTCAAATTCCCAGGAGACCAAGGAATAACATGTCCCTCCATCATCTCCATACTCAACAAGTGAAAATCAGCAGAAAAAGTAGAACGACCAGTGGGACTCAGAAAAATACCTGCAAGGTCACCGGAGGGAATGCCGCGCCTATCTCGACCAATAGAACAATGAGAGGTGTAGTACCTGTCTCGACGCTCCTCAGTGCGTGAAGCAGGGTCAACAGCAAGGCACGGATAGTCATAAATGGCCGATAAGGGTAAACGGTTGTGCCGAACCAAAAGCCCGTGGAAATTATCTCTTCCTCTGAGAATAGCACGCCTCCATAGACGGTGAAGGTGCACATGAACCTTCTGAGGATCCAAATAATCACTGATATAAGAATCAATGGCCTCATCCGAAGGACCATAGAAGCCCGTCCTGACAATATGAAACTGAGGGACAGTATCGTAAATCTCATCAACCGAAGCCATAACTATCTGCAAGAAAGCGAAAACCGTGTCAAACACTCAGAAAATGCCCATAAATCACTAAGAAAAAATGCCTAGAAATTGGGAACACCAGAGTAGACTGATCGATGTGTCTCACAGTCCACTCTGGTGGGGGGCATTTGTTTGCCTCTAAATTCTGCTGCACAAAATCCTAAACGATTACCTAAATTCCAAAACCATAAAATCAAAACCCCATCCACGTGACCAACGACCCAAAAAAATAGCCCAGATAATTGGTCATACTGCATGAAAGGAAAACACAGAAATTCTTAAAAATGGACAGTAAATTAATTAATTACGAGGAATGCCATTATGCGCCTGTGATATCCTTATAATTAATTACCGGAGTCCTAAAAATAGAAAATTTGTAGCAGTTAAACCTTTCATATTTTTATGAGGAACCATGCAAAATTTCATGTCAAATTGACCTAAAGAAGGGCACCAAACAATTTTTCTAGAAATAAAACAGCTTAATTATCCCTAAAATTCTGACAAATGGACGAGTCCATTGCTGGGACAAATGGAGGTGAACCCCACCAAGAATGAAGCAAAATAATGTCGGATGGGCTTTTAAGGAAATAATGAAATTTGTTTTGGGCCGAGATTGAAGCCCGTCTGAATTATACACTGACCCAATTTGATTAAAGAAATTTCCATCAATCCGACGATCCTGATAAATCCTCATTATGTTATCCAAAATCAACGGACAGATCTCAATCTAAAATCAAAGCACTCGACTGAATTTCCTGATTGGTCGAGAACATGGGCCCCATCCATTTTTGTTTTTTTTTAAAAAAAAGGGGAGAAAAAGAAAAGGATGGAACAGTACCATCTCTGACAAACGCCGTGCGCCAGCGTAGGGAGAGATTGTGCCGCCGATTCACGTCGTCTCAACTCCAACTAACCTCACCAGTGAATGGGCGATGACTCCACGACTCTGATGACACCAAACACGGCAAGGTGAAAGCACTGGAAAGAAAATGTGAGAGGAGCAAAGATAAGAAGCCAATAGATGAAAAGTACGGAATTACACTAAACAACTGGAAATTAGCGAAGGAATTCACCTATTGAAGCCTCTGACAAGTTTGGGATGATGCCCGAACGAGTCACCAAGAGCCAATTTGGAAAAAGGAGGGAGCGACACTGTCCTTTGCCACAGCTATTTCGCTACAGGAGGTGCTGGGTTCAAGGGATTTCAAATACACTTTGAATTAGGGGTGGAAAAGATGATGAGTAGTTAGCATGGAGCATGGTCAGAAGAGAGAAATAAAAAGGAGGGGTGACAAAAGCAAAAGCTTCCACGACTGGAGATGTTCCGTGAAAAGCATTCGATGGAATTGAATAGGAATTCAAATGGAGGAAAGGATGCCATTCCCCACAGCCTATAATCTGAAAAAGAAGAACTAGACCTGCAACTGTCCTTGGCGCCAGGAAACATGATGACAAGTGGTGAGCTCACCGCTTCAATCGAGACCGTCGGATGTGGAATGAATTTTAAACGAATTTTGAGATGCTTCTCACACCTTTGATACAATAGTACAATCATTAATTCACCTATGTCATGGGTGAATGGGATGCAAAGGGGACAGCACACCTGATGGGAAAAGTGATGCATCTGACCATTAGTTTCTGTTCCAAGATAAGATTGAGCATAGATAGATGGTCTGAGATCAAATTACATACCTCCCAGCATATGTAAGGTACAAATGCATCACAGCATGCCTGGGGAATGGATGAGTCATGCGAAACCCCCTCTTGACTATGGGCAAATCAGTCATTTGAAGGAAAACGACAAAAGAATGGAATGTGCCGCAAGGGGATCTGAGAGATGCACATAACCATATTACCCCTGGAATACCTTTGGATAATAATTATTGCTCTAAAGAAAATTGGACATAAAAAAATCAGAAGAGAAGTGCTATATTTACCATTGATTAGCCAGGAAGAAAGCTTTGTCAATTTCTCAAAACACCTGCAGCTAGCATCAAAGGCAATGACAAAATTGAGATTGAAACTCAAAAAAAAAAATCATCAAATCAAATGTAAGAAAAAAAACCATGAAATACAAGAAGTTAAAATCAATTAAGATTGGAAATATCAAAAGGCAGCTGCACAAGGGACCCAACTGACAGTGGCACACCAACATATGCAACAGAAATAGACATATCAATGACTACCATAGGGGATTAATGAAAAGTACAAATGGAGAGGATGAGCAGTGGCCTGCTGGCACACCAAGCCTATACCCCCTAGGAGCAACAGCTATATCCTAAAAAGAGATGCTCCATCCATAGCATATAGACTGCTGAATGAAGGACAACATAGCACACTCCAAATTGGCGCCAACACAAGCATGACTCCTCTCCCAAGCATGCTAGCCAGTGAAAGAAAGTAGAAATCTCATGTTTGTTACTCCAAACGCCAAGTGGCATGGGACCTACATGTCAGCTTAAGCCAGTATACATGAATTGTACAGAGAAGAGGTGAGATTAACTTTAAAGTGGCATGTCAAAGGGACACAACTACATCTACACCCTTCATCAGACACAAGAGCACGGGGAAGATGCCACATGGCAGCAAGGATCAAAGAAGAAGCCCTAATTTTCTCCTATAAAAGAAGACCCATAGCTAAGAAAGAAAAGGGGGTTCCAGCGCATAATAGTTACAAGCTGAAACTCTGCTAGTTTGTTTAGTCGTTTTTTTTTTTGTAATCAAGTCTTAAAGCAAGTAGAAGCAAGTTCAAAAGAAGGTAGGGATTTTCATTGTACTAGGTTCAATACATGAGTTCAATTTCTGAAAGTTCTTTCTCTTGATCTTTACTCTCAGTCCTTGTGTTCTCTTCTTTGTTCTTTCACTTTTATTGAAGCTAAGTGCTGATCATAGAAAAGTCCTCATGTAGATCATCCATTAACACTGTCTCTGGGCTCAAAGACATAGGTGAGGGGTGCTTGCCAGAGAGCGCACACTCATCTATGTCAATGGGTCATTTGATATCTTAAAAGTGCTAAAATAAGACAATAATAAAATTCTGTGATAAAGCTTGGCTTTATGTGTGAGGGGTGCTTGCCTGAGAGCGCACACTCATGCATTTAGTTGTGTTTCAATATTAATAAGGGTCATCCCAAAAGTAACATATAAAACCTGCATCAAAGAGTCCCTTAACATCTTAAAAGTGATAAAAATAAAATCTGGTGGAGGGGCATGGTTCCATGTATGAGGGGTGCTTGCCTGAGAGCGCATACTCATGCATTTAGCCATGTTTCAACATTAATAATAGTCATGTCAAGTGTTATGCAAAAAAAAAGCAAAGACTGAATAGATGTGAAATCAACAGAAATGTGATAAGGTGGGGAACCAAGGGTACATCTGCAAAAGAAAATTGTGTTCAGAGTTAAAAAAAAGGGGGGCCTCAACATATAGTAATCAGGGTCTATTTTGCTAAAAGTATATTTGGTCAAGCTTGTTAAAAAAAAAATGGTTTGAGATATGTAGTTATGACCAAGGGGTGCTTGCCTGAGAGGGTACACTTGGGAGTAGTAGCATGTCTTTGACCCTTGTTATTTTCTAAAACTTCTTTTTCTACTCATATAAAAAAAAACCTTTAACAGTGACAATATAAGTTGAATTTAGGGTTGTAAAAGGGAGTAGTGCACAATAGTATAAATGTCAGGGCTGAACTGAAAACATCAAAAAAAAAGGAGGAACAATATAGCATATATGATCTTGTCTTCTCAAAAAGGAAGTGTATACACATATGATGGAAAAGTGCTTTTTACAAAAACATATACATATATGATAGTAAAAAAAATGATGCCTTTAAGAACCAGATTAATCTTTCAGTAAGAGTGATAAGCAAAAGATGATAGCATTAATTTTGTATTTGGTCACAAAAGTACACTGACTTAAAAGGTTTTAATGCTTCCAGTCATGTTTTGTTAAAGAAAATATGATAATATAGTGAGTTTGCACTTAAAGAACAAAGAAAAAAAACAATAAAGTTAGTAGGTTCCAGAGTTTGTCTAACTGTCATGCCTCTTTTATGAGTTGCATGCTCAAAAATTGTGTAGACTTGCATCCTTTAAGTCAAAGCATTGATAGTCTGAGTCCAAATTATTCAGTAATGGTAACTGTTCAGGTTGGCACCTAAATTGCTTTGTTCTGAGATAAGTATGTGAGAAATACCAAAGGAAGTTAAATCCAGTAAGAAAATAAAATTGTGAATAAAGGAAAGGAGGGTGAGTTGGCCTCGATATGAAATTGATATGCATATGGCAAAGTTAGACTGCATACAACCATCTGGAAAGGATGAATTCTAAAATGGCAAAAAAAAAAAAAGGGAAATACTCAGGGTTTTGTAAAATGACAGAATGTCAAGGGGCCAAAACGAGTAAGATGGTTTCACGTACATGAACCTGACCAGTGCTAGTAAGATTATCACCTTTAGTTCAAATTTGATTTCAATTACCTGAATGGGTGAACACTAGCGTTATGACCTGACCCTTAAGCTACAATCTTGTATGACCAAAAAAAAAACAAAGAAATAAAAAAATGTAGAATCCAGTGCTCAATGTATGAATACCCGTAGCTTGGCTCAATATGATAAACAAAGACATTGGATAACAATACATGCTAGGAGACAAGCTGCGTCTGGAATTGTATTTTGGTTTACAGCTCTGTCAGACCAAAGGCAAAGTCAAAGCACATTACCTCAAAATTGGGAAGTACCATATGAAATTGAATGTGCTAGTGACTCCATGATGTTCACGAGATGCCTCACAGTACCCTGGTCGAAGCAATTCATCGCTGCTTCCCGTCAATCAAATTGCTATCCACCATGGTTGCAGACCCAAATCAAGTCAAGGTCAGAAATCTCCGAGTTGACAAACGCAACTTCAACGAACGGCAGAGGTGGCATCGCAAGACCCTCACGACGCTTACCAACCTAGCCGCAGGCATTACGGACGCCGGAATCTTCCACTGACGGTGCCAATGGAGATGTCCAGTCAGACGGAAAGATGTCAGAAATCGTACCAAAAGAGATGGAGGGAGATGAGTTCAAATCTTGCGTAGACTTGGCACACTCGGGCAGCAACGTCAACAAGCGAGGTCTATGGATCCTACCCAGACCCAACCTCCGATCCGTTCGACGCACAGGCACAGACATGAACCAAACGATTCAATCAGATCCTTATTCTCAGCGCCTCTCTTGATCCCCTGTGGCGACAATCCTGTAGCGAATCCCTGACGACCAAACAGCAAAACAGCACAACCGCAGCCAATCAGAAAATTCTGCGACGCAGAAACTAAAAAAAATACATTAAAAATAGCCAGAAAATCAGAAAAATTTCCATAAAATATCAAAATGTCAAGAAAAATATGAGGAATATGTTGATATATCATATTATGTCAAAACACCCAAGTATAAAATATCTCAAAATTAAAAGGTTTGAGGGATGACCATAATAAAAATAATGATGATAATAATAAATTTATATGGTTAAATAAAAAGAGGAGAAAAGGAAATAAAACAAAGATCATTCTGAACAACTCATGTTCTGGACAGCAGGTACATCTGAATATTTCATGTTCTGGACAGCAGGTATATCTGACATTTTCTATACAATAGGTACAGTCAAACATTAAAATCTGCAAACAAATTTTAAAAAAAAAAAGAGCATCACCAAGAAGGTCAAAGACAGAAGTTTAAAAGTGCAAATTTAAATGCCTAAACTCAAAAGTCCAACCAAATACTGAAAATCTAAAACTCAAAAGTCACAATTGAAAAGTCCAACTCAAAGTCCAGAATGCCAAAATTCAAAAAGTTCAAACCGAGTTCAAACTTTAAACCAAGGTCTGGAAAATCAAAACTCAAAAGTCAAACTCAAAAGTCAAAATCCAAAAGTTCTAGTTTAAAAATGTAAGACTAAAAATTTAAAAGTCCAAACCTGAAAGTGACACAAAGTCAAAAAAACGACACAAAGTCTAAAAGTGACCAAAAGACACAAAGTTAAAAGTGACATAAAGTCTTAAAAGTCAAAAGCTTGTCCCTTCAAGACTGCATAGCGTTTCGTCTTGAAGGAGACACCCTCTTGATGTTGAGATTGAGAAAAAGGAAGAGTCAGTTCTGAATGATCACTGAAGTTCCTGTCAAGAGAAGGCATAACGCATCTGTACTCGCGACTTGAACGAAAATCCCAAAAATCCCTAAGTTCCTTAAAACGATTGAGAACTGACCTAGAATACCCTATTTTCTAGCGTTAGACTCAAATCTAACAGCCTGTTTCTACAAGTTCACAGCATGTTTGACCAGAAGCAGACTGAAACCTGATGCCCAGATGACCAGAAGAAAAGTCAATCAGTGGCCATCACCCAAGTTCCTGTCAAGAGAAGGCATAGCGCATCTGTACTCAAGACTTGAACGAAATCCCAAGATCTCTAAACCTCTAAACGATTGAGGATTGATCTAGGATACCAAATTTTCTAGTATCAAACCCAAAAATCTATAACGGCACTAAGCCTGACACAGCAAAGTAAAAACAACCTGAATATCTTAAAATATGAAATTAAAGAGTTAAATTGCACCATTCATGTTTGCATAGTACTGTTCAAAAGACTGCCCTTCTGTTTAGTTTTCACCCTGAAATTCTTTACCAAGGCACAATCCTTTTATTAAAATGGACTTCATCCACTTACGACATGTAAACTTTGATTATCCCGATCTAGAGGTGCTCCTGGCTCAGTTCGTAACTAAGTCCGGAGGTAATTAACAGTAGGGGCTTGCGCCTACTGGAAAAAAAGGACCTACGACAAACAATCAACTCTCGAGGTACTTAGAACCGCATTAGTGTCCTTCGCTCGTTTGGAATGGACAGTAACGACGGGTCTCAAGATGCTCGAGGGGTATCTGATCCGCATTTTCTTCGCCCCATAGAGGACTATCTGCTCTTCCGTGGTTGGACTGAAAAAGTGCGAGACAATGGCCATGGTAGCATTTATAGAAGAATTAACTTTTGAGTGGCATTTTCACATTTTTCTTCTTTTGAAGTGGCATAAAAATAATTTCCCCAAAATTATTTCATCAAACACTACTAATTTTTTTTTGAAGAAAAATAGGGGTCACCAAACACTACTATTGTCCCCTCCATTCCCATCATGTACATCTTCTCCTCTTCTGTTCCATCACTTCTATGCACTCCCTGAGCAGGCCCAGGTTCATATATCAGCTAAGAACATCACGACTAAGGGTGAAAACGGTCACCGTTTCGACCGTTCTTTTGTTTCGTTTCGTCCAAAATGAAATGAAACGGTTAAAGATTTTTTGTTGCGTTTAAAAAATGAAACGGTTAACGAAAGCTGAAAACGATTTCGCTCATGTGTATTTTCGTGGTTTCGACCGTTTCGTTTTGGACAAAACAGTTAACGCAAATGGGTGATCAATTTTGTTTTAAAACGAAACTGTTAACGAAATCGACGTTTTCATGGTCGTTTTAGAAGTTATGCACTTCTAATCACGATGTCTTTGATGTTTTAAATCTTTACTACTTATAAAAAAATCCTACAAAGGTTGTAAAAAAATCAGACAAATGTTGTATATTATATCCTTAACATCAGATATGGATCATTGATTTTATTGATCTAATAAGATCTATGGTCTGGATTTGTATATCAGACAAAAGGATAGCCATTTATTTGAAACTGGCGAGGTGGTAGGATGGTTTTTAAGCAAATTCCGCGCTGCACTTGGCCAGTTCGATCCTGCTTCGTGTTTTATTTTTTTTCAACTTCTTTTTATTAATCGTTCCCTCCGTTTCCTTCTCAGAAAAGGCAAGCTCTTCGATCCCACCTATCTCACCTTCGTTCTCCCTCTCACGTCCCCTCGCGACCAGATAAGGAAATACAATAAGGTTGCGGCTAGGGTTAGATCTCCTTCCTCACTTCCCCATCGCGGCCAAATAAGGAAACACAACAAATCAAGTTTGCGGCTAGAGTTAGTACATCTCATTCAAAATTTTCAATTAATTATGAAATTTCATTTACCGCTCACAATTCTTTCCCTATTTACTATCAAGAAAATGAAAACAATAGCCCAAATTCGAATTTTCGTTTTGCCACTTTATTTGATTATGTAATCTGAAGATTATTCGGTTCCCTATTTAATCCATCCATGGATTTCGCAAGAATGGGCATTCCTCTTGATTTGAGGTGAGCAAAAACAATATTGTTCAATTTTCGTTCTTATCTCTTGACTCTCTTTACAAATCTGAATATGAAATTGTTTCTCTCTTTATAAATCTGAGATCTGACAAGGGGGCTGCTATGGAGCAATATTTGAAATGTTTTCCCTTCTGTCATAAAATTTGTCTCTATTTTGAAAAGTTTTCCCATTTTTTTCTTTTTCTTTTCTGCATGTTTCTCAATTTACTGATTACTGATCAAAATAGATTAAGAATGCACATGTAGTACCAGTATTCTAGCGATTTTTCTGTGCGATGATACTATAACCAGGAATGAAATTTATTTGGATGATCTTCACTGGCAAATAAACTCAAATATTTACACCGCAAAACAATTGTTTATGGCCAGAGGTGAAACATGTAAAACCAGCACTGAAATTTGAGTTTTCCATCATCTAAAACCAGCACATGTTGCCGATATGATACTGACATTCTAACATTCTTAATATTGTTAACTAATAATTTGAAAAAAGTTTATCTTATTTGATTTAAACTTCTAATCTTTTTTATTACTTGTACAACAGAGATCATTGAGGTCAAGACTGTACTGGTACCGTTTCTGTCAGGTACAGACCTTTGATTTAATTGTTGCTTTTATTTTGGTTTTGCTTTTCTTTTGATTTTTTTTTCTTTATGTGATCGATTAATTGCTTCTATACGCAATGCAAAAGGCATGTCATTATATTGTATAGGTGCCTCATATAGAATTAGAAATTTGTTGCAGATGCATATGAAAATTTGTTCTCAATTAATCAATTAATCTATTATTTCACAATCTCTCAGGGGTGGTAAATAGCACATAGCACAAAGCCCATAGAAATATTGCACATAGCATTTATACTAGGCTTCAGGTGTAGTAAATATATAGCACAAAGCCCATAGGAATATTTCATGGATATTGATATCGAATGGATATTAACATGCAAGTGTCTATGTACTCTTCAATTAAACTACTTCTCAGTTTCACATTACTGGTACCTTTTAGAAATGTACTCTTAAATTAAACTACTTCTCTTAGTCCTGAAAAAGGCATGTCAATTTTGTTCTAATTCTACTAAACTACTTCTTTCATGTTCCTATATCCAAATAAAAATAGTTGCTACATATCACATGACAGTGGGTGTTGTTGCCTGCAACCTGATGAGTGAATTTTATATGCATATTCATGTACCATTTTGTCTCCAAACTAAATCAATTGCCTTGAGTTTACACAGTTTACATAGTTTAGATGAGTTTAGGTTAGTTTAATTAGAGTTTTTATGTCAAGAATGAGTTATTACCATAGTTTTTTATTTTATTGCAGATTCGGGACAAGAAATGACTTGGATGAGTCCATGAAATTGAAGAGCTCGTTCTAAGCTTTCCAACGGTTCTTGAATCACCTCAAATGGAGTTCGGATGAAGGAGATATGCCCAAAATACTGACATAACGCAGTGTTGACATTTTTCGACGACCCGCTGAAAGTCCCGGCGACCCGCCAGACCTAGAACTGCCAGATTTATCAGAATCGCCCAATTTAGTAGTTCTATATGTTTGGACGACGGTTTCTACCGACTCCATGTGCATCCAGAGCGTGTCTTCAGTTATTTCCAGCGTTTCTACACCTTCCCAATGTCTATTAAAGACTAGTTTGAGGAGGGAAGAGTGGAGAACAAGAGGGAGACCAAATCCAAGGTCAAGGTTAGGGTTAGATATTGAGTTATCTGTGAGTTAGGTCTCAAGTCCAGATCGTGGCAGCGCCAAGAAGGTTGATTGCGACAGCAAGAGACGTGTTTGATAGGAGATTTCGACACGCAAGAGCAATTGGTTGTAATCTTTCCTTATTCTCATTTTCTCTTGTGTTTGTATGATGTCTCTTAGTTGTTGATTGTTTGTTTTAGGACTATGGTTGTAAACTCGAATTCTTAGTTGTTAATTGCATGTTTATTTAGTTTATTTGATATTTTTATATTCTATACCATGCTTGAATTGCTTTTATTGATTATGCCATGATTATCTAAGTAGATTTATTTACACCCGTTAAGTAGAGCTCGCTTAATTGCTAGGTGGTTAAGTCCAAACAAACTTAGATTATTAGGCATGATTATGATTAATATGAAGGTTTTAAACTGAAAGGTTAAATTGGGACTTATTAACGAAAGTTAAGTCCTTTCCAAGAGCGAAAGTTCAAGTATTTCATATGTTAGAAAGATATAAACTTGTAGAAACTAGACCAAGAAACGATAGTTGAAATCTAGGTTCTATACGAGGGAAATTGGGTTAATTAATTGATCACCAGACCTAAAACGAGAGTTTGATCTAACAACCTTAATTAAGCCATTATCCTTATATAATTGTCAACTAAATTAAGTCAATTTGCATTCACATCGCTAATCCTAGCGGGCCGCTGAGTGAATTAGCGAGGTTGTTTATGCCCGTCAAGTATCCAGTGAACAGTCTAATAGGTTAGCGAACTAAGTTTTTTTAGCTGACCGTTATGAGAGTCAGCGGGCTGCTGGAACTGGGACTAAGAAGAAGTGCTAGCAACCAGAAATTCTAAAATTACGTGACTTGTTGAATCTCTCTCATTAATTCTTGTTTTGACCTTGAAACGAGGCTTAGTATTTAGACCCACCTACAACCCTTAATTCACATAAGAGTTGAACCGTTTAGCTAGTTTAGTAAAGTAAAAGTTTAATATTCCAACACCGTCCCTGTGGATTCGACCCTCAAGCTGTTCTTCAAACGATTAGATCGGTAGACACGAGATTTTTATTTTGAGACTTGGTGTTTCCCCTTCGATCACAACCTACCCTATTAACAATTTCAAGATTTTTGGAAACTATTTCTTTCATGTTTCTATTTCTATATTCAAGTAAATATCATCTTCTCTCTCACAGAATATGGCGTCTGCATCCAACCACATTCGTCGCACCTATGCTGTAAAAGACACAAATATTGTACGTAATACAAATGATGCCATTTTTTTTTTGTAATTACAATTTGATATTTTTTAAAATAAAATAAATTATCATTTCTGCCATGCTCTAATAACTCATAAATAACAGTATCTTATTATGATTGTTGTTTATTATTCAACTATATTTTTTATTTGTAGTTATCTAGGTTCAACCAGTTCACTAATTTCAAGGAGCTCAGCCTTTGTATATCAATGGCGCTGGAGTGGTCCAACATGCATCAGTAAGGTATGTATCTCACCATTTTTTTAGCAAATTTAAAGAAATAGTACTTTCTTTTGGTGTAAATAAGTACTGCATTATATGTTCATATTATATGCATAATCTTTATGCCGAAATTATTTTATATAGGAATTCAGACGCAAAAAATTTTAATAGAAAGAATTATTATTATTATTATTTTTAATAAGAAGAAAGTTCGAACGCGTTTTATAAAAGCGTACAGTCTCTCTCTTTTCTACCCGTTTATAAAACGCGCTCGAAGGCTTCGAACACGTTTTATACATGGGTAAGAAGGGGAATAAATTCACCACTTCAGTTACGCCTCAAAAGGCTAGTCAGACCTTCGTACCCGTTTATAAAATGCGTTCGGAGCCTTCTAGCGCGTTTTATAAACGTGTTATTAGTTTTTCATATTTTTCATTCAAGCCGCAACATTTAACTTATTAAAAACAATATTTTGCAACAAGATCCCTGCATGTTTCATATTTACAAAATTCTCAAAATTTTATTTCCAATTAAAGATGTAACAAATAGATATAACAAATATATCACACATATTTTATATGCATTTAATTGCACATATATATATATTTTTTTGAACATGTGTATAATATCATTTTGTTTGAATAATTATTCGCTGATGACCCTGTATTTTTACTATTTAATTCTACAAACTTATCTTTTGCATTGTAGTCTCTCCTTTTTTTATTTTATGTTAGCGATATATAATCAAATAATATATAATATGGAAATAATTGAGATATAATTTTTTAATTAAAAATTGAACATTAAAACTTTAAACAAGCATAACTTTTGATAGGAAGATCCGTTTGGGGCAAACAAGCACATTCCGAAAAGCTGGCGACGAGATCTACACGTTTTACGTGGGTGAAACCCCGTAAAGACCATTTTCGGAGCAAAAAAATGCTCTCTAGACCTCCAAAATCCACTTTGAAACTTTGCAAACCTAAAAACCACTCTAAACTACTAAAAAAGTTTTTTAAATCATAAATTAATCATTAAAAAGAGAAATGCAGTAAATCAAGTGACTTTCTTGATAGTTATTCAAACAAAATGATATTCATGTCAAAATTAATATTCGAATGTCATTTTTAAATAAAATTAATATGAAATTAAATGTGATATTTTAAAAATTGTAAATTTAACCTTAAAAATAAATGTAACATAAATTTTTCACATTAATTTTCCTATTAATTTTGAAAAAAAAACGGTAATAACTCCATTTCGAAAAATTTACGCCTTCCTACCCGTTTATAAAACGCGCTCGAAGGCTTCGAACGCGTTTTATAAACGGGTACAAAAGTCTGACCAGCCTTTTGAGGCGTAACTGAAGCGGTAAATTTATTTCCCTTCTTACCCGTTTATAAAACGCGTTCGAATTCTTCGAGCGCGTTTTATAAACGGGTAGGAAGGAGAGAGACTGTACGCTTTTATAAAACGCGTTCGAACTTTTTTCTTATTAAAAAAAAATAATAATAATTCTTTCTATTAAAATATTTTGCGTCTGAATTCCTATATAAAATAATTTCAGATCTTTATGAGTACTAGATCCCTTTTTGTCAGATTGAGAATGTTCGAGCCTCTACTTTATTTCATATTATAGGCTACTTAAGGTCTCATGGAAGACCAAAATATGATTATTTGGTCAAATTTGTCTCTAAAAAGCTTCTTAAGGCTTTGTTTCTTTCTTAAAGCTTATTGCCTTTTTATTCTCTCCTGCTGTAGGACAAATTACTTATTCCCGGATATTTTTCTTTCTTAATTAATCTTTAAAATATGTTTTATCTTTAGTTCCGTAATATTTTCACTATGATTATTATAGCCATTGTCTGTTTACTTGTTATTTATTGGCATAGTGAATTTAGAAAATAGGGCGCTACTTAATGCCATGTTTACTCGATGCATAATAATTCATTAGATTACCTACATATTTTAGTAATTGAATAATTGAATTAGGCTCATTTAATCCACGGTTCATCAAACTCTTAAGTAATAGAAGATAAACAGCCATAACAGCAAGGTACCAAATCTGCCGGCTGGTGGTTGGTATTAAACATTACCAACATGGCTGCAAACCAGTAGTTTTACTAGAGGAAGCGAAACATAATGGAACCTATGCCTTCATGCAGGAATTAGTATGCAAGACGACGTGATTTTCTTCGGTGTCTGTTTTGATTACTGGCCTTGAATGGGAAAAAAAGAAAAACGAAACTTTCTTAAGTTGAATCTTAAAGTATTTATTGTTTGTTTTGTACTTGACCCGTTTAATTAATTAAATGTTAATCGAATTCCATCATCCAATATGACATTTACTCTGTGAAGCGTTTAACCTGGTTGTATTGATCAATTGTGCTTCTCAGGTTTGTTACCGTTATCTTATTTTGTCTAACACAATCTCTGAGAAAGATTAAAATTTTAAAATTGTATGAAGTATAAATTAATTTGTCTATATTCATTCTTGAAAACTGTGTGCATGTCTCTAATCTCTATTAATTCTCAATCTGGATGAGTTTTAGTGCAAATGGAAGAGATGTGTATGTCTCAGCCACTTAGTTTTTCCAAAGACTTCAAAATAAAAAAAATCTTCTGATTATAATTGGATGAATCTTTACTTTTTTATGTAAATAGAATTTATGAAAGTATATTGCTTATTGATTTAAATGGCCTCTCAATATCACAAATTACCTAACTTGAATTTGGACGATTTTTGAGGCAAAGTTTTTTTTTTTTTAGAAAATCTAGATAGCGACCATCTAGAAAAAAAGAAAAGAAAAAAAAGAAACAAAAAGAAACAAAAAAGTCTACTAAAACTAACAGAACTTTAAGAAAAAAGAAGCTTGATGAACTATCCATTCCTGCACCGCAATAGTAGTTCTCCTCTCATCTCTGAATATCCTGTTGTTTCTTTCTAGCCATATCGCCCAAAAACATGTGGAAAGTAAGGTGGCGGTATACTGCGTAGAATTCGCAGAGCAAATAACTGACAGAATTGAATGTAAACCTGAGTGTTGGTTGGTAAGAAGATTCAAACTCGTCCAAAGCTGAGAAGAGACGGGGCAGAGATAGAATAAGTGTTCTGCTGATTCTAACAGATCCATATGGCATAAATGGCACTTCTGATGTACATGTACATTTCTCCTCAACAGTTGCTCCTGCATAAGCAATCTTCCATGTGCCAGTAACAGTAAAAACATCTTGCCAGAGGGTGGAAACTTTAGCTTCCATAAATTAACAAACCTAAAAGGTACTTTACCAGCATAGATGATATTCTTATAAACGGAAGCAGAAGAGTAAGTGCCATCCGAGTGCCATCGCCAAAGTAAGGTGTCTCTGTACTCTGTTAGATTAAAAGAAAGCAGCAGGGTCCTCAAACGACTTTGCTGTAGAGTTAGAGGTGCTAGGACTGTCAAACCAGTTGTCAAACGCTTGTCTTACAGTTGCAAGGCGTTTTGCAGGAGGATCAGGAGAAAAATTGAAAAAATGCAATGGTGTATCTCCCCATCTGTCGAACCAAAATAATGAGTTACGACCACTGTTAATTTTCGTTTGCACAGAGAGCTGAAAATAGATGCGCAAAGCCAGGAGCTGTTTCCAGATACCCCTCCTTATTCCAAGCTAGTAGGGGTAAATTTGGATCTATTTTAGCGTACAGAAGGCTTGCAGTGGAGGACCACAGAGAAGTTCTTTGAGAGTAAAGTCGCCACAACCATCTTAAAAGCAAGGACAAGTTTTGTAACTTCAGATTTTGCAAGCCAAAGCCTCCAAGATGTTTGGGGAGACACACTCTGTCCCAAGCAAGCAAAGGAATTTCAGTACCGGATACTCCATTTCTTTTCCAAATGAAATTCCTCCTTATATGATCAATATCTTTGATAACCCATGCTGGTAATTAAAAGGTAGACGTGAAGAAAATAGGGATTGAAGAGAGGACGAAAGCAGCAAGGACAGTTCTTCCTGCCCTTGTCAAGAGCGGGGTTTTCCAACCCACTAGCTTTTCCTTAATCTTGTCAATTAGTTGATGAAAACAAAGTCTGCCAGGCCTTTTGTGCGTAAGTGGCAAGTCCAGATAGGTCAGGGGGAGGGAAGACTACGGGCAGCGCAAAAGGTTCTGAATCTGAGAAGATAACGCAGGAGGGATGTTAAAAGGAACAAAGCATGTTTTTCCCCAATTGATATCAACTCCAGAAACCTTGGAGAAGGAATGAAGGACAAGATTAAGAGAATGAAGTGCCGTACCATTAGCTGTAGAGAAGATCAACGTCTCATCGGCATATTGGAGAAGGAAGTAGGGGTCCCTGAGTTTCCTGGTTAGGCTGAAACTTACAGATAAAGCTACTGCTTGAATCATTCGACTCAGGACGTCTGCTTCCAAGATGAAAAGTGAAGGGGAAAGCGGGTCCCCTTGACGCAAACCCCTCTTATGATGAAATGAAGGTCCAACAGCTCCATTCATAAGAACAGCAGATTTAGAGGAGAAAAGTAATAGTTTGATCCACTCTATGAACCTAGTTGGGAAACCTCTTGCATGCAACAGATTAAACAAGAAAGGCCAAGAGACCGAATCAAAGGCTTTAGAGAAATCCAATTTTAAAAGCACCGCCGGGTCACCAGTTGAGGAAATGTTCGCAATGACTTCTCTAGCCGTAATGAAGTTTTCCGAGATTAACCTTCCTTTCACAAACCCTGTTTGTGTGCTTGGGATCAGTTCTGGTAAAAAAGGCGCCAGCCTGTTGTTTAAAACTTTTGAAATTAACTTAGGGAGGTAGCAAAGAATACTAATGGGTCAAAATTCTGTCAAAAGCTGAGCATTTTGTACTTTCGGTATGACAACCAAGTGTGCTAAATTGATACTATGCAGATCTAAAGAGAGGTGGAACAAAGCATCAAATAAAAGAGAAAGATCCAGCTTGATAGAATCCCAGTTGATTTCAAAAAGTTCGTTGGGACAACCATCTGGGCCGGACGACTTGTTGTCTGAAAGGCCAAAGACGACCCTTTTAATTTCCCTTTCAGAAAAAGGCAAGTCCAAAACGGCAAGAGTCGAAGAAAGATCCGGGTAGAGAGTAGGAGCATTGAGAGCAATTGTAGTCGTATCCTGACCCAACAAACCTTGAAAGTAGGAAGTGAAATGCTGTAAAACCTCTTTGGAATCCGAAATCAGTCTATCCTGCACAAGTAAGGTAGAGATGGTCTTATATCTCAATTTCTGAGTGGCTTTAGCATGAAAAAATCTAGTGTTTCTATCCCCACAGCTTAGCCATCTTGTTCGAGCCCTTTGATGCCATCTCATCTCTATAACACTTGCCAAAAAATAGGCTCGTTCTCTAAGGAATATTCTGGTTCTGAGTTCCAAAACACTTAAGTTTCTTACCTCCTCAACCTTATCTAAACAAGCAATGAATGTTTTGGCATTAGTCAAAAAAGTATTCGGGTGAGGGATGTGTTGTTTATGCCAACTTCTTAAAGCAATGTGCAGATTGAGGGATTTAGCAAGAAAAGAGTTTAAGACATTGCTATTATCAGTGGGAGCATTCCAAACGTCATTGATAATGTTTGAGAAGTCACTGTTATGTAGCCAAAAGCTCTCCAAACGGAAAGGTTTAGGTTGAGTTGTTAGCTGCCTGTAACGTAGAAGCAGGGGCACATGGTCTGAAACCACTGTCGTCAGGGCAGAGAGGGTAATATGAGGAAAGGATTCGTTCCAGTCAGAGGAAAGGAGAACTCGATCGAGCCTAGACATCGTTGGCTCAGGCTGATGATTTGACCACGTGAACTTTTTGTTGAGCAGAGGCGCGTCAAAAAGAGTGAGATCGTCTATGATATCATTAAAATGCTGCATTTCATTAAAATCTATACAGACTGTGGATTGCTCATGCCCCCAACGAACTACATTAAAGTCACCGGCAACAACCCAGAAAGAGGGAGCCAAAGTTGCAGTAGCTCTTAGGCTGTTAAAGAACTGAGTTCTCAAAGAATGGCTATGAGGCCCATAAACACAAGTTACTAAAGTAGTTAAACCTGTTCTTGTATCTAAAAGGAGGGCAGAGCAAGAGAAAGGAGTTGCCCAAGAGTTAACAAGAGTGAAGAAGCGTTTCCATGCTATTAAACATCCACCACGAGTTTGAATAGCATCCAGGGAAACCACACTAGGAAAGAAAAAAGTAGGTAACAGAGAAGACATAGAAGAGTAATCAAAATTGCTTAGTTTTGTTTCTTGCAAGCAAACACAGTCACATCTAGATGTTCTAATGAGATCACAAACAACCCTTCTTTTGGAAACATCCCCAAGGCCCCTAACATTCCAAGTCAAGAAATTAAAAGGTTTAAAAGACATGATTAAAAGAAAGCAGCTACAAAGAACACAAAAAATGGGGCACAAGGATCAGATAAAGCTCAGTCCGAAAGGTCATCTCCAGAGCTGGGGCCTAGCTGCAAGCGCTCAGAAGGATTAAACTTCACACTAGCAGTCCACTCCTTCGAAAATGCATCCTGGGCTCCAGAATGGGCCGGTGCACGATTTTTGAGGCAAAGTTAGCAAATGAAGTCAACCATTGCCTCGAGAGCTACTCAAATGAATGTGGTGGTTTTTAGTGGAAGTTGTGCCTGTCGAGATTGAGCTGAAGATGGAAGTTGACTAAACAACTGCTGATCTAATCCTCAGGTACTATTGTTTATCCATATAATTTGATTTAGTTATTTTGCTATTTTAATCTGAATTTGGGGGAGTTAGGAAAATCAATTTATGTGCACTCAATATCTATCTGCATTCATGGTCATTTCCCATATCACTCTTTCTAAATAAGTTGTTTGAACTTGTCCTGTGGTCTGTTAGTGACTTAATCAATCTGTCAAGCAGTAAAAATGGCACTTCTTTTAAAAACTGACTTGGATTATGGCAAGCAAGAAGAGAGAAAACGTAAAGGGAATGAATTTCTGAAAGTAGGAAGAAATAGCAGTTCCAGTAGGACAACAAATGTCTCCCCTCAAGGTTTACTGAATAGCAAGCCAATTTGGTTCTCATTAATTGCATATTATACTCCGTAAGTTTGTTGTCAATAGTTTTTTTGTTCAATCAATTTTTTAAGACAAATTTTCCTTGATTGCAAATAATCCCTGGGTTTTTGTGCAAATAACCTGATAAATTTCACAATCTATTCCAAAGAATGAAAATCTCATCTCTTTACTAGCTTATGGTTATAAAGCTTGCACACTTATAGCTATTTTGGTGATGTTTTAATTGCATAGGTTAGTCAATATGACTTTTGCATGGATTTATATGTTAGTCAATATGATACCTTGCAGCTCATTCCTTTTTTCTGGCATTTTCATTCTTAACTGTAAAAATGAAGTACAGCGTCAGAGATGAGTTTGAATTAAGGACAAATTGGGTTTACTTGGGCTAATGGAGCTGTATTGAACATTCTAATATTTGTCTTAAGTGTTTCAACTTTCAACCAACCATCCTACTATTAAATTTGACAGGAAATCTCTCTCACTGCTGCGCTTGGATTTTTTCACATTCCAATCCCTGAGGTACGCGATCTATGGTAAAAGGGGTATATTGGTACATATCAAGAGGCTGTTGCTTATTCCACAGTAAATTCTGGTGTATTAGCCTCCCTCTTCCAAATGGGTGATGTAAAATTAGTTTTCATAGGTCATTTTCACCTTAATCAATTTTTGTGGTAATATCAGTGGTATATGGTTTTGTTATGGAGGTGGGTTCGGGTACCATACTTATGGTAAAGCCTTCTAGCCTAGGAGAGACGGAACCGTATCCTCTACAGTGCTTACAAAGTACCACAATGGAGCTTTGAATCATGGTCCTACGATAAAAAGAACCAACGAGTTAGATGCAACATTGCTGTAAAATGAAAAAAAAAATAATTAAATCGCTATCAAACTCCTTATTTTCGAAAAGTATGAGGCGCTTACTATCCAAACTCCTTAATTTGGGACGGTGAGTCGGAGAAATTAGCCAGGTTTTGAATGAGCATACGTTTGGTTAGTACTTAATATTAAGAACTTTTTTTGGGGGCATTTTAATTTATTTATAGTCATTTGCAGTGGCTTAATTGAAAAGGGCAAAGAATAACTCCACCACTAAATTATCAATTAAATTTTTTTTCTGTATAAACTTGTTAAATAGTACTAAATCTAAATATGATTGATATCTGTTAATTGATAATTTCTCTAGTTTTTGCTTTTTCAATTTCTTTTGCTAAGTGAGATTTATTGTATATAGGGTCGGTTTAATTCAAATTGCTAATTTCTGAAGTTACTAATAATCTAATATCTTTTATTGCATTTTAAAGTTACTAATATGTGCTTTGACCATTTTTCTTCAGCTTGTGAAGCTGATGGCATTGAGAAAGGCGATTACAAGTGAAAAGAGTTAATTTTTGGGACTAATATTATTTCTGAGAAATGCTATGGTGCATCCGATGTATTAAGGCTTTTGTACATCGCGATCATATTTGTCAATTATGATCGGAGGTAAAACCTAGGTCAAATTAAATCTCAAATCTAATCTATTGCAGCGTAGCTTGAGGGTCGAATCCACAGGGACGGTTATTCTAAACTATAGACTTTAAGTAACTAAATTTGATTAATCTAAGGGTAAACAAGTCAAAGATTGATTTAAGGGTTGAAAGGATTGAATTTAAACTAAAGGGATTAAATCTAAACTCTAATTAATCACTAAATTACTCTAAAAATTAAGGAAAAAATCTAAACTCTAATTAAGGACTTAAACTAGGGTCAATTGATCGGGTTCCACTTCCAGGCACTATCCTGGCGGGTCGCCAGAACAGTACGATAATTCAGTTTAATTAGTTTCTAAGTTCTCTAAGTTCAGGTCTTTGGCTTAAACTCTGGTCCAAATACTAACTCTCGTTCTTGATTTGGTATTAATAAGTTTTAACCTTTAAACCTCCCTAAAACCCTAAGTTTCCACTCTCGTTCCTTGGCTTAAGTTTTAGGGTTTGCTTTAACTATTCGGTAGGATATCCTAAATCTCTCGATCTTAGGAGGGAATAAACCTCTTGGCTAAGTTCCGGTTTCACATTTTGGGTATACTAACTATCCTATGGTATGGGAATACAAATCGTTTTGAAATTAGGGTTCTATTTGCTTATCTACGAGGTCAGACCTAACCAAGTGAGCAAACCTTCAAATCAATTCAATTCACATCCTCAATTCAAGCAATTAAACTTAAGTAAAGCAAAGCAACTTAGAAAAAATAGAAAACCAAATTAAACTTCATTAATCTACCAAGTCATGGTTCCCTACAATTACCCCTAAACTAAACTACTCACTACAAGTCATACTAAACATAAAGATAATAGGTTTCAACAGACTAAACATCAAAAGACAGAAAATAGAGAAAGTTACAACAAGAAACAACAGCAAATCAACTCTCAGCTTGTCTTTTGACGGGTCGACAGGAATCCTGGCGGGGTCGACAGGAATCCTGGCGGGGTCAACAGGAGACGGCTGCGGGAAATTTCTGCTATCTTCTCTTGATTTCTCTCTCTCCCAACTGACTTTCTTTTCTGGTGCTCCCCCTATGTTTTAAATAGCTTTCAAAGACGGTTTCCATAGGTGGAGATCATGTCTGGTTCGTCCAAAAATAGAGAAAGTGCTCTTCCAGAAATATCTCTCCAAATTGGACAGGTCGGTTTGATCCAGGCGGGGTCGACAGGATCCTGGTGGGGTCGCCAGAATAGGGGCTTTGTCTGGTTTGACCCTGTTCCTTTGCTCCATTCGCTTGGCTCTTGACTTGCTCCGTTTGAACTCTGCCTAAGGCCTAATTTCACACCAAATCGTCATTGAACCTGAAATTTAACAAGGACAAATAGCAGTACCACATTTCTAACCTAAATTGCATTAAAATCTAACTAAAACACAAGCATTTAATTGAAATTAAGGCCTAAAAGGGTTGAATATTTCGATGTGAAACCTGCCTATCATTTTACAAATTGAAAATCTATCTAAGCAAATACAATCTATATATTGAGATCTCATTACAAATCAAATTTTATATTTTTTTAAATTATTTTACTATTTTTTCGATTTTTTTGAAACCTGCCATTTTTTGGAATTTCTTTATTATTAATTGGTATCCAAAAAGGAAAGTTTTAGAAAATTCGAAAAAAATAGTAAAAGAATTTCAAAAAATATGAAATTTGGTTTGTAATGAGATTTCAATATATAGATTGGATTGGTTTAATTAGATTTGTCAATTTATAAAACGGTTGACGGATAATGATCGCGATGTACAAAAGCCTTAATACATCGCGATGCACCATAGCATATCCCATTATTTCTGGTGTCGGGTCCTACATGGTTATTGGGTTTATTTTTGTTATAAGCTGATGTTGCAATTAAATTTTTTGGGAGTGAAAATCTAAGCGTATGCTATATTTTTGTATCATGAACTTTATATTTTTGTATCGTTTGGATGGTATGAGAATAAGGATTTTAGGAAGAAAACATTGGGAAAAGTGTAACTTTGGCTGTGTTTGATGAGATGTGGGAATAAGAAAACAAGGAAATAAATTTATTATAAAGAATCCAAACTCTTCACAAAGTTACACACTTCCCAACCCACTTTTTTCCTTATTCCTCTTATTCGCACACCATCCAAACGGAGCCTTTGGGAAGAGTAGGAGGAGTGTTATTTCGGGAATAAGAAATATTGTTTGGATAGTAAATTGGGAATAAGCAAATTAATATTAATTTATATAAATTATTAAAAAATATTATTTTAATATTAAATAAAGTATTAATTAAAAAACACACAAAATTTCATTTAGCTATTATTATTTGGCTAATTTTGTTGAAATTATGTATATATAATTGTTGAAAGAAACTATTCCTAAGAAGAATTATTTTTTTTCTTATTCCTAACTTGTTTGGATGCTTAGGAAGAAATTATTCCTAAAAAGAAGCTATTCTTCCTTATTTTCATACCATCCAAACAACCAAGTGTAAAATTAAAGCCTTTATTCGTTTTTCATATAGAGCTCATATATTTATACTCTGCATCAGCTTAGGCTAAGGACTTTTATTATCAATTTCGTGAGTATCTTCACTTTGTTTTTTTACTCATACATCTGAAGATATTCACGAAAATTTGTGATTTTATTTGATAATAAATGTCCTTATAGCTCAATTCTTTAACTCAATTCTTTAGGAACAAAAAAAGTTCACATAAAAAATATATATACTAAAGGTCTTTAATTTTTTTGAAATATGTTAAATAAAAAATTGTCCGCACATTGAGCGGACACAGGCGTTGCTTTTCCCACGGTACACATTTGAAATGCACGGCAAAATACTCCATTAAGACAAAAATGCTCGTTTGTTATTTTCCGTAACATGATCTATCATCAAAAGTCTGACAAAAATTTATATTCTTTCTTTTTTTGACACAATGAAGAAGATTTGTTTTCTTTCTAATTTTGATATCGAAAGATTTATTTTCGTAGGACTTTTTGCCGGGTCTTTTATTTATTTCCACTTTATACATGATAGCTTATCAAAACAAAAATTTGAGGAGAACTCTCACAATTACTGAAAATTTGCACATCATAAATTCCTTCTACCGGGTAACAAGAATTTTTTTCTTACAATTTTTCTATTCTCTATTTGAAAAGTTGAAGGATTATAATCCATACAAATTAGAATTAAAGGAAAATGACAATGCAGCATGCATTTTTTGAATAATTAGCTTCGTACAACACATAATTAGCAAAGATTAAATAAGTACATTCCACTTGATTTTTTTAATTAGCTTCATACAACACATAAGTAGCAAAGATTAAATAAGTAAATTTCACTTAATAATAAGTGGTACTGAGTACTAACAATAATTAAAGCAAGCACAGTTTTAATTTGTCAAAGATAAGAATTCTTACAAACTATAAGAAACTTATTAACAATATCAAAGAAAGACAAATAATCTCTATTTATTTCTCATTAAATCTTTTTATCTATATTCATGTACAGATGTGTTAGGAAATGCACAATTTTGATTTTGAAGCTAATTACACTTAATTAACCACAAACAAGTGCAAAGATCTAGTGCTAAGTCAATCGACACAAGAGAAGGTGTAGGAGAAATGTACCTCCTGCGAAATCGTATTCGCGGGGCTCGACCACGGCATAGATGTCGATGGCGTGCCTCCATGCGCCTCCTTCTAATCGGCCTCGAGTCCACCAAGAAATTTGGCCATGTCTCAATTCTTGTGCTAGCAAGAGAAAGGAGATAGCTAATCCTTTTCGCCATTCTTCAAGTAATTCTAGCAATTAACCTTTTGGAATAGCTATTCTCAACACATGAGACCTATGAAAATGCAAGAGAGAGAGAGAGAGACCTTCATGGGAGAATCAAAATTCTGCCCATGAAAGGTAGTGGCGGCTAGGGAAGAAGAAGGGAGGCAAGGAAAGAAGGTTAGGTTTTGCTTCTTCAAGTGCTCCTTATATAGAGCTCCATCCCTTCTTAACACTTGTAACAAATTACAAGTATGCCACTATGTGGCCGGCCATGTACATGGGCCTCATGGGCCATGTGTTATGTTTGTTCAATCTCTCTTAGTCCATATTAAATCAATTATTTAATAGGCCTTTCAAGTTGCATTCAATTTAGGCTCAAATAGACTATTAAATTAAAAGCCTATACTTTAATTTAATTCACTCAATTAAATTAAAGTGTGTTGAATAAAATTAATTATCAATATATTGATAATCATTTTAGGATTAGCATATACATTAATTTATTTCTTGTTGACTTTTAAAATATGTGGTCAAAATAGCATGAGATGCTCAAGGCGCATTTGGGAAATCATAGGAACCTAAAATGGCCTCAGAAAATCTCAAAGATTATTTTAAAAGCACTAGTGTGAAAAGTACCAAAGGGCTCCAGATTAAGATCTCCACGTTGATTTTTTTTTTTTTTTTGGCATCCTCCCTCGAGCCTAAGCATTCTCAGATGAATGATTGATATTTGAATTGTCATAATTCAAATACAGTTATGGAATTTGGAAAATGATATAAAATATTTCTAGAAATCGATAAATGGAAATATTGTATCATTACAATCTACATGTTCCTGAATGTGTATGCAAAATTTCATGCACATAAATTTGAGAAATGGATCAAATAAAATAAATGGCAGCACAAGCACAATTCCAATATATAAAAAAAGAAAAGTCAGCTTCTACGGTCCATTACAACAAAGCCCAGTGAGAGCCCATTAAAAAAAGGGGGGATCCGTTTCGGATCGTTACACGTGCAAAAAAAAAAGAGAGAGGAGTCGTGGGCCCACTGTCAGACCCTTCTCCTCATGCTTGTCACTTCGCCCTTTGCCGTTCCGATTGGTTAATTTTGCTCGACCCCACCCGTCAGTGAAGGAGTCACCATGCCTCGTTAACAAAAAGGAGGGAAATTGATTAAATAAAAAAAAAGAGAGAGCAAAATGACAGAAAGAGAAGGAGCTCACCTCTGACAACCGCCGTTCCGGTGAAGCACGGCATCGTAATCCGTGTTCTTGGTACCATTGGAAAGGTGGGGTTGAGGATAATATACCAGTACCAACTTCAACCCCTGTCATGCCTCAAATGAAACTCAATTGTGAAGAGATCTTATCAGGCTGTTGCAAAAAGCAATGCAAAATTCGCACAATCTAATTCGTGGACATCAAATTGATCATTTACACAGCTTCTTGGTAATATAAGGAGCGAGGTAAAGTTGTCAATTGGAGTTGAAATGGAGCAGGTGCACGAGAGCACCGATGGAAGCTCCACACTGAGTCGGTTAACAGTGACTTGTATGGTTTATTGATAATTGAAGAATGCCAAACATACCACTTAAAGGCTCTGGTGATAATTCACATGGAAAACCAAGTGAAAAGAGACAATGGTTCTAAGCTCAATTTGAGAAAGAATAATAAAAAAATGCAGTCATGGATCAGCTGCAGCAGCAAAACACAGAAAAGAGGGGTACCAATTAACATCAGTATTGAGGAGCACTAAAGGAAATGCTAAGCTATGCATTGCCTCAGTTCTAGAGAAACATGTGACATTAGTATATTGATCACAGCCCAACACCAACAGGCCAAACTGAAATTATCATGGATGATTACTGTTTAAAAAAATGATGATGCAACCTGCAGCTTGATAAATACATCAAGACAACATATTTAAGGCTCCAAGTCCAGCCCATCACTGTAACCACAAAACAACAACGAATTCATATGGAAATACCAAAGAAATGTGCATTAACCATTAAATGCACTGAAAGAGAATCTAATACAATGCCATACCTCTCTTTATCAGGAGTGTGCCATACCTGGGTGCAAAATTGTGAGTACCTAAAAAAATGGAGACTCAGTCAGAGCTCTATTTGAAAGAAAGAAAGAGCTATGTTGGAGACAGGAAGCAGCCATAGGTGTTGAGAAATACAGTATGATACTACTTAGTACATACCAATCATACAAGGGATGTTCTATGGCCATGCCTTAACAGCGAGAATGAACATGTTGATGTGACCAAAATGCCCTTCATTCCTCTATAAATAGAGAGGCAGTAAGGGAGAAAAGAAAAAAGAAGGGAGAGAATTTTTTAGTAGAACAACCTCCGAAAGAAACACTTGAGACCACACACGCACTTAGGATATAAAAAAAATCTGCAAAACAAAAAAAAAAAGAGAAAGTTAGTTTAGGATAGCTACAAAGAGACTCTGTAGTCTAAGTTGCAAGAGAGGAGAACCAAGCTTGTAATCGTCTTCTGCTTTATCAAATAAAAGGTGGTCTAAATTATTTATTTGCTATTTTGAGAGTAGTTTGTGCTTGACCCAGCCACCAATTCATGGTGTGCAGGGGTGTATTAGTTTACAGGAGCTCATGGGCTATGAAGCTCAGAGAACTCTTACCTTTTTTCTTTCTTTTTGCATATTTTACATCTTTTCCTCTAAATCATGTTCATCCCTCATCCAAAGAGGCCTCATGGCACATTTTAGTTGTTTTAGCATTCTTCTTACAATTGTTGTTTTATCCTTACTTTCTATTTTCTTCTTTCATATAAAGAGGGACTGCATAGATATATACTCTATCGTGACTTGGTGAATACTAAAGAAAAGATATGCATATTTCTGTATCATATTTTCATGAAACTTTCTCTTTCCCCTTCACTTTAATTCTGTTTGCATAGCTTCTATAAATAAAAATAATAATAAAAAGGAAAAAATATTATGCACAAGTCTGCATTTGTACTGTGTTCTTCGCATGATCATTAAATGAACAAATGAGCTACATATATATACATATATGTATATATAAAAGGGATGATTGATAAAAGAAGATAAAAAAAAAAGAAAAAAAGAGACCTTTGGACAGCAGGTACCATCCCATGCCATATGGCCTCCCTTCACAACCAACGACTGGAAGATACATCCTTGATGCTCTAAAAGCCATGCCAAGCAACCTTGGTCATCAAGAACTAACAAACCTCAGATCACCTTGCAAGTCACTGCCTAAACCTGAAAGGCCCCATCCCTGCAATATCAAACCCAAAATGATAGCTCTCCATGAGTTCATAAAAAAAGAAATGAGGAGTATCAATCTCAAGACAATCAATTCCATGCCATATGGCCTCTCTTCCCAACCAGTGACTATAAGATACATCCCTGATGCCCTAAGAACCACACCAAACAGCTACAACCATAATGAACCAACAAATCTCTGCTGCCACCCAAACGGCACCGATGGCCGATTATTCCCTCACAACTTCTTTCATGCATTCTATCAAACACCTGGTGAGCATGAAGGAATAGAGACATGACCAAAGTAAATTTGGCGTTGAGCTATCGCCATTACGCAAATTGAAAGCAACAGTAGTCGTACTTACCTCTCAGAGCGCTGATAAGCATCCTATTGCTGTCTCCGCCTGTCTCAAATCTTCAGCTGCCCCTTCCCATGGCTGGGCACAACAGAGAGCAGACCCCACACCGATCCAATAAAGTGCAAAGCTCCAGGGAACTCCATGCAACTCTCATATATTGGCGATGCGCTCAACCTCAGAGGATTCCATCTTATGCCGTCAGATCCGATCCAACTCGAGATCAGTTACTGTTGTGAAATGTACATCCAATTGAAAGTGTTCAACCTCCCTCAACAACACTACGATCCTCCAGAAGGACTCCCTGAGGCTTTACTGCCACAGCATGGTGCTGATGATTAATTGCTCCTCTCTCAGCCCCTCTCAGGCATTTCATCAAACGCCTGGCGAGTGTACAGCAAAATGAAAGATTAATTAAGGTGAATCATCCAGAAACCTCCATCACCAAAAAAAAAAAAGAAAGAAAGAATAAACGAGTGTAGTTACCTGATGATGCCCAGACAGTTCCCTTCTTTTGCCTTCCAATTCTCGATACTGCAACAATTCCTCTCACCATGGCCAAGTGTAACGGATGACAGGCCGTGCCTGGGGATCATAAGATACCTCACTCAAGGATTCTCTATGAAATTCGTGAGACCCTCTCCGCCTGTTGGTTTGAAGCCTGTTCGACGGTTCAGATATGAAGCCATTGGCATTCGAAATCTCTTGTCGGATTGAACGAGATGAAGGAGATAAAAGAAACAAATTCCCACGAGGAGGTTTCTTCAAAAAAAAAGAAACGAATTCCCGATGAACTCGGTGCGTGCCTCATGAGACACTGACTCGTGGCCCCCACCAGACCTCTTCGTGTATCGACTAAAAGCGCCGCACTCACGGAAAATATGAGAAGGTACCCCAAGTCGCAAGGATTTCCTGTGGCTCATGATGCATGGCGGGTCCCTGACAATACCATGTGTTGCCATCCGTGTGTATGAGTCACAGTGGTGACGTGGCTCAATCAGAACCCATCAAAATTTCAAAACTTCGCCAAAAATCATAGGAGTCTCAGAAAAATCCAAATGAAATTTCTATAAACCCAGAATAATATGAGAAACCCATTTCTACTAAATATCATGGCCAAAAAACCCTCCAAACCCAATTAAATCATCCAAAACACCAAACTTATATTTGATCAGTAAATCACCACCATAAAAGTTTCATCGAGAATCACCAAAAACTCGGAGAAACGAAAGGAAGAATTCTCTGAACTTAGGACTATGAAAAGAACACATATTCACTCAGTAATTCTGTCATGCCCCAAGAGAAATGAATCTGTTACGGGAGTCAGAAACCCCATTAATGCAAAATGTTTAAAGGTCTAGTTTCAGGAATTCGGCGGAATTGAGACTCATCCACGACAAAGGTGATGTGTTTTCAGAAGATTCTCATCCGACATCGATAATCAAAGGAAGTATGGGCCACGTATTTCCAACAAGTCGAGAAGATAAATTATAACCAAAGCTCTTCTAGGACCCAACCACTCGGTCTCAGAAATGGAGTCTTAATCCTAAAACAAGACCAAATGCGACTCTTTCAGGACCTAATCCACCAGGTCTCAGATGAGGAGCCTCCATTGCTATCCAAAAAATAAAAGAAAAGTATGCACATGATCTCATTAGGAGCCAGCCGCTAGACCGTAGGCATGGAATCCTGATACCAAAACCAGAATCAAAACAAAAAAAAAAGAAGAAAACATGAAGTTCAACTCAATCCAAAACCAATTCAAATCCAGCCAATGATTAGAATCGAAGTCCAAGTCCAAATAATAATAAAAAAAATCAAAGTACCATACCCTGAGAAGGCTCTATGATACCTTTCCAGACGTACAAATACTATAGTGCCCGAGTGATCCCGCGACCTCACTCTTGATGACACACCATCCACTACTAGATAAAACATCATCAGTAACCAAAATCTATCTGATGAACTCATGCTAGAAAACCAAAACCTCGTGCCGCTAAGGAGGTCCAGTGATCTCACCTTAAGGCATGAACCTAAATGAAACCAAATGAAATGCATCTTCATGGCAAATAAACCATCAAATCAAATGAATATCCTCAGCAACAAGCTACCGAATGCAGGAAGGTCTGAACAAGGATGACACTGCGATCCCACTCTCGGTTCTCGACCTTAGCAATCATGGCAACAAGCAACCAAGTTAAACGGATCTTCTCGGCAACAAGCCACTGAATCAAATGAATATCCTCAGCAACAAGCTACTGAATGCAGGAAGGTCTGAACAAGGGTGACACCGCGATCCCACTCTCGGTTCTCGACCTGAGCAATCATGGCAACAAACAACCAAGTTAAATGAATCTTCTCGGCAAAAAGCCACTAAACCAAATGAATGTTCCCGGCAACAGGTCATCAAATGAAGGAAAGTTCGAACCAGGGTGACACCGCGATCCTACTCGAGGTTCTTAGTCTGACATTCATTGCAACAAGCCATCAACATAATGAATGTTCCCGGCAGTAAGCCATCAAATCAAATGAATACTTTCAGCAACAAGCAACAAAATGAAGGAGAACCTGGACTAGAGTTACACCGCGATCCCACTCTAGTTTCTTAATCTAAACATTCATGACAACAAGTCGCCAAGTTAAATGAATATTCTCGGCAATAAGCCACCAAGTTACATAAATGTCCCCGACAATAAGTCACCAAGTCAGATGAATATCTTCGGCGGCATGATGCTAAATCATGCAGATATTCTTGGCAACAAGCTACCAGACAACATTATACATTGTCAGATAAAAAGTAATCCTGGTGATTAAAACCCACCTGACAAACTCAAGATGGAAGACTGAAACCTCGTGACATTTGAGTAGCCCCACGATCCTACTTCACTTTGAACGAGGCCTCGAAATAATCTCTTAAAAACAAAAAGTTCATATTCAATATCTCATAAAAAAAAACAGAGGGAGAACTCATCAAGATCAAACCACACCATTTTTCATCTATAGCATACCCTATTAAACAAGGATTGAAACAAAAAAAAATGATAAACATCGAAATATCAACACCCGCAAAATATCCATATGCATATGCATGATACTAATTGTTTTATTGACAATTCTCTAACAGTCTGCAGGATATATTCTTTGATATTCCCGATCCAGAGGTGCCTAGGAGAGTAACCAGGGTAATTAACGGCGGGGGCTTGCGCCCGTCGGAAAGAAAGGACCTACACCAAATAATCAACCTTCGGAGGAGCATAAGTCCGCACGAGCGAGCATCTCTTTAATGGGAGGCGCCCGTGGTCGGGGCTTTGGCCTGCGAGGGGATATCTGATCCGATCCTTCTTTTTGTTTTCCTTCTCAAACGGGGAAATCCGTCAAAAAGAGCCGGACATTTCTATATGATCCATTTGACTTAATTAATTATAACGGTTCGCAACGGTATATAATTAATTAATCAACTCATCATATTTCCACAGTACTCACTGCTGTGAATAAATAAATAATGCACGTATGGTCAAAGTCCTATTTGTGTGACCCTTTGAGGATTTATGCTATGTTGGACATGGAATTAAATCGCTATTTAATTCCAATAATCATAAGCGGTATCTAGCAACACGTTATGATTCCCAATTCGCATAAATAATGTACCGCTACAATATTTCAATCTTGCATAAGAGAACGATTATGTTTCTCTATTTTGATTCTTATGTCACACGATATCATCGTATAATCCAAGATAGGAATGTGTCATCGGTAGACAATATTTATTGAACATATCCTCATGTGGAAAAGATAAACATCTCAAACTTAGAACCAAAATCATAACGAAATAAATAATGACACATAACACAATCCATGTATTTATTTCGTTGGGTCAAGTCCTGTACTATGTTCCATAACATACACATATGCAATTAAGTTGGTCACTCTTTACCTATGATTAGTAGAACTTAATCATTACTTAACTTGCATACTAATCTTATATGATAATTAATGTTCCTTTGTTAATTATCAAGATTATGGACCGTTTAGATTTATTATTGTCATTCTAAAGAATGATCCACAGAGATCTACAATTCAGATCCTCAACCTGAATAATCTGTCAATAATAAACCTAGGAACAGATGATATAATATCATCCATAACATAAACTAATATTTAAGTCATCAAATTATTGACTTCTAGGACATAACTCCAACAAGATGGACCCAAGCGATGAAGCAAAATCCAGTTAATAGCTTCTAATCCTCAGTGCTCTCCTTCGTGTCTCTCAGTCTTGTTCTTTTCTGAAGCAACACAAAGAAGCAAAATCCAGTTAATATTCTACCTTTATGAAACAACAAAAAATCACTTGTAGTTAAGCAAACACCGTAGGAATAAAAACATCTCAACATTAAAATTTGCAAAAATTTCGATGAAGGTGCAAATGGTTCTAGATTGAGTAACACTGTTGTAGTACTTACCAAAACCAAGTTCCGAGCAAGTAGAATTCACAACAGCAGCATAAACAAAATGTTGTCCCTAAATTTAGGCCTAGAGGGGGGTGAATAGGCACAAAAACGAATTTCTAAACCGGTATGGTCAATATTTGGTTCAATTCAAACTTGGTCTAATACAAACAATCAAAGCACAAGCAATTCAAGTAAAGCAAGATAATAAAGAGAGAAAGAGAGAGAGAAATTGAACACGCGATGTATTACGGAGTTCCGACCCGCTAGGAAGTGCTAGCCTTAGTCGTACGTCTCCGGGAGTTTCGCAACCTCGAAATGGGCGCGCTCCGTTCAATTCCACACGAACGGGACTACAAATTCGAACCAAATCACCTTGTTACAATCACTCTCAAGGTGGATTGGCCTAACTCAATTAAACAAGCTCAAACACTACAAAGGATTGAGGCTCTAACCAAATCACTCAACAAATCTAGCAATTAACACTAGTGGATTGGTTTAGCACACTCTAATCTCAATGATTTTGCTAAATAATGCTCAAACACAAGAGAGAGTAATGTCTAACTGGTTGGAGCTCAAAAGGGAGGAGTTTCAAAGGTTTCAAAAGTGTCTAAAAAGTTCCAAGAGGCCCCATATATATAGAGGGCGCCAACAGCTCCAAAGACCAGTCAAAACAGACTCTGGCGTTATACAACGCTATATGCCGTTGTACAACGCCTAAGTAGCCGTTGAAAAATCAAACGGTCACAGACAATAACGTTGTGAGTTGTCAGAGCGTTGTGTAACGCTGTATAGCGTTGCACAACGCTTCAGCAAGAATCCAAAGCAAAAGCTCGACAGTTCCGTTGGAACTTGTCAGAGCGTTGTGTAACGCTTGGTAGCGTTGCACAACGAAGTCAAGAACACGAATAAGGCAGAACTGACAAACTCAACCAACATTGTCAGAACGTCATACGACGCTGACTGGCGTCACACAACGTCGCCGTTGCACAACGCTATTCAGCGTTGCTCTACGCGACCAGAGAGAAAAAGCGAAGTCTGAGTGAAGTTTAGCGCGTTACACAACGCTACAATGCATGGAACATGGCAGCATGCATGCAGCATCGATGCAGATCGATGTCTGAACAATGCAGAGTCGCCTGTTTCATACTGCGTTGTACAACGCTGGGTAGCGTTACACAACATAGAAGTGGAAACGTTGTGTAACGTTACTTAGCGTTGCATAACGTTCTGACAAGGGGAAATAGTGGATTTAACTGGTTTAAAAACAAATGAACTAGCGTTGCACAACGCTACTGAGCGTTGTGTAACGCTGTTCCAACCTTGTCAGAGATTTTGCAATTTAAAATCGAATTAACTCAGCGTTGTGTAACGGCAACTGGCGTTGTATGACGCTGGACAGAAAAACTGAGCACTTTACCAGCAAATTGATTGAGATTAGTTTAGAGTTTAATTAAACCTTAATTACTGACTCTAACTAGACCAAAGCAATCTCTTGAAGCTCCAAACTAAGTGTCACACTTGCTTTAATCCATTCTTCAATAAATTTAGCTATAAAACACTAAAAAGAGATGTTAGTTTAATGGTTTCGGTGTTGTTTTGCAAATCGGGAAATCGAGAGAAAATGTTTAACCAACAATCTCCCCCTTTTGCCGAGTTGCAAAACAACACCTAAGGTACATTTGGGACTTGATACAACAAGGCGGAATAACCCAAATTACCTAATTCTCCCCCTTTTTGCAATTAGGGAAAAGAATACCCAAAACGCCCTTGATGACAAACCATAAGAATCCTCCCCCTTTCGAAAAGAATTTGGCCACTAAGTTCATTTGATTAGGGGTATCTAACAAGGGTTAATGAGGGCTTAAACGAACAATTATAGACCATGCAAGCATATTAAAATAAAAAAGCTAAAAACGAAGCCATTTAGCACAACATAATTCATTAAAGCATAACATAATTCATACAACAACCATAAAGCAAAACAAATCCATTTAGCACAAACTTAAACATTCAAAACACCGAGAATCATGAAAGAGATACGAAAGGCAAAGAAACTACGAAAAGCAAAATAAAAAGAAAGGAGAGGGCTAAGGCTTGGAGACGGTTTCGGCTATGACTACTCCTCATCATCATCACCCGCACCACTACCGGATCCCCTCTTGAGATGAAGCTCCATCTTTCCCCAAAGATTGATCATCTCATCCTTGAGATGAGTGATCGAGGCATCGGTCTTGGCTTGGTAAGCGGTCAAGTTTTCCTCAATTGTGTTGAACCGCGTATCAATATGAGTTGTCAAGGCGGCAAACTTGGCATCAAGGTAAGCATGGAAGTCTTGAGGTGCGCCTTGACCCTCCATCCGGCCGCCGGGCACATGCAATGGTTCATTGCCTATCTCTTCATATTGGTTTATGGTGGCATTGGGTCGGAAAATGTAGTTGTTGCGGTGGAATGCACCGGGCACAATAGAGTTATCGTCTTGGGCCGTCCATCCGGTAACATTGAGATGTGCCATGAGGTTTTCGGGAGTAGCAATGGCATTCTCGGGCACGGGTTCGCCCCAAAGAGGTGTGTCAAGAGGGATGCCGTTTTCAATGAGAATAGATTGAATGATGTAGGCATATGGAAATGAGAAGCGAGAAGAGGAATCGACCCGTGCCATATGAGCAAGCATGATGTAAGGGAGATTCACCTTTTGATTCATCTCAAGGAGGGAGCGAAGGAGAAACACGGCGAATTGCTCCACATTGGTCTTGATGGTTGCCTTCGGAGTGATAATGTTATTGATGAAGAGGAAGAGAAGGCGGTGCAAGGCCGGTAGCTCGGTGGCGGTGAATTGGCGAACGTTGAAGTTCCTCCAACAATAAAAGAAGCGGTGGTACTCGTCATACGGAGGCAATTCGCGGGGCCAATTGGCATGAATGTAAATTTCCAAGTTGTCATTGTCGAGGCCGAGAAGGTTGGCCAAGGTTTCCTCGGTGATTGAGATGTGGCGACCGAGGACATAGGAGTTTGCGGTTGGGTGGCCATCGGTCCATGTCATGGTAAGATTGGCATAGAAAAGCTTGATTACGGACGGGTTGTAAGGTTGAGAATGCGCGAGAAGACCCGCCATGTTCCAATATTCGATCCTTTCTTTGATCCAAGTCAATTCTCTTGGATTCAAGTGATAGACACCATAGGGGTGCTCGAAGTAGAAGCACTCGGAACACTCGCGATTGACATCGCGGTATTGGCAAAAATGCATGTACGAGGCCGAGTCTTTGAATAGGTAATTGTTTGAGGAGGAGAGGGTCCAATCCACGGGTACCGGGGGTATTTCCATTGGAATCGGTTGATCGGGTTGATCGGTTTGAACCGGTGGGTTGGAGGAGGAGGCACCCTTGGGGTTGCGCTTGGTCCGTTTGTTGGTAGCGGTTTTTGGTGCCATTGAAAAAAGAGAGAGAAAGGATGAGGTTAAACCTTTGAATTGAAGAGCGGGAGAGGATGAGATGGCCTTGGAGAGCACAGAACCGAAGCCGATCGAAAATCCGACGGTCGGATCGCCGGAATTGACGGTGATGGCGGTGGCTAGGGTTTCGGTGGATTGAGAGATAGAGAGAGAGAGTGAGTGAATTGAGGGTATGAGGGTGGAGAGGAGAGAGAGAGGAGTATTTTGGTGGTATTGATAGGAGTGGAGAGAGAGAATTGAGAGAGTATTGAGAGAGAGAGATGAAGGGGTGTGAGTTGGAGAGAAAGAGAGAAAAAAGAAGGGGGGTTCAGAATAGAGAAAGAAGAGGAAGAAGAAGAAGAAGAGGTGGGGTCGCAACAGTTAAAAAACGCGTCCACCGTTACTTAACGCCAAAGGGCGTTGTACAACGCAGGAGTCAAAACAGCGAAAAATGAGCAGAGACTGACTGCTCCGTTGTACAACGCTGAGTAGCGATGGGTAACGCTACAACCCAGCGTTGTGCAACGTTAAAAGGCGTTGTACAACACTAAAGTCAAACAAATAAATAATAAAAAGAAATAAAATAAAGAAATAAAACAACGTCTTACAACGGTGAGTAGCGTTGTACAACGTTAAGTAAAAACAACAGACATGCGTTGTACAACGGTAACCAGCGTTGTATAACGTTGAACTCGACAGATTTTAAAATTCAGCGAAGAAAAAAAAAAATAAAACAGATAGCGTTGTACAACGATAGTCAGCGTTGTGCAACGTTACAAGAAAAAATCAACCAAGCGTTGTGCAACGGTAGGCAGCGTTGTACAACGTTTAACTCGACAGAATTCAAATTTCAGCACAAATTCATTTGAAACTAACGTTACTCTGGCGTTGCACGACGCTGAATGGCGTTGTGTAACGCCAGAGTCAACAGAAAACCAGAAAATTCAGAAAATTAAGACCGAAATAGTTAAAAACTTATTTTTCAAGGTTTTCAAAAGAAATACAACCAATTTAAACTGAAATAAGCTCCAAACAACAAAGACAACACCATGACATGCATAAATTTAATCTTTGAGTTCAAGCATACCAAGTTTGAACCTAAGTTCAAGATGTTGTTGTGTTGGAAGAGGTTTGGTGAAGATATCGGCGATTTGCTCCTTTGTGTCGATGTAGACCAATTCCACATCACCTTTCTCAACATGATCACGGATAAAATGATGTCGTATCTCTATGTGCTTGGTTCTAGAGTGCAATACCGGATTTTTGGATATAAGGATGGCACTAGTATTGTCACACAAGATTGGTACCTTTTGGAAATCTAACTCAAAATCCCTAAGGGTTTGCATCATCCAAAGAAGTTGGGTACAACAACTACCGGCCGCTACATATTCCGCTTCCGCGGTGGAGAGAGCAACCGAAGTTTGCTTGCGGCTAGACCAAGATACAAGTGAACCACCAAGAAATTGGCAAGTTCCACTAGTACTTTTGCGGTCCATACGGTCACCGGCAAAATCGGCATCGGTATAACCTAACAAGTCTAGTTCGGTTTGTCTACCATACCAAAGACCTAGGTTTTGAGTACCCTTGACGTATCGCAAGATACGTTTTACCGCTTTGTGGTGAGATTCCTTAGGATTGGCTTGGTACCTAGCACATAGACATACGGCATACATAATATCCGGCCTACTAGCCGTGAGATAAAGTAGGCTACCGATCATGCTCCGATAGAGAGTTATGTCCATAGGCTTTCCTTTCTCATCCGCATCGATATTCGCACTTTTGCCCATGGGTGTGTCTAAGCTCTTGCTATCTTCAACACCGAATTTCTTCACTAACTCCTTGGCGTATTTGACTTGGTTCACAAAGATACCATCCTTGAGTTGTTTGATTTGAAGCCCCAAGAAGAAGGTGAGTTCTCCCATCATGCTCATCTCAAATTCACTACTCATCAAAGAAGAAAACTCTTGGGCAAGAGTTGCATTAGTAGAGCCAAAGATAATATCATCCACATAAATTTGCACAAGTAGCAAATGGTCATCTCTTTTCTTAGTGAAAAGAGTTGTATCCATTTTGCCCCTACTAAAGCCATTGTCTAGAAGAAAGGTACAAAGTCTACCATACCAAGCTCTAGGAGCTTGCTTCAAACCATACAAAGCTTTGTGAAGCTTGTACACATGGTCCGGATTAAAATGGTCAACAAAACCGGGTGGTTGTTGGACATAAACTTCCTCATCTATCCAACCATTTAGAAAAGCACTCTTGACATCCATTTGGAATAGGGTAAAAGCCTTTGTTAGCGGCAAAAGCCAAGAGCATTCTAATGGATTCAAGACGAGCAACCGGTGCAAAGGTCTCCTCAAAGTCAATACCTTCTTGTTGCTTGAAACCTTGTGCAACCAAACGGGCTTTGTTTCTCACCACAATACCATCCTCACTTAGCTTGTTTCTAAAAACCCATTTGGTACCAATAACTTGCTTACCCTTTGGTAATGGTACAAGTTCCCAAACTTGATTCCTTTCAAATTGGTTCAACTCTTCTTGCATGGCAACAATCCAATTTGGGTCAACATTTGCCTCTTTAAAGGATTTTGGTTCAAGTTGAGAAACAAAGGCACAATGACCAATAGTTTGGTGCAAACTAGACCTAGTCCTAACACCTTCCCTAGGGTCACCTATGACATTAGTAAGAGGATGAGAGGAAACTTCTCTAAGCACTTCGGGAGGCTCATGAACCGGTTGGGGAGACGATTGAGGTTGATGATCATCATGAGGCATTTCATTTTGAGTTGTGTCTAAGATGCCCTCCTCATGAGTCTCTCCCCCTATCAAAATGTCATCAACCCGGTTCAAAGGCTCCTCAATGATCACCGGTGGTTGTGCTTGAGGTTGTGACTCGATTTCTTGTGGAGCTTCCCCTTGTGTACCTACAATAGAGTTACCTTCCTTGGATTCCTCAAGGACTTTTTCATCAAACTTGACATTAATGGACTCAATAACTACCTTTGAGTTTGGCAAATAGACTCTATACGCTTTGCTTGTGGTTGAGTAACCAACAAAAATACCGGGCAAAGACTTGGCATCAAACTTGGTTACTTTAGGAGACTCATCAAGGACAAAACATTTGGAGCCAAATACACGGAAATAGGATATATTGGGAGTATGACCGAACCATAATTCAAAAGGAGTTTTCTTGAGTTGAGAACGAATGCATGCACGATTTACTACATGACATGCCGTATTTACCGCTTCGGCCCAAAGAAATTTGGGTACGGCAAATTCATGTAGCATGGTGCGTGCTAATTCTTGCAAGGTTCGGTTCTTCCTCTCCACTACACCGTTTTGTTGAGGGGTGCGTGGAGCGGAAAACTCTTGTTTATATCCTTTTTCTATGCACAATTCATCAAATTTAGCATTTTCAAATTCCCTTCCATGGTCACTACGAATTCTAGAGATTTTCAACCCTTTTTCGTTTTCAACCCGATTGCTAAATTTAACAAAATGGTCAAATGCTTCTTCCTTGTGAGCAAGAAAGAAAACCCAAGTAAAGCGACTATAGTCATCTACCACCACAAAGACATACCTTTTCTTACCAATACTCAAGACATTGATTGGTCCAAACAAGTCCATATGAAGCAATTGTAACGGTTGAGAAGTTGAGATGATCTCTTTGGTTTTGAAACTAGACTTGGTTTGCTTGCCTTTCATGCAAGCTTCACACAACCCATTTAAGTCTAGTTTATGTGATGGAAGACCACAGACAAGTTTCAATTTCACAAGTTTCTTAATGGAGTCTAGAGAAACATGACCAAGTCTTCTATGCCATAACCATGAACCGGTAGCTATGGCACTAAAGCATTGTTCACCATTTGTGAAGTGATCAAAGTTTAAGTAATAGACATCCTTTTTCCTTTGTCCCGTGTAAACAAGAGAATTATCCGAAATTTGATGCACAAAACAAGAGGAGTGATCAAACTTCAAATAATATCCCGCATCACATAATTGGCTCACACTTAAAAGGTTGTAGTTGAGACCATCAACAAGGTAAACATTAAAAACCGTTAAGTTTTGGTTTCCAACCGAGCCTATACCAATAATAGAGCTCTTCCTAAGATTATTACCAAAAGTAACCTCACCACCATCAAAAGGTTCAAGTGTCTTGAAACAAGATTCATCACCCGTCATGTGATGTGAACAACCACTATCTATGATCCAAGCACTTCTCTTGAATGATGATAACAAACAAACCTACAAGAATACATATTAGTTAGAAACAAACAACTAATATATTATTCTTGTAATCTCTCCCCCTTAAGATTTGACAAGAATAACCTTGGGGAAAGAAGATGGCTAACTAAGCCACACTCGAACCACTTCCACCAATTAAAATGGATGTGGAAGTGACTTTAGGAACCCAAATCATGTTAATTGAACCGGATGTATGATTTGCTTTCCTAACTTTGCATTCTAGTGTGACATGGCCATTCTTACCACAATAGTTGCAACAAGCACAAGTTGGCTTGTTCACTTGTGAACTTTCTCTAACAAAATGGGTTTGAAAATGACGCCTAAGCTCCATGGCCCTAATCTTTGGATCCTTAGAGAAAGTGTATGATTGAGAGTTTCTCAAAATTGGTTTTTGAAAATTCCTTTTGTTTTGTTGAGAGACTTTTTGATTTTCCCCATTGGTTTGAGGTCTAGTGTGTGTTATATTTCTATTCCCACCATTGTTTTGAAAAGGATGAAAACACCCATCGGGTCCCTTGAAATACAAGTTGTTTGGGCCCCGATTGTTTTGGAAGTTCTTTTGAGGTCTTTGAGACCCATTTCTATGCCTACCAAAACTCTTTTGAGCACCATTTTGAGAGCCAACAAAATTCTTTTGCCCTTGCCCGTGTGTGTTCCTACCATTGGTGCTCTTGTGATAAAGTCTCTCATTTTGTGTTGGGCTTGACATGGTTCTTGGTCTAGAAAAGGATTGATTCCTCTTTTTGAAGCCAAGACCCGTTTTGTCATTGGGTTTTTGTCCCACAAACATTTTATCAAGATTCATCTTGGTGCTATGAGAAGCACTAGACGAACTTGAAGCCCTTTCATTTTTCAAAACATTTGTCTCACTCAAAGGAGTTTGACATTTTTCACAAACACTTGGTTTTTCAAAACTTTCAATCATACCCTTATACCTTGTCACCAAAGATTCAAGATCATGCACCTTAGTCGTCAAAAGACTAATTTGCTCTTTTTGACTAGCAATAGTCTTAAGAGACTCATCAAGATAATCATTCAACCTATCAAATTGCAAGTTTGCATCATCATTCAAGCTCAAGTCATTCTCACTATCACAATCGCTATCACTACTAGAGAATGAGTTTAGAAGTACCTCATTTGTGACCTTAGGCAATTCAATGGCAATTGTGGATGGTTCCTCTTGAATAGTCGTTGGAGCTTGTGTGAGAGTCGATGTAGAGGATGATGCTTCATCAAGGCTAGCTTTGCTCAATGGATGCACATAGATTTTGCCTCGGTTGAACTCGTTGAAGACCTCCTTCACCAAGTCATCTAGGTCGTCATCCACCGGCATCACCACATCATTCACTTGAGCCACAAGAGCAAGGTTGTCAAAGTCGCACTCGGATTCCGAATCGGATTGAGAGGATGAGCTCGAATCGGAATCGTTGTCCCAAGTGGCTTGCATGGCTCTCTCACCCTTCTTCTTGCTCTTGTAATGTCCCTTCTTGGACTTGAACCGGCCATCACCCCTTCTCTTGCCACCATCTTCCTTGTCCTTCTTCAAGTGAGGGAAGAGCTTGAAGCAAGAGTACATGGTATGACCTTCTTTTTGGCACACGAAGCAAAGAGCTCTTTCGTCATTCTCAAGCCTTTCTTTGTTGAACTTTCCCTCAAAGATCATGATGGCTCGAAACATCTTTGAGAGAACGGCTCCTTGCTTGTCCTCATCAAGGTCGATGATGCCTTTGGCCTTGTCACTTGAGTGGCGGTGTCTCCCTTGGTGGTTGTCATTGTGGCGGTTCTTGGAGGGAGATGCCTTGTTGTCATTTGCCGCCAATGCCACGGTTTTGGGCTCATACTTCAACTCTCCAAGTTGCTTGAGCTTCTCCTCCACGCACCGGTAATGAGTGTAGATGATCTCCGGTGTGAGGTTGTTGTGGGACCTTTGTTGTGTCTCAAGAGTCGAGATGAGAGTGTCGAATTGAGGTCTTCCCATCAAAGCCCTAAGCAATCTTCCTATAACACGACTATTAGAAAGGGTCTCTCCTATGTTAGTGAATTCATCGAGCAATTGTATAAACCGAGTATACATCTCCTCGATGCATTCACCTTCCCTTATGCGGAAATTATCCAATCTAGACTCTAACTCGAATTGTCGAGAGCTTTTGATTAGAGAATTTCCCTCATAACGGTTCAAGAGAGAAACCCACATTTCATGTGCACTAGTAGAGCTACCAAAAATTGCCGCTATGGACTCATGTACCGAATTTAACAAGACATTTACGGCATTATCATTCTTGGTCCTAATGGTCTTAGAGGCATGGATTTCTCTACCTTCACTATCACAAATTGGTGTGTATGGCTTATCAACAACCTCCCAAAGGTCAATCAAGTTAAGGTATACAACCATACATCTCTTCCAATAACGGAAGTTCTTGCAAGTGGAACCAAACTTGTCCGGTTTTTCTATCACCCTAGAGGCCATGAATCGAGGTTATCTACCTAACAAGATGGTCAAAAGATAACCCCTGCTCTGATACCACTTTGTTGTCCCTAAATTTAGGCCTAGAGGGGGGTGAATAGGCACAAAAACGAATTTCTAAACCGGTATGGTCAATATTTGGTTCAATTCAAACTTGGTCTAATACAAACAATCAAAGCACAAGCAATTCAAGTAAAGCAAGATAATAAAGAGAGAAAGAGAGAGAGAAATTGAACACGCGATGTATTACGGAGTTCCGACCCGCTAGGAAGTGCTAGCCTTAGTCGTACGTCTCCGGGAGTTTCGCAACCTCAAAATGGGCGCGCTCCGTTCAATTCCACACGAACGGGACTACAAATTCGAACCAAATCACCTTGTTACAATCACTCTCAAGGTGGATTGGCCTAACTCAATTAAACAAGCTCAAACACTACAAAGGATTGAGGCTCTAACCAAATCACTCAACAAATCTAGCAATTAACACTAGTGGATTGGTTTAGCACACTCTAATCTCAATGATTTTGCTAAATAATGCTCAAACACAAGAGAGAGTAATGTCTAACTGGTTGGAGCTCAAAAGGGAGGAGTTTCAAAGGTTTCAAAAGTGTCTAAAAAGTTCCAAGAGGCCCCATATATATAGAGGGCGCCAACAGCTCCAAAGACCAGTCAAAACAGACTCTGGCGTTATACAACGCTATATGCCGTTGTACAACGCCTAAGTAGCCGTTGAAAAATCAAACGGTCACAGACAATAACGTTGTGAGTTGTCAGAGCGTTGTGTAACGCTGTATAGCGTTGCACAACGCTTCAGCAAGAATCCAAAGCAAAAGCTCGACAGTTCCGTTGGAACTTGTCAGAGCGTTGTGTAACGCTTGGTAGCGTTGCACAACGAAGTCAAGAACACGAATAAGGCAGAACTGACAAACTCAACCAACATTGTCAGAACGTCATACGACGCTGACTGGCGTCACACAACGTCGCCGTTGCACAACGCTATTCAGCGTTGCTCTCGCGACCAGAGAGAAAAAGCGAAGTCTGAGTGAAGTTTAGCGCGTTACACAACGCTACAATGCATGGAACATGGCAGCATGCATGCAGCATCGATGCAGATCGATGTCTGAACAATGCAGAGTCGCCTGTTTCATACTGCGTTGTACAACGCTGGGTAGCGTTACACAACATAGGAGTGGAAACGTTGTGTAACGTTACTTAGCGTTGCATAACGTTCTGACAAGGGGAAATAGTGGATTTAACTGGTTTAAAAACAAATGAACTAGCGTTGCACAACGCTACTGAGCGTTGTGTAACGCTGTTCCAACCTTGTCAGAGATTTTGCAATTTAAAATCGAATTAACTCAGCGTTGTGTAACGGCAACTGGCGTTGTATGACGCTGGACAGAAAAACTGAGCACTTTACCAGCAAATTGATTGAGATTAGTTTAGAGTTTAATTAAACCTTAATTACTGACTCTAACTAGACCAAAACAATCTCTTGAAGCTCCAAACTAAGTGCCACACTTGCTTTAATCCATTCTTCAATAAATTTAGCTATAAAACACTAAAAAGAGATGTTAGTTTAAAGGTTTCGGTGTTGTTTTGCAAATCGGGAAATCGAGAGAAAATGTTTAACCAACACAAAACATACATCAATCATCACTACACAATATCGTTTCAGTTTTCTTTTTTTTTATTTTCTCTTTGAAGGAGTAGGAAATGTACCCTTTTCTAAAACAGTAAGAAAGTAACAACACCAGGTCAAGTGGTACGATATCAATATGGTAAGGTGAGCTATCATCAACCTAAACTATGGCTTGATCAATCTTAACCAACCCAACATGTCAAAGGGTGAAGTTGGGGTTCAGCATTTCATAAACCACAGGCAATTTCAGGTTTTTTACCTTATCAATTATCTTTTGTTATTACAAAAGTCTTGAAGTTCAAATTTTATCAATTAATTACTAAAATGCAGAATTTACTTGTGGCATGTTTTGTGAGTTCGTCAGCCACCACTTTCTCCACATCCGGCCGTGCTAAGCTTCCTTCACTCTTCTTGATTTTTGGTGAAGTAGAAAAGTGCAGTCCAGTAGAGAGAATTTATGATGTGCAAATTTTCAGTAATCGTGATAGTTTTCCTCAAATTTTTGTTTTGATAAGCTATCAAGTATAAAATGGAATAAAAGACCAGAAAAAAGTCCTACTAAAATAAATCTTTTCATGTCAAAATTAGAAAAAGAATAAATCTTCTTCATTGTGTCAAAAAAAGAAAGAATATAAATTTTTGTTAGATTTTTGGCAATAGATCATGTTACGGAAAATAATAAAAGGGTATTTTTTGTCTTAATGAAGTATTTTGCCGTGCACTGCAAATGAGTACCATGGGGAAAGCAACGCCCAGCGGACACTGCTGCTAGTTTTAAATAAAATTCACTAGCACTTACATTTACTCGGTAAACAACAATGCAATCAATTATAACAATCCGTTATTGGTATAAAAACTCGTTTAACTTAAGTAAACTATCTTGATATCTTCTTATTTAGACTATGGAAGCCAATTGTAGCACCAATTCAGAAGTCTATTTTCCATTACGGGTCCAAAGAAAAATTTCCAGATGAATCGACACTAAAATCATTGTTTCCTCTTGGACATAGGTGATGATTAGTGATAACAATGTCTAACATTTTACTTCTGAATTTTTTTCTTTAAAATTTTTGTGTTCTCTTTGGCTCCGTTTGGATGGCTTCTTCCCGGAATAAGGAATAAGGAATAACCACTTTTTACCAATAAATTTATTTCTAACTATCCAAACTCTTCACAAAAGTTACACACTTCCCAATAAATTTACTCCTTCACAATAAATTTCTTGCCTTCTTCCTTCTTCCTACCTTATTCTCAACGCATCCAAACGGAGTCTTTATTAGGTGTTTCCAATTGGAAGATGTTGCTTGTGAATTCATTCTGGGTTTATCACGTGCAGGAGGACATGAAGACAATCCCCAAAGTGGTAAAATAGCTTTAAGGAAAATTAAATAACAAAACCCACTATTTGCATAAAAAAAAATAAAAATTTACAATTATTGTGGTATAAAATATAAAAAAAATCTTGTAAATCAGTATCCGGGACCGAAAGCTTTAATATACCCTTCTAGAAGCTCTATTCGCTTCTTGCTCTTCAGCTTTCTAAAGGCACAAGATTCAATCTGCCGCACCCGTTCCCGGCTGATGCCAAGAGTATCCCCAATTTCCTGTAGGGTTTTTGCACGACCATCCTCAAGGCCATATCGACACCTTACCACCATCTTCTCTCTTGCAGTTAGTGTGTCAAGAACCCTTTTAATGCCTGCTTTGGTAAACTCCTTGTTCATGATAAATGAGAGACTATCTTCTTCGTGGCATGGGATCGTGTCCTGTCAAATGCTGAAAACATTAGGTTCTACATTTAGCATAGGAACAGCTTGGTCTAATATAATGCTCATGGCTTTTGCCAAAAGAATAGGAACTAGCATTTTAATAATCTTAAGATGAAACCAATTATGTCTATCGGGTACATGAACTATTAGCATAAATATATGGATGTGTGAATCAAAATGTTAAGAAATATTTGGTGTATGTCTCTGCAGACCTTAAAATCATGTACACGTTCAGACAAGATGCATGCCCATCCAAAATGTGAGGTATCACCAAAACCCCTAAACTGGTGTCCATAAAAATATATAAGATATCACCTTTATCCTACCCTACTGGTATCCTTAAAAATATATAAAACTATTTCCCTGCTGTATTATCTCCCAAAGCAAACAAGCTAAACTAATGGCTTCTTTGTCTAGCGAGAACAGTAAGAGTTCGGTAAGTTACTCTTCTGAATATATAGTAAAAATATGTTTTACCAGGAGTAAATTTGATACATTGATATGCTACATGAGTAATAATGAAACTTCCCCAAATGTATATTGTTACAGAAAATTTACCGAGAGTTTGACATTCTTGTCCGACCCGATCATTGCATCAAGAGACTTGGAGTTTTCGGAAGCAACATTACTATCTTAACCTTCTTTTCTGTTACTCTAGCAAGCTTTGCAATCTCTGCAGTATCAATATCCTTTAGCTTCCTTCCACTTCTTCTCAGCTCTTTAATTGCCTCCCTCACTCGATAGCTCGCATTAACCACGGATAACTAATAAAGCAAATAAACACAAGGGAATTTTTAAGTGCAAGTGTGATTACTCCTTTGATTGGCTCGTAAATATTGTTTTATCAGTAGATTGCTCTCTCAAAGATGAAATAGGAGGGCTAGTTAGAACAACTTACAAATAATAAGGAATAACTAGGTAACTATCTGTTGAGTTATATTAGTTATTATGTTATTTCTAGTATTTATGTTATTTGTAGAAGTCTAAGGTCTTATTTGTAAAAATACGTTTTTTGGATTAATATAAAAGGGAGCCTCTGTACAGAGGTCAGAATCCCTAATTTTAACCTAAATCTCTTTCTCAAACCACATGGTATCAGAGCCCCGTTGACTGCGGCGGCGCTGAATCCTCCTTCCGTCCACTACTCGCTCCTTTTTCTCTTTTTCCCCTCTCCGTTTCTGCTTGTGAGCCACGAAAACACCAGGGTGTCGCTGTCGCTGCTGTGGACCGCGTGTGCACCATCACCCTCTCGTGTGTCGCTGCTGTGGACCACGCAAACACCGGTGAGGTGATCTACTGTCTGGACCATGGTGAACCGCGCCAAGACCATCCGTGCATCGCGACCGCAACACACGCACACCTGTGCACGTCTGCACCGACTCTCTCCAGATCTGTTTTTTCATGACTTTCATGGGTCTGTCAGGTGTTCTCTCTCTTTCGCTTCGAATCTGTTTTTCCATTAGATGCTGAAAGCGTGATCGTGTGCGTCCGCACGGTTTGTTTTGAAGTGTGATTGATCTCGTCCTCTAGTTGTGATTGTGTTTGAGATACAGATCTAATTGTGAAAATGGGTGAATTTGTGACTAATAAGGAGTTGAAGGCCGTTATGGAAGGAATGGCCAAATTATAAATGTGAAGTTTGAAGAGTCTGGTAAGAATATTGGATCTGTGTCAGAGTCACAAATGATACAAAAAATAGAATTGCTCCCTAATGATATCAAACTCGAGGGGACGAGAAATTATCTGAGTTGGTCTCGGAGGACGTTGCTGAACCTTCACATGAAAGGGCTCGAAGGATATGTGAAAGGAGAGTGTATCGAACCTATTGACAAATCGGGTGCTGAGTGGACAAGATGGAGTCACATGAATTCGTTGGTGGTTTCTTGGTTGTTGACATCTGTGTCTCCGGCCATAGCTGGAATGGTGGAGTCGATTAGAAGTGCAACTGATATCTGGAACACTCTGGCTAAAATGTACTCAGGAGCTGGGAGTGTTATGATGATGCTCGATGTGGAAGAAAGGATCGATGCCACTGTCCAGGGGGAGAAATCAGTTCTTGAGTATGCGGCGGAATTGCGCAGTTTGTGGGCTGATTTGGATCACTATGACCCCTTGTCACTGAAAGATCCAGCAGATGTTCTTTGTGGAATGCAGTATCTTGAACGGAGGCGTGTGGCTCGCTTCCTGAAAGGTCTAAACTCGAAATTTGAGACAAGAAGGGCGGCAATATGTCATTTGCCGTCACTTCCATCATTGAATGAGGTTATTGCTTCGATGGAGGAAGAAGAGGTCAGACAGAAGGTGATGACATTTCAAGCCTTGCCCGTTGTTCGCTTAGCAATGGCGGTGCCTGGAACCCAAGTCAGAGATGACAGGGACTGCTTTAATTGTGGATTGAAAGGCCATCTCAGCTTCAATTGTCCTGCGCCGCGCAAGTTTATTGGTGGCAAAGGAGGTGGAGGACAAAGAGGTGGATATGGTGGTCGTGGGCGTGGAAATGGATATAGAGGGCGAGAAATCCGAGGACGTGGAGGTCGAGGTGTTGCCCATTTTGCCGTGACAGAGGAACCCCAAGCTGAAACAGAAACAATTGGAGAACTGACAGAGCTGGAAGAACTGCGACTGTTCAAGTCCCAAGTTGAGAGCTCTAGAGGCAAGGGAAAGGTCTCAGATGAAGGTGATGACAATGCTTACTTCGGTAATGTTGGTTGCTATGCACATGTGACTAAAGGTATTCAGGCACAGGCTTTTGCATCCACTAAATCTCATGTTGATTGGATAATAGATTCAGGTGCATCTAGTCATATAACAGGATCATCTAAAGAATTTGTGGAATACTGTCCTAGTCAACAAATACAACCAGATACAGTCCAAACAGCTGATGGTACATCCCAACCTGTCAAGGGTATTGGTTCAGTCTATTGTAATTCTTCGATTACCCTACCATCAGTGTTGCATGTTCCTTTTTTTTCCTGTTAATTTACTCTGTTAGCTTATTAATTGATCAACTGAATTGCACTGTTCTTTTTTATCAAGATACATGTTTGATTCTAGAAAAGGAAACAGGGAGGAGACTTGGCAATGGCAACAGGCGTGATGGACTTTGGTATTTGGATAAGGAGGCTGCTATGCTAGTTGCTGCTATTGAAAAAGGAGCAGAAGTAGAGGCTATGTTGCAACATAATAGATTGGGGCACTTATCTTTTGATAGTCTGAATAAATTGGATCCTGATTTGATGAATAAAGTAGATAGGGATAAACTATTTTGTGATGCTTGTAAACTTGGAAAACATACTCGTTCTAGTTATAAAATGATTGGTTTAAGAAGCTTGGAGCCTTTTGCACTTATTCATTCTAATGTTTGGGGACCATGTCCTATTACTTCTGTCAGTGGATTTAGATGGTTTGTTACTTTTATTGATTATTACTCACGCATGACTTGGGTATACATGATGAAATAGAAATCTGAAGTTCTCAAATGTTTTAAGGATTTCTGTGCTTGTGTAAAAACTCAATTTGGAATAGAGGTGAAGGTTCTTCGAACAGATAATGGAACTGAGTATGTCAACAAGGAAGTTGCCAATTTTGTGTCTGAGCAAGGGATCATTCATCAAACTACTTGTCCAGATACTCCAGCACAAAATGGAGTGGCTGAGCGCAAGAACAGGCATTTATTGGAGGTAACACGTTCATTAATGCTAAGGATGAACATACCAAAATTTTTGTGGAGTGAGGCAGTTTTGACAGCAACCTATCTGATCAATAGGATGCCATCAAGGGTGTTAGGAATGAAGACACCACGTGAGGTACTATTTGGCTCTAATGATTTTGCTGTTCCGCCCAAGGTGTTCGGGTGTGTGTGCTATGTGAGAGATCACATATTGACAGTAGGAAAGTTGGACCCGCGGGCGGTTAAATGTATTTTCATAGGTTATCCTTCAAATCAAAAAGGATACAGGTGTTGGTGCCCTACCGAAAGAAGGGCCTTTGTTAGTATGGATGTGACTTTTCGAGAATCTGAACCATACTATGAAGAAAAGACAGAGTTAGGCTCATTGTTCGAAGATGACTCTACCAGTGCTGGCAGAGAGGGAGAGAAGGATAATAGAATTATAGTTGGTGATTATCCATGTCTTTTGTCGGGAATGAGTGGTGATAGCAATCTAAGTAATGATGGAGATGATGGTGATGATAACAGTCTGAGTGGTGAAAATAAGAAACAAGGGGAGCTGATAGTGTATAAGAGGAAGCCAAAACAACCTGAGCAGCATGAACAGCATGAGCAGCATGAATCGACTGTTCCCTTAAATGCCAATGTCCCAAGTAGCTCCTCCCCAAGTCCTTCCTCAGATTGTCCTTCCTCAGATTCTCACTCAGAGTTGATAGGTAACAATTCTCCTCAAATTTCGCTTCGTAGAACATCTAGGGTTAATGCTGGGAAACCTCCTGTTAAGTATAGTAATTGGGGAAATGATATTGCAAATTACATTTCATATGCATCCGTTCCACCTGCATATAAGTCCTTCCTTGCATCTTTAGATTCTGTGCCTGTACCTAACACATGACAGGTAGCTAAGCAAGATCCTAGATGGTTTGGTGCCATGCAGGAAGAACTTCAGGCGTTGAAGAAGAATGACACATGGGAGTTGGTACCTTTACCAGCTGGAAAATGAGCTGTTGGATGCAAATGGGTGTACACTGTCAAGCAAACTCCTGACGGCAAGGTTGATAGGTACAAAGCTCGATTGGTCGCAAAAGGATATAGTCAGACTTATGGTATTGACTATGATGAGACTTTTGCCCCTGTTGCAAAAATGAGCACTGTGAGGATGTTGGTGTCATGTGCTGCCAACTTCAATTGGCCGTTACACCAGATGGATGTCAAGAATGCCTTATTGCATGGAGATCTCCAAGAAGAGGTATACATGGAGATTCCACCTGGATTTGCCACTCCACAATCAGCTGGGAGAGTATGCAAACTCAAGAAGTCATTGTATGGCCTAAAACAGTCTCCAAGAGCATGGTTCGATAGATTCAGACTTGCAGTCTGTGGCATGGGATACAAGCAGTGTAATGGGGATCATACTGTATTCTACAGACACTTGAAAGGTCGTATCACCATTCTGGCTGTGTATGTTGATGATATTGTGATTACTAGAGACGATGCTGAGGAGATTTTGCGGCTAAAAGAAAACCTTGGAAAAGAATTCGAGGTCAAGGATTTGGGACAATTGAAATATTTTCTGGGAATTGAAATTGCCAGGTCGAAGACGGGTATAGTGCTTTCTCGGCGAAAGTATGCCTTAGACCTTTCAGAAATAGGGATGCTAGGTTGTAGGGTTGCTCCTACTCCTATTGAGCCGAATCAGAAGCTGTGTGCTGAGGGAGGTGACTCGGTGGACAAGGAGCAGTACCAAAGACTAGTTGGTAAGCTCATTTATCTATGCCACACTAGACCTGATATTTCTCATGCAGTGAGTGTGGTGAGTAGATACATGCATGATCCGAGAGAGCAACATTTGGATGCTGTTCACAGGATTCTTAGATATATCAAAGGAAGTCCTGGAAAAGGGCTGTGGTTTAGGAACCATGGGCATCTGAGAGTTGAAGGCTATTGTGATGCTGACTGGGCAGGTTGTGTGGATGATCGTAGATCCACCACAGGATATTGTGTGTTTGTTGGAGGCAATCTTGTGGCTTGGCGGAGCAAGAAGCAAGATGTTGTGGCCAGATCTACATCTGAGGCTGAGTACAGGGCTATGGCACTCAGACTATGTGAGTTGATGTGGGTGAAGAATCTCCTATCTGAGTTGTGCGTGTTTCGACGAGAACCTTTACAACTTCGGTGTGACAACAAGTCAGCAATCAACATTGCAAACAATCCAGTTCAACATGATCGTACCAAACATGTGGAGATTGACTGTTTCTTCATCAAAGAACAATGGAGTGCTGATGTTGAACTATGTGAAATCAGAAGACCAGTTGGCTGATTGTCTAACTAAGGGATTGGGTTGTAAACAGTTTGAGAGTTCTTGTAACAAGATGGGGATGATTGATATCTATCGCCCATCTTGAGGGGGAGTGTTGAGTTATATTAGTTATTATGTTATTTCTAGTATTTATGTTATTTGTAGAAGTCTAGGGTCTTATTTGTAAAAGTACGTTTTTTGGATTAATATAAAAAAGGAGCTTCTGTACAGAGGCCGGAATCCCTAATTTTAACCTAAATCTCTTTCTCAAACCACACTATCCTTGCATTGAAATTTCTATATGAATATTCTCATTTCTGGCTTACACAACTTAATTGAAGTTAATAATTGTACAAAATAAGAAAGAAAGATTTCAGAAAACATTAGAAGAAACATACTGGCAAGTGGATAAGCCTTGATTTTTCAGAAAGATACTTCCTGATAGATTGTTTGATCCACCAATGTGCATAAGTTGAAAACTTGAATCCCCTCGAGCCATCAAACTTCTCCACAGCTTTTACCATGCCCTGACACCCTTCCTGAAATGAGCAATTCAACAGACATTTAAAATTAAAACATCTTGAGACCACACTACAAGATATCTTTGATTAAGCTTCTACTCAATGAAAGCAATATTAGAATACAGATCAATGGCTTCTCTGTTAAATTCTGCAACAAATTAGACATATCAATTATGTTTATTTTCAAATATTTTAGTATCTTTCTATTTTCTTAGTTAAGCTGTGGGATAGATGGAATTATGGAAATAATTATGATTTGATATATTGCCATAATAAAGAAAGCTATATATAAGATGAGCTTAGAATTGTATTAGGGACAAGCATAAATTAATAAGATATTTCCTTCTATCTTTCTCTTCTCTTCTCTGTATCTCTCTTTACCTCTTTATCTTCTACCTGTTCATCACGGCAGAACCTAACCAGCCCCTTAATACCCCTTATAACATATGACCCGCCAAGGCTCGTAACAATTTGGTATCAGAGCCAAACCGTTCCAAGCCACACAAGATGTCATCTGACAAAAAAAAAATCCCTTTTGACTTCGCAGCCGCCTTCCAAACTCGTCTCCAAAGCAACCAACAACTCCTTCAGGGTCAGAACGAAGTGCTGCGCCGCCTCAATCTACATGAAGACGTCTTCTTTCTCTGGAACAACCCCCTAAGGCTGATGAGCACTTTAATCCGAAACCACGCGATAACCAAGGTGTTCCCCGCTACTACAAACTAGACTTTCCAACCTTTGATGGCAAAGATGATCCGTTAGGGTGGCTTAATCGCTGTGAGCAAGTCTTTCGAGGGCAGCACACTATGGAGGAAGAAAAGGTTTGGCTCGCCTCCTATCATCTCATAGGTATAGCCCAACAATGGTATTATCAAGTGGAGCGAGATGACGGTTTGCTATCCTAGACTCGGTTTAAGGAGCTATGCCACTTAAGGTTTGGTCCACCAATCCGTAGCAACCCATTACGAGAGTTGATGCACCTGCGCTGCTAGTGTTGAGGAATATCAAGAACAATTTGGTGCTTTGATTTGCCGCGCAGATTCTGTCACTCCAGCCCAACAGATGCAGATTTTTACCGTTGGACTCTCTGATCCCCTGCGCACTGATGTTGAGTTGCACCGTCCCACCGATTTACAGCATGCCATGAGCCTGGCACGTGCTTTTGAGCGCTGTTATAACAACACCACAACAGCCAGCATACTTGGCAAACCACCAGGACCGCCGGAGTCTGGACCTGATCAACGTTCTTTATGCCACCTCAATCCAACTGAGATGGCTGAGAGACGACAGAAGAGTTTGTGCTTCAATTGTGATGAGCTATACACAAAGGGCCATAAGCGCAAGCGACTATTCTTTCAAGAGGTCATGGACGATGGTGAATGTGAGAATTCTCCATTACTTGCTACCAATGAAGCACCTGGATGGCATCTGCATTTGTTACCCCACTTTTCAGCTTGAGGACAAGCTGAATCTCAAGGGCGGGGAAATGTTACATATCTTATAAAGATCTGATTAAATATTCTACGTATACTAAATTCTGCAACAAATTAGACATATCAATTATGTTTATTTTCAAATATTTTAGTATCTTTTTATTTCCTTAGTTAAGCTGTGGGATAGATGGAATTATGGAAATTATTATGATTTGATATATTGCTATAATAAAGAAAGCTCTATATAAGATGAGCTTAGAATTGTATAGGGACAAGCAGAAATTAATAAGATATTTCCTTCTATCTTTCTCTTCTCTTCTCTGTATCTCTCTCTACCTCTTTACCTTCTACCTGTTCATCACGGCAGAACCTAACCAGTCCCTTAATACCCCTTATAACCTACGACCCACCAAGGCTCGTAACATTCCCAAATGAAATTTCAAAAGGAACCTCATAAATTCATGAAAACAATCTTATTATGAGAAAAAGCACTCAAATCATCCCTCACCACAAGAAACAAACCAAAAATTGAAAGAGGGAAACCACGTCAGGATAATAGAGGAGAATAGACAAAGAAAGATACTACTGCTGAAAATCCATCACATACTAACCAATTTTTATAAGGTCATAAAAGATAAGTCTGGTATATCCGTATATGTATAAAAAATTTGGTATGGAACAAACCTGTACAAGGTCCCCGAGCGCGAATCCAGCACCAGCGGACTTCCTGGCTATGGATACAACAAGGCGGATGTTGCATTTGATCATCTTTTCTCTACAGCGCATGCCATGTTCCAGTCGCCTCCGCAGCGTCCGTTGGTCAATCTGCGCTGCTGCAGCCCACATGGCAAAGCTTGGGTCCTGCCCATGCTGCTCCGTCAACTCCTTCTCAATTGCTTTAAGGCTCAAGAGATCCTGCACATAAATGTTTGGTAGATTATAATTTCTTTTGATCAGAACTGTTTAGTTGCAAGAGCAGAATCAGGGCCAAGGAGTAAACTTTTGTTAAACTAGAAAAAAACCATAACAAATGCAGTATGTGCAGGAAAAACCAGTACAGGCGCAGTAGCAGTGGGTGAATATTGATCATTCATAATACTTTTGTAAGTATTTTCTTTTACTCGATTAATATCATGACTCCCACCACCACACATACAACCACACACAAATAAAATATTAAACAGAGATATCCATGCCGGCATGAAAATTCAAATGGAAATAATAGCAGAGCAAAACAAAAATTTTAATATCAAAAAATATAAAAAGGAAAGGAAATTTGCGGAACAGAAGAATATGACAGCTGAAATTAGCATGCAAGCAGGACAAAGCAACGAACAAATGGTCAGTGTCAGGTCATAGCTTGTACAGTTGTACCCATGCAATCTGGAATCAAAATCCTTGATTGAGGCACGAATGCATGATTAAAGCACGACTGCATGAAGTTTATTTTACAATACCAGTAACAGTATATCTCTATTCTTGTACACAGCGCATGGTGTAGGAAAGATAGTGTAATAGATCTACTGAAACTTTGTACCTGAACTCCTTCTGAAAGCTCTTTTTCTTCTTCCATTGTAAGAGCCTTGTAGGCCCCAGCTATCCTCTTGAACATCTTCACAGGATCTTTTGAATCATTTTCACTAAAAATCTGGGTCTTTTTCTTGCCAACCCCTAACTTTACCGTAGCAACCCCTACTACTTTCTCAGCTGCTCTCTGCCTCCTGGCTCTCCTCTCGTCCTGCCGTGTGGATGCCACTTTCACCTTCACATAGTCCACAGAGCTTGATACTTTTTCTTGGATCTGAATCGTGCCTCCATCAAATGGGTTTTGGAAGATTTTATCAGTAATTGATAGCGTGGATTCTAATGAGGCTTGAGGACCTGGTTTGTTAGAGAAATCGGATGTCTCACTAAGCTGAACCTTCACATAGTCCCCAGAGCTTGAAACTTTTTCTTGGATCTGAATTGTGACTCCATCAAATAGGTTTTGGAAGATTTTATCAGTAATTGATAGCGTGGATTCTAATGAGAGGGCTTGAGGACCTGGTTTGTTAGAGAAATCGGATGTCTCACTAAGCTGAACCTTCGCATAGTCCACAGAGCTTGAAACTTTTTCTTGGATCTGAATTGTGCCTCCATCAAATGAGTTTTGGAAGATTTTATCAGTAATTGATAGCGTGGATTCTAATGAGAGGGCTTGAGGACCTGGTTTGTTAGAGAAATCAGATGTCTCACTAAGCTGAACAGCTTCTTGAGCAACCTCAAATGCTGCCCTGGCGAGGGCAACTGCTTCAGCAGCAGCAGCAGTTATGACAGCCTCCTCTCCAGTGAGAAGGGTTTCATTTGCTAAAGCAACTTCCATTGTAGTCTGTGATATTTCAAAACAAATAAATATATTATTTGGTACCAATATTAAGTTCTCATCCAGGGATTATAATATATGTCTCGAACAAATCTGAAATCAATTAGACTGAAAAGCCAAGAAGAAAAATATAGAAACTGATAAGTTCAATTACAACAGACATGAAAATGAAAACGATTAAGCAAATACAAAAGACTCAACAATTCCTACTGGGTACTGTGCAATCCGTTTGGTCACTTGATCACAGCTTTATTAAAGAATGTCAGTTATGAATAAGGAGGCACTATTTCTTGTTTTTGCCCTATTTCCAGAAAGAAGGGTAAAAGAAGCAAACATGTTAACATATAAGGCAGCACTGGACTTACAGCTCTGCATCTGAATTGAGTTGTCCTGGAGATAATTGTAAGAGAAGCCTTTTGGTCAATCCTTTGAAAATATCTTTTAGAGGATGCTGTATGTTTTCCGGTTTCCCTAAACTTACATGACCTGAAACACATTAAGGAAAATGTAAATTTGTGTCACAGACTTGTACCAAGCAAAAATAGAATAGAGGTGCCCAGATTTTAATGGGCTGAGGGGCCTGTCATGCTTGCTTGGGTTTAGATAGGGTTTTAGAATAGTTCGAAGGAGTTGTATCTGTTTATGTTAGTTACAATAGAGACACTTAGTTCAGACCTAATTTAAAACAAAGAAAGAAAAATGAAAAATATTAAATTAAAGATTTTAAACAAATAAGCAGCTAATAGAAAAACAACCAGAAAGTTATATTTAGGTCAGATGGTCGCAACAATTAGAATTTAAAAGTAATCAAATTAAAAAAATCTAGATCCCAATCCAATTTTATTCCAAAAACTGGGGTGTCACTAATCCGAGTCAAATCTTTAAATGTGAACTACAATTTTGTTAAAACCGGGACGAACTACATTCTCTACGCAAGGTCAAGTGCAAGCAATCACACTCATAATTTGCTTAATCCTTAATCCTTCCAACCATCATCATTAACACATTCATCTAATTTCAACATATGGGAAAATGGAGCACAAAGACAAAGAATACTTCTCTCTCAGTATCACAACAGTCATTTCAGTTATCCCAATTTGGCGCAGAGGGACAAACAAAGTCAGTTAATTCTGCATTCCAGTTCCAGACACAATAATCAATTATCACAGATAGAAATGTGCATTCCCACCTGTAATGAGAAGAGAGCATCATACCATAATGGGGAAACGCCAACGCCACTAACGCCACGCCGTCTGGGGCAGCAGAAATGGGGGGCCGACGCCGTTAGAGAAGAGGAGGCCGCCATTCTTGCGGCGGTATCATATAAATAAATAAACACTACGAAATGCGTGCTTGAGGAAGGAAAGAGGGACGGACGGAGATACCGAGAGAGGTAGGAGGGGTTAGTAGGTATTGTTAAATCTTCCGTCAAAAACGAAGAAGCAAAGGACTAGGGAGGTAACATTTCCTCCACCCTCTGCCTCGCGCTCTTCTGCGCCCTCGGATAATAAAATGATAAGGTAGAGGAGGAAATTTTATGTTCTTTCGCGTACCCCATTTGTACCCGGAATGGACTCTGTGACCCCAATACTGTCCCAGTATTTGAAAATGACGAACGGCTACGTTACTATAATAAAATTTAGCTGCAATTCAATATTTTTTTTAAAAAAAAGAAAAATCAGTATTTGTCTACTTTTCATTCCGAACGAGTCGGGCGACCTGTATGCCATTTTAAGCTGCTAACAAATACGTAGCAGAAAAATATATTGTAAAAGTAAACATACAATTTAGTGTTGTTTGTCAATTTCAAGTTTAAATGGAAATAGCGAAATACTACTCCATTTTGATTTAAGTCATTGCCGGACATGAAATGAAGTTTGAAATGGTGTTTTAAATAGCTTGTTTTGATATTCAACTAATTTAACGGAATACGAAATAAAGCCAAGTTTAAGCTCCGGAATAAAATTTGAGAATGTCAAATGATATTTTTACTGTTTCAAATGGTGCATTGGTGCTGGTGGTAGGATAGTGTAATTATAATTGTTTTGACCATTATTTCGTTTCGTCCAAAATGAAACAAAACGGCTAAAGAATATGATTGTGTTTCAAAAACGAAACGATTAATGAAACAATGAAACAGTTTCGTCCATGTGTAAATCACAAAAATTTCATATCGTTTCTTCTAAAATGAAACGGTTAACGAAATTAATAGTCAATTTCATCAATGAAACGAAACGGTTAACAAAACATCCTAATTTCGTTACCGTTTTGACCATTATAAAGCCCTAAGCCCCTAACTGTAATATTAGAATATTGTTGATCTGCAAAAGCTCCATCTTTTGTACCTTTCCGATATCCAATTGGTTAATTGGGCCATTTTATGGCGGGCCTGAAAACCTCCTTTACTAGTCTAAATATAAAATCAATATTTGAGAAACTAATGCTTAGTATTTTAATCCGCAAATGATTAGCATTGCATTGTTATTAAAATATATGACAAGAGAGCTAGGACGTGCATCGCTATTAAACATGGAATTACTAAAATTTTACGAGTAATGCTAGAATCAAACATATAGGACGTCAAATACGATCCAAATTTCGACTATTTTAATTTCAAACTTTCGATCCAAACCGCTCAATATGATATCTACATTAAAATATTCTTAAAATCAAATTTTATATTTTTTTCAACTTTTCTAACATTTTTATTTCAAATTTTCAAAATTAGAGGGTTCATAACTTTTTAAATTGAACATGTTAAAAAATTTCAAAAAAAATAGTAAAAAAAATTGAAAAAAATATAAAATTTAGTCTTCACGGAGATTTTATAATGTAGTACAATTTTAACGGTTTGGATCGACCATTGTAATTTTAAAAATAAAATTTTTATTATGTTAGACAAATATATGTGTCTGATATGTTTGACTCTAGCCACTCCCAAATTTTACATGAAAACATATTAATTAATAGGACCAAAATATAACTTAAAAACTCTAAGAATTAAAAGTTAATAATTAAAAAAAAAGGGTAAAAAGAAGAAACGGAGGGGCTGAGCATCGGTCATGATCTATCTTTTAAAGCCAATCTCGATCAATGCAAAATAAAGAAGGTGGTTTTGAGGGTGAAAAGGAGATGTGGCCACCGTACCTTACAAACGAGAACATTTATTTGTTTTATATGCATCTTATTATTGTTTTTCTCGCTAAGCACGCGCCATATTTTTAGTTTAGATTTATTTATTTTTAAAAATATTTACAGAATTGAAATTTTTAATTAAAGAACTAAAAAAATGTGTATTAATTAAATTTTATTCTCCGTGGATCGACATTTGAAAACATTAAATGCAAGGTTTTTTTTTCGAAGCAATATAGTGCTAGGTTATGCTAGTTGAAATTAAATTTTTTTAGATAAACATATTGAAAGGCTTATGAATTATGATGCATCACAATTCACATAATAAGAAAGAATCTAGTATTCAGTATGTTTTCGTAATCTGAGGTACCCATTATTGCGTCATATTCATCAACACAAGGAAACGGTCATCATTCTAAAGATTTTATTTTACTGAAACTAAAAATTAGTGGCGTTCTATATCAGATAACACTTATTAAAGAGCTGTCAAATAAAATCATTTTCAACGATTCAATAAAACGATTTGACCCAAATTGTAGAAGCGAAAATTCTAGAGGAGTTGAATCAACAAGGGAAGAGGAAATGAAATGCATAACATTACACGGGAGAAGGGAAATGAAATCAAACCAAACCGAAGACAAAACAACACCGAAAGAGAAACTGAAAGACATGTAAAAGGGACGGTGCGACGGAAGCCGCGCGACAAAGAAATTTGAGAAGAAAGAGAGAGAGATAGAGAGGAAAAGAAAAACACGAAGCAGAGAAGAAGAGTTAGAGAAGAGAGAGAAAGAGGCGATGCGAGGATTTGGAAGCGCCTCGCCTGAGACTCTACTGCCTAATCTTTTCTCTCTCCTCGAGAATTCTCGTGATGTGTTGTTATCCTTGGTGCCATCTCTCATGGCGGGCTCGCTCTTCTTCCTTGGCCTTCTAGTCTTTCTTCTTTTGCTTTTTCTCCTCCTCGTTTGTCGGCCGTGGCGGTTCTTCGTGCGAAGCTCCAGGCCCATCGAGGTACAATACAATCCGCAATGTGTCTTGCTTTCCAGCTCCGATCGTCTCCATTCGTGCAGAAACTGGACATGTCCTTAATCCTGGGGATTTCAGGGGAAAATGACATGTCCTGTATCTTGAAGGAATTAAGCCACCCTTTTGTTGAGCTGAGTAAAGGGAGATTGTTCTCTGTTACTTTTTGATTGAAAATGGGAGATAATTTCTCGGAGTTTCAAATTGCAATAGGGGAGTATCTGTGACCCCTTAATTATAGATTGGGAAATACAATGTGCCTTCACATAAAACTCGCATCTTCCAAAAATTGTGCAGCTAAACCATGGTTTTTCTTATTATTGATTCAAAGTCTAGTCTGGTTGGAGATCAATTGGAGATCGGTGTGCACTTTTGCTTTCTACCTGGAAAAAGAAAATTGGCACAGCATTTTGTGATAATGCACTGTTGTTTGGTTTTTGTTGGTAGATTGCAAATGGGCTTTGATTTACATGTCATGTCATAATAACATATTTCAAATTTTTAATGTCGACTTGCCTCCATTCTTAAGTTTATGTAAAATCTCCAGATTTTGTAATATAGGTAGGAACCCCCCATCAGTTCAGGTTCCTAAACAATCTCCATCTAATCATGTGTTTTTGTACACATTTATTCTTACTTTTTGAAACACCAAAATGCACCTCAAATTATAATTATCAGTGACTACTGATGCTATAAAATGCATTTTTAGTATTTTTTTTCAAGAGAAAAAAGTTAGCTTCTTAATACAATTTCCTAAAGCTGCATGGTGTTGCTAATTTAGATTTTATTTTTTTAGACTGATGAAGTTACCAGGCCTCTTATTTCTGAGAACTTAGATGGCTTTTTGGGCCAGAACAATGGTTTGGCTAGAAGCGCAGGTGAACAAAGGCAAGTTATACAAATAGATGAGAATGGTTCTTCAATTAGAAATCATGGTTTTGTGAGCAGGAAGCGGGCTTATTCTGTCCAACCTGCTATTATCCAAGGTACCTGCTTATATATCAGGCAAAAATTATTTTAGTGTTTTGGAAATTCACCCAGACACACCTTTTTTGATGCTTCACATATATGATTATACTAGTACTTTGGTTTTGCTCAGCACTATTTAAGCTCTTCTGAGGGAAAAAAGGCATTTAATTATATAATGAGAATGATTGGCCGAATGATGAAGAATTGAATATTGTGGCATCTCACTTCACCCACACAATCCTAACATCTGGCAAGCTTTTGTGATGTTATATATCATATGCACATATTTATTTTATTTTATTTTATTAACTTTTTGCATACTGTTAGAATTCACATTCACAATATTACAACTTGTTGCTTAATTTAAGTTTTCTTCATTAGGCGCAAATGCAGTTAGTACCTCTATAAAGGTTTAATTATCCTGGATGAAACGCTTGCATCAGTGTTGGGATTTTTTTTTTCCTAATATTGCTTTGTTTTTTCTTTACTCATTATTGATTCGTTCACTTGAGGCAGAAGAGAGCACTTTAATAGACTATGAAAATGATGTGCATGAAGTGGGTAGCACACTGAAGAGAAATGCAGTCAGCAGCTGGTGCCCTCCTGATTCAAAACATGTTAAGCAGCATGGCGGGTATTTTGCCGTTCCTTCCAATGATGCCAAGCTTCCACGTAAGTGACCCAACTCCTGACTCTCTCAGACTTGCCCGTTCACAAACACAAACAGAAGTGCAGGGTGCTTTTCACTAAAATTACATTCGACAAAAGAACTTAAATAACGTCAATGTCAATTTTTGCAATTGTATTATTGTATTATAACGGATTTTAGTTGAACAGAAATGAATTTCTTTTCTTCGATTCTTTAAAAATTATTTAGGTCTTTGTTGAGTTATTATGATCTTCTTCATGTTTTTGAGGTAATCCTTGTTTTTCATAGTTGAATATCAGTGGCTGACACCAAAGGACAACGACAGAGAGACGTAAAACTAGAAATCTTTTGTAAACTTTTAAAAATGCTAAACAAATGAGGAAGACTTACATTATCCAAAAGTTCATCGTTCAAACTAATACATTAGCTTATAATAATATTTTTATTGGTTCGAAAGCTGCTTTGGCATGTTCAATCAGTTTCTTTGATAGTTGGGTGTTTAACTGCTTCCCTTGTGTGTTCAAGGCACACTTAGAAACAGGGCTCAACCTATTATATAAGTATGTAACTATTCCCCTCTGTCCATCATGTCCTCCCTCATTTTGAAATGAGCTATATATATCCGTTTCCTGTGTCTTATATCCTTCAGTTTTAAGGACATAAGCCCTTAAGCTCTCCTTGTCCTAATTTCAAGAATCAACAAACAATTACCCTGTAGATAGAGAGAGAGAGAGAGAGAGAGTTTAATTCCTTGATGGCAGAGCCAATTTAAGAGTGTGAGAAGTAAGCTAAGATAACCGAGATCCGAGTTCTTTGGTGGCAGAGCCCGAGGACCAAAGAGATGCTTTCAAGAAAGTCTGGATGGACATAAGAACTGGTACTATTAGTTTGGTCAGCATTAGTTAATCCACACCACCTTTGCACACCAGATATCTTAGGGGGTCCATTTTGAGAAGAGAAGCATTTGGGGATGAATGCAGAGTTTTCCTTTATAAGAGAAGTGAAGATGTCATTTCGATTCCTGTATTTAAATAAATTATCTGTTGTGCTGACATTCTTTATCACGACCAATAATCTGCTTTTTCTTCTTTCTAATTGTTCATCTGGCAGAGATTAGTACTTTGTCTTTGGAAGTGATATCTGGTCCCTCTAGCGGCCTCAGCATGTCCATCACATCTGCCACCTCTTTGGCAACTCTAACCATTGGGCGGGTCCCTCCAAGCAGCCTCATTTTAAAGGACTCAGAGGTTTCTGGAAGACATGCAGTTGTAAATTTTAACTATGAGGTAAGCTCTGTGTTGTGTTTCATTTGGTTTTATTATTTCCTTTGGGGAGTAGTCCACAGATTATTGAAGAGAAGCAAATGACTCAAAACAAATACCATAATTTTTTCGTCTGTTAACCAATTTGTGTCAGTTTATTAGCAGGGTGTCCCAACTGGTCAGGTCAGGATAATGGTACAGAACTACAGATAATGTACTGACCCTAACTAAACAAAAGCACTGTTTCATGTGTGTTCTTCATATCTGTTAGTTTGTAGCCAGTTTTGTTTGCTCTTGTAGTAACTATTGGCCAAAAGCACAATTCCAAATATAAAAGGTTCTTCAGTACTTGTCAATTTCAACTGTCTCACTAAAGTTTGTTGTTTACTGTTGGTAAAAACCAAGTTGAAACTAAAGTTTGATTTGAAATGCAAAAATTATCTTTTTTTTTTAATTTTGAAGAATGAAATTTATCTTGTTTATGCTCTTATGCTAGAGGCCTAGACCAATTAGGCAATTACTGAAAACATGCTTGCTGGTTGCCTTTTCAGACTCGGAAATGGGAAATTATTGACTTAGGCAGTCTAAATGGAACATTTGTGAACTCCACAGCAATTCACCACCCGGATGTGGGGTCGAGAAAGCATGGCGCTGCAAATACACTTTCTAGTGGAGATGTTATAACTCTTGGTACCTCCTCGAAAGTGTTGGTAAGGGATGCCTTGTATAGTAGTTCCTTAATCGTTTAAGTAATTGTACGTCTTTTCCATTTTATTATTAAAGAGCAGTATTTTGATAGATCTTGCAAATTACCTTGCTGCATATTTGTAACTACTTAGCATTAAGTGGTTTCCAAATTATCATTATGTTGGCATGACATGTCAGGAGACATTCGGATATATATTTACAATGTTACCCTTTAATTTGACAAACGTTCCACCCCATGAACTTGAAATGCTGTATGTCATGTGCAGATTCTTCACATTGGGTCTGATCAATAAAAAGAAAACTAATATAAAAGGCTAATAATATTTTTCTTTTCAGGTGTTTTATGTTGTGGTATTCAGTTATGTTTTGAACTCTTGGCCTATTGCCATAACAATACAGATGGTTTATTCTATATTAGGGTCTCTTGTTTTGACTATGTTATCATTGAGGTTTTTAATTTAGGTTATGTAGGAGTTCACGAAGATATGGCCAAATTTCTGTAGTTAATGGCCTAGCTTGTAGCTTTAGTATATATATATAGAACGCTGCAATCCTTGAATGTTATATGATAATTCTCAGGTTCACATTTTACAAGACAAACTAGAAAATTCGCTGGATGGAATAGTTGGGGAAAATTCTCTGAATGAGATATTACCTAATCATAATCTTAGAAGTACTGGAATTGGCATGGCATCAGATCCAATGGCTCGGCGCCGAGGTGGTAAGGCACTCCCTATGGAGGATGTCGGAGTTTCCCTTTACCCCCTTCCTGGGGTTGGAAAGGTCTTGCTCCTACATTATTAGACCATTTCAATTTTGATTTAATGATACTAATTAATGAATGGTTCCGGAGTCAAACCAATAACAAGGGGTCCAGAGTGCAAGAAGTAACCTGCAAGCAGTCTGGGCTAATTTTTTTCTTGATTTTTGTTATTGTGCAGTTTGGACTTGTTGGGGTTTTTGATGGGCATGGAGGAAGTGGAGCTGCCAAGACTGCATCAAAGTGAGATTTATTTAATTTAATTTTACTCATTTACTCAACTGACATTTTTTCTTAAAAAAATGGCTACTGTTCGGTAGGACTTGATTTTTGGTTTTTTTTTTATGTATTTGTATTGAAATCCAATTGTTTAGTGAGTGTAAACAAGAAATAAAAAATATGTTAACAAAGTACCAAAGGGCTGTCCTTTTGGGATTGTTATATATTGACTATATGCCTCAAACAGTTGTAAATTTTTATTCTTCTTCTTCCTCATCTTTATTTTTTATTTTTAAAATTTAGGGCTTTTCCTGAAAATGTTGTTAAGGTCCTATCTCAATCAGGAGCAAAGGAAAAGGTTCTGTCTAGCTCTGATGCTTCTGGTATCCTCCAGGAAGCTTTTGCTTTTACAGAGGCTCAAATGAAACATCATGAGTATGAGGTTTTTAATTCATTATCTCTGCTTACTCATATTTATTTCTAAGACAGATCTGGTTCTGGTATTGTACTGATTTTAGCGGTCTAGGTCTGAATTTATTTTTTTATTGAATTATTATGGTTGTGAGTTTAGTTTTTCTCTTCTAGTCTTATTGATCTCTTATTTCATATAAGTCTTAATGTTTTGGGTACTGCAATAACTGTTACATTGCCAAAGATCCTAGTGTCTTCATTTTCTTCATGATTTTTGAGATTCTTACAACTTTTGAGCTCTAATGAACAACACTTGGTCAGTACTTAACTCTGTATTTTCAAGTTATTATTGTCAAATTTTTACTCCCCCCTTTTTTTTGGCCTGTTTTCTTCCTTTCCAGGGTTGTACAGCAACAGTACTATTGATTTGGTCAGGTTTAAATGAAGATCTCTTTGCCCAATGTGCAAATCTTGGCGATTCAGAATGTGTTATGTAGTATGTTATTGTATCTTTTTTCACTGCCTGGAAATTGTTCTCTGTGATTGTAATAAAGTTTTTACATGCTTAATGTGATAATTGCAGTGTTGATGGGAAGCAAATAGTCATGACAGAAGTACATAAGGTGAATAGTGTAGGAGAGAGGGCCCGCATAGCTCAAACAGGAAACCCTTTAAAAGATGGTGAATCACGCATTGGCGGTAAGTTTAAAAGTGATAATATAATGAAGATATATTGGGATGTGTCCTGATACGATGATCCATGAAACTGTGGCTCAAGTTCACTCAAACCTAGAATTGACCATTTTTGTAGGACCATTGTATATTTCTGTTACCATAGCCTTCTTTACCAACTTCACTTAAATTTTAATTGAGTTTGCAGCCTGCTCCTTTTATATGCGTTCTATGCCAATTTGGAAGATAGTATTCCTAGCAATGGTTGGCATTTTATTTGCATAAGTTGACTTTGGTTGAGAAAGAATGATTCGACTAATTGTAGCTGTGTTGAATCTGTGCTTCCTAAATTATTGAGTGATTTGTGTCCCCACCAAACTTCAAATTTCTGATTTACGTTAAGATGACCTACATCAATCCTGCCTTCTTACTGCAGAGTAAAACGTTGAGAAATGTTGTTTGAGGTTATTTTGGATAAAATGTTATGGCGACCTATTGTTTTGTTAGGGTGTATCCATTGTGCTTCTTTTTGTGGTGTATCAGTGTGCGGACAGTATTCCCTTTTCAGTTTTAGGGCCATATGTGGATTCCATATGTCAGTATTCATGAAGTTGCCATTTTATTTTGTCTATTCTATTTTATGCAGGGTTAAATTTGTGCAGGATGCTAGGAGATGGTTTTCTTAAAGCTCAAGATCAACGGTTTATATCAGAGCCATATGTGAGCAAACCAGTCCATGTGACCAAAGGATCCACAGCTTTTGCTTTAGTTGCTAGGTAATTGTGAAGATTTTTAATTAATAAAGTTCTTGTTTGTTAATGTGTTTGATCCTATTATCGAAATAATGCAAAAATCTAAGCCAAGTTAACTTGGGTTATAATTGCAATTTGCAAATGACAACAAATGTTCTGTTTTTGTTCCCGAGACCAGCATTTATTGTGTGATATCAACAAACACCCAATGTTCAAGTCAAAGCACAACACTGTCTGAATCTCTTTTAAAGTTTTAATTAATTATGAAAGTCTGGCCGTCTGGAAGTCTGAATGAAAGTTCCTGGGCTTAATTTTAGTAACATTCATGATTAACGATCAGCTTAAAAGGCAGGCACAATTTATGCACTCGACGAATATAACCTCCTAACCATGCTAATTTAGTGTGCAAATGTAACCTATGTTTAGTTGTATTTAGAGAACTGCTTCAATTAGTGTAATTTGCAAAAAGTGTATGATATGCCCTGGAGGGATATGCTTAGATCTTTGAAGAATCAACCGAGCCCGACAAATAGCTTTGTTTAAGTGTTAGATAAGCAGTTAAACCAAAATATGGGATTAGTAGTTAAGAAACTGGATGATATGAAAGATTTGATCACATGCATACATGTTCAGAAAAGGCTGAAAACTTTTGTATTCTTGATTCTTATAAGCTTCAAAAATACCTGGATGTTACTTTTAGTTCTAAAACTTTGGATTTGTGAAGTTGAAACTTAAAAAATTGCAAATATCACCCAGCACTTATGTTGAATTTATTTTTATTTTAAACTTGTAGTGATGGTCTGTGGGATGTTCTTAGACCAAATCAGGCAGTGCAGTTTGTTCTTGAGGTATAAAATTATTGTTTTATACATTTCAAAAGTTAACAAATTTCATGACAGACATTTGTTGGAAAACTAATAATGATATAATGAGTATGCCATACATTGAGAATTGTGGTACTGTTCTAATATATCATACACAGCTTGTGGGCCATTTGGTACCCATTAAATTCAACTTTAGCATCTCTTGAACAATATCCAAGGCCTTGGCAAATGCCTATATCTCAATTTTTTTTTTTAAAAAAAATGAGAGTAAGAAAAGATGAAACCTTCTGGTATCTGCAAGTGCGGATTTGAGGCTTCAACACTAAGAAAAATATCTTAATGATTTCGCAGAATAAGGCGAAGGTGAAAGGCCAGGAGGATGATGCTGAGATTATAGCCAAATCTGTTGTAAAGGAAGCTGAGGAAAGACGAACCAAGGACAACACAACTGTAGTTTATGTAGATTTTGACACTCTGAGGACGTATTCTTCTAGCATCCTCTAATTGATTGATTCCATTTATTTTAGCTGCATTTTATGAGCAAGGCTATAGTGCATATATGACATGTAGAGTTTTCTCTTTTATTTTATTTATTTTTTTTCCTATATGAATTTTGAAGTTGCTGGGCTAGTGTTTGGTGTAAAATATGTTTGTTTGTTTTCGTCGTCAATTGACATTTTGATGATAATTCATGAGAAATAGTTCACAATTTGGTGTAAGATACGTTTTTCTCTGTTTTTTTTTTTACTTTTTTTTTTTTTCGTAACAATGAAGATGCTTTGCCGAAATCCATGCAGAACCTCGGAAAATGAGAGTGGTGTATGTACGTATGTAGCTCGATAATATAAAAGGGTTAGCAAGTTATATGTGGAACAAAAACGCTTTTGAAGAAACTATAAAGAGATAGGTTAAAATCAGCCACAACTGACAGATGGATTCGTCAGCTGCGATTATGTCTCAACTTTTGAAGTTATAATGGCTAATCTGAATCGTTCAATGTGTTCTACATATTGAAATCTTATTGGAGACCAAATTTTATATTTTTCTAATTTTAATTACTATTTTTTTTGAGATTTTTAAAAATCAAAGTTATTGAAGAGTTCAGAATTGTTTAGATTAAGAATTTTGTAAAATATCAAACAAATACTAAAAAATTTCAGAAAAATATAAAATTTTGTCTCCAACGAAATTTCAATATGAAGAATACATTGAACGGTTTAGATTGACTGTTAAAATATCGAAAATTGAAATTTTATCGTAATTGACAGTCTCATCCGTCAGACTGATTTTAGCCTATCTCAACTATAAATGATAGAGGCAATATGTTAGACGAACAAAATTTTTACTAGATGGGTATTCGAGTAACCATGTAAAGTGAGTCAACAAAGTAGAAATGTTATCCTGCTTTTATGGGTTGCTTAATCAGTTAATTGAATCGTCTGAGAATAAGATGAGGATTAGATATTTTTAATCATATAAGAACAGGATTAGTTATTTCGAAATAATAAAGAATGAGTTTTTTTGGAGACAGAATGTTAGTTTCCATAAGTGATCCAACATCCAGAATAAATTTTTATTCTTAAGATATTTGATCAAAACATACTAGAAATAATAACTTATTCCGAATATTAGACTATTTAAATATAGCACTCTAGATCTTCAAAAAATTTATTCTTGTTTGTTAAGAAATATTACTTTTACTCTGAATAACTAATCCTAATTTTATTCTTAAACAATCCAAACACACCTAAAATAAATCTTATTTTAAGTTAAGCTCGTCAAAATGCGTATTTATTCTTATATGAAACCCATATATTGTAATCTAAAGAGCAGACGATTCACAAATTACAATAGAATTTTTAGACACTATCAATATTATTATAGACCAATTCAAACATAACGTCTGTGTAATTTTTTTTAATTCTACATGAAATAGTAATATTTTTCTTAAATAATGTGACGGTCTATGTAATATTTTGTTATATATGATTTTCTTATAAAATAATAAAGGAATTTAAAAGATATAAAAATTTGGATCTGTAGATTTTGAGAATAAAAATCATCATCAGCCAAATTTTTCGATGGACAATAAATTATGCATTTAATATTATCAATTTTTTATATATCTGATATAAATCATATATATGAACCATACCAAAATGTTGAATAAATTAAAATATATTTGTCATTTATCACTTAACGATGGCCCGATAAGATTCCAAACAAAAATTCAAATCTCATGGAGATAAAGTTATCGACTTTTTGATATCATTGAACTTCTTTTCCGTTTCGAAGAAAGATAAAGTGGCATTCATGAGAGCTGCCTTTGTAGGAATGATGAAGCAATTACCGCATTTCCCGTACAGAGATAATCCCTTTTGCAGAATTTGCAATACAAATCTAGACTTCGGTAACTAATCCAGGTCAAGAGTAGCCATCCGTGTTGAAGAGAACTAAATGAGTCAAATACATTGGCGACGACAAAATGCATGAGAGTGACCAAACCGAAGCTTATTATATAGTAACTGCCGCAAGAAATCAGGGTAGAACAATAATCCAAGAATCCACTTTTACTTGTTAGATTAGTAAAACCAAACAGTAGTTCATTTTCCAAAACCATATAAATATTCCCTTTGCTCTGTGCTTACGACATCACCCAAAACAGATTCTAGTAAATTCCCTCTCCAAGTCCTAGGGTGTGGAATGTAAAATCTATAAATTATAAAATCAATGCATCACTGTAACTTATTAGCAGCATTTCTACTCGTATGAATTTTCATAATTAAATTAACTATAGCCTATTGCAAGAATCACCTTGATTCACCAATAAAATATTTTTTAATGAGCAAGCACATCTTGACAATGTCCAAAAAATATAATTTTTTAAATCTGGTACTTGAATGATCTATAATTTATGCATATATATCTTATGCATAAAAAATAACTTTACCATTCATCAAATGAGTTGAATTTGTAAAGTTTCATAATAAACGAACATTGTGGAATAAAAAAAAACTCATATTGCATGATTACATTTATGTACAAGACCAACAATAATTACAACGTTTTACTTAAAAAACTTTTTGAATTGTTTTGAGAAGGCATGCATTGTGAAGGTTGTCACGTTCAGCCATTGTCAATAAAGAACTTGACAATCGTAAATAGTATATAATTTTTAAATAATACATATGAAATGCGATAATATATGCGTATGATATAAATGGTAATTAATAATATTTTGATAAAATTTTTACCGTTTGCCAAATGAGTTGAAATTTGCAATGGTCCATATTTAAAAATTCTTCACAAAATATGAGATAACACTCAAATTACTTGAGATACACAACCAATATAAAAGTGTTATTAATATTCATATAATTGATAATCTTGGCAACCATTAAAAATATTATAATTTTGAAATCCAACACTTTATATATATATATATATATGATGATGCATGTGCACTTTATGCATGTTTTTTTTTTATTTGACTTAATTGGTCAGAATTCTCGTACTTTAATTTTAGCATATTTTGGTTGGTAATTTGTACGTTCAAAGATCAAAGCATAATGAATTGCGTTATGCGCAGTGTTTTTTAAACTGTACCGGCATCTCTACTGGCCAGTTGACCAAAATTCGATATTTTTTGGTATTTTTTAAAATTGCCCGGTATTTCCTCTCACAATACTAGATATTGCCGTTTCGATTACTGTTCCGATTTTCGGTATTATCAGAATTTTTCGACATTCAGTACGGTTTTCAAAACACTGGTTATACGAGAGCATTTGGCAACACTATAGATTAGTGAGATTAAGGATTAAAATTAGTCTTTTTAAGCAAATTTGTTAACCTCTAAGTTAACAAATTAGTTTACTAACCTAAAAGTTAGGCTAACATTATGCATGCCAAATGCCCTTTCGTTCAATATAACGTTTGATGAACATTAGATACTTTATTTATTATTTTTAGTTTTATTATATATTGTTTTTGTTCAATCGGATAATTAAAATTAATTTCAAATTACATTCGAACCATTTTATAAAAATATTACGAAACAAGTCACTAACGGAGAACAAAGTGGTCCAAAAATTAAATTGGCACACCGTTACCCATCCAGAGGAACATATTTTTGTCCATTTCCACGTGACAGTGCGCGCAGGTATGAACCGTCTGGTAGAGCGACCAGTCAAAAACCCTCTCTCTCTCTCTCATAAAGACGCTTACCTTACCTCCCGTTCTACACTTTTGTAGGGGCTCTGAACGACAGAGATCTAGGCCCCCTTCTCTCTCTCTCTCTCTATCGCTCTGCTGAGTACATCCATCATCACTCTTCTTTTATCACTAAGAAGGAAAACATCAACGCAGTACTTCTCTTGACTAGAGAAATACGCAAGTAAGTTTCATTTCATTCATGGCTGCTCCGATCAAGCTTCAACAAGCACTACAATCTGTGGTGCAAAGCGTGCAGTGGACATACAGTCTTTTCTGGCAACTCTGCCCGCAGCAAGGGTGAACTAAATCTAGTTTCTTTATTCTTCCCTTTCTTATAACTTTTTGTTTTTTTGCAAAAACGCTTTTCTGATAACCAAGTCTGGACTCATCAGTTTCCTTCATTGGCATGTTATGCAGATAATAATAGAGCTAACATAAATGATACAGATGGATTTCAGTTACATGTATATAGCAACCACTGACCAATAATTCATTCTTAGATCGTGTACAGTAACTAACAAAAAAGTTTTAATTTTGCAATGCACATTTTTTCAACAAATTACGTAACTATGTTTTTATATAAATTTGGCTTTAAAATATACATTGCGATGTCATCCTTCACAATGTTCATAAATTGCTGTTTTGCAGTGCTATTTTTATTTTTATTATTTTTTCGCAACCGATACATTATACAACTTCAATTTGCACCTATATATAAAAGACGTAAATTCATTTGTTTTCTCTATGGAACTTTACGAACACGCCAGATAGAGAAAAAATAGGTTCATGTCTTGTTTTTAATAATAATGCATATTCAAACTTCTGTAATTAGTATATTCATTTCATTTATTGTTTTTTTTGCTTCTGTAACTGTAAAAAGAGTAATAGTATATTCTTTTCATTTCTTTCATATTCAAACTTCTTTAGTTTTACTTCTCTAGTATAACTCTCTTTTTTTTTTCTTATTTGGTCTCGTACCTTTTATTTTGTAAACCTTTTTAATTTTGATGAAGTCGCATTATTAGCTATCAATCAGTTGCAAATTTCAAAAAATGAACTAAAAGAAAAGTGTACAAATGGTTAACATATACAAACTTACAATTAAGTAACATAGAGTACTGATTTTGTCGTCATGTCTTTTATATATTATGATCCAGATGTATATATGGAATATTGGAATTGTTTACTCATATTTACATTCTGTGTTCCGAAATGAAACAAAAGAAAGATGATCCGGCAGATACTTTGCCTAAATCACAGAAGGCTAGAAGATCAACCCATTCTCACTCACATGAACATACCATATGTATATAGAATTATAGATAATACCAGAATTCAGTTTGAAGAAAGATTAAATAACAAGCATTATTATTGGACGGGAAAACTAAGCAAAATGTATATATATCTAGCTAATGTATTGTTCATTCATGCAATCTATTAGCAAACATTTTTACATACCATCCTTCCATGCAGGATTCTAGTTTGGAGAGATGGTTACTACAATGGGGCGATAAAGACAAGAAAAACAGTGCAGCCGACGGAGGTGAGCACCGAGGAGGCGGCCCTGCACAGAAGCAAACAGCTGAGAGAGTTGTATGATTCTCTCTCCACAGGTGAGACTGGAGGTCAGCCAGTCCAGCGCCGCCCTTGTGCATCGCTGTCACCAGAAGATCTCACAGAGTCAGAATGGTTCTACCTCATGTGCATCTCTTACTCCTTCCCGCCTGGTGTTGGGTATGACATTTTTCATTCACAAAAACTTGAAACTTTTTATGAGTATATCAATATGTGCTTGTGGTTATAGAACGGTTATTTTAACCTAATGATCAATGTTATTTTCTACAAAAGAGTAAATTCAATTTATAATAAACGAAATTAAATTATAGATTTAACAATTTTTTTCCAAAAGAAATGTTCATATTTTGATTTTACATATGATGATCGATGTTAGTTTTTATAACATCAGTTTATGCATTAAAAGAAGCTTGCTAGTTTCTAAGTGACCTCAAGGAATTAACTTGGTCCTCTCGAGTAATTGATCATATGAATTGTAAAGTTGTTAGCCTTACTTTGGTCTTATTATATAGCTCGTGTTCTACAGTAGTGAGAGAGAGGAGGATATAGTTTAAATTCTCTAAAAATAGTCTAAATTCTCTGTCTATTCTTAATTGGACTTTACGCACATGCTAATAGTCTCGTTCAATTGGATAGACTAATTGATATAATATTATTATAACATTAATTTAGGCTCGCTGATATTGTTCAATTGGACTTTACGCACATGCTAATAGTCTCGTTCCTATATTAAGAAAGAACACACAAATATCAAATGTTGGGTGTAATCTGAAACTAGGGAATTGTTCAAATAGTCCGTTCCCAAAGAGAGTTCAAGTATTTAGGTAAAAAAAGAATAGTTAGAAGAACGTCTAATATGAAGTTAGTAAATACAAACGCTACAATAATAATAAAATCAATCTTTAGAAAATTGGAAGGTGCAGAAGTTCACAAGTTAGCTTCAAAATTCACAATACAACATTTAACTGAAACAGACACTGGGCTACAGAGGCCCATAACTGTCTCTTTAAACGGCCTACTTAAGTTTGGGCTTAGATTAAGTCCAATGTAGCTGTTGGACAATTGACAGCGAGTAAGGGCCAGGGCTGCAAAACAGTCGAAACGGTAATGAAACTAAATTGTTTCGTTAACCGTTTCGTTTCGTTGACGATACTGACAACTAATTTCGTTAACCGTTTCATTTTGGACGAAACAATCAAAATCGCAGAAATTTTCGTGATTTATACATGGACAAAAACTGTTTTATTGTTTCGTTAACCGTTTCGTTTTTGAAATGCAACCATATTCCTTAGCCGTTTCGTTTTTTTGTACGAAACAAAACGAAATAACAGTTGAAACGGCTTTTGTTTTCGGCCCTAAGTAAGGCATTATAAGGTGTAAAATGTAATCCAGAGAAGGGAATCGGGAGGGAAGGAAAATAAGTAATTCATTTTGCTATTGGATATAGGTAAATGGAGGTGAATTGGAGAAAAAAACAGATAGAATAAGAATTAAAAATTACAATTTGTTTTTCCCTTCCCCTCCCCTCAAACTCAGAAAACTCTTAGAGAGCTTTGTCACATTAGAATATTGGTTTCGCAATTGGAATTTTCAATTTTGCACTAGGCAAGAAGCTCTTGAACTGTAAAAATATCTGATGTTACCTTTTTCATTTCTAGACTGCCAGGAAAGGCATATGCAAGGAGAAGACATGTATGGCTTGCTGGAGCTAATGAGGCTGATAGCAAAGTGTTTTCACGTGCCATTCTTGCCAAGGTAGTTAACCGTAGTACAAATTATAAAATTGTCATTCATGATTATTGGCTCAGAATTGTAGAGCAACATGAAGTAAAATGAAAACAATAGAAGAAAGCTTGAGAAACTAAATTGGAATGTCTTACCTACAGAAGCTTCATCATATCTTTCAATTATAGTTTTTATAAAGTACTTCATGGTTACTGGTTAAGTACTGGCTTTGATCTTCTTTTATCTCTCACTTAAACGTATTAATTTTTAAGTTTTGCTATTTCTATTATTTTTCTAATATTCATCTTGCTCTTGTTTCCTTTTTGCATTAATTTCATACTTCTTCTGTCATGCGATGCGAACGGCCTACAATTTCAGAGTGCTTGTATCCAGGTAGGCATTAATAACTCGAGTTGAAATAAAAGGTTACTAAACTTTTTTTAATATAAAAATACACTTAATATGATAATGTCGCATTATCCTTTCATATAAACCGTCTCAAAATAATTTTACTCCTATATTTGTGCAGACAGTAGTATGTATTCCGGTCATGGATGGCGTGCTTGAACTGGGAACAACAGATACGGCAAGTAAATATTTATACTTTTACACAACTTAAATAGACATGCAAAGAGCGGTACATAGGTAACTCAGATTAAAAATTTGCTCTACTCTAGCGGCAACATTATTTTAAGGTTTACTTCAGTTGAAAGTACATGTGTAAAAGAAAAGGCAAACATGATCATACCAACATCTGCATCAGTCTTTTGGAGCAGGGTTCTTTTCTTTCTACATTATTATTTTCTTATGGTTTTTGATTAACTTGAGTGCCCCTGCTTCAGCTAGTATAACATGAAAGATTTGATATCTCAATCAGTTAGCCAAATCAGCAAGACACTTCAAATGATGTTAAATGTCTTAACAATACCCTAATGGAAGCACAAATTTAACAGGTCGAAGAAGACATAGGCCTAGTACAACATACAAAGAGCTTTTTTCCAGAGCAACAGGAAATGCATATAATGCCAGCTCTCTCAGAACAATCAACCTCGAACCCCATCTCTTATACTGATTCACAACCCCAGTTTAACCCCCAGAATTTTCCACACCAAATTAAAAACAACCAAGAGAATGACGAGGATGAAGATGATGAGGAAGAAGATGATGAAGAAGCTAACGATGACTCTGAAGAAGAGAATGTACAAGAAACTATTAACCAAATAGACCCCGCATCTAATTTTGCAAATGCCGAGCCTAGTGAGCTAATGCAACTGGAGATGTCAGAAGGGATACGACTGGGATCTCCCGATGATTGCTCCAATAACTTTGAGGCTGAATTGCAAATGCTAGGGATGTGTCATGATACCAGTGGTCAGGTGATACCGAGACAGGATGATGCTTTCCAAGACTGGCAATTTTTTAATGAGGACTTGAGTGCTGGGTTGCCCCAATCATCAGGTAGCTCTTAAAAACCAATATTTTTTTAACAACAAAAAAGGATAGCAAAGGAGCAAGTAAATCATGAATGTTTTCATTTGTAGTTTCAATTTATTTTTATGAGTTGATTGGTTAATTGCAAGCTATTTAATTTTTCTTGCAGCTGAAATTCAAGATTTGTCACCAGAAAATGCACATTATTCTGAAACTGTCACAATCATCCTCCAACACAACCATATACTCCACTCAACTTCAAATCTAGATCCCAGTTTCTCGATTTCCCCTAACTCAATGTTCTCCAGATGGAGCTCAACAAGAGACATCCTTCCGCCTTTAATTCCAGAAGGAAATAACAAAATATCACAATGCTTGCTGAAAAAGGTTTTGATTGACATCCCGAACCTTCATTGCAATAGCAAGGATGAGAACTTGGAGAAAGGTAAGGATGGGGAAGGAGGTGGAGGAAGGTGTAAGAAGAACTCATCTGTGCAGGAAGAGCTGAGTGCAAATCATGTCTTGGCTGAGAGGAGGAGAAGAGAGAAGCTCAATGAAAGGTTCATCATTCTTCGTTCTTTGGTACCTTTTGTAACTAAGGTACATACCTCCAGTTTCTATTTTATTTATTTTTTCCCGTTTTACTGACTTTTTTTTTTCTTGTTGAACAGTTTACAATAAATTGAGGCGACATTGATTTTAATTGTGGGGATCTTACCTCTAATTGATGTGTTACAGGAAAAATATATGGTTAGTTAGGCAAAGTTTAATTGGATGATTCATAAGGTGCAGGATCTAATGCATAATATAAATACTTACTGAGATTAATTGTTCCATTAAAAATCTAACATAGTTGGGCTAAATCTATTAAACATAAAATAGTAGAAAATGCTAATACAGGATGTGCAATTATGCAGATGGACAAGGCATCCATTCTAGGAGATGCAATTGAGTATGTGAAGCAATTACGTAAACGCATACAAGAACTTGAAACACGTAACAAGCAACTAGAAACCAGCCAGAGGCTAAAGAAACTACCAATATCAGAGAAGAGAAAGATTAGAGCCATAGAAGGTGGAGACAGCAATACGACAGGAAAGCCTGTCCGGGGCGTGACCACAGACATTCAAGTTTCTATTATCGAACAAGATGCTTTGTTAGAGTTGCAATGCCCATACAAAGAAGGATTGTTAATAAATATCATGCAAACTCTTCATGAGTTAAGGTTGGAGGTCATTTCTGTAAATTCGTCCATGGAAGGTGCTATATTTGTTGCAGAATTTCGTGCTAAGGTAGGTATCTAGCATTAAAAACTTGGGTAAACCATGCGGTATTTAGCATGCAAAAAATGCTGGGTTCTGTGCTGGTAACTGTACCTTCCGGTGTTTTATCATGAACCCTAATGCAACTTAACTCATACTTCTTGTTCCTTGTCAGGTGAAAGATATGAATGGGAAAAAGGCAAGTATTCTTGAAGTAAAGAAGGCACTTAATCGGATACTTGTACTACGATGATTGAAGCAAAAACTGCTAGGAGTATTATAATGACATACATACAGTTTTCTTTTAGTCTGTAACTACTGACTCAATAACCTAGAGTGCAATCAAGTACCTACATGTGTATTTTGATTTGCTAGCAATAGTAGGCTTTCACAGAGAGAACATAAGCATTATGTTGTGTTATCCTGACAGCACCAGCACTTAGTGCCCGACAGATCTGTACTAATTTCCCTTTTATTATAACGTAGTAGTTTATGCTAAAGAAAATTGCTATTTATAAGAAAATGTTGGCTTTCAAACTAATTGTCTAAACATAGTAGAATGCATTATGTAATTTAAAAAAAAAAAGACTACTATACATTCTTCACTATTCTAAAGTTACACAGTTGAACTGACACAATTATTTCAATCAACCAAATCCGGATCACAATCATCACCCAGAGAAAGTGAATTATTGTCTTGATCAGAAAGATCAGATGTACACAGATCACTGTTTCTCAAACCATCACATTTGGGCAGTTCAGACGTCTTTAAATTACTATTTCTCACCTCATAACATTTGGGCCAGCCTAACCTTTTCATGCAAGCTTTATCATAAGCATTGATATTTAGTCCTGAGGAAATGAAAAGTTCAACCTCATTCACGAACTGTTCAGTGTATTCTAGAAGAAATGGCCTAGCTGCATTTGCTAAAAGGCTCCTGAACATATCACGCTTTTCTTCTTCAGTACCAGATAGACCTCTGTCTTGCCTACATTAGAATATTGGAAGTGTTGCAATATAAATATACCATCACAGAAATTAGGAATTAAATCCAACTAAATAAGAAGAAATCAAGGGTGAACTTTTAAGAAGACTCCTAATAAAATATTAAAATACCTATTCATGAAGGATTCTATAGTTCCGTAAATATGGCAAAGGATGATGTCAACATCATCCTCCTCCTGCAGAAAATGTAACCACATGAGTTAGCAACAAAATTCGAAATCTCTGGCACTATGTGCTTTAATATTTATTGCAAGTCTAAGATACCTAATTTACTGGAAATGCATACCTGCAGAATAGCTTGAATATCCCGTCTAAGCCAATTTTGCAACCACATATTTTTTTGAAGATACTTGCGTTTTTTCCAATACTGTACAACATCTGCTCTATTATGTCCTATATCTGTCCATAAAAGTGAAGACGTGGTGAGAAAATCACACCCAACTACATAGATCCAAAAAAAGAAACATCATGCAAATGTAGTGGTTCTAGGGATGAGATTATGAGAATGCCAAATTGTACAATGACCTATAAACTATAGTCTAACCTCCTATAAACATACCTTGATTGGTGTTATAAACATGCAATCTCAGCATATGAGCATCTGACAGAGGCCTGAAGAATATCTCACGATTTTATAATATTACCAAACAAAAGAAAGCTAAGATTGAAACATGGTTTGGGAAACAAATCAACTAAGGCCCTGATCACAATCGACTTTTTCCATAGGAATTGGATTCGGATTTCCTATAATTTCAAAATTTCCTGATCACAATGTAGTAAAATGTTGGATTTCAATCGATTGTGTCGGATTTTGTCGGAAAATTAGAGGCTTGCGAAATCCTGGGATTTTAGTAGAAATTTGGTCAGAATTCGAAAGGCCCTTCAATCGCATCCGGACCCACCAAGGCAGATCATATGTGTTGATTGTAAAAGGACAATAATACCCTCCGATCTATCATTTTCCTCCGATCCATCTAAGTCCCCCTTTCTTCTCCGATCTGTCGAGACCTCTACGCGCGCTCCTTCTTCTCCGATCAGATCTTGCCATCGTAGCTGCTTCTCTCTGTCATCGCTGCTTCTCTCTGGCATCGCTGCTTCTTCTCTCCGCCAGCTACTCAAGCTCAAGGTAAACCGCCTCTCTCTCTCTCTCGCTGCTGCTTCTCCCATCCATTTTGCTTTTAGATTTGATCTAAAACCTTGATTTTGATCCTTTAAATTTCCTTTCTCCCAAATTCTGCTTATTTTGTTCCTTTTAATTGTTATGAACTAAGATCTGAGCTGTTTGTGATGGTTGCACAATCTTGAATCTTAATTCCATTATTATTTTGAATTTGATGAAGTTTTAAACTCGTGTCACTACAATCAATTTAGGTACTGGTAACAATCAATTTAGGCACAAGTGTTACATAATGTCTGTTGCATTAACAAATAAAATTAAAGGGTTCTTTTTGTAAGTTGGGCAATTACATTGATGGGTTAATTTCAAATTTCCAATATTTGACGTCAGTTACTTTCAAGTAATTCTATGATAGCGTTATAATTAGAGCCCATGTTCCAGCCTAATTCTACACTGACATCTTGGATCTATCTTCCATCTCCGGCCTAATACGCCAGTTTTTTAATTAGAGACATGTATGCACTACAAATTGGTTCACTACCACATACCAGCTAAATGTTATACCTTTAATTTTCAAACTGTTATTTACTAGTACCATCTGGTATTAACTTATTTCAATATTTACAGGATTGATGCACTTCTTGGAGGTGGTTTGAGGCAAGGTCAGGTGACTGAAATAGCAGGGCCTTCCTCGTCTGGCAAAACATAAGTAAACCTTTATTTTTTTCTCAAATTGCTGAATTTTGCATTTAGGAAATCTGGTAATGAGCTTTCAGTCAAATAGGCAGTCTCGTCATTAATTATGTAGGTGTGTCTCTCTTCTGCCACTCAAAAAAAAAAAAGAGACTTTGAGCTATTTTTGCTTAAATATCTTTTTGCAAATTTCATGATTAATGATGTGTTTCATATTTGGAAACACATTTGCATTATTTTATTTATTTCTTAGTTTTGGCAGAAGATAAGCTTGATTTCACAAATATTGTGTATAAAACGTGATACATGCAATGTTAGCTTTGAATGAGTGTGATTCAATACTTTGTGGTTGGCTGTAATCCTTCTTGCTGCAACTGATCAAGAAAATATAGAACTAAACCAAAACAATGACTGTTTTTTTTTTTCTTTAAAGTAGTTTACAAATGATGAATGGTAGCAAAAGCAATGTCCATAAAATCAATGTCGACTGAACCAAGACAAATATCAGAGGCACCTTACTCTCCGTACCAAACCAAATACCAGAGGCACCTTACTCTCTCTGTACCAAGAGTCCAAGACAAAACTAAATAGTACCCTGTAGTCTCTTTGCTACTGCTTAATTGACAATCAACAGTATAGTAGTTAAATGGTACAATTAATTGGGGTCTGTGCAGACTTGATTTTTACATCTCCAATGGTCAATGGATTTTTGTTTCATCAATTCTGACTTTAGGTCAATCAGTTACAAATAGTGGTTAAGCCAACATTTTATGAATAAATTCTTGCACTGTTAAAGTAGGAATCAAAACCTATTGTTGACAATCAATTTCGAAATCATATTGAAAATGGCCTGTCCATACTGGTGGAACATTGGTGTAGCATTGCTAGTCAATAACATCAATGAGTGATCTCTTGTGGATCTATTGAATAATCTAAAATTAGAAGCAAATCTATAGCTTGTAGTTACTACTTTCTTACTTTATTATATCTTAATTGTCAGGACTCAAAACAAATCTAAAGGATGCTCTCAAATTCTCGACACGGATTCTACTACTGAGATTGGATAAAAAATTTATTAATTTGTTTGTAGTTTTGGCGATGACTCATAGACAATATATGCTCAAATAGAAATGTTACACAATATTCTTAGATATTGTTCTTTAGACATACAGTGTTGTAACTTCCCCCTACAAATCTAATTTATTTTTTGTTTTGGACATTGCAATTGGTATTCATAACAAGTTTATATGAATCTTAGATGAGGCATGCTCCTCTGGAATAATGATTGATATAATGTAATTCTTTTTTAAAATTGGATTTGTTTGTTTCTTTGTTTTGTTTAGAGTAAACTGAGACTGCATAATCTTCAATTAATTCACAAAGATCTGTTGCGCACGGTGTTATCAGTGATTAATATATTAAGAGGATTGCTAAAATCACTGTTATATTTAGAGTAAACTGTTCTACCTTTTGTGTTATCAGTGCTTTTTATTTTTTTTTTCCGCCATTATATACAATTTTATGATCAGTTGAAATGAGCGTTAGTATCCTTTTTTAAATGAGCGTTGAAATGAGCATTACCTAGGCCCTTTATCCGTTAATATCCTTTTTAAATAATGAGGGCAAAATGGTCAATTTTTAGAATTAAAATCATTTCCTTTCTTATATTTATATGGTTTTTGATCATGGGACTTCATTTCCTGTCAATTCTTTCATTATTAATTTTGATCACGGGATTTCAATTGGAAATCATCTCCAATCAATTCCAATCCAATGAAATGAATTGAAATCCCAAGTCGTGTCATTTTGATCAGGGCCTAAATGTACGGATAAACAAAAAAAAAACCATTAAATATGAGAAAAACCTCTTTATATTATCCTTGCTTGCATAATGTCTCTGAAAGGATCTACCATAGACACTGTGTATTATTGATGAGTTTTGGCCCTGCAGTTGGTACAATGAACAGACTGTCAGTAATGTTACCACAAATAATTCGATAGCAGTACATTATGCCAAGACATGTTTTCTTCTTTTTTGTAGCAGTAAATTCAGGCAACCAAATTTCCCTACATCATACACATGTTATATAACTCAAATTACATAGATGCCATGGTTGGTACATCAAGGCCATCCATATAATAATGAACAAAAACCTAAAATGGGAATATCCAAATTCCAAACAGACCCAAAAATTTAAAATTATCAAAAATATAAAATTACCTTGCAAAGGGGACACACAAACGAAGACAAGGGTTTTGAGCTCTTGGCTGCAACAAAACTCAGCCATTCGCCAATACATTTATAGCAGAACGAATCTATCAAGAGAAAACGAAAAAAAAAAGAAAGAAGAAATTTATTGACTCTCGATTGGGTCTGATAAATCCAAATTGAAACAATTTAAAAGACGGGGAGAGAGAGATTACGGAAACAGCGGTCCAAGTAGGCTTCGTCGCTGATAGGTGCAAGACAGATTGAGCATGGCTGCCTCTCGGTTTCGGAGGTTCCAGAGCTGGAGGCCTCCATTTCTAGAACGAAACACAGATACTCTCTCTTCTTTTCCTCTCACTCCTTTTATTCTTCTCTTCTCTCCATTCTGACTGGACCTCGCTCCTTGTTTCAGAAAACTAAAATGGGCCACGAGCCCATTTACATTGAGCCTATTTCTCAATCAATTTTACTTTTTCGGTCCTGCCAAGTAAGGATGAAAACGGTGACTGTTTTAATCATTTTTTTCATTTCAAAACGGTTAAAAATTTTGGTTGTATTTCAAAAACAAAATGGTTAACGCAATATGTAGTCAGTTTCGTCCATGTGTATTTTTATAATTTCGATCATTTCGTCCAAAACGAAACGATTAACGCAACACGTAGTCAGTTTCGTGTCCAAATGAAACGGTTAACACAACATCTTATTTTCGTGGTCGTTTTAGACGTTATGCACCCCTACTGCCAAGCTTCAGAAAAATTTTGTTAATATTTTTCTTTTTTCTTAGAAAGGTTTTTTCAATATTTTCAATACATAAAAAATAATCATTTTTATATACTAAAAAAATAAATTATGTATCAGATTTTTAATATATTTATTTCATACATAAATTAATAAATAATTTTGAAAGCACAATAATATCTTTTGTTATTTCCTTTGAGCGATCTATTAATTTGGGACCATTCGATGAGTAATAATAAATATTCGAAGTCATCTGAAATCATCAAATTTGTGGAGCCCAACATATACTGAACAAGAATTTAAACCACAAATTCAGCGAGTCAGTCAAGATAACAATTATGAGAATTTGTAATTAGACATAGCTATGATGAGTTATTTTGATCTATGCATACTACAAACGCATTGGATTTAAAATGTGCCCCAAATTAAGCGACAACTTGTAAGATTTCCCGAAGAGATACTGTCGTTGGTTGCATCATCAATCAGAGGTGAAAAGCCAGATTGAACGAAAACATGTACGAAATAACACACACACACACACGCAGCCCTACCATCACTCCATCAGTCTTAGCTCTGATCGATCTGCGAAGTTGAGCCAATTGGAAAGAGCTGGAGATTCTTATCGGGCCGTTTGGATCCCCATGGGATTTTAGAGAATTTCATTTTTCTACCATAAATTTATTATAAACAATTTAAACTCTTCACAAAATTACACACTTTCCAATAAATTTATTATTAGAAATTGCAATTTCTCCAAATTCCTCAAATTCCTAAGCGATCCAAACGCATCACGTGATTTTAATTCTAGTAACTGTAGCTATTGACCGTCCTGTGTAATCCACACTCCTCCATTATTTGAAGACAATTTCTGTGCAACTTCTCGTGAAACACAGTCCAGTCTACATCTACTTTGTTATCTTCATTTTGGATGAGACAATATTGATACATAAACTGCCAAAAAAATAGAGAAATTCTACCGTGAGAACTAATATTTTAATTGGACTTTAATCTCGATTGTACATTATTAAAAAAATTAATTCATTAGCACTCATGAATAGGTGTGATCGATTAAAGTCCGATTCAAAATTGATTCTCATGGCAGAATTTTGCAAAAAAAATATTGATGCAACGGTTGAAGAGGCTAATATCGATTAGACATGAACTATCTTAGATTTTCAATTATATTTAATTCTTAAATTAAATAATGATTGATACGATTATTTTTAATTTTTTTTAAACACAAAATGAGAAAACTATTTTTAAAATATATATATTTTAAAAATTTTATTTTTAATTATAGAAAACACGGCCACAGATTGTAATTAATACTATAGATTAGCATGCTATCTTTGTAAACCATAAGTAAAGCAGTCGCCAAAAAGTAAATAAGCCAACCCATTTTATAAATAAGAAGACGAACTCCATTATTAGCACAAGAATCATACAATACTATGCTTGTTGGATATATAAAATACCAATGTGTTAGCCAACCCATTTCCATAATGAGATTTCTCTTCAGTTCATCCAAATTTTTTTTTAAAAGTTAAGTTAGATATTAATTATATAAGTTAAGTTTGACCTAGAAAATACTTAAAAAAATATCTGTTTGCTGACAATTTGGGAGAGACCTTGAAATAATTAATTAAAAAAAATTAATGATTCATGCTAAGTCAAAGAATTAATTTAATTGAACTCAATTGTCAACCTTATCATTGATTTGCTAGCATTTCACAGACTGGAGGAGGATTCCTTTCTACATGGCAATCACAAGGCACAACTCATCCAATTGTGGAACTGTACAACTCAGAAAATTTTTTTTTCTTTTTCAAAACTTCAAATACCAAAAGGACCAATTATTAATTATGTCCTGATTATACCAGTTATTATACCAGTTACATCTGTCCATCCCAATCAGATACTGATCCTAGTAAATAAGAGCGCATAAATTAAGCAGATCAAGTCCTCTCCCCCACTTTATGTCTGCCATAGTTTTATTCGTTTGTTGCATCAGTCTATTCAACAAGAATTTCAATTTTTGTTTGAGCATTAGAAGCTGTTTTATGTGATTTAGTCTTAGTCATTTATTCTAAAGGCACACGGTGAACTTCCAATGGAAAAAAAAAAATTAAACTAAACAACATAGCACATAATAAAGTGAATATTGAAACATTTAGTATGAACAAGAAATCGTTGAATGCATTTAAATTTAAATTTAATAGCAAAACACACAGACAAAAAGTAAAGTTTTTGCGCTAAATAATATATATAAAAACTAAACACCCTACAAAACTTTTGCCGAAATACCACAAAAAGTTAATCGGAGGTCACATAAGATACTGAAGATAAGTTTTACAGTATTTTGAGTATTTAAAACAAGATATTGACTACTCAAATTATTTGATTACAATGAAATGTAGCTAGAAGAGTATTCCTGAAGCAGTTCACGTTACAACAACCTTCCGCGCCTGGCCTCCTTGTAAAACTGTCCTTTTACTAAATGTTAATTGAACACCAAAGCGCTCTATTGTAGGCTGTAGCTCTTAACCACTTGCAGTAACCTAGTAACCACAAAATAGAAGCCCCACCAAGCCGCCGCATTCTTTGTAATATTTTGAGCAATTTAATTGACTCATGTGAAATCCCTTCTTTAACCTCTCGGAACCTGTATATATACTCCCCACTCTCTTATACACTTTAGTGAAGAGTAAACGAAGGTGTTAAGATATATTCATAGTTATAAAGAACAGTAGCAGAGGCCACCAACAGCCTCTTTGACATGATCCTAGCACATCTAAAGTCACCTCAAATTCACTCACTGCCTAGAGTTCCCTTGCTAGAGCACCACCGGAGGAGACCTCCCCCTCTGGGTCTCCTTGCAGGTGTCCCGCCACCACTACCTAAACAGAAAGTGGTGGTGGTGATGGGCGCAACCGGCACTGGCAAATCCAGGCTTGCAATCGACCTAGCACTCCATTTCAATGGCGAAGTCATAAATTCTGACAAGATACAGATACATGCTGGGCTGAACATCGTGACAAACAAGGTCACAACTGAAGAATGCAAGGGGGTGCCACACCATCTACTTGGTATCGCTGCACCAGATGCTGATTACTCGGCATCTGACTTTCGCCTGGAGGCATCCGGGGCTGCACGTATGATCACTCACCAGGGACGCTTGCCAATCGTGGCAGGTGGCTCCAACTCATATCTCAAGGAACTACTTGATGGAGATATGCGGTCATTCAGAAGGCATTTTGACTGCTGCTTCCTCTGGGTGGACGTGCATCTACCCGTACTACACTCCTTTGTATCGGACCGTGTCGACCGGATGGTTGAGAGGGGTCTTGTAGCGGAGGTCAAAGATATGTTTAGCCCCTGCATGAACTACAGTAAGGGAATTAGACGTGCAATTGGGTTACCAGAGATGGACCAGTATATGCGATCCGAAGAGATTTTCGGTGATAGACAGCGTGCCAAGGTATTGGAGAATGCAATCAAAGAGATCAAAACAAACACATGTATCTTGGCCTCCCGACAACTGGCGAAGATCCACAGGCTGTGCATGCTGCCTGACTGGAAGGTTCACCGGATCGATGCCACCGATGTTTTCCAAAAAAAAGGGAAATCTCTCGACATGGCATGGTACAACCTAGTGGAGGGTCCCAGCATTGGTATAGTAAGGGAGTTCTTGAACAAAGGTAGAGAACATCACAAGAAGAAAAATCACAAACCGAGGAAGAGTTTAGTCAATGAAACAGTAGTTCTACCAGGCAGCAACAGAGGCAGGTGTAAACTGACTTCTGCTGGCACACTGGTTTCAGTTGTGGCCACTGTGTAGTTAGTGTTATGTGGAGTACATTAGCGTGTGTCTCCGAGCGGAAGGTGCGAGCCCGCGAAAGGCCGATATATCAGCAATTTTTATTTTTTTTAATAGTGCGGCCGTGTACAATTTCCGTGCGATAATAATACTTCAACAAAGCCTACGGGCAATTATTTTTTTAAATAAAGAAATAAACAAGAAATGAAGAAAAAAGATGCCAACAAAAGATTATAGTTTTCACGCAGAGGTGGGTTTTAGGTGGCCACACTATTGGAAAAATAAAGATTATATAGTTTACTTTTTTTAGGTTCAAATTGGGTGTGTGTATCTAATATATCTACCATTTGATTTAATATTTGAGATGTTATTTATCAGGAGGGACTGGACCTGTCAACGGAAGCCGTTTGTCGTTTTTTTTTCGTTACGTTAAAAATTAACAAAACGGTTAACGGTAGAAGATTTACTCGCGAATAAGTATACTATACACAAATGATATCTACGATAATCTCCGTATATTATATGAAACAAAAACGATTTAGGAGTCTATCGTTGGCGTATAATCGTTTTTCCGTATACAAGGATGAAATTTTTTTGAAGAACAGAAGTTAATCGGTGGAGAAATAGATGAGGGGTTTCGAGACTCAAATTTAGATCTAATCTTTCGTTCTCAGCCACTCATCCCTCTCATCTCTTTTTTTCTTTCTCTCTCAGCCGAAATCCACCTCTCTACTTCACTACCCCTTCGCCTAACTCCCTTATAGCACCTCTTCTCCGCTCAACCTCACGTCCAAACTCAAACATCACCACCAAACCCGCAACCCCTCCCATCTTCACTTTCTCTCATGCACAACCACCTAAACCTGAACCCACTTCCCTCCTCTCAAGTCTCAACCTCGACCAGCTCGCCACCACCAAACCACAACTCCATCTCCGCCTCAACCTTGTGATCTCTGCCTAGGCCACCCCTTCCCCTTCCTCTTCTCCATCGCTGATCGGTGCTAAGGGTACCGGTCAAATTAATTCTTTAAATACCGATACTAATTCGTTTGCAGTACAGTTTAAGGGTCGAATATTGGGGACGGACTATTATTTTTTCAAGTTAAATAGTTCAAATTAGATTAAATCCTATGGTTAAATAAACAATTCAAGGGATTAAACAGGTTTAAACAATAAGTAAATTGCAAAAAAGAATTCCTAATTAACCAAAATCTAAACTACTTGAGGGGATAAGTCAATTGATAAACGATTAGGGATTTAAGTTGTCAAACTTTTTTCATCTGTTAGGATTGGAACGGACCGTTTCATGTCCTGTCAAATGATTGGAACAAGTTGTTCTGACTCAGGCGTCCCTTCCGCACAGTCTGTGCTGACCCTAGAACAGTCCGTTCCAATCATCTGATGCTTGTTTTGTCATCATACTTACTTATTTGTTGAGTGTTTTTACGTGAATTAAACCAGACCTAACTTATAGACTTGCGCTCTAACTTCCGTCCAGGTCAAATTGAAAGGTTCGGTTTGATAATCCCTAAAACTCCTAAATTTCAACTTCTGTTTTTTAGTTTCGGTGCTTTAGATTACTTTTTTATTCTTGGTAAATCCTCAATCTTCCGACTTATTGGGTAAAACTCTAATTACTTAAAGTTTGGTTAGACCCTTCCAGATATCGCCTACCAAACAATTCTGAATGCTAACCTATTATTGCAATTCAATTTTAAATCAACAATTAAACTAGGCTTTTGTTTAACGCGACAATCAGATCAGTCAATAACAGAAATCAACAAGCAATTAACAATATCAAATCACAGAAAGTAGAAACGTAACTTAACTCAACAAATAAATAAGCATTCAAACAAAACAAACAACTAAAAAGAAAAGTTATCGAACCATAGCCCCTAAACTATTCTACTCTAACAAATCCATGTAAGAAAAAGCAGGTTTCATCAAATACAGACACATAGAGAAGGGAAAAATCAAGTTACAACAAGTTGTGCTAAAAAACTCCACGATTTTGTGCTCTGTCTTGTCTGGGGCGGCCCGTCCTGATCTTGGTGCGGTGCGTCTCAGGGTGGTGGTTGGTCGTCTCAGCAGGCTATCTCATGTGAGTTGGTTTCTGGCTAGAAAACTAGGGTTTCGTGCTTAGCCTTGGCTTGGGGACATGACAGAGCTTAAATAGCAGGCAAAAGACGGTTCCCATCGTGGCATACAGGCTCTAGAAAACGGTGGAAGTAGAAAAAATCGTCAAGACAAATTTGGCGCTCTATTTTTAGCAGTCTGGATTTAGGCTGGAACGGCCCGTTCTGAGGTTGGGGCGGACCGTTCCAGTCGGGCCTGTTTGAGTCCGTCTGGATGTCTTCCTCTTTGGTTGGGACGGACCGTTCTGCCGGTGGGGCAGTCCGTTCCAATTGCCTGAAGTGTTCGTTTTGGTTGATTTTTCTTCGTCTTTTGTACCAAATAAGCGATGAATATGTAAAAAAACTTGCCGGACTATGCCTGAACTTTCCTACATCCTAACATTAGCAAAATTAAATAAAAATAAGTAAAAACACATGTATTTGAATACAATTTGGGGCTCATTCTGATTGGAAATCAAGTACGAAATCCAAACATCAACTGCCACCCTACCTCTCTTCTTCCAAGATCCCATCTCACCGAAACCTAAATCCTAACTCCACAAACTGACCGTTAAGAACCAGATCCGAACTCATCTCCTTCAACCCCCCCTTTTGCTTTAAAGCTCAAGCCTTTCTCCTTGTCATTCTCCCTCTTGGCCGAAATTCTAACTTACACCAGCCATGAAGACAAGGAGAACGGTTAAGGCAGGATAAAGCTCCGCAACTGGGAAGAAGGAATACAACAAAAGCAACCGGAGCAACAATCTAATGTCGACCAACCTCTCACTGTTCCACTTTAAACCCCACAAGAAAAACTCATCCGCTCACTTCGCCAGTATCTCCATCTCTCCACCATCTCTGCCAATACATCTTTCTTCCTTCCACTTGATGCCAGAATCAGAGACATGACTATGTTGCTTTTCATCAACTATTGGAGTTTCAACATTTGCCGGTACGATTTTTTTTATTGGGAAAGAAATGATTGAAACTTGTACGATTTTTTTGTTTTTTTGTTTGGGAAAGAAAGAATTTTTTATTTAATGGTAAGATTCTGAAATTTTAGAAGAAAAAAAAACGAGTTTTGGATTGAAACCGATAAGAACGGATAAGTATTTTACAAGATTTTGAGTTTTTGCTGGCTGAGAGTTTTGTTGAGATTGGTTGTTAATTTTGAGCTTTTCGATTGGTGTAATTGAAGAACTTAATTTTGTGTACAGAACTACTGATGATTGATTTAGGACATAGAACTAATGAAGGAATTATTATATAATTCAAACACTTAATTTTTTTGTTGGGTTTGCAAACTTGTTAAATTTTATGGTGTTAAATAAATTTTGCATGTCTTATACTTATAAACATTAAACTGTTTATTTAAACAAAACGGTTAACGCAAAGGATTTGTCAGCTGTATAATAAACGATGTGGTTAACAACAACTTAATATGTATATATCATTCTAATTAACGAAACAATAACAGTTTAATGGTGTTCCGTGTTTTTTTTTAACACATTTGACACCCTAGGAGGGATTAGGGGTGTACAACGGGCGGGTCGATGATATTTTGGTAAAATTTGAACCCAACCCGATAATATCGGGTTAGAAAATAAATTTAGTTAACCCATCCGTAACCCAACCCAACCCGTCAATTCTTTTATGTACGAATTTTTACGGGTTAAACGGGTTTAGTGAATTAAAATTTTGATCAAATAAAAAAACATACAAAAATCATTTTGTGGCTATTACAATTTAGTTCAAGACAAATTAGAGACGTATTTGAACCATCTTTCAACTTTCGAGTCCTTGTGAGAAGCATAAAGGACGTGCATGCCTATGGAGGAGATCGAAATTTCATGAATGAAGAGATCTTTGAGTAAGCACATGAAAAAAGTGAGACAAATATATATAAATAGTAATAAACGGGTGGTTTGAAGTATGCACTGATTTACTAGTACAAAACTCGTAATCCAACCCGAAGTAACGGGTTTGTCAAAATTAGAATCCGTACCCAACCCAACATCATGTTAACCCGGTAAAAAAAACGGTTTGGGTCGACTGGATTGAACGGTTTGAACGGATTCACAGTTTTTTTATACACCCCTAGGAGGTATCATGTTTTTCCTTCCAAAATGTATCTCGAGACTAGCTACCTCTATGCGCCTTTGTGGCAAAAAGAATTGTCATTGTGGAGAACTATAATTGTCTAATTTTTATGGATAAGTAGTACGAAGGAGGCTTTTATGTCTTCGAACCCATATATTAATTTGAAAGACAGTAAATACGTTGTGTATGAAATCAAACACATGACTCTGTTTGCATGCCATTCACAATTTGTGTTCTCCAATTAATATCGTACGTATCAAATACGATCGTACTAGAATATCTTATGACGTGTTGATAAAAAATAACTTTTTAATTATGTCATGTCGTGATGAGTAGTAAAAGAAACCAACACGACATGTATTTTGGCTCAATACGTCTTGCATCGTGTTGACACGCTATTGGTATTATTTTTGTTAAATTGTGTCAGATGCTCCAAATATTTTTTTCTAAAAATTTTTAAATTGTTAAGTCGTATATATAGTCCATTATCAGTTTAAAATATTAATTTTATCAAAATAATCAAATTTAAAATTTGAATTCATGTTGATATATTGTGTCATATTGTGTTTGTTCCGTATTTCATGTTCATGTCATGTTGCATGTCGAATCATATTATGTTGAATTGTGTCAAGTTTTCTAATATCTCGACATAACACTTACGACTATAACACAACAAAATAATACAATCATAACATGCTAAATCTATACTCTGATATGTAGTATTGTGTCAACAAGATAATACAATCGTAACATACTAAATCTATACTTTGATATGTACGTAGTATCGCGTCAACACGCGTGAGGATCGTGACATTTTAAAAAACATCATCGACAAATATCGAATAAGCTACAGGCCATCTGTTTATCCGTCAACTGATCATTTGGACGCGGTTTCAGTGTGGGGTCTTAATTTTTATATCCGTCAACGAGAAGAAAATAATTTCTCATCACTGCTGTTTTATAGAAACTCCTTTTCATTCACCTATCACTTCAGAATAGGCACGCATATAACAATTTGCTTTCATCATCACGAATGGTGGTAAAGTCATGTAAACATGAAAGCAAGATTCCACAAGTTGCATTCGAAGCATGTAGTTATTGGACATTCTATGTGGACAATTTTGAAAAAATTGATTCAGATTTTAGCCCAAATAAAGAAGTACACCCACTACAGAATTTCCCTATACTTACTAATAATTATTTAAATAAATTGTGTATTAACTTTGGTATCATTTTAAAATAAAATGATCATCGATCAGTCAAGCCTTTTAAAAAATTTAAGGGTTTAGTTTTGAACCATACTTATCAACCATATAATTATTAAATTTACATAAAATTTGATATATATCATATCAAAACTATGGAAGTGGCTACAAGTCCAACATGATTAAATTTTAATTTTTTAAATGGGAACAACTTATCTGAACCACTAAAATTGTTCTTTGTAATAAAATCTCTATGAAGGACAAATTTTATATTTTTTCAAATTATTTTACTATTTTTTTGGAATTTTAAAATATGCTCAATCTAAAAAGTTATGTACCTTCCAATTTATAAAATTTATATATATATATATATATATATATATATATATAATTTGATTTTCAAAGATATTCTAAGATGGAGATCATATTGAGTGGTTCAGATCGATCCTTTGAAATTTTTAATAGTTGAGCGAGATTCCATATCGTATTTAACGTCCTATATGTTTGATTCTGGTATTACTTCTTTAATTTAAATATATCGACAATTTACTCCTTAATTTAAATAACTGCTTTTGTCGATTGTTAGGATTTATGAATAAAAAGTGTACAATGTGCACATAAATCATATCTTAAAAGTAAAATACAAATGTTAATGACATTTTTTTAAATCCAACTAGTACTTCAAGTGTAGGTTATTAGTATGATGTTTAACTAAGTCTTAAATTTATCCAATGAATATAATATTTTTTTGTCCCTTATGATATATTTTTTTGAAGATTTATGTTTTGGAAATATTATATGCATTTCTATTGTTATTCCTTTTTTAGTTCACATGAGAGAATCATCGTTGTCTTCCTCCACATTTATGTACTACTAGGTGGGGAAATCGAATTTCGCTCGATATATGCGGTATACATAACTAATGTAGAGGAGGAAGAAATATGTTATTTTGTTAATATACATAATAACATATTTACTTAGGAGTAGGTCTTATTACGGGAATATTAAAAAATATTATAAAAAATATTATAAAAAATATTAACGGTTAATATGAAGGAAAAACAAAGGGGAAAACCAGACGTGATTATTTTGTTAATATTGCCGTGTCACGAAAACAATTTAAAAAACCAGACGTAATATCTAAATTTTCATGCTGAAATCCCAAATTCTGTAACTGATCTGCTATGCAATATCTCAGCGAACTTCAAATGCTCAAATGCAATCTTATGCATGGCCGAATCCCATAAAATCACAATAGGCGCCAGAGCTACAGAACCTTTAGAAAACTGCAAAAAACCAGTATAAAATTGAAATTTTATAAAAGATCTAAACAATTGAAAAAAAAACTTGAAATTTTGTTCAAGAGTATAGTCAGACCTTTTTTAATAATAAACCTACCAAGAACCTACCAACAACGAGATTGACACTATGACTCTGGTTCAAATCAAGGCATGGAAGGAGAAGCGCATGAAAGACAAGCCGCTCTTTATCTCATGTTTCAAGCGGTGGATGAATCAGGTTTTGAGAGAATTGCTAGTGCGACAACATCAAAAGAGGCATGGGACACACTACAAAACGTGTTTAAAGGTGCCAATCGAGTCAAGCAAGTGCGTCTCCAAACTCTTCGCGTTGAGTTGGAGGACATGAAGATGAAAGAGACAGAAGAAGTCTCAGATTACATTACACGTGTGCAAGCGGTGGTGAATCAACTCAAGCGCAATGGTGAACCGCTTACAGATGCAAGAGTTGTTGAGAAAATTTTGCGGTCATTAACCGAGAATTTTGAGAACGTGGTGTGTGCTATTGAAGAGTCGAAAAATCTAGAAGAGATGACCATTGACGAGTTAGCTAGTTCACTTGAGGCGCATGAGCAAAGAAAGAAGAAGAAGATGCAAGAGTCGCTCAATGAGACGTTACAAGAAAATGCCGCAATTAAAGAAGAAGAGGTCACGTATGTCAATTATAACCACCGAGGAAGAGGAGATAATTTTAGAGGTCGTGGATTTGGTCGTGGTAGAGGACGTGGTCGTGGGAGAGATGATTATGTATATCGTCCAAATGTTGATTGTTACAATTGTGGTAAATATGGACATTATGCTAGAGATTGTAGATCATCGGAGAAGATAGAAGAGAACACAAATCTCATTAAAGAAGAAGAGACGAAGGATGAAGGCGTACTTTTAATGGCATACGAAGACACCATCTCCAACGATGACACAACATGGTATCTTGATACTGGTGCTAGCAATCATATGAGCGATAATAGACATCTATTTATGGAGATGCAAAAAATAGAAGAATGTTACGTCTCTTTTGGTAATGCCTCAAAAATTCAAGTGAAAGGAAAAGGAAAAATCTATTTTGGTCATGGTGATAAAAGAGGCGCAGTTGAAAATGTATATTATGTGCCAGGCTTAAAAAGTAATATCCTAAGTATAGGAAAATTAATGGAAAGGGGTTATTCGGTCTTCATGAAAGATAGCATCATGCATCTAAAGGATAAACGAGGTCGGTTAATTGCACGAGTGGAAATGAGCAAGAATCGAATGTACAAAATCGATTTGAGGAATCTACTACAAACTTACTTAAAAAGTGACTTGACCAACAAAACTTCGTTATGGAATAAGAGGCCAGCAAAGATGCCCACACGACCTGTCACAAATGGATTGAAGAAGGTAAAGACTTGTGGTAGTAATAGAAGCAGCGATAAAAAGCACGTTGCGCCTGTTAAGAAGCTTATTTGGACAGCTAAGGTTGCTCCAGTAATTGCTAAGAAAGAGTCTAATGATAATGAATATTATGGAAGTGTTTTTGATGATGATTATGAAGATGAAAAGTTGAAATCAAAGATTGTTCCTATCAATATTGTGCCAACAGTTGCTCCCAAAAGGAATGAGGAAAATAAGAAACTAATAGCAAAACTGAATTCAGGGAGCTCTAACAAAGAGAGTGATGAAGAGATTGCTAAGACGAATATGAAGAATTATATTGCATCAAATGGTATGAAAGTTTATGCTAAACATGTGAAGAAAAGAGAAGAGCAAATGAGTCATGTGACAAGTCGAGATGAAGCAGTAATGAAGATCGAAATAAAGGATGGAAGAGATTTGAGTTTAAAGGAGGGATTTGTTGAAAATTAAACTAAAAAAACTGCAGCGCCTATTTTAGGAAATGTAATTCTAGCACGAGTCATAATTAATCTAATTATTTTAGAAAATTAGCAAATAGGATTATTATATTTAGTAGTGCTATATTTGTTAAGTCTAGCATTAGAATGTGATTGTATGGCTATAAAAGAGTCCCATGTAACTTTGTTTTATGCATGAGAGAAAATAATATGAAAATTTGAGTTAAAAAAATTTTGTCTCTTCCTCGTTATCTCTCTATATTTTGTCAGAAATTTCCTTACAATGTTTTGACTGGAGCATTTCTTCAAATATCTTCATGGCATCATCAAAATCTGGTGAAAGTACCCTCAATGTCTAACATGTCAATACCTCGGCAGAAAATTCCATTGCCTCGAATGTCTCCATGAGCTACTCCGTTAAATCTGAATTTGTGCAGTCGTGGGCGTCGGCTTCAGAGAAACCGACCACCTTTCGAGTAGGAGAGGAATTTGGGAATAATATTTCCGCCTGTCGGAGAAGAGGACGAATGGAGGGAGGAGGTGAAGCCACGAAGAAAGAAAATGTGGAATAACGGGTAGGCGATCCGGAATAGCGCACAAAAGGAGACGCTACGAAATTTTTTATCTTTCAGAGGCGAATGGACTTAGATGGAAGGAAAAGGACGCAACAAAAAAAGACAAAATATGTGGAACCCATTATACCTATGTTCATGAACCGGGTTATGTTTTTCACCTAATCTCCTCTATGTTACTCGCCACACCAGATTTATGCAAACCACGTTGCACATACGGAAGATGTTATAAGTATTTTGATAAAAACGTTGCCGTGTCGCGGATGTGATTAAAATTTTTTACGCAGACTTTCACCGGTTTTTATTTATAATACTGATACTGATTAATTATTCTGTCAATCATCCCCTCCCTCACATACACCAACTTGGATTTCTCATCAAACTTAACAATCCTTTCATTATTATGTATTTCTTTGCTATTTCAAAATAACAATTAATAATCAGTATTTAAATCTGTACATTTAAATTAAATCAAATCAAATTATGCTTCTTTTGTATTTGATCATGTTCTCCCACCACAGGCTCCGTTTGGATAGGTGTGGGAAGAAAAAAAGAAGGAAAGAAGTGGAAAGAAGTATTGGGAAGTGTGTAACTTTGTGAAGAGTTTAAATTGTTTGTTAAATTTAAAAAGTAAAAGCAGCAATTATCATAATAAGTTCGGAGAAATACATCAATCTATAATTACAACTTTTCTTTAATTTCATTCGGAACTTGACTTTTGAATTTTGATGAAAGATCAAAAACCGTGTTTTGATCATTAACAGGTATTATTTGGTGGCAAGTTGCAACAACTATCCACTTGAAAAGAGATGTTAAGCACGTACTGGTGAAATTCTTATTTTGGTCCTGGTGGATTCTCAAACTCTACGAAGCTTCTCCGTATGCAAATCATGACCTCACAAAAAATTGAAGGATCTCAAACTATCCACTTCACATCCACTATTATGCTACTACGAACACATTGTCACCTTTTGTTTGTCTAATGGAACTAGCTAGGTTCCGATATAATATCAGATCAAAATAGTTCAGATCTATTCTTTAATTTATTACCAAATCGGTATATATCAATGTTTTTAATACCCTACCGGCCATCAAACCGGCGAGGATGGCGGTAAGCGGTATTACAGGTTTGGTTGGTAAAAACCGGTTACTACTAATTTGAATAAATATATAAATTCTACATGCACCATAGACAAATGTGGCCTGTTAGTCCAGCTGGTAAGCTCATTGCTTGCCACACTATTTGCTTGGGTTCGATTCATCTAATTTTCAATTTTCAACTTAATATTCATATTATTATATGCTTCTGCACGTGGATGTAGGGACCATAGGTTGTTTCAAAAAAAGTCTGTTGCTGCATCTTTATTCATGTAAACAACAATTTTTCTCGGTCTCCGTGAGTCAGAAATGCAAGCCATAAACTTGGAATGGGAAACCGGATGCTGGAAATTTCCAATATTTCCGGTATTTGACCGGTATCTCCCGGTAAATAAAGAGGACAGTTTTAAGCCAATTTCATACCGGATCAGGATCCGAAATCCAGTATTACCGAAAATTTCCGGTATCCGGTCCGGTATTGAAAACATCGGTATATATATAAATTTCCAAAAAATGTCAAACTGGTCCTTAAAAAAACGTTAGCAGAAAATATTAATAATTTTGGAATTATGATTCATAAGAAAGTAATTTTTTTTTTTCATAAAACTTCTCCATTAATGTTCTTCGTATTTCTCACGAAGATATCATTCACTAGTGATATGTACGTACCGGCCGAAAACAGGAAGACGATCTGCTTTAGTCCAATTCATTTTTTAGAGCTCGAAGGCTCGTTTGAATAGGTATGGGAAGAAGGAAAGAAGTGAGAATAAATATTGAAAAGTGTATAACTTTGTGAATAATTTGAATTGTTTATAATTTTTTTTCTTCCCTTCTTTTTTTATCCTACTTCTTCTCAACCATCCAAACGGAGGCGAAGGAAATTTAACTTTTGCTAGCTTCACTTGCCAAAAACTCGAGGACTATGATAAGTCAGACCCAAAATCGAGAGATGCCACATTTTAAACTAACACGTACGAATATGCAAGTGGCCCTTGATGAGCACATGTGTCGACAATGAGTCGTCTTAGACTCCAAAACACTTGCAGAATATGGTTGTTCCTCCCGACTTGATATCAGAAGAAAATGACACGTATCTAGGTGGAACCAAGTGCACTTGAGAGTGTGCTTGACATATGCTAATATTTTATGGAAATAAGGAAGGAATAAGGGGAGGGGGACGTTTGGATCAAGTGGGAATTTGAAGAATTTTCTATTCCTAGGCATAAATTTATTATAAACAATCTAAACTCTTCACAAAATTATACACTTTCCAAGCGATCAAAACGGCCCCAAGGATTTTAGGAAGAAAATATTGGAAAGTGTGTAATTTTGAGAAGAGTGGGAAGATGTTATTCTGCGAATAATAAATGTTGTTTGGATGGTGAGTTAGGAATAAGAAAATTGATATTAATTTAAATAAATTATTAAAAATTATTATTTTAATATAAAATAAAGTACTAATTAAAAAGCACATAAAATTTCATTTAGTTATTAGTATTTAGCTAATTTTGTTGAAATTATGTATATATAATTATTGGAAGATGTTATTTCTAGGAAGAACATATTTCTAAGAAGAAATTATTATTTTCCTTGGCTCCGTTTGGATGCGTTGAGAATAAGATAGGAAGAAGAAAGAAGGAAATAAATTTATTGGGAAGGGGTAAATTTATTGGGAAGTGTGTAACTTTTGTAAAGAGTTTGGATGGTTGGAAATAAATTTATTGGTAAAAAGTGATTATTCCTTATTCCTTATTCCGGAAAAAAACCATCCAAACGGAGCCTTTATTCCTAACTTGTTTGAATATCTAGGAAGAAACTATTCTTTCTATTTCTAAGCAATCCAAAAGATCCTAAGTTTGAAACATTTATGCTAATTCTTCTAAAATTTTTAAAAATTCTTATTTACACACCCTAATAACTCAGAAAAGATCTATATTATAATTTTTTTGCAGAGAGCTAATATCTACCCTGCGTTTGTCCAAAAAAATGGTGCCTATAAATTATACACCTCTGCCTACCGGAAGGGGGAATTGCTTTTTACAACCGAGTATTTGCTGGTTGCAACTTAATATATTTTTAAATGACTTAACTGCCCTTGATATCAATAACGATTTATATTTTTTAAATTACCTATTTTACTTAATTATATTTTTTTTTCAATGGCTCCATCCCTCCATCCCTTCATTTTTTTAATGGCTTTCTGCTTTTGCATTCACAAACCAACATTAATTAAATTTGTGCTGAATATGTGATTTTTTCTTATGAAAGAGTTGAGTTTTTTCAAGTTATGTTAGGTACCAATTTGTCGAAATTAGCTCCAAATCCTAAATTTCTTAGAAAAAAGGAAGGACGATACATATATTGAAACTCCAAATTTCTGTAAATATTATTAGAATGAGAACACGGTTTCTTAGCAAGAAATATAGAAGAAAAGGAAATATAATTAAGTAAATGAGGTAAATCTAAGAATACAAATAGTAATTGATATCAAGGGCAGTTTAGTCATTTTAAAAAATATTATGTTGCAAGCAGCAAAAACTCGGTTGTCAAAAACAATTCCCACCGGAAGGAGAATTTTTTTTTTTTTTTTTTTTACTTTTTCCGTCTTTCTTGTTTTGTATACCTTTAGAAATAATAAAGAAGATGTTTATTAGTTTTGCCCGAATAATAAGGTTGTATGAGTTTGCTTTAATTCCAAAAATTATTAATCGATAACACCTGATACCTTTATCATTCATTATTTCTTTGTAATATTACATTAGGATTTAGGACCCAGACAAGATAGAAGGTCGCCATTATCTCCCAAGTCCCAACATTTTTAAATTTCGTCTTAACTCTATACCACGAGTTTCTAGCAGCTACAAAGAATGAGACTACGAATGTGCCAATGAACTCCCTCAACAAACAACACAAGATCAGAAAAAGGGTCACAGTGATCTCCAAATTTATAAGATTTTCTTGATTCGATGTAAAACAGTATTTTATTATTATTATTTAAAAAAAGGTTAAAAGCCGTTTCATTATTGAAACAATTTATTACAGCCTCCAAAGCTATTTGAAAAAAAAAAAAACTGTTTGGCAGCCCCTGCACGACTATTCCGGGGAAAAATTTATTTCGAACATTTGAATTGACACGTAGCTGTTAGAGATTATTTCGAAACAAAAAAAAAACTACTTCAGTTTGAAATAAAAAAAAAACTATTTGTTCAATTTATTGAAACAGTTTATTACAGCCTCCAAAAGAAATCCAAAGTTAACTAAAAATTTAAAACACTATTTTGAAATAAAAAACCAGATTTAATCTTGCTTGTTAAAATCTGATAATACAGATCACATGATACAGAAAACTAAATAAAACCATATTAATATAGCGTTGGAATAAACCAAAATAGATTACTGGTGGAATCAACTAAGAAAAATTAAAAGTGAAAATAAGACAAAAAAATAAAGGAAATGAATAGTGGAAAATTTTGTGCGGGAATCAACTAGCCAAATCAAAATTGAAAATTGAAAATTAACATAGCAAAGCAAACCCTAGCTGTTGGGAAAGGTAGAAAGTTGTGCATATGATAGGACAATCGATGAATTGTGGTCCAAAAGAGTAAATTTCTTGCACGGAGATAGAGGAATTGTGTGCCAAAGGAAGGAATTGATGAAGATTTTGGCTCAAGTCGCACCAAAAAGGGAAGGAATAGCGAGGGCATCGTGGTACAGCGAAAATTTTTCATTTTTTTCCCTTTCGTTATACTCCGAATCGGGAGAGAAGATTTTAGTACGAAAAGTTAAAGTAGGGAAGGAAATAAATTTTCGTCGGTTAATTTTTTATTTCAGAAGATCGATATCCAAACTGAATGAATTTGGAATGTTTCTTCCCTTCTATGATTTTCCTTCCGTTTCCCTCAATCCAAATAGCGCGTTGAGCGTTAGTAAAGAAGTGACTCCTGTTTTCTTTTCATGATCCAAAAGGGCTCAATGTCACCCCTTTTTATTTGAATAACACATTTACAATTTTTAGTGCAATATATGTACTTTTTTTATAAAATTATATTAGAGCCCCATAAAAATACAAATATTAATTATTACACCATTAACCATCATAATTTAAATTTAATCATTTTTATTTAATTCTTATATTAATACCAATAATAATCTGGTATATGAATTTCATCCAACAATTTCTGCTTCCGATCATGAACAAACAATTAATAATACCATTAGATAATCTTAATTGTGTTTCTAATTGATTAATTCTTCAGTAGATAGATAAATTTTTCATTTGCATAGTACACTATAGTATATATATAATGAAGCACGAATATGGATAAGTGACTTTGCATCAAACTCTTTTTCTTTATCAAATCCATAGCAGCCTAGCCAGTTGCTATGGTTGTGGATTCGTCAAATAATACCCTTTTTGTGAGTAGAATAATTGCCTCGATATGACAAAGGAGTGCTCTAAGATCATAGGTTAGTTAAGTACAGGCATGCAAGTGCCATATTTCCAGTGGCAGTCTCATTTCTAGCTAAAAAATTGTCCACTTGGTACTTGAATTAGAGATGATAACACGCTGAGAACAATTGGGCTTGAAAAGGATTTAGGGGAAATGAGTATCTCTAGACTTTCTCCTCCGAGAAATATGCAAAGTGACCGCCACGTTGTTAAAATATACAAGATACCTATATCATTTTTTTATTTTATTTTTCCAGAAATGCCTATTTTTTAAGATACCCATTCTGGTTTCTAAGTTTCTTTCATCTTTTCTTGGTTTTTTTTTAAAAAAAATAATGGAATAATGCCAACCCGAAAAAGTCATAATTTCTCAAGTATCCGTGTCAAAATTTTAAAATATAATTTGTGTGGTTTAATGGTTGGAGAATGATTTATCGTTTGACGTTTTATCAGTGATAAAAGAAAATTGATAAATGACTCTTTTTCCAAGTAAAAAATAACAATTAACATGCACTTTTTAGATGGATGGAGATCTCAATATCTCATGCACCAAACCTTCAGCTTTTTTTCCCAAAAAAAAAAAAAGTTTACCTTCAGCTTTTTGTGCTTTGCTTTCGGATCAGACGGCTGATAATTACGAATTACTGAATAATGTTTTTTTTTTCCCTAATTGAAATTGATGTTATTCCCCCCACCCTCCACCCCCAAATACAGATAACTTCAATAATTTGTTGATAGACTTTTGCATTTTGAAGCTTGATCTTTTACGCATAGAAATAGCAATTTAGAAATTGAAAAAACGAATTAATTACTTTTTAATCAATCATTCTAGCTAAATGAATGAAACCAACAATAATCACAACAACGTCTTTCGTCCCAAATAAGTTGGGATAGGCTATAAAACCCAACAAAATCTTCAGTCCCAAATAACAAAGCTTTTCGAATGAAACCAACTGATGAGTGGATTTTATATGCATATTCAAGTACCATTTTGTCTCCAAACTAAACCAAATGCCTTGAGTTTACATAGTTTACGTAGTTTAGATGAGTTAAGGTTAGTTTAATTAGAGTTTTGTGTCAAGAATGAGTTACTACCATAGTTTCTAATTTTATTGCAGATTCTGGACAAGAAATGACTTGGATGAGTCCATAAAGTTGAAGAGCTCGTTCTAAGCTTTCCAACGGATCTTAAATCACCTCAAACGGAGTTCGGATGAAGGAGATATGCCCCTATCATTGAAATTTTTCTTGGTCATATCCACGAATGTATCCTTCTGATTTATCCGGGGCAATATTTAGGGTAGTCTGAAAATTTAATTATTAATCATGATTCCTATTCGATTGCCTATAGTAGCCTCAAAAATTTTTGTACCGTCGTCCGGTAATTATGGCAATATTTTAGGGTTCAACACCCGCTGGAACCTCAACAGACAGACATGCGATTCTGGTTTGAATGATTTTCCTTCTTTTGCTTTGAACAATGATGGTTTAGTGTCTCAACCATACCATAGGTCTATTTTTTTTCCTAGTTTTGATAATTTTCGATCATCTACGCAAATGTCAAGTGTTGAATCGAGGTTTGAGGAATTTAAAACGAACCAAATCGAATTTAATGAGAAGCTTTTGAAAGAAATGAAATCTATATCATCTTCTCTCAATACTCTCATTACAAATCATCAAAGGATGTTAGAGACTGAGAATTCTTCATATAGGCCACATAATGAACAAAACAATGAATTGACTTTGCATAGTGATTGTGAAATTGAAAACTCTAGTTCCAAGAAGACCCAAATTTGGTTAGATACCAACAAAACTGAAAGCAAACAAGTTGAGAATAGGGAAATACAAGAGGAATTTGATGAACCAAAGTACATACCACCTCCTCCCTATATCCCTCCAATTTCATTTCCACAAAGATTGTTTAGGGCTGAAATTGTCAAATCTAATGAGTTGGAATTGAAGCATCCTCCAATTGAGAACATGAATGATGAACTTGAAGAGAAGAAAGATGGTGACACTACTTTCAAAGTCGAGACATCCGACAACACGAATGAGAAGTTCAACCAAATCGACTTGAGCACTCTTAGAAGATGTTTGGAGAAATTTGATGTGATGGAAGACAACAAACCACAAATCAAGTATCACATCATAATCGAGCCAAGGAAGATGACATCCAAAGAAGAACACTCCAAGCATGTTTCAAAGGACCCGCTCAATCACTTTTGGGAGAACTATGATGCGTTGAGAGGGAGAAAAGTGAAGATAAGGCGAGTAAATGCAAGGTGGTCAAGCTAGTGACCTAAAACAAGCGCTTCTTGGGAAGCAACCCAAGACCCAAAAATTTCATTTTCTCTCATTTAGATTAAATTAGTTGTTTTAGTTAGTTATAACTCATAAATTGTTGCTGTTGGTTTTAGGTTTGAAGAAAGGTGACAAATCAGCTTTTGGAAGCACCATTATACGAATTGTATGCAAGAGCTCAAACTTGGGGGATACACCATGAAGGAGCATACAAGCCGTTTTGCAAGTCGCACCAACCCCTATGCGAACTTCACAACCACTACAATAATTTGATGAGTTTCCTTTTCTTTCTCTCTTTTAAGTTATGTTTTCCTTGCATTGAGGACAGTGCAAAGTTTTAAACTTGGGGGGAGAGAATAGGAGTTGTATCTAGGTTTGCATCATGAATATTAGGTGTTAATTTTGTATCTGTCCCAGTATCAGCGGCCCGCTGAGATTTTTGGCGGCCCGCTGAGTGTATCGGCGACCCGCTGAGATTTTCGGTGGGTAGCTTAAACTGAAACTGACAGGTATAATTGTGCATTTAATTTAGGAATTGTCTCTATTGCATGATAATTTCATATAGATTGCATTTAGGAAAGTTAGGAAGATGCTTAACAAGTTTTGATATCGTGAATTGAATGAATTATTTAGGAAGTTTTAGAAAAAAATTTTATTTGAATTGTGGGTCATCTAATTGATCGACTAGCCCCTGTGACCTTAGGAAATGAGTAGGTATTATATCATAATCTATCTTGATTGAGACTTAAATTTGATGATTTGATAAGTAGTATGAATGACTTGACCAATTAGAAATCGGTAAACCAAGACAACCACCAATTGAATTAATTTCCAAACTTTGTCAAGATCGATTCTACCGGCCCAAATGCATGTCAACTAAGGAAATAAACACTAAGTCTAGAGTCAAACAACCGTTGTTCTCAAGTTTATTAAAAGTCGAAGATGTAAATACACACCCTTGTATATAAAAAAAAAGTAAATAAAAAGGGGAACTAAAAAGCGTGCAATGCCATGGACATTGCGGGAAGCTATAAGTTATGGTGGATAAAAGAACTTCCATAAATCATGAGTAAAAACAGAAAGGCTCATGACATAAAAAAAAGAAAAAAAACGAGAAAAATCTCGAAAATAAATCCACCGTAATTTGGCTAACCTCTCCACCGCGGGAAACCCTCCTAGCCCTGGGAGAAAAATTAAAAAGTCCAACCCAAAAACTTTGGAATAGAATGGGTGAGGAGTTGTACCCTTTTTCCGCCTCACTTTAGTTCGATTTCCAATGCGTTTTCGAAAATCAATATAGCGGTTTAGGTACTCAAGAGCTTGGTTGTGAAATAAATTGATATGACATGTTATTTGTGTTGGTAGGGTGTGATCCCGAATCTCTTTGCCAAGTCAATTGTGAAACTTTGAAAAATCAATAAGTTTAGGAATTGAACAAGGTAAGTTATGGGCAATAGTTACAAGTATCCTAGGTGTTTCACCCGTGGGGTAAGCGTGGGTCGTTTGGGACAACTCAATTCAATTTGAAAAAGCTTGTAAAATTGTCGAAATAATTCAATCAAATCACGATATTAGTGCATGTTAATAATCTTCATAACTTGTAAGTCTCAAGTCATTGTTTTAGTTTAGAGCAAAACCATACTTCTAAGATAGATATTTGCTTGGGGACAAGCAAAGGTTAAACTTGGGGGGATTTGATGAGTGGATTTTATATGCATATTCAAGTACCATTTTGTCTCCAAACTAAACCAAATGCCTTGAGTTTACATAGTTTACGTAGTTTAGATGAGTTTAGGTTAGTTTAATTAGAGTTTTGTGTCAAGAATGAGTTACTACCATAGTTTCTAATTTTATTGCAGATTCTGGACAAGAAATGACTTGGATGAGTCCATAAAGTTGAAGAGCTCGTTCTAAGCTTTCCAACGGATCTTGAATCACCTCAAACGGAGTTCGGATGAAGGAGATATGCCCAAAATACTGACAGGACGCAGTGCTGACATTTTCCTGCGACCTGCTGATGGTCCCAGCGGCCCGCAGACCTGGAACTGCCAGATTTAGCAGAATCGCCCGATTTAGCAATTCTATATTTGGATGGCGGTTTCTACCGACTCCAGGTGCATCCAGAGCACGTCTTCAGTTATTTCCAGCGTTTCTAGACCTTCCCAAGGCCTATTAAAGACCTGTTTGAGGGAGAACAAAGAAGGAGAACAAAGAGGAGACCAAATCCAAGGTCAAGTTAGGGTTAGACATTAAGTTATTTGAGAGTTAGGTCTCAAGTCCAGATCTTGGCAGCACCAAGCAGGTTGATTGCGACAGCAAGAGACGTGTTTGATAGGAAATTTCGACACACGCAAGAGCAATTGGTTGTAATCTTTCCTTATTGTCATTTTCTCTTGTGTTTGTATGATGTCTTTTAGTTGTTGATTGTTTGTTTTAGGGCTATCGTTGTAAACTTGAATTCTTAGTTGTTGATTGCATGTTTATTTAGTTTATTTGATATCTATGTGTTTTATACCTTGCTTGAATTGCTTGAATTGATTATGCCATAATTATTTAAGTAGATTTGTTTACACCCGTTAAGTAGAGCTCGCTTAATTGCTAGGTGGTTAAGTCCAAATAAACTTAGATTATTAAGCATGATTATGATTAACATGAAGGTTATAAACTGAAAGGTTAAACCATGACTAGTTAACGAGAGTTAAGTCCTTTCCAAGAGTGAAAACTCAAGGATTTCATAGGTTAGAAAGGTATAAACTTGTAGAAACTAGACCAAGAAATGATAGTTGAAATCTAGATTCTATACGAGGGAAATTGGATTAATTAATTGATAACCAGACCTAAACGAGAGTTTGATCTAGGACCTTAATTAAGCCATTATCCCTGCACAATTATCAACTGAATTAGGTCAATTTGCATTCACATCGCTAATTCTAGCGGGCCGCTGAGTGAATCAGCGAGGTTGTCTATGCCCGCCAAGTAGCCAGCGACCAGTCTAATAGATCAGCGACCTAAGTTCTTGTAGTGAGCCGCTACGAGAGTCAGCGGGCCGCTGGAACTGGGACTAAGAAGAAGTGTTAGCAACCAGAAACCCTAGAATTATGTGACTTGTTGAATCTCTCTCATTAATTCTTGTTTTGACCTTGAAACTAGACTTAGGATTTAGACTCACCTGCAACCCTTAATTCACATAAGAGTTGAACCGTCTAGCTAGTTTAGTAAAGTAAAAGACTAATATTCCAACACCGTCCCTGTGGATTCGACCCTCAAGCTGTTCTACAAACGATTAGATCGGCAGACACGAGGTTTTTATTTTGAGACTTGGTTTCCCATCGATCACCAACCTGAATAAAATTTGAGAAAGTAAAAAAATGAAAAAAAAAACAATTATTTATACACCTTGTTACCTCTTATTCCTATATTTCTATCTCATAGTTTCAAGATTGTTGTTTCTTACCCAAAACAAACAATTTTCACATTTATTCATTTACTTCCTCCATCTTATCTCTACTAATCTCTACTAGTTATTAATTATAAAAGCACCTATGAAAAATTGGGACAATTTAACTAGAGGAGGTGAAAATAATTGTTATATCAATTATGAATCAAATTTGTGTGATTTGATCTGATGTGTGGTATGGTCCGTATGGATGTTGATTTTAAATAAAAAGTCAGTTCCTTTAATAGAAAATTAAAGGAGTCAGATGGTGTTTAAACAATTTATTTTTTAGAAAAGTTTCTAACTGTATCGCTGAAAGATTCCACCGGATATTTTTATTATTTAACATCATTTGGTTTCTTTATTTGTCCACGCATATTGGGATATCTTTTGCTAGTACCAATAATTTATATATGAGAGAACCAGCTCTTGGTCTAGTGACAAAGAGCAATGCATCTCAAGTGAGAGGTCGCAGGTTCGAAATCCGATTAGGGGTCTTTATAGATATTTAATCTTTATAAATATAAATAAAATATTTAATTTAAAAAATAAATTGGGAGGCTTAACCCCCAATTTATATTAAAAAAATAATTTATATATGATGTAATGAACTTCACTATATAGGACTTAACTAAACTACAATCTTATGTATGGAAATTGAAAGTACAAAATTATATTCATCGGACACCACAACAGTTAAGGTTAATTAATTTTAACAATGCTTAGTTCCAGAAATTTGTGAGGATACTTTGCTTCAAAGATGCTTCGGATGCATGTCCAAAGATACTTATTCAAACTCACTAGTATGACATTTAAACTTACCATTAAAATACTCAATTTAAACCGCGAAATATATAACTAAATTATCGCAGCGTTTTGGTGAACATCCAATAAACACAAACGAATTAAGCATTTAAATTTAATAATAATTGCATAGACCAAACTATAAAGAATTTAACTTGAACTATATAAAGCACTTCCAAAAATTATCCAGACCACCACTTTTTGTTGTTTCTTTTTTTTTTATCCCCTAAACAAGCTGTGGCAATGAAAGAAAAAGGGTATAGTCAAATTCTAATTCAGATTACGTTCCTTATGCTGTGCTGAAAAATTGAAATTGAAAAGTTTTTGGGCAGCACATTCCATTACCATACACATGGGCTCGTTTGGATGGTATGAGAATAAGGAAGGAATAAGAATTTTAGAAAGAAAACATTAGGAAGTGTGTAACTTTGGAAAGAGTGAAAAGAAGTTATTCCGGAAAGAAAAAATATTATTTGGATGGTGAGTTAGGAATAAGTAAATTAATATTAATTTAAATAAATTATTATTTTAATACTAAATAATATAAAATACTAATTAAAGAGCACACAGAATTTCATTTAGCTATTAGTACTTAGCTAATTTTGTTGAAATTATGTACATATAATTGTTGGAAGAAGTTATTTCTAGAAAAAAAAAACTATTTTTCTCCTTATTTCTAACTTGTTTGGATGCCTAGGAAGAAGCTATTCCTAGAAAAAAACTATTTTTCTCCTTATTTTAACTTGTTTGGATGCCTAGAAATAAGTTATTCTTCCTTATTCTCAAGCAATCCAAAGGGCCTCATATTATTATTCAATTAACATAGTTCTGACCCTACTTCAAAATATTTAGGGCTTTGAGCACTTGAGTTTACTATAGATGAAAAAGAACAATTACTTCCGAACAATCATCTAAATTATCATTATTGCATCCTAAGATCAGATCTAACCTAGCCTTTTTCTTCAAATAATCATCTCCCCATGTTTATCTGTCTTGAATCACTTGATGTGGACTCCAATACTGGTCGTTTAAGTTGAATGCGATATTGCTACTCATGTAGCAGGTCACGGAGACAATCCCAATTTGCATAACCTCACATTTAGGTGAAATTAAGTATGAATGAAGAATAATATGCATTCTGTGTGGATCTTAAACTTTTGAATTAGGCTCTGCAATTTGTTTAGATTCATAAAATCCATAAATTATTTCATTCATTAGTACTCGCAAATCAAAAGAATTTGTTGAGGGCTATTAATTTTTCCCTATGGCGCGTAAAATTAAGGACAGAAACAAGTATAATAATTTTGGAGACTAATTGAAGCCCATGCAATACCCATAAAATTAAAATTTATCTGCTCCCAACTAACAGTAAGCATCTTTAAATAAAGTTAATTTCTATGTGATCTGCTTTCATTATTTTGTTGGAATTGATCAAATTAATTTTGTCTACTTGTTTGATTAATTTCTAATGTACACTTAAGTATATACAAAAGCAACTAAAACTTAATAAAACATAAACATCAATTGTCTTCCTACCCATTTTTTCTATTGCTTTCCGCCATTCCAGTTTGCAGAAGTGCCAAAGTAGGGTAAAACCTATGCCTGATTTGAACTTACGTTTGACTATATCCATTTAGAGCAAAAACCTCTTTACCTTGGCCTTTGCTCTCTTGTTTTTATATGGTTGGTTTTGTGTATATGCTGTAATCTGTATGATTTTTTTTCTTTTTTCTTTTTTTTTTTTGAGTTTTTTCGTCTTTCAACTTGGCAACCACGATTTTCTGAAAAAAATAATAATAATAAAACTGCCAGCCATGTCAGATATTTTTTTATCAATAAATAGGGGCTGGTCAAGAGAATTTTGATTTGATTAGGAGAAGCTATGTGAAGGATCTTATCATGTTTACCATTTATACAAGGCATACAGGAAACTTTCCTTCTGGAAAATTCTTCAAGGTAATTAACATGAGATTCGAATTTCCCATATTATCTGTCATGGGACACGGAGAAACAGATATTAGAAACAGGACGAACCCAACATCAACTCAAAATTATATTAGATTTAAAAGTGCAGAATCGGAAGTCTCTTTAAATATTCCTCACATCAATATGTACTTTTCCTAACTATAGTTCAGGTTGATCACATTTACCCCCAAAAAGTATTGCATGATCATCAGTAAATAATAAGTCATATCAGTACGCAAATAATATAAATGAATAATTATTAGATAGTATAAAAATTATTATTGGAGTTTTATAATTTTTTAGTTTACATATTTATGATGAATGTTGATATTATATACAAGTTTATTACCGAATTTGAATTTACAAATATATGTTTCTATTTTGGAGTATTTATTCTTGTTATATTTACATATGTACAACCTGTGTGAATAAATTTTTCAAAATTATATTCATCAATCATCCAGTTCATATTCATAAAATCATTTAATATATATATGCATTCAATAAGAGCCATAAATTTTTAGATAGGGTTTACATACTATATTATTATTTATATTAATATGAAGACTATATGAAAGTAATTAAATTGGAATTATAGGGATCAATAGTTTTTTATGGGGTTCAAAAATGATTTTTTAATAAAAAAATGCCTTTATATTGTATTAAGAAGTTATAAATATGTGCATTATTTAAATTAAAAAAATGGTGAGATTGATACCTTTGCATCATCTAAATCCGTCCATGACACTCATATTTGTATATATGACCTCAATATATATGTTATTATCTGTTGCACAACCGTTCTGTTTTCGCTCTCACGTGAATCATTTTCATCAGATGAAAAGACACTGCATATATAGCACACAGCTAAAAATTCAATTTAGGCTCCATTTGGATAGATGTGAGAAGAAGGAAAGAAGTATTGGGAAGTGTGTAACTTTGTGAAGAGTTTGGATTGTTTATAATAAATTTGGGCCTTCTTCTTTCTTCCTATATCCAAACGGTGCCTTAGTCCAGAATATCATGTGCGTTGCAAGAGCTAGCATTATATGTTTATACATTATATGTTACTGACGAGCTAATTAGGACAGATTCCTCCAATTGTACAATATTTTTTTATTGAAGACTATCAGGCCGAGTTTGTGACATGATCATTTAAAATTATACGGTCTACACTAATATCTAATTAATCTAAATCTGATATGATGCAAGTTTGATGAATGTGATCTAGATGCTCAATGGTAGAGTTATTTGGCTTAATTCTATTATATTTTAAGTTTAAATCCCGCAAGTGTATATTTTAAAAAAATTGAATAATTATGATTTCCTCTTTGTTTAGAAAATAATATGAATTTGATTATCAGTAGCATTTTGAAATTTTTATTCAGAAAAAAAATAATATTATAGGCTCTTGACAAAACTTAATTCTATTATTATTGATGATTTTTCATGAAGGTTATAATTTGAGGAACTAAGTGCGACAAATCTGTTTATTCTCTCGAGCGTTGTAGGTCCAAAAAATCCATTGTTAGCCTTTTCTGCAATTTGTAGATAACGCAGCGGGCCTTTTCAAATATTTCTAGTAATAGTTTCCTATTTTCAAAGCAAAGAGAAAACTTTGTAGCTGTTTGATAAAAAGAAAGAAGAGAATAGCATTAAGTTATTAGCTATTATCCAGCGATCCATCACACATATATTGTGTAGACATTCATCCCAGGAAATCAGATTCCATATTTTTCTTTCTTTTATTTTCTATTTGAGAAATATTTCTTTGATCTCGGAAAGTAGAAAAGACATGCATGCTAGTCAGAATCTAGTACCTTTTGTCCTGAAGTGTGCAGGGAAAAAAAGGAGAATTAAAACCCGTGGGGATTTTCTGGGAAATAAAAATAATTAATTCATCTCGGGAACTTTGCGGAAAGATGATTAAAGCACTCAGATAATATCAATTTCAAGATCCATGCGTGTAACTATAGGGCTGACGGTTCACTTTTGTCTTTTTTAACAAGAAGAAAACTTTTAAGAATATTATGAGACATGAACTAAAAGCTAAATATACCCAAAACCCAATATGCTATATAACAACCCAGTATTTATTACAATGCAAATTCATCAAGTTCAAAATGCTTCTGTAATTATTGCTATATTATATTTTTTGTTTTGTACGTATTTTTATAAGATAAAATTCTTAAAACTCGAATTATATAAAATGAACATCATATATATGATTCATGTTACTTTCCTAAAAGCATATCATAAAACAAGAACGTTAAGGAGACACGATCATAATATTTTAAGAGTAAGGCTAATGTCCAATGCATTCGTTTTCATATTTTGAACGTCAAATGATTGCTTCAAATTGTTAAATATGATCTTCATATTCAAATCTAGGACAAAACCAAATTTTATATTTTTCTAATTTTTTTACTATTTTTTTCAGATTTTTAGAAAAAACATCGATATAAAAAATTATTAACCATTTAAAATAATGATTTTAAAAAAATCGGGAAAAAATTCAGAAAAATGTAAAATTCGGTTTTCTACTAAATTTTAATATGAAGATCATATTTAACAGTTTGGATCGGTCATTTGCGGTTCAAAATCCGAGAACGAGCACATTGGAGAGGATCCTTCTGTCCAATGCATTGGATATTAGCCTTGCTCATATTTTTAAAGTTGGATATTTTATATTTTAGCTGGTTATTTTATAGTATATCTAAAATAATAATTTTGGTAAAAGCCTAAGCACTGACACTATTAGGACTAGTTTTCCATTTTATGGTCCAAAAAGAAATCAATTTAAAAGTTAAGTTTTAAAATTAAGTGCACTCGTGGACCTGATTAACTAATTAATCCACATCTAGACCCATTCTTATATCTAAATATTATAGTTTTCTTATTATTTCTAGATAATTATAGTATTTGGGAAGGGGAAAAAAAAAAGGGAGTACGAGCACCCCAATGTAAATGTTTGAAGAAATACCAAATCTGATATTTTAATTGTAAGATCTTAATTTCAAAATTAAATACATAATAAAAACATAAATGATGAAGGCATTCTGCTTGTCAATAATGTAGAGTGCGCTGAACCAACTTGTCAATAATGTAGCATTCTGCTTCTTCAGAAGATCAAATCAACATTATTCCTAGAAAAATTGAAAAATGAGGTAGCACACTAATTAAAAACATGATTGATATTACCTTTAACTTAAATCAAAACTTAAGAACAAGACCTGCCGTGCCTGTATATAGAATCTTATTCGCTTGTCTCAGTCTCAACGGATAGATAAAAAGAAAAAGTCAAAAAAAAAAAAAGGAGTTCAAAAGATTGTTGCTTTCGGTTGGTGGGGGATGAAATGGAAGAGGGGCGTTGTTGATATTTTTTGTGAAATTAAAAAGGTTTAAAGTTCCAAAAAGTCTCACATTCTCACTTAAGTTTGAACAGTCCGATACTCCGATGTAGTACTGTATATGAGCTGAGTTTGAGCGAGTTGAGTATAACTCGAATTTGAACTCGTTATAACTCGTGACTCATTCGGGAGACTGTTCCGAACTATCCGAGCTAACTCAAACTCGTCATTTTGTAACTCGAGTCAACTCGTGGTAATAAAACTCGCGAGTCAGCACAACTCGAGTTTCTAGAATTCGAATCATGTTAACTCGAATTACCAACGATTTTTTTTCGAGTCGAATTCAAATAACTCACGAGTTACGAGTTATTTGCTCACCCTAAAATAGAACCCTTACCTCTAAGTAGAATTTAATACTTGTAGGGTTCAAGTTAAGGACCACCTCTAAATTAATAATTTAAAAATTGTACAGGAGTTTTTATGCAGTCGAGGACCCACAATGCTGGAATATGTTCCGACTTCGCACAGAGTTAAATAATTAGTTGCAATAAACAGAACTTAAATAGTTGAGTACAAATTTCAAAATTAATTGTTTTTAAGAAATTTGTATGTAATTGTTATCAGAAAATTCATATGTATAAAATTGGTCAATTCACACTCTAATATGATTTCAAAGAATGGGACTTATGTTCTCTTGACAGTCGCTGCTGTCAATTTTTTTCCCTTTTTTTTGTTAGAAAGTGTGCTAATTTTCATTTTATGCTAATTACCAATTAATTAACCAAGCAAACATAGCACACACAAGATCTAGTACACAAGCTATTCAAACATACGAGAAAAAGGGGAAATCGATACCTCCCGCGAAATCGTATTCGCGGGGCTCGACCAAGGCATGGGAATCGATGGCGTGCCTTCTCCACCGTCTCCACCACGTCTCGTAACCGCCCTCGAGTCCACCAAGGAGGATTAATCACGTTCTACAAGGTACGTGCTAGCATACCCAAAGAACAAGCCTAATCCCTATGGTTTTCTCTCTTGCATCAATCAACAACCTTGATTTAGTGGAGAGAAAATAGCTCAACACATGAGCAAAAGAGAGGGAGAGAAGAGGAAGGTGGCGGCCTAGAATGGGAGGAAGAGAGGAGAGAGAAAAGTCTAGGTGGAGGCTCTCATAAGTGGTCCTTATATAGAGCACAAAACCTAATTGACCTCTTGCATAATTACAACTATGCCATCCAACCTACCACCATAAATGGCTGCCATGAAATGGGCCTTTATGGGCCATTAAACCCCTTCATTTGGACCATTAATTCATATAATTAAGGTCCCTCAACTTTGCTCTTTAATTGGGCTATATATTTGCTATTTAAATAACGGCCCAATTAATCAATATAACCATTTATATTGATAAGTGTTGAACTAAATTAATTATTAACTCATTAATAATTATTTTAGGATTAGTTAATGCATTAATTTATTTCTATATGATCCATTGACTTAATTAATTATAACGGTTCGCAACGGTATATAATTAATTAATCAATCTTATCATATTTCCACAGAACCTACTGCTGTGAATAAATAAATAATGCACTGTGTGATTAATGTCCTATTTGTGTGACCCTTTGAGGATTTATGCTATGTTGGCCATGGAATTAAATCGTTATTTAATTCCAATAATCATAAGCGGTATCTAGCAACACGTTATGACTCCCAATTCGCATAAATAGTGTACTGCTACAATATTTCAATCCTGCATAAGAGAATAAATATGTTTCTCTATTTTGATTCTTATGTCGCACGATATCATCGTATAATCCAAGATAGGAATGTGTCATTCTTGCAGATTATACGTTTCTTGATCTAGAGATAATTGTATAAAGTTGCATGCAAACAATCTATCTCCATCAAGGGGCCCAAACAGATATCGTCACTCACTAAGTGAATTAATGAGGGACATACGGTTTTCTTGATGATTAACTTTTCCCCGCACAATTCAAGAGAACATAAATAAAGTCCGTATAGCAGCCCTTATCGGGAATCAGCGGTAGACAGTATTTATTGAACCTATCCTCATGTGGAAAAGATAAACATCTCAAACTTAGAACCAAAATCAAAACGAAATAAACAATGACACATAACACAATCCATATGTTTATTTCGATGGGTCAAGTCCTGTGCTATGTTCCATAACATACACATATGCAACTAAGTTGGTAACTCTTTACCTATGATTAGTAGAACTTAATCATCACTTAACTTGCATACTAATCTTTTATGATAATTAATATTCCTTGTTAATTATCAAGATTATGGACCGTTTAGATTTATTATTGTCATTCTAAAGAATGATCAACAGAGATCTACAATTCAGATCCTCAACCTGAATGATCTGTCAATAATAAACCTAGGAACATATGATAAAATCTCATCCAAAATATAAACTAATAATTAAGTCATTAAATTATTGACTTCTAGGACATAACTCTAACAATCTCCCACTTGGCCTAGAGTCAATCAGTAGTGACTTCTAGCCAACGAAGAATTGAGAACAATGTCATATATCTACATATATACATGTCTCGGACCTCAAAATAAATAATACGCTTATAGCTAGTTACTCATACGTCCACCACGTATGGATGCATAACTGCATCTCGTATACTGCTCAAGGTAGAGGTCGTGCTAGAGTGTTCGCTGTGTTCGCGAACCTATCCAAAAATTGTTTGACTATATATATATATACTCCTATATATATTCTTGATCACCATCATATGATATCAAGTGATATCGTTATAGATCATATTTGAATCTCCAATGTAACATTGGGCTCTTAGGAGTAAGTTATGGTTCGAGATGCTTAGAACCATAATAACTCAACTAAGAAATCGATCCGAAATAAACTTCTTTTATTGCTTCACAAGTTGCTATGTATTTTGCTTTGGTGACGGAAACGGTTGTAATATTCCATTTAGAACACCTTCTAAATTTACAACACCACCTTTTAGCAAAATACGTAGTTCAACTGTGATTATATCAATCTTTCGAAAAACTAGCATTAGTGTAATTAACTTACACGAGCTCCTTTTAAGAGATGAAATATTATATCACTCTTTCTCATAAGGTACTCGAGGATATCCTTGACTATCGTCCTAATGTGTCTCTCTTGTATCCATTCGACAACTGTTTGTCATATCTTTTGGATACTACACATTGGGGCATATGCATAAATATGGCGTACACAATGAAACTCATAATGAAGGAATGCTTGAACTATTTCATGCACTTTCTCGAATCGAGTTGCAATAGACCGAGTTAAAACACTCAAGTCATGCCATGTGACGTATAGTTAGACATCCTTTCTTGGAGTGTAACTTTCGTGTTTCTAGAACACTTCGTCAATATATGCATATTTGCTCAAACCTAACATCCATCATAATCTATCTTTATAGATTTTGTTTCCTAGGATTAGGTGATTTCGCCCAAGTTCTCATTTGAGAAAGCATTCTCCAAAGAGATCTCGACAATATTCATTTTCTTAATGTTAATGTTATTCCCAATTTAATGAATTGTTATCTTGAACAATACAAGTAATACAATTATGCTCCCACTGAATATCTTGTTTATACAAGATACTTTTGACGAAGTTCAACTCCTTGACTTCCTTGTCAAAACTTTTATTCCAATCTCCACAACACTTGCTTTAATCCATTTATGGATCCTTGAAGCATGCGTATGTTTTTAGCAATACATAAAACCTCGATTTGTGTCAAATGCACAACATCATCCTTCATTCATACGAAGAAGGCGGTTTTATGTGTTTTTCCATATATCAATATATATGAAATACAACTATTGCTAGAATGATCTTTATTGACTTTTACATAGCCACAAGCAAGAGGTTGTGCTTTGTACGTAGTCAACTAGTCATCGACTTAGACATAGCTACAAGCGAGAAGCCGCGCTTTGTACATAGTCGATTTGTTATCCATGTCGATCTTTCCTTTTTGAAGATCTAAAACGTTCTTGATGGATTGCTCCTTCATGAACGTCAACCAAGGTCTATACCTTGTTGTTATACATGGATTTTATTTAAAGATCATATGAATTCAAACCATATATGTGGAATCGGATCGTTCCATCGTTTTTCTTGTTTATCAACGGATTCTCATATGCTAAGTTTGAGAATGTCGTGAAGCCAATGCACTAAACGGCTTAGGCAATCAACTATCGTTGATCTTTTGTAGGACTGGTACTTGAGGTTCATGAACTACTTCCACAATGAATTGTTGAACGAGTTCTTGACTCCTCATATATTCCATGAGTTTCTCGAATCATCATCAACTCGTGATATGGTTGAGTCCTCATTGGAAGGAGCGTACTATTAAACTTCTTTTCAAAACAACTTGTGAATGAAGTTCCGCTCAACTCCCACTAAGCACCATGTATGGAGTGACAAGTTTCCCATAAGAGTACTTCTTGTAGTGACGCATAAACTCCTTTAATGCTCACTTTACTCCCACTACTTCTTCTTGAGAATTTCAATTCATCAAGACTACATTATGATTAGCAACAACTACTTTGTTCTTATCATATTCGTGGAAGTAGTGCCTTTTAATATAAAGCATCCTACAAATATATAGTGTCTTATTTGGTTTAAGCTTACAAGTCCACAATACTTGAAATAAGCTTCTCAACACCAAATCTCGAGAAGTATTATACTTAGAGATCAAAATCTCGTAAGAAACCTTCCTCAATAGACTTTGATGGAACACCATTCAGTGTAAACAATATTGTCCTCAAACATAATTCCCTAATACGAGTCGAATAAGTCAATTTGATTTATTATCGATCGAACTATACAAAATATTGTTCGATACCTCCATTCTTGGACACATTATTCCATGATGTTCCTCATGGAGTGAGTTATGAAACTATTTTCATACTCTTTAGATAATACTTCAAATCATATGACTTAACTACTTATTTGCCACGATTAATTGTAAGACTTTTCTTTTTCCTTGAACGGTCTTTTAACTTCACACTTGAACTCCTTTGAACTAGTCAAAAGGTTCATACTTATACCTTATCAAATAGATATGTTAATATCTACAATGATCGTTGGTTAAGTAGTAAAGTATCAACAACCTTTCATTGCACAAGTACTTATTGGTCTTTATACATCGATATGTATAAGTCCTAATCAAGTCACTTGTCCTTAAACCTTTGTAGGTTAAAGGCGCTTTTGTCATTTAACAAACATGATTCGCATATCAATCGATTTGAAATCGAATTGAATTTCGAGCTCTACGTTACGTAGACTCTCATAATGCGATTCTCGTTTATATATGTGACTAAGCAGTTATATATAACATGAAAGTCAAATACTTTATGTCAAGTCTTACGCATCCTATTTGTCATTCATAACTTGTTTATCTATTTCAAGCAAATTCCATCAAGATGCATGAAATCATATAAACAAATTCATAATAAAAGAACTTGTCTTTTATTAAACATAGTTATCCATCATCAAATATGAAATGGAGACGCTATGAGAGGTTTTAGAATTAAGGTATGCAACCTTCAATTCCTAAACAAACTCTTAATAAAGATAACTCTACGTATTCAATGGTAATGACTTAAATGAATAAGTCATCTCCTATACGGAGTTTACTTTATATCTCTCGAACATTCTCTTATTCTTCATTGCCAACACATTTCGTTAAATGCGAGCATATGAACTAGTATCAAGTTACTAGTGTAAATTAGAGATAGTGAGATAGTTTGAACGACAAATACACTTTAGGATTAGAATATTTCTAATCGTCACAATCATGGTACTTCGGACAACCTTTCAAATGCCTCCCTATACGGCAAATGAAACATCTCATGTGACACATGGTCATAAATGAGGGTCTCGAAAATTTCAACTCATACCTTAGTGAAGTATTTCTTGAATACTTAACCAATTACCTTTTTTTGCATCAACAATTGTGCGAAGAAGGTAACATTATATCCTTTATAATTCCAAAGAGATCGTATGACAATATCAACAATCCTTGATATCGGAGATTAATATCTCTAGTCATCAATTAGCTACTTAAATCTTTCGATTTGTAAGCCAATGAAAACGTTCATGTATCCTTTTATAAAAGAAGAATCTCTTGGTCAACTCATACTCTTTATACTCGATCATAAATGATGGAGTTAATATCTACTTTCTCCAAGAACACTTTCTTGAGTAAGTGGATGAGAGCGTACGAGTTAGATCTAGTCCATATGAATTCTCTAATTCAAAGGTCTAGAAATTTTAAATGAGGATATTAGCCATACGCTTTATTAAATAACTTTTCGCCAAAAGTCAATCAATCATCGCGTTGCTACGTTCGGGTAGTTTGAGGAAAGTTTTGGGAATTGACATACTCAAATTTCTCTTCACTAAGATCATGTCTTAGGAATCGGTATTACTTCTTTCAAGTAACTACCTTTTAGAAACGAGTTTGTTCATTTTTCAAAGATTGATCGCAACAAAATTAACAATTTTAACATCTATAACAAAATCAATTTTCGGTCATTTAGTTTATGCAATTGTTTTATTTATAACAAATAAAACTCCCACTATATTTATTTAATGTCCCTAATATAGTAGGTTTTCCAAGATCCCTATTTTCGTTGAGATAGTGCTAGCGTCGGCGTGACACCAAAACAACTAGATAAGGTAGGTTCTCCAACCAATCATTCCATATGATTCTTGGTTTGTGAAATATCACATGTATATCCACAAACTTTGCCCCGATGCCCAATCCGATTAGAAAACATCGTTAAGTAACCTTTCTCTATTTGTTCCTAGTAAATCCGATTTACACCCCGACACGGATGATGGAACACGATGTCCCGCGTCGGCGAGAATGCATCAATGAACGATCATACACGTTAGAAGGGGATAGAGAGAAGGAGGGCGATTTAACTTAATCATGTTTTGTTTGGGACAATCAATTAAGTGACACCTGTTTGGTGGTCATGTAAGCATACACCCATACCTAGCCTATGACAATTCATAGCAATCACAAGCAATCACATATAAGCATCTCATAGTTGTGGGTTTGTATGGCTCCCGCTTGCATTAGTTTCGCCACATCGTCCATGGAGCAAAACTAATCTAATCCTTGCCCTCCCACTAAATTCTATAAGGATCTAAATCCTATATAAAATAAAGGTGCAAAATACATGTGAAAACATCCTATTCCCTTCCTATCCTTAGGGGCATGCAAGCCTCACAAGTTACATAAAAAATTAATCAAAAATTAATTAATGGCACCAAAGGCCGCATTACAAACATTCACACATGCATTCATTTACAACCACAAGGCATTGAGTCTTGAGCCATACTAAACCCACTATCCACCTACAAAACAAAGTTAGCACATACAAGAACTTTGTTTCCAATTAACGATTTTCAAGCATCTTTGCGTATCGTTTGCTATAAGTAAATTCCGTGTATAAATCCTCAATTTTAAACAACCAAACTTGTTTAAATTCATTTAGAAAGTTCTTTCAACATCCCATAACAGAAAGGAGATCAAACAAGGAGTTTTCTAATTAAATTCAACTAGTTTGAATACTTAGAAAAACAGTAATTTACCAAAAAACGTAACTAATGTAATCCAACAAAAACAACAGTTTTCGGTCTCCAAAAATTCTCAAATAAATTACTTAAGCTCCTTATCAAAGTTGTGACTACCAGTAAAAATTTCAAGAAGAGATCTTAAACCATCTGGGAGAATCAAAAAAGACAAATCTCTTACAAGTGCACGAAACACCGTTATGAGATTTTCAGCTTATCCTCTCAACCATTTGGTCTGTTAGACCACCTTCTATCCAGTTTTTATATATACAATATACATAGAAAAACTTGTTTAGACTACAGGCTATCCAATCATGAAAAGAAAACAACCAAGTTCAGTTCAATAATATTAAGTTACAGCCTAAATAATCAACAAATTCTGTACTGGAACAGACTGTCAATCGAAAGGTTTTAACCTAGTTGAAGGTCCAAAAATCCACGAAAAATTATAAAATTAATTTTCCTGGAATCCTAACTCAACATAGAACAACTCCATTTAAACAGAATTTTTAAAGGAGTTCTCAGTTGGTACAGTTTATTAGAACAATCGATTTGCTCAATAAACTGGATCTGACAAGATCTTCCTTTTCATACTTGAAAACCCACAAATTAATCCGAGTCATGCAACAAATTTTACATGCTCAGAAAGAGCTTCAAGTCCTCTTTATTTCTAGCCATAGAACACTGGTACTTATATTCAAAATATAAATCTTTCAAGCCATTCAAACAGGACAGTGCAAGCAAAAACTGGTTCTGCGCACTGTCGCCGTTTTATTCACAGTAAATCCATACTAATTCACAAAAATGTGAATCCAACGACAAAAGAATCACAATCCACAGATCTACAACTTTCATGTAGATGGAAAGATCTTCCAGAGAACTTATCACATCCAAAAACGCGAAATAACACAGAAAATACCATTTCCAGACAGCAAACAAACGCATCATCTCTACTAATCCATTAATTAGCCAATTTCTCTTAATTAAGTGTTAAAATAGCTTAAGTACGACCATGTGCTCTGATACCACTGTTAGAAAGTGTGCTAATTTTCATTTTATGCTAATTACCAATTAATTAACCAAGCAAACATAGCACACACAAGATCTAGTACACAAGCTATTCAAACATACGAGAAAAAGGGGAAATCGATACCTCTCACGAAATCGTATTCGCGGGGCTCGACCAAGGCATGGGAATCGATGGCGTGCCTTCTCCACCGTCTCCACCACGTCTCGTAACCGCCCTCGAGTCCACCAAGGAGGATTAATCACGTTCTACAAGGTACGTGCTAGCATACCCAAAGAACAAGCCTAATCCCTATGGTTTTCTCTCTTGCATCAATCAACAACCTTGATTTAGTGGAGAGAAAATAGCTCAACACATGAGCAAAAGAGAGGGAGAGAAGAGGAAGGTGGCGGCCTAGAATGGGAGGAAGAGAGGAGAGAGAAAAGTCTAGGTGGAGGCTCTCATAAGTAGTCCTTATATAGAGCACAAAACCTAATTGACCTCTTGCATAATTACAACTATGCCATCCAACCTACCACCATAAATGGCTGCCACGAAATGGGCATTTATGGGCCATTAAACCCCTTCATTTGGACCATTAATTCATATAATTAAGGTCCCTCAACTTTGCTCTTTAATTGGGCTATATATTTGCTATTTAAATAACGGCCCAATTAATCAATATAACCATTTATATTGATAAGTGTTGAACTAAATTAATTATTAACTCATTAATAATTATTTTAGGATTAGTTAATGCATTAATTTATTTCTATATGATCCATTGACTTAATTAATTATAACGGTTCGCAACGGTATATAATTAATTAATCAATCTTATCATATTTCCACAGAACCTACTGCTGTGAATAAATAAATAATGCACTGTGTGATTAATGTCCTATTTGTGTGACCCTTTGAGGATTTATGCTATGTTGGCCATAGAATTAAATCGTTATTTAATTCCAATAATCATAAGCGGTATCTAGCAACACGTTATGACTCCCAATTCGCATAAATAGTGTACTGCTACAATATTTCAATCCTGCATAAGAGAATAAATATGTTTCTCTATTTTGATTCTTATGTCGCACGATATCATCGTATAATCCAAGATAGGAATGTGTCATTCTTGCAGATTATACGTTTCTTGATCTAGAGATAATTGTATAAAGTTGCATGCAAACAATCTATCTCCATCAAGGGGCCCAAACAGATATCGTCACTCACTAAGTGAATTAATGAGGGACATACGGTTTTCTTGATGATTAACTTTTCCCCGCACAATTCAAGAGAACATAAATAAAGTCCGTATAGCAGCCCTTATCGGGAATCAGCGGTAGACAGTATTTATTGAACCTATCCTCATGTGGAAAAGATAAACATCTCAAACTTAGAACCAAAATCAAAACGAAATAAACAATGACACATAACACAATCCATATGTTTATTTCGATGGGTCAAGTCCTGTGCTATGTTCCATAACATACACATATGCAACTAAGTTGGTAACTCTTTACCTATGATTAGTAGAACTTAATCATCACTTAACTTGCATACTAATCTTTTATGATAATTAATGTTCCTTGTTAATTATCAAGATTATGGACCGTTTAGATTTATTATTGTCATTCTAAAGAATGATCAACAGAGATCTACAATTCAGATCCTCAACCTGAATGATCTGTCAATAATAAACCTAGGAACAGATGATAAAATCTCATCCAAAACATAAACTAATAATTAAGTCATTAAATTATTGACTTCTAGGACATAACTCTAACATTTTTTTCCTTCAATCATGTGACAAAATAATTTATTCATCACAAATCAAGCTAGGATGTCTTTGCGGGTTATTTATTTTTGTCAACAGTTATGATGGACACGTGGGAAAATCAAATAGTTACAAATAGTAAAAAAATAAAGGCTCCGTTTGGATGGTGCGGGAATAAGAGAAATAAGGTAAGAAGTATTGGGAAGTGTGCAACTTTGTGAAGAGTTTGGATTGTTTATAATAAATTTAGGAGTAGGAAAAAAATATTTTTTTATTCCTACATCCATCCAACTGGAGCCAAAGAGAAGTACAAAATTAAGGAAAAGGAAAAAAAAACAACATTATAAATGAGTTCAGGGGTATCAAACGTTAAAGACGGAAGCGGAACAGGGTGTTCCGTTTTCCGTTCCGTTCCAACACACGGAAATGAAATTCGTTCCGTTTCCGTTCCGTTTCGTAAAACGGAACAGAAACTGTTCCGTTTAGCCGTTCCGTTCCTCATTTTTCACTGATTTCAGCCTATTTTCCATTGATTTCAGTCATTTTTCGGTAAAACGGAATATTAACGTGCAATACCACCTGTTCCGTTTCCGTTCCGCTTCTGAAAACGTAACCAATTTTCCTTCCGTTTCCGTTCCGTTCCGGACGGAACGGAACGGAAACGTTCGAAACGGTACCAAATTGACACCCCTAAATGAGTTGATGGGGCTGGACAAATGACTTAAAGAAATCATTATGCCTATATGTGCTTTTCTAAACGGTATGATGATAGATCAATAAATAGTTTTCAATTATTTTTTATTCAGATTGTAATTTATTTTCTGTTTTAATTGTCTGATTTAATTATTTTTTAGATAAAAGAAAATCTATTTAACACGTTGTTTTAGATATAATGAATAGTATAAATAGTGAAAACAAAATCTGAAAAGTGCAATTTCGAGTACAAAATATAGCCTGACAAATTACTTAACAAATTAGTGTTTGGGGGGGGGGGGAAGAAATTTTCATTCGTTGGAATACTGAGAGATGTGCATGTAAAGAAAAATATAGTGTTCGTGTATTAGAAATTAGGAAATACCATCACTAATAGCATTAATAGCAACAAAATTTTTACATATTGCAGGATATGGTCTAAGACTATACTGTCAAGGGCAAGGTTTTGCAGTAAACATAATACCGAAAAGAAAACATCACTGAAGAAAATATCGTTGGAATTACATGATCTTCCAAAGTATTATACCGTCCTGTAAATGTACCATTACTACACTGAAAATTAAATAATAAAAATATAAAAAAGTTGATTATAAACATGTCAGGGAGCCACTCGCGCCACTGGGAATGGCGCTCCAGGTTCAAGTTGAAATTAATTTTCAAAATAGTAATAAAATATTTTTAATTTTTAAAAATATTAACATGCCACTCTCATTGGGCTGTCAAACAAAATCCTTTTTTTAAAATAGTAATATATTTTTTAAAATAATAATACTTTTATCAAAAGGAAATTTTTTTAAAATATAAAAACGCCAATCTCATTGGCTCTGTCAAAAAAATTTATTTTTAAAAATGGTAATTTTTTTCAAAAATAGTAAGCACCACTTGCAGTGGCTCAGTTAGAAAATTTGAAATTTTTTTAACTTGAAAAGCAGACAGATGGAGATGAAATGGGTCTGAATGGGTAGGTGAGCCAATGAGTGTGGCGTCGCCGCCAGTGCGCCCTATCAATTGCGTTTTGTCATGTTTATTGATAAAATTATTTATTTTTAATGTTTAGCATTAAATTTTTCATTTAAGATCTGTGCATTAAAAAATTTACGGGTAAATGTATGTCATATTTTGCTCCACAGGAAACTTTTTCACAGTCATTACCAGTTCATTTGAATAACGCAGGATTAACTTTCAAAGTTAAGTACCTGATTAGGGGTAGTATATCGGTCCTTCCAACGGTACACAGATAAATGTGTGAAAAAAGACGGAAGCATAGTCTCTATTATATACACGCATTTGTTCTTAAGCTTTATCAAATAATTTACTTGTTTTGAATTTATTCCTCTGGTCCTGGTGAAGATTTGAAAGCTCAGATGAAGGAATTTTGACAAAACAAAAAGACTATTATTAACAAAAAGGAATAAATTGACAATGGAATGTTTATTTAATAACTATGCTACTAATAAAAACGTCATTTAAATAAAAAAATATATATAAACTTATTCTCTATAGTTTCGTTTGGTTATTTATTATTCTAGTGTAATTTGAGAATAACTAGGTAATCAACTAAAATATGAAACAAAATATATTTCTTTAGTTTTTAACATACTTGATAGATAAGCAATTGATTTCCAAATTACAACAAAATTCGATACATATATCACGTCTAAATTATAATAAGTTGTCTACAATTATTTTTTATATTCATTCATCTATGAATGCAAGAATGCTTTGTTGTCAACTGTCAACATAATATGGCCATTAACTAAGGTGAAAATTAGGTAACCCCATAGAATAATTGCCTTCGTGTTATTTGTCTTGCTTTTTTGAGTAAACGAAGAAGATCACTCTTTTATCGCTGGAAACCATATAAGTCTTGCTTTTTGAGCAACCACAGCAAAGTAAATCAATGCAAAATACTTTCACACAAATACCGTCGACTGACCATTTACAATGTTTACTGTGACATATAATCCCAAGAAAAATATTGGAATCAAGATTGATAGAATGATATTCCAGCTCATCTAGTTCAATATTTAAAACCATATTCCCGAGAGATGTGGGCAGTGATATGCCAAAAAGTCTTTAGTCCTCGGCCAACCCTAAAGTCTGGTTCGGTCCGGCCCTTACAAGAGCTTAAGAAGGGCCGAAGGCTCACGAGAGCCAAGTTTAGAAAGGGTCAAACTTAAATTTTATAGTAGGGAGATTTAAAGGATCAAGGATTTATAATGGCCGAATTTAAGAAGTGCCAAATTCAATTTTATTTATATTTGTATTTATATTGATATTTTATATAATATAATTAATAATTATAATATCTAATCATATTTTATTTACTTTTAGATTGTCCAAAGGATATGATTATGCTAAATTATCATTAAAAAATCTAATTCAATCTTTGTTAAACCTAACTTAGTCTTTAAACTCAACCTTGGGAAACTTGAAAGGATTTAAAAGGGCAAGGATTAGGAAAGGCCAGGCTTAAGAAGAACAAGTCGAATTTTCTGAAAAAATTAAAACCAACGTTACTGTTCACTTGAATTTCGATAATAACTGTAAAAAATTCGAAATTTTAAAAATAACGTTATAGGATCGTCATCCGGATTGACGAGTGTACAAATTGCTTGGATCGTCATCTCGGATGACGATCCAAATATATTCTAAAAAAGTTTAAATATTAAAATATTAAATAATATTAAAAAATATTTTGGTTTCCGATCCAAACAAAAATGGCAGCAAAAATTTTAATATTTTTTTATTTACAATTTTGTTTTTTAACCCTCAAAATTTTTATTATTACAAAATATATATAATTTCTGATTACAATTTAAATATAATTTAAACATCTATTATAAAAATATAAGTATATAATTAAATTATACATGTTAAATATATAATATTGTATATGTGTATAATACTTATTTTATACATATATATAATAATATATGTATTATATATTTTATGAGAAAGTTTAATATGCATCATAATGCATAAGGCATTCCGTGCACCGCGGACTTTTTCGGAGATATTTTTTGTAAATTGACAAATCTAATTTAACCAATCTAATCTACATATTGAAATATCATGGAAAATAAAATTTTACAATTTTTGATATTTTATTATTATTATTTTCGAATTTTTTAAAACATGTCATTTTTGGAAAGTTGTACTATTTACAATATTCCAAAAATGACATCTTTTAAAAAATTCGAAAAAATAGTAATAAAATCTCTAAAATTGTAAAATTCGGTTTGCTATGAGATTTCAATATTTATATTAGATTTGTTAAATTAGATTTGTAAATTTACAAAAATACCTCCGAAAAAGTCGGCGGTGCACGGAATGACCTATGCACTATAATGCATATTAAAATTAAATATAATTTATAGTATGACATGTTTAATTCTTTTATTTGTATTTAATTTTACACATACATATTTGTATGTATATAAAAAATCTTATATATATGTATATCTTAAATTATGCATGTTGAATAGTTTTATGCATATATATTATTAGTGATTTAAATAGCGCCATTATGAATCGCAATAGCCCCGCTATAGCGGTACGACTTGATAGACCGCTACGGTACCAAATTAAATGTGCCGCTATAGCGGTCTTCATTGTATTTAACATGCATAATTTAATTATATACTTATATTTTTATAATAGATGTTTAAATTATATTTAAATTGTAATCACAAATTATATATTTTGTAATAACAAAAATTTTGAGGGCTAAAAAGCAAAATTGTAAATTAAAAAATATTAAAACTTTTGCTGCCTATTGTTGTTTGGATCGTCAATCCAATTGACGATCCAAGCAATTCAAAATATTTTTTTAATATTATTTAATATTTAAATATTTTTTATATTTTAATATTTAAACTTTTTGCAGATTATAATTGGATCGTCGTTTGATTTGCCGATCCAAGCAATTTGTACACTAGTCAATCCGGATGACGATCCTATAACGTTATTTTTAAAATTTTGAATTTTTTAAAGTTATTATCGAAATTTGAGTGAACAGTAACGTTGGTTTTAATTTTTTTCAGCTGAATTTTTAATATTTAGGCTCTTCAAGCCCTTCGTAAGTCTAACCCGGCCCAGCCCTTCTGTAGGGAAAGGCCCAGCCTCTCAAATCCCGGCCCGATCATTCTAGACTTTCACTCGATCTGGCCAGCCATTAGGGTTATTAAAAGTCTAAAAAAGAATCAGAATATTTGTTAATGTTAAAATGCCTCCAAAATGCCCATCCCCCAGATCTCCAACAGAAATAAAAAATCATAGAGCTGAACAGAACGTGATTAACAAAATAATAATTGCATATTTAATCCTAGAAAATACAAAGGCAACCACTCAATCATTTACAGCTAAATAATCGCAGGAACACAATTGAGTAAAACAAGGCATTGCAGACACGAAATTAACTAAAAAATTAAGGGACAAGTTGAGGGCAAACACAAACATAAAAATAAGCAATAGGATTTTACACATGCCCCTCTCATACTGGACTCTGGCATGTCAGCTCCATGGATCATCCCAGCCGCTGCGACCTTCTCTCTTAACAAAATCTATTATAGCTTGAACAGCCTCTTGAACTCTGTTAGAGAGAGAATGGTTCCCCCATTCTACCTCCACTTTCTCTGCACCTCCCAGTGCCCGACATAATCTACCAACACAGAAATAATAACAACAACAACAACAAGAATGAATAATGATTGTAAGTTTGTAACTGAAGTGAAGAAAATAAAATTAAAAAATAAAAGATGCAGAACACATTATATGATGAGTTAAATTTGCATTTTATGATCTGAAATAGAATGCATATTACCTATCTACAAGTGCCTTTTTATCAACATATTCGGGTACATATTCATCAGCCATAGAGAAAATCACCTGAAAAAACACAAAAGGCATAAAAACTAAAATAGATATGTAGCAACACATAATTGATGTATTCAACATATAATTTTCCTTTTTTTTACTTCAAATATTTTTACCACCTCCAATAACAGATATGAAAATGGTAATAAATAAGTGAAGTTGATAAAATAGTACCAAAATAAATATCATTTATTATGTCAACCACCATGATTGGGAGTTTGATTGGGCAGAGAGACAATGGGTCCAACTTTACCTGGCAAGGTGTACCGGCCATGTGACCAAGCCTCTGCCTCAATTGATCTTCACTTAGATCTGAACTAAATATATCATCATCTCCCATGTAAGCACATAATGAGTGGTATCTGCAAGAAAACTATCAAATTTTAGTATGAGATCTTATCACACATGCAGCGTCAAATTGCAGTATCTCAATACCAGATCAACCAACTGGCTTAACTTGTACTAAAATTTAACATATTGAAACTTAAAAAAAAAAGAAAAAAAAAAAGAAACCTTAACTATGCAATTTACAGCATATTCTGGTACTGTACATCAATTGGGAGGTATGGACATACAGTATGGCAAGTAATACAGACCTATAGGCAGTAATAGGAGCCGCACTATCTGCTTCTCTGGGCATTAATTCATTCCCTTTGCCTTCAGTAATCATTTTAGCAGCTAGGTCTATCATTGCTGGTGTTTCTGGAAGCGTTGCTCTATACTCACGATCGCTAACTGGTGCCTGAAATACAAGAGAATTTCTTTGTTTTAATCCGAGAAGCGCGACGAGTGATAAAAAAAAAATCCCAGATTCAGGTACTGTAATTTTAATCCTATTTTCCTGAGCTGACATGCTGGAATGAACCACACTATGCCTGCTAAGCTGGCATGTTGATAATCTCAACTTATCTCGCGACCCTTTTCTTTAGTCGGTTTAGTAGGTTGATAAATCTTGACTAAGGGAATTTTCAACGAATGGGATTTGCTGCTTTTAACTTACAATTATGAGGGTAGATCGATAGAATTAAGTTAAATCAAAATTAATTAAGACAAAATAAGGGTATAGGTTTGAAACTTAAGTTGGAGGAAAACTAAGACAATTAAGTTTGATTGATGTCAATCAAGAGAAAATAAGGTCGGTTGATGCAATTTGAAGCTTGATTGAGCTTAATTTGAAAAGAACTGCAAATTTATAAGACTTCAAGTACCATACCATATTCACCAGCAGAAATTCTGAGTCAAATTGAGGTTTGGGCAGGTTTCTGGGTATATTTACAGAAAACAATGAATATACACAAAAACAGTTGACTGATAAAACATACAAAATGTTACCTGTAAAATAACTCCACGAACTGCCTTTGAACAAGCGAAGTTGGTTTTCATGTAATGCACAATATCCTGCAAATCACAAATACTTTTACTGTACAGTAGAAAATAAGATATCTGACCACCAAAATAAGATAAAACAAAGGAAGCAATCAGACCTGGCAGCCAGTGCTATGACCAAGTAATATAACTCCTTCAGAGTTTTCATTATTAATCAAATAATTGATAAGCTGGTCTATCTCCAATGCATCCTTCAAGAAAAGTAAATAAATTAAGCATACTGTAATATAATTTTGCTGTCTGTGATACCAGACCAACAGACACAAACTTCAGATTTCTGTAATATATAAACTTCTAAACAAAAAAGTACCTGTTCTAAGCTCGATGTGCCGTATCCAATATAAGATGAAGAGAGTAATGGTTGCACCAAAGACCAATTATTATTCTCCAAAGCAATCGACAAAGGTTCAATGTACCTAATGGCAATTTAAATTAAAATGAAAAAAAAAATCAGTAAATAGCTCTCAATAGTTTGTATCCTACCACTGCTAGAAACCATTACACATACTCAAGAGTGCCAATATATGCATTTCTACAATTAAGAACTAATTTACAGGAATCTTTTCCTTCACTGTGAAATAAAGCCTCTATTTTGGCACAATTAGTCACAGTTCAACTTCAACTTGCTTGTCATACTAATTGAATAATCAGGAAATGAGCAAGCAGTAAAATTAATAGTCAAGCTAGTTCACAGACAGTAGCTGTACCACACTTGTTAGCAAGTATCAGCCTTAACCTGTACCTGACCCAATCAAATTGGTAAAAGAAATTGGTCTCGGAGACGTTTTTACATACTCTGTTGCTAAGAGGCCATCAGTCAAGCCACCAACAAAGACCACTTGCTGAGTGAAATCACCTGTCTTAAATGCCACCTGTAATGAAAGCAAGTACTCCATACCATAAACAAATAGTAGAAGAAACTATGAAAAAAATTTCCTTTGTGCTAAATTATCTAACAGAAAAAGGACCTCATTGGTTATCGCTGTAAGAAACAAGATTACACTATGGGACAAACCACCCATAACTCATTCTGAAAATAAACTTGGGTTATATACTTTCCCCTGAAAATCTGGTTTGAATATGAAATACAGTTGATAGTATTGGAATTACACCAATTGGATGCTGAAAAGATCTAATTCATCCCTGCCCGTCCAACCAACCACACACACACACACACACACACCCCAAGAGGCACAATGAGTTCTGATACAATCTAAGACTCGGAACTTTCAGAAACTAAACAAAGAAGACAAATTTTCTGTTGGTCAATCGCAAAATCAAAAGATGAAGACCAATCGGAGATTCTGACCTGGGCGGGATTGGAGCCGTACTTGAAGAGAGCTCCTTTGAGCTGCTTCTTGCGGCTCCCCTTTCCTACCGACTCGGAGATTGCAGCGACGACGCTACTAGATGCGACCGTAGGCGGCGGGGCGACGGATTTCGCCGAGCGGCCTCGCACGATGCCGCTAAACCACGACGAGGAGGATGTGGTGGTGGAGCCTGTCGGCGAGGAGGTCCCAGGCCCAGCAGTAGCGGCTAACGCCGTGTCCATCGCTTTTAGCTCCTAAGTAGGTTGGTCGTTTATTGCGGGATTCAAGATTGCCAGAGAGGATAAATGGAGTTTAGTGTTCGGATTGATCCTCCGCAATTGAGATGGTATAATGTGAAGTTCCTTTTGTAGTAACAGGTGTTTGATTTTGATCGAACGGTGGATGTTTATTCTGTTGTTATGGACAATTTGACAAATTTAAGAGCTTGCTGACTTCAAATGAAAGGAAGATAAGAAGGATGTCTGTGTCACACACTGTTACTTTTTACTCGAGTAAATTCTTGGTTTGTTGCGGGCACTTACTGAAGTTGAAAACTAGTATTAAATAAATTGCAACGTTATTTGTCAACCAAAGTCTCACATGCACTCTTCATTATTTAAAACAGCACACACTACTATAATTTATTGATTTGGAGAAGACATGATGACGTGCAGATATGATCTACCATAGTAATAAATTACTAGTATTCATTATTATTATTCAATAGCGACACAGCAAAAAAGATTAATTGTTAGTATAAGTCTTCGACAAAATAATTCCGTTATTTAGATTTAAATCATGAAATTAAAAATTGTGTTTGTTTATCCCTCTGAACCCAGTTTTTTCTTTCGAATTTCTGGTAGTTTACAAATTAAATTCGAGAAAAATGATACGAAAACTTTGTTTTTATGTCTACTGCATATTTTTACCATTTAAATTATTTCTTGTATCAGTATATCTGATGATAAAGATGTTGGAGTTATGTCCTAGAAGTCAATAATTTAATGACTTAATTATTAGTTTATGTTATGGATGATATTTTATCATATGTTCCTAGGTTTATTATTGACAGATCATTCAGGTTGAGGATCTGAATTGTAGATCTCTGTGGATCATTCTTTAGAATGACAATAATAAATCTAAACGGTCCATAATCTTGATAATTAACAAGGAACATTAATTATCATATAAGATTAGTATGCAAGTTAAGTGATGATTAAGTTCTACAAATCATAGGTAAAGAGTTACCAACTTAATTGCATATGTATATGTTATGGAACATAGTACAGAACTTGACCCAACGAAATAAACATATGGATTGTGTTATGTGTCATTGTTTATTTCGTTATGATTTTGGTTCTAAGTTTGAGATGATTATCTTTTCCACATGAGGATAGGTTCTATAAATCTCGTCTACCGCTGATTCCCGTTAAGGGCTGCTATACGGACTTGATTTACGTTCTCTTGAATTGTGCGGGGAAAAGCTAATCATCAAGAAAATCGTATGTCCCTCATTAATTCACTTAGTGAGTGACGATATCTGTTTGGGCCCCTTGATGGAGTTGGATCGTATGCGCGCAACTAAGCGATCAACTCTAGATCAAGAAACGTATAATCTGCAAGAATGACACATTCCTATCTTGGATCATACGATGATATCGTGAGACATAGGAATCAAAATAGAGATATACTTTTATTCTCTTATGCAGGATTGAAATATTGTAGCTGTACACTATTTATGCGAATTGGGAATCATAACGTGTTGCTAGATACCGCTTATGATTATTGGAATTAAATAGCGATTTAACTCCATGTCCAACGTAGCATAAATCCTCAAAGGGTCACACAGAATTGGTGTTTTAACCATGCTTGCATTATTTATTTATTTGCAATAATTGGTATTGCAAAATATGATAAGTTGATTAATTAATTAAATAGCGTTGTAGACCGTTATAATTAATTAAATCAAAGGGATCATATAGAAATAAATTAATGCATTATCTAATCCCTAAATAATTATTATTAAGTTAATAATTATTCATTTCAACACATATGCATATTATAGGGCTTTAATTAAATAGTTAATTAAAAGCCCAATAGGGATCCAAATTGAGAGCAACAAGAGAGGCCATTTAATGATTGATTAAGTGGACCCATGAGGCAAAGCAATTGGCCCATAAAGGCCTTTATTGTGGCCGGCCATGCATGGAGGTAGGTAGGGTGGCAATTTGGTAAATAGTTAGTGTGAGGTAGGTAGGGTTTGCACACTATATAAAGAGGTGTATGGTTGCAAATCCCCCTCTCTTGGTAGGCGCCTCTCCCCTCTCCTCTCTCCCTATTGCTCATGTGTTGAGCCCCATTCTTCCACAAATTGATTAGTTCATTTGCTAGAAGAACGGGAAAGCTAGGGATTAGTCATCTCCTCCAAGTTACTAGCATAGCTTGTTGAGGATTTGGTTAATACCAAGTGGACTCGAGGAGCTTTCGACAAGGAGGCCGAAAGAGCAAGCACCACCTTCATCCTAGCCGCGGTTCAAATCCCCTTGGTTACGATATCAAGGGAGGTACATCTTTGAACCCTTTCTCTTGTGCGAATGGCTTAATACTAGTTCCTATGTGTGTGCATGCTTAATTATGGGTAATTAATGGTAATTATCTTTGAAAAATTAAAATTGTGCACTTAACTAACAGTGGTATCAGAGCACATGGTCGTACTTAAGCTATTTTGACACTTAATTAAGAGAAATTGGCTAATTAACGGATTAGTAGAGATGATGCGTTTGTTTGCTGTCTGGAAATGATATTTTCTGTGTTGTTTCGCGTGTTTCGCTTTGATAAGTTCTCTGGAAGTTTTTTCTATCTACATGAAAGTTGTAGATATGTGGATTGTGATTCTTGTGGCGTTAGATTCACATTTTTCTGAATTATTATGGATTTATTGTGAATAAAATGGCGACAGTGCGCAGAACCAGTTTCTGCTCGTACTGTCCTGTTTGAATGGCTTGAAAGATTTGTATTTTGAATATAAGTACCAGTGTTCTATGGCTAGATTTAAAGAGGACTTGAAACTCTTTCTGAGAATATGTAAATTGTTGCATGAATCAGATTAATTTGTGGGTTTTCAAGTATGAAAAGGAAGATCTCGTCAGATCCAGTTTGTTGAGCAAATCGATTGTTCTAATAAACTGTACCAACTGAGAACTCCTTTAAAAATTATGTTTAAATGGAGTTGTTGTTTTTTGAGTTAGGATTCCAGGAAAATTAATTTCATAATTTTTCGTGGAAGTTTGGACCTTCAACTAGGTTAAAACATTTCAATCGACAGTCTGTTCCAGTACAGAATTTGTTGATTGTTTAGTATGTAACTCGAACTTTTTGAACTGAACTTGGTGGTTTTCTTTTCATGGATAGCTAGCCTATAGTCTAAACTAGTTTTTCTGTGTATATTGTATATATAAAAACTGGATAGAAGGTGGTCTTACAGACCAAATGGTTGAGAGGATAAGCTGAAAATCTCATAACGGTGTTTTGTGCACTTGTAAGAGATTTGTCATTTTTTATTCTCCCAGATGGTTTAAGATCTCTTCTTGAAATTTTTACTGGTATTCACAACTATGATAAGGAGCTTAAGTAATTTATTTGAGAATTTTTGGAGACCTAAAATCTTTGTTTTTATTGGATTCCATTAGTTACGTTTTTTAATAAATTACTGTTTTTCTAAGTATTCAAATTAGTTGAAAACAATTAGAAAACTCCTTGTTTGATCTCCTTTCAGTTATGGGATGTTGAAAGAACTTTCTAAAAGAATTTAAACAAGTTTTGTTGTTTAAAATTGAGAATTTGTACACGGAATTTACTTATGGCAAACAAATCGCACAGATGCTTGAAAATCGTTAATTGGAAACAAAGTGCTTGTATGTGCTAACTTTGTTTTGTAGGTGGATAGTGGGTTTAGTATGGCTCAAGACTCAATGCCTTGTGGTTGTATTTGAATGCATGTGTTAATGTTTGTAATGCGGCCTTTGGTGCCATTAATTAATTAATTTGTTGATTAATTTTTATGTAACTTGTGAGGCTTGCATGCCCCTAAGGTTAGGATGGGAATAGGATGTTTTCACATGTATTTTGTACCTTTATTTTATATAGGATTTAGATCCTTATAGAATTTAGTGGGAGGGACAAGGATTAGATTAGTTTTGCTCCATGGACGATGTGGCGAAACTAATGCAAGCGGGAGCCATACAAACCCACAACTATGAGATGCTTATATGTGATTGCTTGTGATTGCTATGAATTGTCATAGGCTAGGTATGGGTGTATGCTTACACGACCACCAAACAAGTGTCATATGATTGATAGTCCCAACTAAAACTCGATTAAGTGAAATCGCCCTCCTTCTCTCTATCCCCTTCACGCCGATTGTCACTCATGGCGCGGTCCGCCCAAGCGGACGTCATGGTTGCCAATTCGGTAGTCGGGGTGCAAATAGCTAAGATTTGCAAGGAGCAAATAGTGAGAGGTTACTTTTCGATGGACCCAACTAGAGTTTGGACATCGGGGCGAAGTTTGTAAATATACTTAGATATTCACAAACCAAGAATCATATGGAACGATATGATTGGTTGGAGAACCTACCTTGTCTAATTAAGTAGGGTGACGTGCCATAGCAGGCTCTACTTGATGAAAATCGGGATCTTGGAAAACCAACTACATTTGGGACATTAAATAAATGTAGTGGGAGTTTTATTTGTTATAAATAAAACAATTGCATAAACTAAATGACCTTAAATTGATTTTGTTATAGATGTTTAAATTATTAATTTTGTTGCGATCAATCTTTGAAAATGAACAAACTCGTTTCTAAAAGTATTTACTTAAAGAAGTAATACCGATTCCTAAGACACGATCTTAGTGAAAAGAAATTTGAGTATGTCAATTCCCAAAAACTTTCCTCAAACTATCCGAACGTAGCAACACGATGATTGATTGACTTTTGACGAAAAGTTATTCAATAAAGCGTATGGCTAATATCCTTTTTTGAAATTTCTAGACCTTTGAATTAGAGAATTCATATGGACTAGATTTAACTCGTACGCTCTTATCCGCTTACTCAAGAAAGTGTTCTTGGAGAAAGTAGATATTAAACTCCATCATTTATGATCGAGTATATAAAGAGTATGAGTTAACAAAGAGATTCTTCTTTTATACATGAACGTTTCATTGGCTTACAAATCGAAAGATTTAAGGAGCTAATTGATAACTAGAGATATTGATCTCCGATATCAAGGATTATTGATATTGTCATACGATCTCTTTGAAATTATAAAGGATATAATGTTATCTTCTTCGCACACTTGTTGATGCAAAAAGGTAATTGGTTAAGTATTCAAGAAATACTTCGCCAAGGTATGAGTTGAAATTTCGAGACTCTTGATTGTGATTATGTATCACATGAGATGTTTCATTTGCCGTTGATTGGAGGCATTTTGAAAGGTTGTCCGAAATACCATGATTGTAATGTTTTAATCCTAAAGTATATTTGTCGTTCAAATTATCTCACTATCTCTAATTTACACTAGTAACTTGATACTAGTTCATATGCTCGCATTTGACGAAATGTGTTAGCAATGAAGAATAAGAGAATGTTCGAGAGATGTAAAGTAAACTCCGTATAGGCAATGACTTGTTCGTCTAAGTCATTACCATTGAATACGTAGAGTTATCTTTATTAAGAGTTTGTTTAGGAATTGAAGGTTGCATACCTTAATCCTAACTTCTCAAAACATCTCCACTTCATATTCGATGAAATGGATGATTATGTTTAATAAAAAAGACAAGTTCTTTTATTCTGGATTTGTTTATATGATTTCATGCATCTTGATTGAATTTGCTTGAAATAGATAAGCAAGTTTTGAATGACAAATAGGATGCGTAAGACTTGACATAAAGTATTTGACTTTCATGTTATATATAACCGCTTAGTCACATACATAAACGAGAATCGCATTACGAGAGTCTCCGTAACGTAGAGCTCGTAATTCAATTCGATTTCAAATCGATTGATATGCGAATCATGTTTATTAAATGGCAAAAGCGCCTTTAACCTATGAATGTTTAAGGACAAGTGAATTAATTAGGACTTATACATATCGATGTATAAAGACCTATAAGTACTTGTGTAATGAAAGGTTGTTGATACTTTACTACTTAACCAACGATCATTGTAGATATTAACATATCTATTTGATAAGGTATAAGTATGAACCTTTTGACTAGTTCGAAGGAGTTCAAGTGTAAAGTTGAAAGACCGTTCAAGAGAAAGAAAAAGTCTTATAATTAATCATGGTAAATAGTTAAGTCACATGATTTGAAATATTATCTAAAGAGTATGAAAGTGGTTTCACAACTCGCTCCATGAGGAATAATATGTCCAAGAATGGAGGTATCGAACGATATTTTGTATAGTTCGATCGATAATAAATCAAATTGACTTATTCGACTCGTATTAGGGAATTATGTTTGAGGACAATATTGTTTACACTGAATGGTGTTCCATCAAAGTCTATTGAGGAAGGTTTCTTACGAGATTTTGATCTCTAAGTATAATACTTCTCGAGATTTGGTGTTGAGAAGCTTATTTCAAGTATTGTGGACTTGTAAGCTTAAACCAAATAAGACACTATATATTTGTAGGATGCTTTATATTAAAAGGCACTACTTCCACGAATATGATAAGAACAAAGTAGTTGTTGCTAATCATAATGTAGTCTTGATGAATTGAAATTCTCAAGAAGAAGTAGTGGGAGTAAAGTGAGCATTAAAGGAGTTTATGCGTCACTACAAGAAGTACTCTTATGGGAAACTTGTCACTCCATACATGGTGCTTAGTGGGAGTTGAGCGGAACTTCATTCACAAGTTGTTTTGAAAAGAAGTTTAATAGTACGCTCCTTCCAATGAGGACTCAACCATATCACGAGTTGATGATGATTCGAGAAACTCATGGAATATATGAGGAGTCAAGAACTCGTTCAACAATTCATTGTGGAAGTAGTTCATGAACCTCAAGTACCAGTCCTACAAAAGATCAACGATAGTTGATTGCCTAAGCCGTTTAGTGCATTGGCTTCACGACATTCTCAAACTTAGCATATGAGAATCCGTTGATAAACAAGAAAAACGATGGAACGATCCGATTCCACATATATGGTTTGAATTCATATGATCTTTAAATAAAATCCATGTATAACAACAAGGTATAGACCTTGGTTGACGTTCATGAAGGAGCAATCCATCAAGAACGTTTTAGATCTTCAAAAAGGAAAGATCGACATGGATAACAAATCGACTATGTACAAAGCGCGGCTTCTCGCTTGTAGCTATGTCTAAGTCGATGACTAGTTGACTACGTACAAAGCACAACCTCTTGCTTGTGGCTATGTAAAAGTCAATAAAGATCATTCTAGCAATAGTTGTATTTCATATATATTGATATATGGAAAAACACATAAAACCGCCTTCTTCGTATGAATGAAGGATGATGTTGTGCATTTGACACAAATCGAGGTTTTATGTATTGCTAAAAACATACGCATGCTTCAAGGATCCATAAATGGATTAAAGCAAGTGTTGTGGAGATTGGAATAAAAGTTTTGACAAGGAAGTCAAGGAGTTGAACTTCGTCAAAAGTATCTTGTATAAACAAGATATTCAGTGGGAGCATAATTGTATTACTTGTATTGTTCAAGATAACAATTCATTAAATTGGGAATAACATTAACATTAAGAAAATGAATATTGTCGAGATCTCTTTGGAGAATGCTTTCTCAAATGAGAACTTGGGCGAAATCACCTAATCCTAGGAAACAAAATCTATAAAGATAGATTATGATGGATGTTAGGTTTGAGCAAATATGCATATATTGACGAAGTGTTCTAGAAACACGAAAGTTACACTCCAAGAAAGGATGTCTAACTATACGTCACATGGCATGACTTGAGTGTTTAACTTGGTCTATTGCAACTCAATTCAAGAAAATGCATGAAATAGTTCAAGCATTCTTTCATTATGAGTTTCATTTCGTACGCCATAATTATGCATATGCCCCAATGTGTAGTATCCAAAGAATATGACAAAGAGTTGTCAAATGGATACAAGAGAGACACATTTGGACGATAATCAAGAATATCCTCGAGTACCTTATGAGAAAGAGTGATATAATGTTTCATCTCTTAAGTTGAAAGAAATCTCGTGTAAGTTGTTACACTAATAAAAGTTTTTCAAAAGATTGATATAATCACAATTGAGCTACATATTTTGCTTAAAGGTGGTGTTGTAAGTTTAGAAAGTGTTCTAAATGGAATATTACAACCGTTTCCGTCACCAAAACAAAATACGTAGCAACTTGTGAAGCAATAAAAGAAGTTTATTTAGGATCAAGTTCTTAGTCAAGTTATTATGGTTCTATGCATCTCGAACCATAACTTACTCCTAAAGAACCCAATGTTACATTGGAGATTCAAATATGATCTATAACAATATCACTTGATATCATATGATGATGATCAAGAACATATATATAGTAGTATATATATATATAGGGTCAAATAAAATTGGACAAGTTCGCGAACACAGTGAACACTCTGACTAGACCTCTACCTTGAGCAGTATACGAGATGCACTTATGCATCCATACGTGGTGGACGTATGAGTAACTAGCTTTAAGCGTATTATTTATTTTGAGGTCCGAGACATGTATATATGTAGATATATGACATCGTTCTCAATTCTTCGTTGGCTAGAAGTCACTACCGATTGACTCTAGGCCAAGTGGGAGATTGTTGGAGTTATGTCCTAGAAGTCAATAATTTAATGACTTAATTATTAGTTTATGTTATGGATGATATTTTATCATATGTTCCTAGGTTTATTATTGACAGATCATTCAGGTTGAGGATCTGAATTGTAGATCTCTGTGGATCATTCTTTAGAATGACAATAATAAATCTAAACGGTCCATAATCTTGATAATTAACAAGGAACATTAATTATCATATAAGATTAGTATGCAAGTTAAGTGATGATTAAGTTCTACAAATCATAGGTAAAGAGTTACCAACTTAATTGCATATGTATATGTTATGGAACATAGTACAGGACTTGACCCAACGAAATAAACATATGGATTGTGTTATGTGTCATTGTTTATTTCGTTATGATTTTGGTTCTAAGTTTGAGATGATTATCTTTTCCACATGAGGATAGGTTCTATAAATCTCGTCTACCGCTGATTCCCGTTAAGGGCTGCTATACGGACTTGATTTACGTTCTCTTGAATTGTGCGGGGAAAAGCTAATCATCAAGAAAACCGTATGTCCCTCATTAATTCACTTAGTGAGTGACGATATCTGTTTGGGCCCCTTGATGGAGTTGGATCGTATGCGCGCAACTAAGCGATCAACTCTAGATCAAGAAACGTATAATCTGCAAGAATGACACATTCCTATCTTGGATTATACGATGATATCGTGAGACATAGGAATCAAAATAGAGATATACTTTTATTCTCTTATGCAGGATTGAAATATTGTAGCTGTACACTATTTATGCGAATTGGGAATCATAACGTGTTGCTAGATACCGCTTATGATTATTGGAATTAAATAGCGATTTAACTCCATGTCCAACGTAGCATAAATCCTCAAAGGGTCACACAGAATTGGTGTTTTAACCATGCTTGCATTATTTATTTATTTGCAATAATTGGTATTGCAAAATATGATAAGTTGATTAATTAATTAAATAGCGTTGTAGACCGTTATAATTAATTAAATCAAAGGGATCATATAGAAATAAATTAATGCATTATCTAATCCCTAAATAATTATTATTAAGTTAATAATTATTCATTTCAACACATATGCATATTATAGGGCTTTAATTAAATAGTTAATTAAAAGCCCAATAGGGATCCAAATTGAGAGCAACAAGAGAGGCCATTTAATGATTGATTAAGTGGACCCATGAGGCAAAGCAATTGGCCCATAAAGGCCTTTATTGTGGCCGGCCATGCATGGAGGTAGGTAGGGTGACAATTTGGTAAATAGTTAGTGTGAGGTAGGTAGGGTTTGCACACTATATAAAGAGGTGTATGGTTGCAAATCCCCCTCTCTCTCTCTCCCACTAACCTAGCCGCCCCCCCTCTCTTGGTAGGCGCCTCTCCCCTCTCCTCTCTCCCTATTGCTCATGTGTTGAGCCCCATTCTTCCACAAATTGATTAGTTCATTTGCTAGAAGAACGGGAAAGCTAGGGATTAGTCATCTCCTCCAAGTTACTAGCATAGCTTGTTGAGGATTTGGTTAATACCAAGTGGACTCGAGGAGCTTTCGACAAGGAGGCCGAAAGAGCAAGCACCACCTTCATCCTAGCCGCGGTTCAAATTCCCTTGGTTACGATATCAAGGGAGGTACATCTTTGAACCCTTTCTCTTGTGCGAATGGCTTAATACTAGTTCCTATGTGTGTGCATGCTTAATTATGGGTAATTAATGGTAATTATCTTTGAAAAATTAAAATTGTGCACTTAACTAACAAAAGATCTTATGCATTAAACATATTACATTACTTGCTTTTATCTTTTTGTAAAGACTTGTATCCAGGGGCGAAGCTACACATGGACCCACCTTAAAAAAATTACTTAATATTATATTTGTTTATAATTAAAAAAATACACAAGAAGCTAGGGACCCATTTCAAAAATTTGAAAGACCCAGCTGGATATGTCGTGTTTGATTTGAATTGCATAACGATACCTAAAAAATTGAATAGGGACCCAGATAGTATTTGTTCCTGGCTAATCGTATTCTTCCCTCCTACCTAATGAATTTTATTAAGACAAAACTTAGAATAGAATGAGAACTAGCTCTTGGTCTAGTGGCAAAGAATAATGCACCTTGACTCCTTGAGTGAAAGGTCGCAGGTTCGAAACTCGGCTGGGGAGTCTTTCATAGACATTTAATAATAATTTTAAAATAAGTTGGGTGACTTAGACCTCCAAATTATCTTAAAAAAAATTAGAATAGATTGAAATATTTGGATAAGAAATTATTTGTAGCATATATATACTAGCACAAATCTCGCGCATTACGTCATTCGTCTATATAATATTTTGTGAACTTTAAAACATTATAAATAAAAGCTGTCACAAAGGATAAAAAATACAACTCGGATATTATATAAAAACTATAACTAAAAATAAAAAAATAAGTGCTCAATGAGATTTCTAAAGAACTTATTATGCAAAATTATGAAAAAAATAAAAATTCATTGAAAATTGTTGTACTTTTTTTGTTGTCTTGACTTTTGAATTATTATCTTGTATTTTAAATATATTATTTTAGATTTTCTATTGTTATTATAATATATATTTGATTTTTCGTGACTTTTTAATATTACATTATTTTAGAGTTGTTTATTTAAGAATTATTATTATACTATGTTTATATTAGACGTTACATCATACATATATTTTCAGCAAAAAAAAAAAATTACGGATCCTGCTGACACAAAATCTTAACTTCGCCACTGCTTGTATCATTTCTACTTTGTTATGTTTGATGATTTTATACGTTTTGTTTATGTTTTTTCATACTTAATTTATGGATGGTTGTTGTGGTACTGTGGGAATCATTTCTATATTTTTTCCTATATTTAATATCTTGGTCCTTGCTAAAACTTGCATATGATATTTTGTTACAAATTTCTAATCTCCAGTAAAATTCTGTACCCAACGGGAAAATAATAGCATCACGAACTTTTTAATCTTTTCCGGGCCTTTTTATGGTCAATTTGCCTTTTGTTTGTTTGATGGATGGATGGAGCCGATGAAAGCAACATTTGGACCCGGCTTTTGAGTTTTCAATTGATTAAAATGGGCACAAAATTGGACCGGAAAGAAAGAAAAAGGAAATTAAAGGTATAATTCAAGCACAATAAAAAAATTAGTCAGGCATAACTGATCTAAATTTTCAAAGAATAAGCCCAGACAAGTCTTTCGTCTATTCGGCTTTGTCTCTAGTTTTCTTTGATTTTCTTCCCTATCTCTCTTTTTTTTTCTCCGCCTCTCTCCTCCTTCCCTCACGTCCGCTTTTTCCCCTTTGCCCCATCTTCGCCACCCTCCTTTGCCTCGCCTCCTCCTCTCTTTTCCTTCGTCGCATTCTGACAAGAAGGGATCCAAAAAAAAATTTTAATCTAAGCACAATTATCATATGATAAAATTTCTTTAGGCCGAGAGTCCAAGATATAGACATAGACACATAAAAATCTTTTAAGAGCCCAAGCAGTATTTAATTTTTAGCTCAGGTACTATCTAAAAATACATATACCAAGTTTCTAATTTTTTTATTTTTTTTTACCCACGCACTTGCCATGGCACCTCATGTATTGAATCTGCTCCTGTCTTCTTCCTCCGCCTAGCCCCTTCTCATCTCCTATGGCATCCTTCGTCTCTCCTTCCTTCTACCACCCAGGTGGAATCTGTCTTGTTTTCTCAAAATGAACATATTGATGAGATGATTTTATATACATATTTTAGTAGGGTTTTGACTCTGAACTAAACCATTTGACTTGAGTTAGGTTAATTAGGGTCATTTTAATTAGGATTTTTGTGTCAAGAATGAGTTACTACCATAATTCCTACTTTAATGTAGAATTTGGACAAAAACATGACCTGAATGAATTAATGATGATGTAAAGCTCCTCGTAAGCTTTTCCACTGGTTTTTGAATCGCCTCAAACGGAGTCCGGATGAAAGAGATATGGGTAAAACAGTAACAGTGCGCAGTGCTGAAATTTCCAAACGGACCGTCTGAAAATTCAGACGGACCGTTTGACTTTCGCAACAAAAAATGCTATTTTTAGCCAGTTTCTAGTCGGTCCGTCTGGAACCTTCCAGAAATAGCAGAAAGTGCCCGTTTTAGAGGTTATTCTTGGTGGGGTGGTTATTTTCAACTCCCAACACGTCCAGAACAATCCTCATGCGTCTCTAAATAATTCCAATGCCTATTTAAGAGGACTTTGAGGAGATTTTGAGCATAGAAAGGCCATACAAGCCCATACAAGTCCATACGAAGATCATAGAAGGACATACGTGGTGTTTTAGATCCAAGATCAAAGTTTAGGGTTAGACATAGAAAAATCTGAGAGATTAGTCTCAAGTCCAGATTGTGGCAGCGTTCGACGGATCGTTTGCGACAGCAACGAGTCGTTTAGAAGGAGATTTCGACAAGTTCAAGGGAAAGCAAGGGCAATTGGTTGTAACTTCTCTTATTTCTCATTTTCTCTTGTTTGTTCGATGTTTTTGAGTTGTTGATTTGTTATTCTAGGGCTATGGTTGTAAACTCATTTGTTTAGTTATTTATTTGCTTGGTTATTTCTTTATGTGCTTCTATCTTTCATGATTTAATTGATTATGTGATATCATTGATTGCTTCGGTAGAATTGATTATACCAAGTAGATTAAGGCCTTGTCTAGTATGGTAATAATAATCTATACCTTTGTGTGAATTGATTGACCAACTTGAGGATAGTGGTAGCTAATGAGTGAAATCAGAATTTAGTAGCCGATAGGTGAACTTTTCTCACAACGATGGTTGTGAGATATCCTTCGAATTGAAATATAGACGTAGGAAACTTAAGCCAATGGTGATGACCAAATCTTAGGGTTTCTAAGGAAAGTAGTAGATTAACCTACGAAATCAGAATTGTAACGATGGTTAGTATCTGGTAACCTAGGATTAAAATACAATTCCACACACATATTAGGAATAGCAAAGCGGTAAACAGTTTCACGGCTCAAACGGACCGTTTGAAAATTGAACTGAACAGATTAAGTTGAAACCAGAAACTCTAGAATTCAGATTTGCTGATTATCTCCCATTTAGTTCTAGTTTGACCTTGATTTTAGACTTAGGATTTGAACCCACCTTCAATTCTTTGAATACCCAAAATAATTGAACTCGTCTAGCTAATTAATTAAAGTAAAAGACCGATATTCCAACACCGTTCCTGTGATTCGACCCTTAGCTTTACTACGATAGATTAAATCAGGTAAAACAAGGTTATTTTGACTAGGTTTGCACCCGATCACATATACAACAATAAAGTGAACAAATACAAAGACAAGATGTACAAAAAATCAAAATGTACATATAGAAGAAAAAAAATGAACATCAGAGAAAGAAACTTCTTTTTTTTCATGGATATTTCCAATATGTTCCCTATGGTAACTGGGTTCATGAATTATGGTCAACAAACCATACGAGCTGCAAGGTGCATTGGGCAAAGTTTCATAATTACCTTATCCCACACAAATCGTTATAACAAATAAAATTGAACAGATTTAACAAACAAAGTGAACTCATACAAATAATTGAACTTATATAAAAGTAAACGGATACACCTATTAATATTCATTTAGTATTACTGACTTAGCAGATATTAGATACTCTCTTGTTAAAACAAAATAAACTATTATTTTCATTAGATACTCTCTTAGTAATACTAACTGAGTAAACATTATATACTGCTTTGTTATAATAAATTGAACACTTATGCGTATCAAATAATCCCTTGGTATTACTAACTATCAAGGAATATAGGATTATTTAAGAGAAAGAAAAACGAAAAAAAAAAGAAACGAAGAAGGAGAAAGAGGCAGAGGAGAGGGAAGGAGTAGGAAGCATAAAGAGACACGGAAGAGAGGGAGGGGAGAGCGTAGGCGCGAAAGGAAGGGAGGGATGGGGAGACACGAAAGAAAAATAGGAGAGGCGACAGTGCTCCATCAGGATGGATGCCGCTGATAAAAGTGGATGATAAGAAGTAATTTTTTAATATTGACGTTGTAGTGACTTAAATCTTTTAATAAAAAAAAATCAGACAATCTTTTAGATAATGATGTTAGAAATAGTAGAGACTCTGATGGGTTATATATATATATGTCTTCTCTCTGTTCTAGAGAGAGAGAGAGAGAGAGCAAACAGTAAGAAAGAGGGAGTTCCATTTGATCTTGTATAGGGTGTGACAGATTGGTTGAGTCAAAATGGTGTGCACTTTAAATGGTGGAATTTCAATTCTATATGTGATTGTAGTTCACTAGTGCATAGGAGAACACAGCAGGCAGAAGTATCGAGTCTCGCGTGATAGAACTCCAGAAATAGATCCCTTCCGCTGCAATCTATCGGTATATTTAACTCGCGTTTTGATGATTTAGATTATACTACCGAGTTCTTACAAATCATCTTGCTTATAACTCGACACGACAATTGCAATCGGATTCTGAGAAAATAGGCGTCTTTTACTCCAAGAGCATTAGTCAAAAGTAGAAATGCAAATTGCTGATATATGCAGAACCCGGATGCATCAAACGTGACAAACATGTTACATGAGCTGCTTACAATTTTACAAGATAATAAAAACTACCTGAGTGTTCGGTACTTAATTTTCATTGCATCTTAATTAGGAGAAAATGACAATTGATTTTTTGATACATAAAGCAATAAACAATGTTTATAACAGTGATTATATGGTCTCTTTGCATTTTGTGCCATTGTTGTATATTAGATAGTTGTATAACCTTAATTATTTTATTCAACTCCATAGATGTCGAAGCCATTTACAACAATAATTTACAATATGTGTAAGTATCTTAAATTTCAAAAATTAAGTTATGTTAATATTAAGTGTATAAATTATTAATTAGGACCTTAAAGTATGACATTAAATTTATTTTGGAAAATAAATAATTTAATTTTCTAATTTTTATTTTATTATAAATTGGAGGTGAAGTATTTAACTTATTCCAAATTTTAATAATATACATAAAAGACCTTCCAACCAAGTTTTGAAGCCACGATTACAAATTAATAGTTATTAAGTCTATTTTTTTAACTAAAAAAAATCTGAATTAAATGTAGGAACATGGGTTATTATTTTTTTTCCAGATAATGGCGAAGAACTCATCCAGAGTATTTAAAACGAAGATAAAAATTGAAAAAAAGATGTACTTCAGTAACAATTTATCAAATTTCTCAATTTGCAACTCAATAAATTGTTGCAATCATGTCTAGATTTTCAAGTCACAATCGTACATATTCTTCCCAGATGTATTGTATCTTCATTTTAAATATATATTGTAAAAGCTTTAGCAGACCTTGAAGATGAGGAGGTAAAATACAACCTACCGGTCAAGTAAAATTTGTTTGATCGTTTGTGCTGTCCGTTTATTGTCTTATATTATATCATTTATATGAGACAAATTATACGGACTTGCTCTATTGCCATGAGCAATCAAGGAGATGGTACTTTGAGATAACACCTAATCTCAACTGACATGTTAGCTCGGAGGAAAGTACATAGTAATTATAGATAAAATAAAGAATAAAAATAAAATTTGTCATTTAAATCACTTTTAAATAGAAAAAAATATGAACATTTTATTGAAAAAAAATTAGAATTCAGTTTAGACTTTATGATAACATATCAGATATATCACACAGTGATAATTAAGAGAACTAAATGCGAATGAGGTCCGTGTAGTCTAATATATATTCCAAAGATTAAAATAATTTCACTATTCTTAACAATAAATTTATTTATAATTAAATTAGAATCGTGCAGTAAAACTAACATGAACAACCTTTGATTGCACCGGGAATTCAGCAAAATTACTGCATGAGCTTACTGGCAAAAAGAAGACACAGCACCGAGCAACATTCACTGTTATATACTTATATCTGAAAACTGACATTAAAAATACTCATAGATCACTTTGCTGAAATGTAATTGGTAGTGTCAGGAATTGAGAGCATGAAAAGTCAATATTTTTTGTTAATTTGCAAGGCTAGCTACAAATCATAGTCAAGCGGGCACCATGTTAAGAGTACATCTTTCCACACAAAAATTTCTATATAGAAAATATAATACTGAAAACAAGTACACGACTGATCATTTTGTCCTCATATTTCTCCTTTTTTTTAAAAACAAACATGCAACAATATTGCACAACATGTTACAATAGTCAGACAGATACCAGAAAAGTTAATAGAGCTATGTTGTAATACCAGTACAGAAAAAAGGCTTCATTCCTCCAAAATGTCAAAAAAGTATCATGCTTCACTGATCATCTTCATCCATTGGCTGCGTGCTATCCAAAAGCTCCTTATACATAATAGATGAACCGAGCGAAAATTCTGACATCAAACGAAAGAGTTCAGGCAAGTTTATCCGAAGACTAATGAGTGATTTCTCTCTAACCTGCTTGCATTGGTCCCTATATTTCGTTTCCTCCTCTTTTAATCTCTTCTCCAGTCCCTCGACCAAGGCCTGACGTTCAGCCAATGGATCTGGTCCAGGTCTCTCAGTATTGCCTGAAGTTTCTGGACGCGAGTACTGCCTCTCCATGTACTTGCGACTCCAATCCTCGAATTGTTGTCTCTTTTTCTCTAGTTCTTTTCGCAATATCTCACAATTCTTCTTGAGCTTTAGCTCATCATCTTGAAGCATGATTATTGTATGTATGACCTTGCAATAACATTTATTTATTAATTAATTATCATTTTTTTCCAAATATTCCCTGTTGTATATAGAAAGATGAAGAAATTAGCTCAGATTTATAATACATTAATACTTCTACTATTTAAGTAATGAGAAGCATAATGACGTGAGAATTGTAGCGCACACACAAAAAGGAGGAGGAAAAAATCAATCACTTTGTACTAGTTAAGGCAGCATACCTTCTGACTGGTGCAGTAATGTATCAAATAATAAACATACCTCAGAAAAACTAAAAATGGCACTCCCTGCTGCCTCGCCTTGAAGCTCCTCCAGACAGGCACTCCACGCAAGCAAGAGCTTCTCAATTGCGAGTGGTTCTTGTTGCTCATCTGATGCCTCTGGTTCCTGGCTCGGTGTTCCAGGCTCCAGATGCTGTGGTTTCTTCTTCACATCCGTATCTATTGGGATGACATTCAATTTGAGCCAGTTGGTGAGTGCATGGACGTACTCTTTCTGGTAGGTAGTGAGCCTATGGAACTGAGCATGCCACTCTCGCACAATCTCCCAGAGCTGAGTTGTGCGGTCGTGGTGCTGCTCACTTGTCTCCTTAGTCATGGCTGTGATATCAAAATTTCTTAGGCTGGCAATCGCCTTGAGTTGCTTACTGTGATGCTCATGCATTGCCTTCCACATCCTCCACAACCTGACCAAGCAGCTTATGTTTGATTAATTCACTAAATATATACTTGTATTTTCTTTTTTGACTGTTCACCTTAGCATGAACTATAATGAATTTTGAATTTGTTCTTGTTTCCCAAATGATTGTGTAAAAATGCTTGACCAAGCATTCAAAAGAGAATATTACTTACGAGGATGATGTAATTGCTTTCAATTAACAGGAACTCTCTTGGAGCATGAGGTACAGCGCACTAATTAATTGAAACACAATTGTTATATCAATTACAACTTCACAACTGATGTTCAATACTTCAATTGGGTCAATGTATATGATCAGGAGTTTTTTTACTTAATTGATCAAATATCGTAGAATACCAACAGAAATCAGTATTTGATAATACGCTAATCTTTATGTACGTCCATTCAGATTTCTAATAGTGAGCATGCAGTACAATTGAATTTCATGATAGAAATGATTGAGAAAAGACAATTTACCCCTTAACAAGCTCCACTAGCTTAGGGTAGAGCTGACAGTCACGCAACCGATCAATTTCAGAAAGCGTTGATTCCATAGTTTGCATAGCAACCACATATTTTGTATGCAAGTGACTTGCAATCGATTTTGTCCTCTCTATAGATCCAGAGCCAGCACCTCGTTTCTTTTTCTTGTTAAGTGACGCTAACTTCTCATTATATGCCATTTTCATTATCTCTACTTCCTGCATGCCTCAGAGTATCATGCTGTTGTTAGGAAAATTCTTCATGCCAGTTACCATTGTGCATCATCTAATGCTTTTAGTGTAAAACAAGCCTTATATTGTCTTTCTTTTTTTCTGGTTACCACTGAATTAAACTCTATATGGTACTGCCCTATGATTTAGACAGAGTTACATATGGAAACAACTAAAACACAACTGCTATGAAAGACGGGTTAACTAGACAACCATCAGAAAGCTTAGTAGAAATTTCGAAGTGATATCATCAAAAGAGAGAAAAAAATACAGATGATCAGAGAAAATGCATGTATAATTACAACTATTTGAGTGCGTGAAGAACATGATCATCAATGTATACCTTGACTTCATCATAAAGCTTTTTCTCCCATGCAAACATCTTGTCTAAAACTGTTGCATGAGTTTCCCAGTCATCCTTGTCAAAATCTTCCTTTGCCTCTTCAGTCTCTGAGGTACCTCTGAATGACCGGTTCCAAGTGATGACATTCAAGACTCTTGCCGAATGATCAATATATCCTTTGAAAGACAAATAAGATGAAAACATAGACCGTTGCATGAAACGGTACATTGACATAATAAACTGAGATTTTACTAGCAGGAAATATATAGAAGGCCAGGTATAAGTAAAACATGCTTGGTACAAAACAGAAAATATATTTTTTTGTGTACCTCGGTTATCAGCGAAGTTTGAGTGATAGTGCATACGCACAGCCTCGAGATTCTTCAAAACATTATGGGCACTGGCAGAAGCCTTCAAAAAATGGTCATCTAGATGGTTGAGGACATGAAGTAGGCTCACTATCTTCCCCTTCTTACTCCAATACATTTTTGGTGGCGGTGGTGGTGGCGGAGGAGGCCGAATCACATTGGCCTGGGTTCATTCTAAGTAATTAATGTTTTGATAATTGGTTTCAATTTCAATTTCAATAGACTCTATAAATGGTTTCACAAGGCTTTGAAGAATAGTAAGTTGATGGATTGGATTAGGACAAAACAAACGATAGTAAATTAAAGTCCATCAAAAGGTTCCATTTATTTGATACAAAACCATATCTTTAAACATCACATTTGGGTCAATGACCTTATTTTCCCCAATAATTAATTGAGTCAGTAAAGGTCAATCTGGGTCAAATTTATACTTATATGCCCAGAAAATGATCGATCAGATCCTGTTAGGTTTGTACATGACAAGGCAAGCAAGACTTGCTAGGCAGTATCGATCTAAATATTACAATCTGAGAGTAGAACAGAGTCTGATCTGGTATGTGAGCAATATGCAGTTTAAATTGGCCGTAAATGAAATTAGCAGAGCTAAATGTACACACTTCTGGTGCCGACTTGTATGGATACTCATGCATTGTGTCCTGAAACAAGTATTCAGCCGTTTCCATCCCTTTCGACTCATGCACAGGAAGAGGCGAAAATGGTACTGGTTCCCCGTGCATCCATCCAGGTGGTACCGAACCAGGTACTGATTCATCAAGACCAACACCATCCCTGTTTTCCTCTTCTGCTATTGATGCATCAATTGGTGCCTTGCCCTTGTTCTTCGACACTGCAACCAGAGGTGCAGAGGATGACCTTTGAAGTTGGGATATATTTTGTGAGCTCTCAGGAGGCGGAGGCGGTAAAATAGTATCAGCTGGTGGATTTACAGCTGCTCGGACCGAAGAGGTGACAGCTGAAATGTGGTGGGCGCGGTGGATGTCAGAGATGGCCGACTCACCTTGTGCATAGTCTGAGAGAGCTGCACCGGTGTTTTTCAGAGATACGGCGTAGGATGAATGGGCTGCTGCCAGGCCGTTTCTGGCCACCACGGCTTCTCGCATAAACAGCTTGCGTTGTTTGCATCTAGCCACTGTTTCTTCCTGGTAGATCTTTGACGGACCACACCCCATATCGGTGCTTAATTTCTTGTTTTATTCCCCTCCTCTCTCTTTCTCTCTCTCTCTCTCTCTCGCTCTCTCTAGTGTGGAAAGAACAAGTAGCAGCAGAAAAGGAGAAGAGTATGGGCAATGGAGGCTTTGTGCTTTAGCTTTTGCAAGGTGAGTTCTGACGAGTAAAGTACATCCTTAAAAAAGACTAGTAAATCAAGAGCTTTTGAGAGGGAATAAAGGCGCCGTCCCGCTGTAAGAAAACTTAGTCGACTGGAAAACTGGCGTTTCAGTGTGTCTGACAAGTGTTAAACGATGCTTTGGACCCGCCAGTCAGTGAAAGACTGAAAGCGGTGTAATGTTATCGGTGTATATGATATGGGATACGGCCATACGGGTGTTTGAACGTTCAAAACGCAAGAGGGCTATCGGGTTTCTTAATTGTTAAGGTAATTGGAGAGAGACGGTATTTTAAATTATTTATACTTAGTCGCTCAGTGCCCAATATCAATATGGGTACGGAATCCGGTGTGGCACCAGCGCACCCCTAATACCGTACATATTGGAATTGATTTCTATCGAATATCAATGTTTTTAAAACCGGACGGGATGTCGACGGTTTGAACCGGTGACAAAACCGGGATTTTATGTTTATTATTATTCACTGTATTAATCACAGTGTAAAGACACTCTCATGTGCATGTGACGCTGGTCCATCTTTATATATGTATAATGTATGGATGAAATGTCTGATTTTGATTCAAATTTTAAACGAGCAATGCAAATTTTCTATTTTGATCTTTATAATAAAATAAAAGGAAATGTTTATATTTATTTAAAATTTTATTTTTTCGTTTTTTAAAAATAATAGTTCCAAAATATCCATTACGATCATGACAAACATATTTAGTGCCGAAACCAAAATTTTAGTATAGGAAGGATCGAGATTTTGCACCGATAGAGGAGAAGCTAACCCAATATCGTTTGAGATGATTTGGACATATCCAATACAGACCGCCGAAAGCACCAGTGCATAGCGAAATTGTTAGTCATTTCGAAAACACGCGGAGAGGCAGAGGGAGATCAAGATTGACATGGGAAGAGGCGGTGAAAAGAGACCTTAAAGAATGGAACGTTTTCAAGGAGTTGGCGGTCGATAGGAGCGCATGGAAGTTAGCAATTCATGCACCGAAACCTTGACGTAGGAACCTAAGGGTAGGAGCGGGGCCATAGGTTCGCAGGTCACTTTATTAGATCACGGTTGAGATGTAAGTTTCTACTAGTACTATTACTATTATTTATATTATTATTAGTATTGCTATTATGGCTATTTTTTATATTATTATTATTAGTATCTATTTTTTATGTTTTGTTTTGTTTTTAGTTGAGTTTTCTTGTTGGGTTTCTTTTTTAGTTCATCTCAACTTGCTTAGGGCAAAAGACTTAGTTGTTGTTGTTGTTGAGGGATCGAGATTCAAAAATCACAAATCTAAGGATGCTTTTATATTGTTTGAGAATTACATCAAAATGATTTCAGTATACTTGTATGCAAAGTAGCAGCTAAATTTTTAGGAATGAGATTAATCTCATTGAACACGAATGAGAGAAGAAGTTTGGTTTTATTTGAGGGGACCAAGATATATTGTTTGTACTCCATTTAACGAACTAGCTAATACAGCTTAACAAAATCTCAAATCTTAGAGTAGGCCAAGCATACTCATGAGTCATGCCTCCTTGATTCCGCCCATGATCCTATTTGCCACAAGTTTTGTGTTGATCGAAAGCGATATTTTTTTTTCCCTTCCCTCTTGCTTTCTTTCTCTGTCATTTTTTCTCTCTTTTCTCCCCCTTATTTCCCCCCTTTCTCTCGTCAATTTTCTTTCTCGCTAAACAAGGAAATCAAAATTAAAATGATATTGTTCGTAATAGAAAAGAAAAAGATCACTTGAAAATATGGGTTCGAGATAATCATATTTATTCGTAAGTTTTAAACGTTTTTTTAATTAAAAATTAAAATGATATTGTTCGTAATAGAAAAGAAAAAGATTACTTGAAAATATGGGTTCGAGATAATCATATTTATTCGTAAGTTTTAAACGTTTTTTTAATTAAAGTTTGAATTGAGAATTCATTCTAATCACCTGTGTTATCAAGAATTGATACTTTATATTCATTATAAAATAAAATGTGTCAATAAATTTTAATTTGACTCTATAATCTGTACGGATATAATTTTAGATGCAAAAATTTGGCTACCCAGTTGTCTACTATTTTTCTTTTATTAGGCCATACAGTTCACTACAAAGATATCTGCACCGTAGAGTGCCACAGATTTTACTACAACTAACTTTAAGTATTTTTATTTATACAACCAACTTTAATTTGGCGGGTCTTGAACTTCGGAATGGAGAGAACATTTTGGATCAAATCCTGCCTGAACCTGTTATACATGCACCTGTGTCGTGTCGTCTTCGAGGCTCTCTTTCTTCCATTCGGTTCATGTAAACCAATTTCCGTGATCATCATAAATTAACCCATTCCACACATCTCCCTCCCTTCCTATCAGGCTATCACCTCTCTACCTTCTCTCAGTCACTCGCCATGGCTACTTCCTCTTCCTTCTCGACATTCTCACTCCTTTCTCAACGCACATCTCCTCGTTTACCAACTATTACCTGCTCTCTGTCTCCTCTTCCCTCAGTCTCTTCCTTCTCACAGTCTTTACTCTCTTCCCAGTTCCTCTCCCTTTCCCAACCAATGAACAAATACAATTTTTCAAAAAGACCCAACCTTTCATCGAAATTCAACGTTGTGGCCTCAGCAGATAAGAAAAAGGTGCTGATTGTCAATACTAACAGTGGTGGCCATGCAGTGATCGGCTTCTACTTTGCGAAAGAACTGTTGGCATCCGGTCATGAGGTCACTGTGCTTACAGTTGGAGAAGAGGGTTCTGATAAGATGAAGAAACCCCCATTTAGTAGATTTTCGGTAAAGTTTGCTTTAATTTGACCTTTATCGAACTGGTATGCTCGTGTCTGATACTGGTCAGAACCAAGGGCAATGTACAGAGTCAGGGTTTAATATGGAACTGAAATAGATAATAGTGGTGTAACATGCCTCATGTTCTCCCACTCTGCCAGTCAGTAAATAACTAGCCCTCAGCATATGTTTCCTTTGCACTTTTGACTTCTATTTACCATGTTTTCAAGTCCTCCCATTTCATTTTCTAACAACCTATACAAAAATTGATGAGTACTTAATGTTAAATAGGAACAGACATTCTCCGTTCTCATTCAGTACTTTTTTTTTTTTGACGAAAAATAGGGGTCTAGCCCCCATCTTTGCATCGTTCTCATTCAGTACTAATTTGTTCTTTCTAAATTTATGCTTTATGCCTTTATCTGATTCACTATTTAAACTAGGGGAAAGATCGATTACATTTAAACCAGCGTCTAAATACATTAAGAAAATTGTACAATTTATCTATTTAAATATTTGTTTACCCACCCTTGCTCAGTACTGGCTCTGTTATAGTCCTGTATGTTTAGAAGTTTTAGAAGCTATTCTAATGATTTATCATTTTTTTTTAGAAGTTTTAGCTGTTTCTTCATGAGTTCACTGTATTTACAGTTGTAGATGTTTTATCCAATTGCTTTTATTATTTATCTATTTGTTTCTCTTTTCCCACTTTTATTAGGAATTGGTGAGTGCTGGAGGGAAAACAATCTGGGGAGATCCGTCTGAAGTAGAGAAAGTGGTAGGTGGGGCTGCATTTGATGTGGTGCTAGATAACAATGGCAAGGATTTGGATGCTGTCAAGTATGTCAATGTCTTGTGCTTTTGTGTCTGTGCTGTTATGTCAGATAACTTTCAGCATTTTTCATCCTTTAAACTACTCTTTGTTGTTTGGGCTCAGCATGTTTACTGTGGTACTGTTAAAAATCTGGGAACTCCCAGAAAGGTTTGCATCCTATCAGCCTAATCAGGTGTTTTTACATGCAAACAACAGGTTATGGTAATCAACCTGCATTGAACCAGACATACTCTACACTGGTAATAAATTCCTGGTAGCATTACCCACCAAGGAAATCCTTTTCTTCCTGATTAAATTGTGGTGACATAATTGTAAGTGTTTTGGAAATGACAGGCCGGTGATAGATTGGGCTAAGTCTGCCAATGTCAGTCAGTTCCTCTTCATCAGCAGTGCCGGAATCTACAAGACCAGTGACGAGGTTCCTCATGTGGAAGGGGTACTCACCTCATTAAACTAGTTTTATAATGAATTTGTGTAATTCTTAAAAAATAGTTCTCCAGATTAATTAAAATGATTATAATAGTATTATACATCACCAGCCAGCACCAAGGGTAGCTTCGTCAAGTTAGAATTTCTTAATAGTTGATCAAATTGTTTATAATTATCTTGTATTAGGATCCTGTTAAAGAAGATGCAGGTCATGTTACAGTAGAGAAGTACATAGCAAGCCTCTCTTTTCCAAGTTGGGCCACATTCCGGCCTCAATATATGACTGGATCTGGAAACAACAAAGATTGTGAAGAGTGGTTTTTTGACAGTATATTTCTTTCTTGATTCATTGATATCATAAAATCAAGCCAATTTATTTATTAATCCATAGTAACGGGTTTCAACCATTCAATTGGACTCCATAGCTTTTGTTTGAAAAGGTATGGTCTATTGGATCATTACCCAATATGGTTATGTCCTACAAATATGAATAATGTGCATTTCCATATAAAATAAATTGATTCCAGAATTATTGAACTCAGGTGCAGGTCCTGAACAAAAATCAAATTGCTTGTGATCACCAAATGACCTGTATGCATGTGGATGTATAAACTTAATATGCATAGCAACAAATTCTGTTTCTTCCCTTGGAACTTTTCCTACAATTCCGCCAGTTTCTTGATAGGTGCAATTTCTGTGGCCTGACAATAAGTAATAATTGGAATGATTCCAAATTGTAATAATTGATTATCACAAATAAAAGGAAATCCAAAATTTTTGCTACAGAAGTACAGATTGCTTTATGTATCTCTTTGAAATGTACCCCCCATATATTGGAGTGGATTCAGAACCTTGAAATGGGTCCCGCTACTTATGTTTTTGAGATTCATATCTGAAATTTAATGTGTTTCTGACATTTATTTTGAATGTAATGCATGCTTACAGTATGAAAAGATCAATGCCTTTTGGCCCTTAGATATACATAAGATCCTCATGAGCACTGGTCCTGACTTTAATAAACTTGAAACTATTATAGTTGGTTCAAGTACATGTCCCAACCTTTCATCTCTTTTTAAATATAGAAATTAATTTCTTCATTGCAATTGTTTAACTTTTAGGAATTGTCAGAAATCGGCCTGTACCTATCCCGGGTTCAGGAATGCAACTCACAAGCATCTCACATGTGAGGGACTTATCAAGCATGTTGACACTAGCAGTAGAAAAACCAGACGCTGCAAATGGTAATATTTTTAACTGTGTCTGCGACCGTGCAGTGACCTTCAATGGGCTCGCTAAACTTTGTGCACAAGCTGCGGGTTCCGAGCTTAATATTGTGTATTATGATCCCAAGGAGGCTGGAGTTGATGCAAAAAAGGCCTTCCCTTTCCGCAATATGGTACATTGTTATATTACCTTATGGTCGTTACTGCCCCTTCAAACTTCTTTGATCTTCCCTCTTTACCTTGGTACCGAGTTATAATGGAAATTGCATCCAAGTATAACCATTGAACAAATGACGCTTTCTCATCCAAGGCTAAAATGGGCACTTTGGTGACGTGTGTTGTTTGCACTTTGGATTAGGTCAGTTTGACATTTTAGAACTTCACACTAAGATTTTCACTTTTGCAAAGGGAGAATTTTTGGGCATATTTTCAGAAGATCAAATTGAACAATAATATGTAAAATACCTCTCCTTACATTCTTTCCTTGCAGCACTTCTACGCTGAACCCAGAGCTGCAAAAGAAATATTAGGATGGAAAAGCACCACCAACCTTCCAGAAGATCTAAAGGAACGTTTTGCTGAGTATGTTCGCATCGGCAGAGACAAGAAGGAGCTTAAATTTGAAGTGGATGATAAGATACTAAACTCGCTAAAGGTTCCTGCTAGTGTTTAAATTATTGTGCTATTGTCAGCACGTGCATTTGGAAGACGAGGCCTTATACTGTAATACAAGAGCTACTGAGATTGTTTTATAACTTTCCTTTGATGATTTTTTTTTTTTCTTCTAGCTGTCTTTCTCCTAAGGATGCATCTAGTAATTAAACTAGAATAAGAAAGTCAGCATGTTGTGTACAAAAATAAGGGTTTTTTTTATTATAATATAAAGCTGTTGAGTTTTCTTTTTTTTTTTTTGTGAACTTTTTTCCTGTGGTCATCTCCTCAGAATGCATTGACTAGCTGACAAGTTACTAGCAGTCAGGCTAATTGATGTCTGCAATACTGAATGAGCAAGACAATTCATTTTATGTTAAAACCTGAATGTTACAAACTACCGAACCTACATGATGATATCATGGCCAGTATAGGTTTGAGTCTTCAATGCTTGATAAATGTATAAGATTTAGAGGCTCATCGCTCATCTGCGAATTTATAATGTGTTTATGAAATTTATGTGGGTGTTGCTTGTTTCACAACAGAGCTGGGAAGGCACTAATTAAACCATAAGTCCATAACTAACGCAGTAAAGCACTGAGACGCTTCGTCTCAAAAAAAAAAAAAAAAAAAAAAAAAAAAAAAAAAAAAAAAAAAAACACTGAGACGCTGCCCCTTATGAGCGTTTCCTTTTTTTTCAAAACAAAACTTTTGGACACTTTAAATGTCAGCCCATAAAAAGCTTTGAGAAACAAGCATCTGACATACGCAAAAAGTTATGCTTATCATTTCTTCTATCCCATGAGGACATTTTAAACATCACCAAAAAGACAGAACCACAGTATTATAGCATGATCTATGGAGGGTTATACTATATTATAAGGAACTCCAAACAGAGGTTACTAAACAAAACAAAATCAGTTATTTTTGTTCCCTGCACTATCAATACATAAGCGCTGGGAGAAATCCTTCTCCAAAGCCTCCTTCATCCATGGGTATCGGCACAGCTTAATGGCCTCGGGCACTGTCAGCCAGTTTCGCTGTCTGGTGCTCTTCTCTGGCCAGGACTCCAACACCTCATTCACCCGCATGGCAAACACTGAAGCCTTGCAGAGCCCCTCAGGACAGAACTCATCTTGGTTGCTCTTGCTCTTGAAATAGTAGAACCCTAGAAAATCCTTTTATCGAGAGGGGGGAAAAAAAGAGCCTTGACAAATCAGATATAGTTTACTTAACCATTATCGTAATATGATTCTGTCCAACTGGTTCACTAACCAATTGGAAGAAGTTGAACTAATAAAGGGGAAGAAGTTAAATCTACCTACATGGATGACAGTTCGAGATGAAATACCAGAAACAGGTAATGTTTCCTAGTTGACAAGTGCAGAACACTATTTAAGGACAGTATTTGGCCAAGGACTTCAAAAACATTGGAATTATCAGAGAAAAAGCAACAGTTTTTGGCTTCATTCTAAATTCACTATTGTTGGATCGGGATAAGAAATCAGCGCCTAGAGCCAAAAAGAGCGACATGAGATGAAGAATTTACTTGGGAAATCCAATAAATATGCCACGTCTCACAATTGAACAACACCAATATGAGCAATACTAGGAAAAGTTTAGGCCAATATTAGCGAATAATATAGCTCACCTGGAAAGAAAAATACCTACCTCCAAATCTCCACGCACACCAGCTTCTTCGATAGCTTCTCTTTTAGCAGCCTCTTCAACTGTCTCATCATTTTCCCATCCACCCTTTATGCATAGAGATTATAAAAAAAGGAACTATCAAAAACTTCAAAACATTAAATAGCCCTAATTAAATGAATTAAAGTCCTCGTACCCACTCCTCCCCTTACTAGCATAACCATACTACCTCTCCTACCTAGCTCCTTCCAGTGGATGAATAAGTGAGAAAGAAGGGTAGTTTCATATATATACAGAAGAAAGAATTCTCTTATAAAAGGGGCTCGTGAAAAATTACATCATCAGCTCTTTATCTGCCTTCAGATTACAACACAAAACAATATCCCCCCCCCCCTGATACTTATTTCTAAGGCACTTGTAAGGATAACAGTAATCATTATATGCGTTAAATAAACAAAAAGAGTAAATAGTACCTTGGGAAATAAGAATCCAGGCCCGCTTTGAGAGCTTATCATGAGAACCTCCACAACCTTTTGATTCTCATCAGAACTTTTATATCTAAATGGTATACACCTGAACAAGTAGAGATCTTATTTTAGAAATTTTCATAACATGAAAAGAAAATGCATGTAACATGTGACAAGAGCTCTCAAATTTAGAAATGCAGGAAAAACTAATGAGGATCTTAGGTTTCAGACTTTGAGGGCAGAATGAGGGGGAGGGGTGGGAGCTTCAAATAATTAGGGGGATAATATTTGATTAAAAAAAATGAACCAAGCATGTTACAATTTCTTTTCTTTTTTTTCAGAAATAGCCAATTCAAAAGATTATTGCAACAAATATAAGTACCACCTGGTGTACTGAGAAACACAGATAAGTATAGTAATCCTCTAATATATATATATATAGAGAGAGAGAGAGAGGATTGCTAAAATGCTATGCATAGCACGGATAGCCTTCGTGCTATGGATTCGTTCTTGTATTTCATGCTTCAAACAACCGATCTAAACCGTTCATTATCTTCTACATATTGAAATCTTATTAGAAACCAAATTTTACTTTTTTTTAATTTTTTACTATTTTTCTCAGATTTTTTAAAATCACTGTTATTGAAGGGTCCAGAATTTATTAGATTAAGTATTTTCAAAAAGCTGAGAAAAATAGCAAAAAAAATCAAAAAAATATGAAATTTGGTTTCTAATGAGATTTTAATATGAAGAAGATAGTGAACGGTTTGGATCGGTTGTTTGAAGCATTAAATTCAAGAACGAATCCGTAGTACGAAGGATATCTGTGCTATGCATAGCATTTTAGCAAAATGAGTGTAAGAATTCCAAGCTTCGTCAACTTCCGAACTACACAAAAATTACAAATGCATTTCAACGAGGAACACATAGTCACATGCAAATGAAGTTATAGTATAATAGGAAAATGGGGCAACGAGATTCTTCAACTCTGGGAAGATATCTAATGGGGCCAAATCAGAATTAAACAAAAGCACACCAATTTTCAAATAAGCTAAGCATCAGCAAAGTTATTAGTAAAATCCTGATAGCATGCAAGCACTTTGAAAATCAAACATGACAAATTTTTACATTGTGCTACCCTCATTTCAGCTGATTTAGCTATCATGCATAAGACAATTACCCATTAGACTTCAACCCAAAAAATAAACAAACATGATCTTTTAGATGTAAACCCAATAGTTTCTTGGTACACCTAACCGACAATTCAGTATAGTGACAAACAATGTAATATAGAATTACCAGTATATAATTATCATATATTATTTGGTCAAAGGATCAATTCTTGAAACAAGAGTATAATATCTCATTTCAAGAAAAAAAGAAAAGACAATAAAAGACCTAGAACCCATAAGATGATTAGGTTATATCAAATTGAGAAAAGGTACAAATACAAAGTACAAACAACTTCATTGGCCCTAATTGAAAGCGACAGCCACCAAAATGGAAATGCAATCAGACAATTTGCTAAACCAGCACGAAATCCTGTACCGTAGTTTATCCTTTTCACATAAAATTCAAAGGATAAGTGCAAGTTTCAGGATTACACAATTGACAGTAACAGTTTGTGGGTCCCACGTAAGAAAACGAAATTTAGCAACCCTTTTACAGAAAGCAACAGCTTTTCATAAATTGTTTGACATAAATATCAGAACCCAAAATTTCCCTGGAAAAATATCAAAGCACCACAACAAAATCACCAAATTGGCCTCTCATATAAGCAAATATTTTCAGCTAGGCATATTATCAAACAGGTAAGCCATCGGCTTGGTGACAAGTGGAGAGAGTGAGAGAGATAACCCGGCAAGGAGACGACAACCTCCTTCGTAACGCTGCTGATGACGACCCGTACGAGCTACCAAATCACACATTGCGATTGCGCTCTATCCCTTCTCAATTCCACTCTTATAACTCCAATTCGCCTCCAATTCTCTATCGGGAATAGAGCCCCATTCTCGTTTCTCCTGCTGGAGCAGCCAATGCGGCGGCTTGGGGATGGATGGCGATTTGGGCGGAGAGAGATTTGAATGTAATTGTTGAAACTAGAAAAAAAAAATATTAATAATTACAAAATTTGGGTCTTCTGGGGTTAAAGGGAAATCGAAATTGGGTCCCTATTCCTATAAAAAGTCAAAAACTACAATGGGGATATATCAATTTTTGAAAGTTTGGGGGTACAACTGTAAGTGTACATGTAGGAAACCAAATACTCTGCGTACAAATCCCTGATGCGCTTCCTGTAACAAGTTTCTTATTATGGGCCCCACTAGAACAATCAGTTGATTTCCGAAGGACAAGATTTGTAGACCCAAATATCGGTGACTTGTTACAGGGTTTACAGTTGCAAGAGCAATCCGAACACAGTATTTACATGGAAGTATGGAACATGGTTGGTATTTCGTGGTCTGTGGTTTCTTATTGTTGCCAGGAATTTTCGGAAGCGTCTGGACTGGTTCTGTCATATGGAAATGGAACACAGCTTTGAGTCTTTGACCAACTTGTATCAGGCCTTTCATGTGATGAGATTTTTACTGGTTGAGTTATCGTCATGGCAATATTGTCAACTATGGCACCTCCTCTTCCTCTTCCTCTTCAACTTATTTTGTCACATCTTCATGGGAAATCCCTCATCTGAGTATGGAGTTAACACTTAAGTATTGTAATTCAATAAAAAAAAAGAACCATTTTTACTTTCATATCAACAAAAATTGAAAGGAAAAAAATTTTATGAATATTTTATTAGTTTGCAATAAGTGCATAAACAACAGTAATCGAAACTAACTTAAACATTGGTTTTCTTTCGAACAAAAAAAAAATTAAAATATTGGTCTGCTCCATGATCATCGGGAATTTTTCTATATTGTGAGAGAACTTTGTCAGAATTTTAAGAACTGGAAGAGGACCAATTACTATAACTAGAAAGTTAAGTCGTTCCTAACTCCTAAGCCCCCTTTCTTAAATTGGGAAATTTTTTATATTGAATTTTAATTTTTTATCTCACTAAGTTTTTGTACGATCATTATTTGAAAAAAAAAATTGTAGCAATATTCACGGCTATTCATCTTGCTAACAAAACCAATTTGATAAAAATTATAGTTCGTTTTTTTTTTTTTAAATAAGTGGAGATGTCTCCACCACTTTCCTTTTATTAGAGAAAACCACCCAAAATTACATCATCAAAAGTTCATCTGGCGCCAGTATTTTCTCTCAATCTGCCTATACTGGCGCCCTATGCTATCTAAACCCAATCAATTCACACAGATACAAAGAAACACAATTGATAGCATTACTCAGACCGCACCACACATCAATATCTAACCTATTTCAGCAACAACAAAATAGCAGAGACATTATTTTCCCAACATTTTTCTCTTCAAAGGCTCCGTTTGGATTTCATTTGGGAAGAAGGAAAGAAGGGAATAAGAAAATAAATTTATTATAAACAATCCAAACTCTTCACAAAGTTACACACTTCCCAATACTTCTTCCCACTTCTTCCATTCTTCCCTTCTTCCCACTTCTTCCCTTCTTCCCACACCTTATCCAAACGGAGCCAAAGATCTTATCTTTGCTGCCTTCTTTATATTGCTCCCATGCATTCCAGTAGAGATCGACCCAATACTCCAGCCATGCATCGCCAGCCTCATTAAGGTCTTGTTTGGATGGGGTTGGAAGAAGGAAGAAAGAAGAAGAAGAAGAAGAAAGAAGGAAAAAAAAATTATAAACAATCTAAACTCTTCACAAAGTTACACACTTCTCAATACTTCTTCTCTTCTTCCCTTCTTCCCACACCTATCCAAACGGAGCCTAAGTCATGTCTCATCTCCAGCCGTATTGATAGGAGAAGGAGGCTCCATCCTCCAAATCTCAAGTTTCAAGATATAAGCTCTGCCAGTACCCATCAAACTTTAAACTGCCGCACACGAAGCAAAAGAATGTGTTTTGACGTCATTAAAACACACATCATTTCTATTTTTCCAAATATTTCGTGTTTGACGTTATAGAACAGCAAATTTAGTGAATTTTATGGGACGGCTGGCTTCTTTAGTGATCTATTATTTTATTATTATATTTTTTGTCTTCTTCGTTTTCTCTAAAGCGGAAAGATTAAAAAAATATATATATGTGGTGAAGTTCGAATTGTCTTCTTCTAAATTACGAAATGTAGGTGACTAGGAGGTGAATCCAAATTGCGGAATGTGTCATGTCAATATATAATTATATATTAAACTCGAACATTGTATTTAGTACTGTACACATGTTCTCCCGAAATTATTTAAGGGTGTGTTTGGATGAGCCATGAATAAGAAATAAGAATAAGAAATTTTGGTATGCGTGCTTATCCAAATTCCTTATTCTTATACCATGGTTTTGTTAGTATAAGAATAAGGGCTCAAATTCCTTATTCCTGTGTTGTTTGGGTTGCACAAGAATAATAATAAGCACGCATACCGAAATTTCTTATTCTTATTCCTTATTCTAAGCTTATCCAAACACACCCTAAAAGAATTTAAACAAGAATTTAGAAACCTAAAATTTTAATAGAAAAAAAAGATTTATTTTTTATTTTAATAAGAAACAAGGAATGACGTGTTTTATAAACGCGTTACATCCTCTCATCTAATAACTCGTTTTATAAACGCGTTACATCATCTCACCTAATAACCCGTTTATAAAACGCGTTATTAGCCTAATAACTCGTTTTATAAATGCATTATTAGTTTTTTCATATTTTTCATCTTTTCTCCTATTCAAGCCACAACATTTGACTTATTAAAAAAATATTTCGCAACAAGGTCCCTGCACGTTTCATATTTACAAAATTCTCAAAATTTTATTTTCAATTAAAGATGTATTAAATAGATATAATAAATATATTACACATATTTTATATGCATTTAATTGCACATATTTTTTTTGAACATGTGTATAATATCATTTTGTTTGGATAATTATTTTATCCTTTTGTAAATAAGAAAATTAGAGAGACTACTGATGAAGGCTTAGAACCTAGGAATCAAATAAATTTATAAACTTAGAGCTAACCTCACTAATCATCCAGAATATAGCTTTATGGTCGAATCCAAGGGACATATCTTTGAATACCGGACTTATCCTTTCTTAAAATCTAGATAGAAATATTATAAGAGTTCTTAAATGCTGTAAAACTAAACAGAGCATTAAAAGTAAATATTTTTTATTGGTTTTTGGACTCGAAATAAAATAAATTGAACTAATAATAATTAAACATGAAAAGTAAAGTCTTTTGGATTTTAATCAAAGATTAAAGTGTCTTAGGAGTCTGGTTTCGTTTGAATTTGGCCGTTAAAACTCCAAGTTAAGCACTTGAATACTTAATTTCGAGTTTTAATCTTCAATCATCACTCTGCTCGGTCCGAGTAAGGACTCACTTGGTCCGAGAAGAAGATAAGAATGAGTTATAATATTTGTTATGCTAATCAATGCTATGAGTAAGGGTTTATTGGTCAAATCTAGTCATTCTAAACCTCAGCTTTCGCTTGTCGAGACAGATACTGGTTCGATCACAATCTAACCTAATTAATTTGATTGGTTCACAATTTTTGGTATAGAGTTCAATCAGTTAAACTTGTTTATTGGAGTTCATAGGGATATTTAGAAGTCTTTTGGACTATTCTAAAAGTTACACTTTTGATGTTAACTAATTTTCCCTTTCGGATCCACAATTTATCCCAAGTACTTGCATCAATTCAACTTGTTTTATCCTAACTTAGCCTTACTAGATGCAGCTGTTCAACTAGAAGGTGATTAGCAATTTAACAAGTGTTTTAACTCAAGCAATAGACATAATTCACAATAAACAAATCTCAAAGCATGTCATAACATAACAAGTAGTATAAGCATCATCCAAATATCAAAGTACTCCCATAATCCTAAGACAACATAAATAACTAGCCTAACATAGTAGCAAAACAGATAATAATAAGCACATAAAAGTAGAGATACAAGCCCATCAAATCACAAGATAAAATCATAAAGAAATGAAACCAAATACTCCTTTATGTTCCAAGTCAAGATCTAGTAGGCGATGAGGTGTTGCTGGATGGTTGTCTCGCTTGCCAACTGCTGCCGTCGTCTTCTAGAATCAAGCTCCGATGATTTCCCAAGGTGAAAGAGAGAAAAGAGAGAGAGAGCCTTAGGAAAGTGCAATCCAAGATGGTAAGTGGAATCTCCCTTTCCTAGGCATGCTATAGGTATATATGGATGTCCCTAGGTGCATAAAGAGGAGGTTTGGATGCCAAGGCAAGAAAAGATGCCAAAAAATCAGGTTTTCATGTTGAAAATCTTTCCAAACATGCTATGGCGGTCATCTGCTCGGACCGAGTAAGATGCCCCTCGGACCGAGTGAAGTATATGGAAAGTCCTATGGCGGCTATGGTTCACTCGGACCGAGTGAGATGTCTGATCGGACCGAGTGAAATGAGAAGGGTTGACTTGGTCCACTCGAACCGAGTAGAATGCTACTTGGACCGAGCATGATGCTGAGAATCACCTCCAATGCTAGGAATGAGTCATCTAGTGTGCAAAAAACACCGGAAATCCATCAAAACGCTCTAATATCACCAGAAATCACTAAAACCCGTACATAGAGAAGAGAAGAAACGACGGCAGAGTCAAATCCTAGAAAAACATGACAATTTATAAGTATTTCGTTGGTTTGAGTCAATTTTAAGTGCCAAGTATGGTCCAAATAACAATAAATATTGACTATGTCAGCTACAATGCAAAATATAAGTTTGTAGAATTAAATAGTAAAAATGCAGGGTCATCGGCGAATAATATACAAACAATATAATTTAGATTTTTTTCACCGATGACCCATATTTTTACTATTTATTTTTACAAATTTAACTTTTGCATTTTAGTCTCTCCATTTTTTTTATTTACAAAATAATGAAATAATATTTCAAACAAAATGATATTATACACATGTTCAAAAAAATATGTGCAATTAAATGCATATAATTTATGTGTAATATATTTATTATATATATTTATTACATATTTAAATGGAAATAAAATTTTGTAAATATGAAACATGCAGGGTCATCGGTGAAAAAAAATCTCAATTATATTATTTGTACATTATTCGCCGATGACCTTGTATTTTTACTATTTAATTCTACAAACTTATATTTTGCATTGTAGTCTCTTTAATTTTCGCATTTACAAAAGGATAAAATAATTATTCAAACAAAATGATATTATACACATGTTAAAAAAAATATGTGCAATTAAATGCATATAAAATATGTGTAATATATTTATTATATCTATTTAATACATCTTTAATTGGAAATAAAAATTTGAGAATTCTGTAAATATGAAACATGCAGGGACCTTGTTCCAAAATATTTTTTTAATACGTCAAATGTTGCGGCTTGAATAGGAAGAAAACATGAAAAATATGAAAAACTAATAACGCGTTTTATAAATGAGTTATTAGGTGAGATGATGTAACACGTTTATAAAACAGGTTATTAGGTGAGATGATGTAACGCGTTTATAAAACACGTTATTCCTTACTTCTTATTAAAATAAAAAAGAAATCTTTTTTACTATTAAAATTTTAGGTGTCTAAATTCTTGTTTAAAATAATTTCGGCATGTTCTCCCTGCCGCCACATTGTTGTCAATGCGCACCTATGTTACATGAGTGCGGGTGCGGATATCGTATCCGACACAATGCGGATGCGGAGATACGGTATTTTAAAAAAAATTAGGATACGGCATAATATATAAAATAATTAAAAAAACACATTATATATCAAAATATATGATTTTTTTTCATTCAACTACCAGTCTACCACTATGTCTAACCTTGTGTATCTAGATATCTGATGCAGTGCTACAATGTTGTATTGTGTAAATATTTCACAATGTAACAAGTATAAATTATATTTATCATAATTATTATTAATCATTGTAATATATATGTAATATTATATTACATAATATCATAAGTTGTAATTATTACAATCATTATATTGTATTGTATAACATTATATTATTTTTATTTTAAAATTCTAAATAATAATTATTAATTATTATATTTTTAATGTATATATACTATACAATCAATATAAATTATATATAGCATTATTATTATTATTATGAATTACTAATGTGTAATTGTGTAATATTATACTATATAATATGTATCAATTAATTTATGTATTAATATTTCATAATCTGTGACCTTGGTATTTTTATCTTTTAAAATTTGAAGTTGCTAATACAAAATGAATTAATGAAAGAACGTACAAGACAAAAGAAAAAAATAAAATAATACACTTAGAAGTTAATTAGAGCCCACTTTCGGCCCATTATTTATGTGTAATTTAATGATGTGCCCCACCCGTATGTTTCACGCCTAGGGCTGTCAACGTGTTTCCGTGGTCGTTCCGTTAGAACGAAACGGTTAACGGTATAATTTTTTTTCGTTTTCGAAACGGAACGGCTAAATGGAACGGTTTCATCATTCGTTTGTGTGGTAAATAGTTGAATTTTAACAGTTTCGTCCTATTCCGTCCAAACGGAACCAATAACGGAACGGTCAGTATGTTTCGTTACCAAAGCGGAACGTCCAAACGAAACGGCCCATTTCGTTTCCATCTGACACGTTTGACAGGCCTATTCACCCCTTCCATTTCCCACTTCCTTTTTTTTCTCTGCGCACACAAAGGAATTGAGAAAAAAACACTCATTTGTATACAAAATGTATCCAGATTTGTATTCAACACAAATTGTGTACGTATCCTAACGAATTTTGACCGAATTTGTTGGTCAAATTTATTAAAATAATAATATACGCCACTTGTAGCGTAGTGTGCAAATCCATATTATTTTCTCATTTGTTCTTATGTGAACATCAAATTTCAAATATAGATATAAATTAAATAGAAAAATAGATGACTTAAAATCATAAAGACAACTGTCCACTTTCTATATATATATATAGAGAGAGAGAGAATAACTAATGTGCACTGGAGTGCATAAGGGGTTTTATGCACTGGAATTTGTACCGTTCGATGCGCATCAATATTCGCACAGATCTGCGTCGCTGGATCGAAACGATATGTTATTCCTTCAATACTCTTTCGCCTCTCTCACTTTTATCCGTAGCCCCTTTCTAAAACCTAAACTGTCTCCGCCTCACCTCTTTTCTGTCTTCTCTGACCAAATAGGAATTGCGAAAATGTCTTCTCCGCCTCGTCCAGTGATGTAGCACCTCCAAGTCCTTTCCGCTAAACCAAGTTGTCATCCTCACGCCTATCTTCTTTGCTTCTTCTTTGCCTCCAGTGACGTATCACCTTTGAGTCTTCTACACTAAACCAAGTTGTCGCCTCTTCTCCACTAAACCTTCAAGTCTTCTCTGCCTCCAGTGACGTAGCACCTATCTTCTCCGCCTCGATCTCCCTGCTTCACACTCGCCTCTTCCTTTCTGACCATAGCGAGTATACCGTCAGGTTCGTGCTTCTCTCTCTGACCTAGTTTTCTTTTGGAAGTGTTTAGTAAATTGAATAAAGGAGAGAGCAATTAAAGTAGTGAATTACATCTATTCTAAGTTTTGTTCTCTCATTGTTAGTCTACCAGACTGATTTTCAGGAATTTTTGCTTTGTTTTGTAATTTTGATTGTACCAAAAAGAGCCTTTCTGATGCCGAAGCACTTTGGGCTTATTTTAATTTTGATTGTACTACCTATATGTAGATTAAGAAAGGTCATAATATGATTGGTAAGAGATTATATTTGTTTTAGAAAATTACTAACGAAATTGAAAAATTAAAGAATGATTGAGTGATTATAACTACTGCATTTTACTAAATCTGAATTTGCAGAATTAGTCAAAAGAGAGACATGAGTGAGAATGAGCATGTTGCAGGATCTGAGAAGAGAGACATGAGTGAGAATGAGCATGTTGCTGGATCTGATAATGATGACAGTAAATTTGCACGGGTGCAAGTAATTGTCCCACTTGTTTATGAAATATAAATTTATTGAAATCAGTAATTGAACAATTGGTAACTATATTTTCTATGTCTTAAATTATGACAGATCAATGATCCTTATATTGATTTGGAGAAGGTGATTGAAGAAGAGAGTAGGAAACTAGAAAGTATTGAGATTCATGTTGGCAAAGAGTTCAAATCACCTGATGAGGCATATGGTTTCTACAATCTATATGCCTTAGTCAAAGGGTTTAGCATCCGTAGGAACCAGAGAGAGACATCAAGGAAGGGGCTTTCTGGCCTGAAATTTGTTTGCTCTAAACAAGGATTATCTCAAAGACAGAAGCATAAGGGTAGGCCAGATAGTTCAAGCAAGGCAAAAACATCCGAAAAGGAGAGATCATCTACGAGAACAGAGTGTAAGGCATACATGAGATGCAAGCTGGTAGATGGCAGCATTTGGCAAGTTTCAAGGTTCCATGATGAGCATAATCATCAACTAGCCTCCAATTCTCCATCCAAGTTAAGAAATCTTCGGTCTCATAGATGTCTAACAATGCAAGACATAGAAATAATTCGGACTTTGAGTGATCAGAATGTAGGGTCCTCTAAAATAGCAGAGTATTTGGCTCAACTACATGGTGGAAAGAGAAAGGTGCTATTTAGGCCGAAGGATGTGAGCAATGTGATTGCAACAGATAATAAGAAACTCATTGGTGTAGATATTGATAGAACTCTGTTGTTTTTTCAAAGGAAGCAAGCAGATGACCCTGAGTTTTTCTATTCCATAGATGCAGATGAGGATGGATTTGTGAAGCACATATTTTGGGCTGATGGAAGGGCTAGAAGGGCTTACCTAGAATTTGGTGATGTTGTTACCTTCGATACGACATACAACACCAATAAATATAGCATGCCTCTGGCATCCTTCATTGGAGTAAATCACCACCGACAATTAATTTTTTTTAGAATGGCCTTGGTTAGATCGGAGAATACCGACAATTTCTGTTGGCTGTTTGAAACATGGCTGAAAGCTATGTATGGTAAACACCCACCGGTTATCATTACCGATCAAGACCCAGCAATGAGGAAGGCCATTAAGATTGTGTTTCCCAATGCAGTTCATAGGTGTTGTCAATGGCATGTAATGCGGAAGGCCAGAGAAAAATTAGGATCACTATATGGAAAAATTCCAACACTGTCAAATGATTTGGGATCGGTGATTAATTGTACCTTGACGGTATTAGAATTTGAGGATGCCTGGGCAGCAATGCTTGAGAAGCACAAGTTGAAGGATAACAATCATTTGAAGAATATGTTTGAAAGCCGTGAGGAATGGGTTCCAGCCTACTTTCAAGGGTTATTTTTTGTAGAAATGACAACCACCCAACAGAGTGAGAGCATGAATGCACTCTTCAAGATGTGGGTAACTACTCATACCTCTATTTATAAATTTGTTTGTCGGATTGATAACATCATTGAGAATATTTGGCAAAGAGAAGGTGATGAGGACATGAGAACAATGAATGAGGACCCACCATTATGGTCAAAGTTTCCTCTAGAGTTGGATGCACGTCGGGTATATACAAGAAAGGCTTTTTCTGTATTTAAAGAGTTGCTGAAAGATAGTTGCCTTGGTATTGTAAAAGAGATAGCGCGAGATCAGCTATATGAGGTTGAAATCAAGGATAATCCTGACTTTAAGCATTGGGTACCAGTGTCATATCTGGTGAAGGTTGACAAAAAAGCTGAACTGTACTCATGTAATTGCAAAGGATTTGAATTTGAAGGACTTCTCTATCCACATGCCATGAAAGTGATGTGGATTCATGGAATCCAGCATCTGCCTTCACACTACATCTTAAAGAGATGGTGTAGGAATTCCAATGCTAATATCAAAAGGCCTATAAATGAAAGGAGTAGAGATGTTGGGAACTCTCTTGCTCTACAAATGTTTAGAGCCACAACATTAAAAGCACAATTCAGCCATCTTGTTGATTTGGCTTCAAAAGATGCTCAATCTTTTAATCTTGTGGAGGAGGGTAAGCTGAATGAATTACTTACTCAAGTACAGCCACTACAGTTAGAGGATTTGAGTAAAATACCAGAGTACAGGGCATCAAATGAAGAGTCTGTAAAATACCAGAGTACAATACATGTAGAGGATGATGTTGTGTTTCGCGATCCTCCAATTTCAAAATGTAAAGGCAGAAAGAAAAGACCATTACGTTGGAAGACTGCAGTAGAGAAAAGACCATTGCTTCTTCAATGTTTGCAATTGTATTTTAAGGTCTATAGGACCGAAGTTGATCTCAGCGTGCCATCCAACAAAGGCATTACATAAATTACATGAGTAGAACACTCGACCTCTATTTCTTGGCGTGTCCGCAACCCTCACAGGAACACGTTGGTTACCACAATCTGGGCACTGAGGAGATGACCCACCCAAATGCCATCCATTGGTTTGGCTACTTTGACTGCTCATTAGTAATCCTAACAAAAAAATTAACAACCTTAAATAGTGATTCTCATAACCTTCTTGTAATCTTATTTTAATGCTGAAATGACATGTAATTAAATTAAGGGTACTAGTACTTAGGGTCTAAACCAGCCCAAAAAAAAAACCTAACTAATAAATAAAAATGAAATACTAAATAAGATGAATGAATAATTTGACACACCAAAAGAAAGCTCTGAGGGCACAATCTTTTGAGGCACGAATGAGAGCCAAACAAATGCTATACATTTAACAACTTTTGAGGGCCAATTATCAAAATTGTAGAGATTAATGACACAATCTTGAAAAACTAGAAATTGCTATTCATCACGAATCAAACGAAAGCTCGTAAAGTCTAATAATTTTGCAAAACCTAACCAAGTTGAGTACCTCGAAGCTTGGTAGATCTAAGCTGGGGTTTGTCGAAGGTGAGAAATGTAGAGGCACGAATGAGCTCCAATCTAGCGTTTGTGGAAGGTGAGAAATGGAGAGGCGCGATGGAGCTTCAATCTGTATGTAGGAGGTACGCGATCTAGGGTTTCGAGGAACTGATGGAGATTAGAAGGATAGAGTATGGATCTATGTAGATGGAGAAGAGAGGTGGAGAGAAGAGGTAAAGAGAAGAGGTAGAGAAGAGAGATGAGAATCGGTTATGCTCTTTGATTTCTCTTCGATTTTCTTTCCAGGAGGTGAGAGAGACGAGAAGAGGAGGATCTATTCGATTCTCTCTTTCGATCCAGTAACGCAGATCTGTGCGAATATTGATGCGCATCAAACGGTACAGATTCCAGTGCATAAAACCCCTTATGCACTCCAGTGCACATTAGTTATTCTATATATATATATATATATATATATATATAGAGATTGGCTAAAGTATACTCCAGCATACAGATAGTCCGTATGCTGGAGTCGTTTCTCAAAATCTAAAATGCATACAGTCGATCCGAACCTTTCAAATTGTTCTCCATATTGAAATCTCCTATGAAACCAAAATTTATATTTTTTCAAATTTTTTTGTTATATATTATGCTATTTTAAACAAACATTGTAAAGGAGTTGTAAAGAAGTATTTCTGACCTTTCAATTTGAAAATAGCATAATATATAGCAAAAAAATTCGAAAAAATGTAAAATTTGGTCTTGAAGGATATTTCTATATGGAGAACAACTTGAACGGTTTGGATCGACTATTTGAATTTTAGATTTTGAGAAACGACTCTAGCATACGGGTTTAATCCGTATGCTAGAGTATATTTTAGCCAATCTCTATATATATATATATATATATATATATATATATATATATATAGTTTGCTATGGTGAGTCGCGACTCACTAGAGGTCTGTAAGTTGTACTCAAAACTTCTAGATCTGGTTCAAAATGACTGATCCAAACTGTCTAATACGATCTATCTATTAAAATTTCCATGCAAATCAAATTTTATATTTTTTTAGAAAACTGTTAACCTAAAAAAAATTATTTTTATGGGCCTCTATTAACAATGATTTGAAAATTTAAAAATAGTAAAAAGAATATAAAAAATATTAAAATCAATTCCTAAGGAGATTCCAATATGAAGGACATATTGTGTGGTTTGGATCGGTCGTTTGAATTTTAAATTTCGAAAAATAACTCCAAAGCACTGATTGCTTCATGCCTTAAGATGTATCGTAGTCATTCTCTGTATTTTATAATGATAGAAGAGGAGGGTTCCAATACTAACATTTTGGATGCCTCCAAATGCCAATATTTCACTTTTAATTTTTTTTTTTCAAATTTCAAAAAACAAATCCTTGTTTAATGTAATGCATGATACATTTTCATACAAGTATTGTAAATTTTAAAGTTTATTTAATATTCAATCAAGAGGTACGATGTGTACTAGATATTACTTTTGTGTTGCTATGAACTGCGGAGCGTTACAAACACTTATCTAGTATGATTTCTAAGAGCTTCCGAGATTTGTAGACTGTAGTGGCACAGTTAATTAAAATTAAAACATTATGCATTTTATAAATAACAAAGTGCGGCACATACTTGGAACATAGAGTAATTATCACAGAAGAACGATCTAATTGATTGATTAGGCCACCGATTTTCTTGTACTTATATATAGAGGGGGGCCTAAAATATACTCCAGCATACGGATCAAATTCGTATGCTAGAGTCGTTTTTCAAAATCTAAAATTTATATAGTCGATCGAAACTGTTCAAATTGTTCTCCATATTGAAATCTCCTAGGAAACCAAAATTTATATTTTTACTATATATTATGCTATTTTCAAGAAACACTATAAATGAGTATTTCTAATCCTTCAATTTGAAAATAGCATAATATATAGCAAAAAAATTCGAAAAAAATATAAAATTGATCTTGAAGGATATTTTTATAATGGAGAACATGTCTCGCACTTTTTCAGTCCAACCACGGAAGATCAGATAGTCCTCTATGGGGCGAAAAAAATGCGGATCAGATACCCCCCGAGCGTCTTGAGACCCGTCGTTACTACCCATTCCGAACGAGCTGATCGGAGGTAAAACCTGGGTCAAATTAAACCTCAATCTAATCTAATGCAGTATAGCTTGAGGGTCGAATCCACAGGGACGGTTATTCTAAACTATAGACTTTAAGTAACTAAATTTAATTGATCTAGGGGTAAACAAGTCAAAGATTGATTAAATGGTTGAAAGGATTGAATTTAAACTAAAAGAATTAATTCTAAAACTCTAATTAACCTCTAAATTACTCTAAAAATTAAGGTAAAGATCTAAGCTTGAATTAAGGACTTAAACTAGGGTCAATTGATCGGGTTCCACTTCCAGGCACTATCCTGGCGGGTCGACAGGATTCCTGGCGGGTCGACAGAGTTCCTGGCGGGTCGACAGGATTCCTGGCGGGTCGCCAGAACAGTACGACAATTCAGCTTAATTAGTTTCTAATTTCTCTAAGTTCAGGTTTTTGGCTTAAACTCTGGTCCAAATACTAACTCTCGTTCTTGATTTGGTATTACTAAGTTTTAACATCTAAACCTCCCTAAAAACCTAAGTTTCAACTCTCGTTTCTTGGCTTAAGTTTTAGGATTTGCTTTAACTATTCGGTAGGATATCCTAGATCTCTCGATCTTAGGAGGGAATAAACCTCTCGGCTAAGTTCCGGTTTCACCTTTTGGGTATACTAACTATCCTATGGTATGGGAATACAAATTGATTTGAATTTAGGGAACTTGGTGCTTATCTATTAGGCAAGGCCTTAACCTAATGAGCGAACCTTCAAGACAATTCAATTCATATTCTCAATTAAAGCAATTAAACTTAAGAAAAGCAAAGCAACTTAGAAAGATTAGAAAACTAAATTAAACTTCATAAATCTACCAAGTCATGGTTCCCTACAATTGCCCCTAAACTAAACTACTCACTAAAAGTCATACTAAACATAAAGACAATAGGTTTCAGCAGACTAAACATAAAAGAGAGAAAATAGAGAAAGAATACAACAAAGAACTAAAAGAAACGCTCTCAGCTTGTTTCCTGGCGGGTCGACAGAGTTCCTGGCGGGTCGACAGGAGACAGGCTGGGTGCGATTTCTGCTAACTCCTCTTGAATCTTGCTCCAAAATCTGACTTCAAACTGACTTCTTTTCATTTCTGGAGCTCTTCCTATGTTTAAATAGCTCTCAAAGGCGGTTTCCATAAGTGGAGATCATGTCTGGCTCGTCCAAGAATAGAGAAAGTGCTCTGCCAGAAATATCTCTCCAAATTGGGCAGGTCGGTTTATGTCTGGCGGGGTCGACAGGAATCCTGGCGGGTCGCCTGAATTCCTGGCGGGTCGACAGAAATCCTGGCGGGTCGCCAGAACAGGGGACTTGTCTGGTTTGACCCTGTTCCTTTGCTCCAATCGCTTGGACTCTGATTTGCTCCGCTTGAACACTGCCTTGGGCCTAATTTTGCTCCAAATCATCACTGAACCTGAAATTAGACAAGGGCAAATAGCAGTACCATATTTCTAACCTAAATTGCATTAAATCTAACTAAAACACAAACATTTAATTGAAATTAAGGCCTAAAAGGGTTGAATATTTCAATGTGAAACCCGCCTATCAAATCTCCCCAAACTTAAAATTGCTTGTCCCTAAGCAACAATTCAAACTTAGAAAGATAGTTTAGGACTTAATTGCAATTCAATGGTTGGTTTCCTAAGTCAAAGAAGGGTCCTTAGCATAATAAACATAAAAATTGAGGAATTTCTAAATTGAGCATGTTAAAACAATTTTTCAAATTCAATTTCAAACAATTTTAGTCCAAGTGATCATGACTTCACACAAACAATTCTCAAAACAATTGACCATCATTGATCATGACTTTCCCCGTTTTTCTTTAGTCCCAATTGGTTTTCAAATTCCTAAAATTTGCATTATCAATCAAGACACGGGATCACACCCTCCCATCACAAACGTTAGCCCAACAAATTCAATCAAGCAAGAGTTAAGTCAATTCACCTTTACAATTTAATTTTAAAGATACATTTTGCTCCTGGGGCGAGGAGATTTTTCCCGAGGCGGAGAAGTCAGCCAGATAAAAGCGGATTTAACTTTAGAGGATTTTTCCTCTTTATTTCTTCTTTTTTTTTTATACCATGAATCTCTTTCTGTTTCTTACCCATGGTTTATGGAGTTCTTTTAATCCGCTAGTACCTATAGCTTCCTACAGTGTCCATGGCACTGCACCACTTTTTAGTTCCCCTTTTTATTTTATTTTTGATTTTTCTGATTTTTTTTTATAACATTTAATTAAACTTAAAAACAAAGTGACATTTCATTAACTCTTGCCATGATTTCGTTTGTTGAATCTCGATTTTGTGTTGCAAGAATCGATCTAAGGGCATTTAGGGTATTCAATTTTAAGCGTGGATGCCTAATATACCGAAATCTTGAATTTCAATGCAAACTTTAAAATCTTAAAACTCAATTAAACTTAAAGAACTACGAGACAAGTCATGCTTAATGCTTTTCAATTGCTTTTAATCCTTGAGTGTATTAAGTCATGTCAAATCCAAATTCAGATTTTCAAATTTCAATTTCAAGTCATACTCATTTCTTAATTTGCTCAAATTTCAATCCTAATTATTGCTAATTATCTCCTTAATCTATCTAAATGCAAATTATATGAATTAACCATGCAATATATACAAACCTACATGAAAAACGCTCAAGCCAAGTTTTCAGGCGACCCCGCCAGGATCCTGGCGGGTCCGCTTGAATTTGTCCCGAGAGTAATGCAAAAGGGGATTTATTCCTGGCGGGTCGCCAGGATTTCTGGCGGGTCGCCAGAAATGTCCCAAGAGTTAACATTCCTACATGCTATGATGCAATTTCCTAGATACAAGTGCTCTTCCATCAAATTGCCAAATTTTCCTCCCCAAACTTGTTCAATTGCATCCAACAAACACAAACAAACAGAATTTAAAAGAGAAAAACAAAAGAAAAGTGAAGGAAACTCACAAATTGTCGTGCCGAACCTATCGGTCACCAAATCTCACTGAGGCGGTGGAGGCAGTGGCTGTCCAAAGATCGGGAAGAACCAATCATATATCTCGTTCATCCGTCCATGAGCCACCTCATTCTCCCTTTCGTCTCGCTTGATTGCCTCGCACTTGTCACTGATGCGCTTTCCTAGCTCGTTGGATTCGCTTGAGAGGCGAGCTAAATTGTTCAAGCTAGAAGATGAACCACCCGTATCAAATCTTCCACCTTGAAACGGTTGCATGGCAAAGGGCGGCATTTGGTACGGCGACATTCCGTACTGGCCAAACGGCTGCGACCCTTGCATCGACTCTTGTGGGGGTTGTTGCATAGGAGCATCAGGTATGGCCGCTCCTTGGATTGCTAGGGGTAGCAACCACGTGTTTGGATCTAGACCCTTCAAATCATCAATTGAGTATCCAATGGCTTTGCGATGAAGTCGCAACTTCTTCAAGAGCTTCTCAATTTCTTCACTGTTTAGATGCGCACTCACAATCACCGGATATGTCTCATCAGGCCCCAGGTATTGGTACTGGAGGTTGGAGGGCAAATGCTTCAGATTCAACTTCGGTTGTACAGGGCTGGCTTCCTGGCGGGTCGCCAGAATTTCTGGCGGGTCACCAGAAACTGTCCTGAGAACATCCACTTCTTCTTCTGCCTCTGGTTCTTCCTCCAAACTCACCACATAAGCATCCCATTCCTCCTGGTTGTCGATGGGGTAGGTGTAGGCTTTTGTCACCTCCGAATTGAACTCTTCTTGAACTATTTCATCAAGCATATCCACCATACAACAAGTGTCAACTTGGTTGGGCAGCTTCATTGCTTTTTCAACTTCAAATTCGACGGTTTCGTCTCCCACCTTCACAAACATCTTTCCATTCCTACAATTGATAAGAATACCAGCAGTTGCTAGAAATGGTCTACCAAGAATAATGGGTACCTCGGGGTCTTCTTCCATGTCCACAATCACGAAATCACATGGCACCACAATATCTCCAACTTGAATTGTCACATCTTCAACTATTCCCAAGGGCAAACAAGTCGATCGGTCCGCGAGTTGCAATGTCATTCGGGTTGTCCTTAATTCTCCCACTCCGAGCTTGTTGAAAATGGATTCGGGCATGAGACTCACACTTGCTCCCAAGTCCAGCAAAGCTCGCTTGATGTTTGCCTCCCCAAACTTGCACGGAATCGTGAATCTCCCTGGATCTTTCAACTTCGGGGGAAGTCTCTTGGTTGATACGGATTTGCTCTCATGAGTTACAGCAATGCAAACGTCCTCTAGCTTCTTCTTATTTGTCAGAATATCTTTTAGAAACTTAGCATAGGAGGGCATTTTGGTCAACATGTCAGTGAAGGGTATGGAGATTTGGATTTGTTTCATTATCTCCATGAACTTCCCATACTCCTTCTCTTCCTTTGCCTTGGCTAGCCTCTGAGGATATGGAACTTCTGGCGCATAGCGGGTCTGAATCGGAGCCTCGGTCTTGCATTTCTGAGCTTCAGGATCTTTTCTGGCGGGTCGCCAGGAATCCTGGCGGGTCGCCAGAAATTGTCCTGAGAGCTCTGCATTCTGCGCATCATCCTGGCGGGTCGCCAGAATTCGTCCTGACAGCCATGTTTTTCTGCATTTTCTTCTGGCGGGTCGCCTGAGCTTCTGGCGGGTCCGCCTGGACTTGTCCTGGGACCGATTCGTCTGGATTTTTGGGCCCATCGTACTCCGTTCCACTCCTTAGTCGATGCGTGACACTCTTGACTTCTCCGTTGGGGTTCACTTCAGGTTGGCTTGGAAACATCCCGGTCTTCGTTAAAGCTCCTTGGCTTTGAGAGTTTGCCAATTTGTTTTGTTGAATGAGGAATTGCAAGGACTCACGAACTTGCTTCATCTCATCAAAGACCGTATGATTCCACTCCGTTTGATCTGCCATAAACTTGTCCACCAAATTCCTATGTTGCTGATAGTAATTAACTTGATTGTTATTACCCGCAGCGTTGTTGTTAGGCTTGTTTTGAGGTGGTGGTTGAGCTTGCCTCGGATTCGCGCACCCGCTTGGATTGCCATAAGATAGCCCAGGATGGTTTCTCTTGTCTCGGTACACGTAATTCTGGGGCGCGTAGGGCGGAGGTGCCATGATTACATTAACATCGGCTACGGGCTCGTCTCTTGCTACCAAGTAACATGCCTTTGCTGTATGTCCTTCTTCCTCACAGAATTGACACTTCTGGACAGCCTCCACGGGTTTGGTCTTCATTTCCTTCATCATTGTGGTCAAGACGTCTAGTTGAGCTTGCAAATGGGTAGATTTGTCCACTTCTATCATCCCTCCTTTGGAATTCTTCTCTCTCACCGACCAATTGGTTTGAGAGCTCGCCATGCTTTCGATTAGTGCCTTTGCATCCCTACACCCTAGGTCGAGAAGAGACCCACCTGCAGTTGAGTTAACACTTTGACGAGTTTGATGGTTCAAACCGTCATAGAAACTACAAATTAGTCTATCCTGGCCTATATCATGATGAGGACACATTCTCAACAAATCTTTAAAGCGTTCCCAAGCTTCAAACAAATTTTCATCGCTTTCCTGTTTAAACCCAATTATCTCCCTCACGATCGATGTGGTTTTGATTCTAGGATAGAACCTTTCCAAGAAGGCCTTGGCTAAATCATCCCAACAAGTAAACGGGTTACTATTGAAACTATTCAACCAATCCTCCGCTTGGTCTCTAAGAGAAAAAGGGAAAAGAGTTAACCGGATTATATCGGGAGCGACTTCTTCGAGGTTGAGAGTGATGCAATTCCGTAGGAATCGCTGCAAATGCTTGTTCGCGTCTTCCGTTGGATTCCCACTAAATTGGTTCTGTTGGATAAGGGCAATGAGAGATGGGTTGAAGAATAGATCGCGAGTCCTTCGAGCTTGGGGAGGGTTGACTCCAAGTCGGACATTGTTTGCGGTTGGGGCTCCGATCTCCTTCAAAGGTCGGTTCTCCGCCGCAATCCTTGCCGCCTCCCTAGCGTCATCAAGGGCTCGTTGAAGCACAGCTGGATCTACTATCAACGGTCTGTCTCCTTCTGGACCAATAGGTGGGTTCCCGTTCAGATCTGCCATTGGTTTCGCGTCGTCTGCGTCTTTCGAACCTTCCTCAGGATCTTTTCTGGCGGGTCCGCCTGAATCCTGGCGGGTCGCCTGGAACGGTCCTGGTGGTTGATTCGTGAATCGAGCTGATGGATTTCGCCTTCCTCGTTGGTAAACCAGCAAGGGAGTCGAAATAGGTGATGAAGTCGAAGTTGTGGCCTCCTTGGCTTCTATTTGTTCTCCCGGAAAACGAACGGTTTGGGAAACAAACGAAGCGGAAGGTCGGGGTGTCTCGTCGCTCTTGGCTTGGCTCCTCGTAAAGTACTTGCACTCGCTTGCGGGTTGAAGTTGCTTAGACTTCTTCTTCCCGGCCAGCGTGTACTCCTACAAACAAGAAACAAGAGGAAAAGACAAAAGATCAATAAAACTTAATTACCTAAACTTAAATCTAGTCACCGTCCCCGGCAACGGCGCCAAATTTGATCGGAGGTAAAATCTGGGTCAAATTAAACCTCAATCTAATCTAATGCAGTATAGCTTGAGGGTCGAATCCACAGGGACGGTTATTCTAAACTATAGACTTTAAGTAACTAAATTTAATTGATCTAGGGGTAAACAAGTCAAAGATTGATTAAATGGTTGAAAGGATTGAATTTAAACTAAAAGAATTAATTCTAAAACTCTAATTAACCTCTAAATTACTCTAAAAATTAAGGTAAAGATCTAAGTTTGAATTAAGGACTTAAACTAGGGTCAATTGATCGGGTTCCACTTCCAGGCACTATCCTGGCGGGTCGACAGGATTCCTGGCGGGTCGACAGAGTTCCTGGCGGGTCGACAGGATTCCTGGCGGGTCGCCAGAACAGTACGACAATTCAGCTTAATTAGTTTCTAAGTTCTCTAAGTTCAGGTTTTTGGCTTAAACTCTGGTCCAAATACTAACTCTCGTTCTTGATTTGGTATTACTAAGTTTTAACATCTAAACCTCCCTAAAAACCTAAGTTTCAACTCTCGTTTCTTGGCTTAAGTTTTAGGATTTGCTTTAACTATTCGGTAGGATATCCTAGATCTCTCGATCTTAGGAGAGAATAAACCTCTCGGCTAAGTTCCGGTTTCACCTTTTGGGTATACTAACTATCCTATGGTATGGGAATACAAATTGATTTGAATTTAGGGAACTTGGTGCTTATCTATTAGGCAAGGCCTTAACCTAATGAGCGAACCTTCAAGACAATTCAATTCATATTCTCAATTAAAGCAATTAAACTTAAGAAAAGCAAAGCAACTTAGAAAGATTAGAAAACTAAATTAAACTTCATAAATCTACCAAGTCATGGTTCCCTACAATTGCCCCTAAACTAAACTACTCACTAAAAGTCATACTAAACATAAAGACAATAGGTTTCAGCAGACTAAACATAAAAGAGAGAAAATAGAGAAAGAATACAACAAAGAACTAAAAGAAACGCTCTCAGCTTGTTTCCTGGCGGGTCGACAGAGTTCCTGGCGGGTCGACAGGAGACAGGCTGGGTGCGATTTCTGCTAACTCCTCTTGAATCTTGCTCCAAAATCTGACTTCAAACTGACTTCTTTTCATTTCTGGAGCTCTTCCTATGTTTAAATAGCTCTCAAAGGCGGTTCCCATAAGTGGAGATCATGTCTGGCTCGTCCAAGAATAGAGAAAGTGCTCTGCCAGAAATATCTCTCCAAATTGGACAGGTCGGTTTATGTCTGGCGGGGTCGACAGGAATCCTGGCGGGTCGACAGAAATCCTGGCGGGTCGCCAGAACAGGGGACTTGTCTGGTTTGACCCTGTTCCTTTGCTCCAATCGCTTGGACTCTGATTTGCTCCGCTTGAACACTGCCTTGGGCCTAATTTTGCTCCAAATCATCACTGAACCTGAAATTAGACAAGGGCAAATAGCAGTACCATATTTCTAACCTAAATTGCATTAAATCTAACTAAAACACAAACATTTAATTGAAATTAAGGCCTAAAAGGGTTGAATATTTCAATGTGAAACCCGCCTATCACGAGCGAAGGGCACTAATGCGGTTCTAAGTACCTCGAGAGTTGATTGTTTGTTGCAGGTCCTTTTTTTTCCAGTAGGCGCAAGCCCCTATTGTTAATTACCTCCGGACTCAGTTACGAACTGGGCCAAGAGCACCTCTAGATCGGGATAATCAATGTTTAGATGTCGTAAGTGGATGAAGTCCATTTTAGTAAAAGGATTGTATCTTGGTAAAGGATTTCAGGATGAAAACTAAGCAGAAGAGCAGTCATTTGATCAGTGCCATGCAGTCATGAGTGATGCAATTTAATTCTTTAATTTCACATTTTAAGATATTTAGGTTGTTTTTACTTTGCTGTGTCAGGCTTATTATCGTTACAGGGATTTTTGAGTTCGATACTAGGAAATTTAGTATCCTAGATCAGTCCTCAATCGTTTGGAGATTTAGAGATTTTGGGATTTCGTTCAAGTCTCGAGTACAGATGTGCTATGCCTTCTCTTGACAGGAACTTAGGGATGGCCACTGGTTGACTTTTCTTCTGATCACCTGGGCATCAGTTTGCAGTTTGCTTCTGGTCAAACACGCTGTGAACTTGTAGGAACAAGCTGTTAGATTTGAGTCCAACACTAGAAAATATGGTATTCTAGGCCAGCTCTCAATCATTTTGGGGAACTTAGGGATTTTTTTTTGGATTTTTGTTCAAGTCGCGAGTACAGATGCGCTATGCCTTCTCTTGACAGGAACTTTAGTGGTCATTCAGAATTGACTATTCCTTTTTCTCAATCTGAATATCAGGAGGGTGTCTCCATCAAGGCGAAACGCTATGCAGTCTTGAAAGGACGAACTTTTGACTTTTAAGACTTTATGTCACTTTTGACTTTGTGTCCTTGAGCCACTTTTAGACTTTGTTTCATTTTGACTTTGTGTCACTTTTAGACTTTATGTCAGTTTCAGACTTTGTGTCATTTCGGCTTTATGTCAGTTTCAGGTTTAGACTTTTTTAATTTACACTTTTAGAATTTTGAACCTTTGAGTTCGACTTTTAAGCTAGCACTTTAGCATTTTTAGATTTGAACTTTTGAGTTTGACTTTTGAGTTTTGTTTTCTCTTTTTTTTTGTTTCCGGACATTGATTTTAGGGTTTGAACTTGGTTTGGGCTTTTGAATCTTGGCATTCTGGACTTTGGGTCGGATTTTTCAGTTATGACTTTTGAGTTTCGGACCTTCAACCTTTGGTTGGACTTTTGAGTTTGGACATTTAAATTTGTACTTTCAAATCTGTATCTTCTTGGTGATGTTGTTTTTATTTCGTTTTTTTTTGTTTGCAGATTTTAATACCTGACTGTGCTTGTTGCTCAGAACAAAGAATGTCAGTTGTACCTGCTGTCCAGAACATAAACTGTTCAAATGTACCTGTTGTCCTGAACATAAAATACTTGAAAGTACCTGTTGTCCAGAACATAAACTGTTCAAATGTACCTGTTATCCAGAACATAAAATACTTGAAGGTACCTGTTGTCCAGAACATAAAATACTTGAAGGTACCTGTTGTCCAGAACATAGAATATTCCAAATGATTTTCTTTTGCCTTATTTCTTTTTCTCCCTCTTTTTTATTTAACCATATAAATTTATTATTATTATTATTATTATTATTATTATTATTATATATTTTTTTATTTATTTATGATCATCTCTTAAACCTTTTAATTTTGAAATATTTTATACTTTTGTGTTTTATCATAACATGACACATCAAAATATTCCTCATATTTTTTCTGACATTTTGATATTTCATGAGAATTTTTCTGACAATCTAGCTATTTTTAATGCATTTTTGAAGTTTTCAGCTTCGCATAATTTTTAATTGGTTGAAATTTCGCTGTTTTGTGTTATGCCTGTCAGGGATTCGTTGTACTGCCAGCGTCATAGAGGATCTTCCCAAGTCGCTGAAGTTAGTAGCTAGCTGAGTCACTTGGATTGCACTCGTGCCTATGAGCCGAATGGGTTCGAGTTCGAATCGGACTGGCTCCGTGGGTCCCGCCTGTCATCGAAGCCTATCGGAGCTCCGAGTTCGTTCAGCGTTTACTCCATTTCAACCTCCTTCCCTCCTCCATCTCTGTTGACTCGTCGGCAACGAGGGTTGACCTAGCGATTCCGGCTGCCATTTTGACCATGAATTGGTTCTGCAAGATCGTCTTCTCACTCTCTTCTCCATCCAACCTCCAATTTTGGTCATATCTATCCAATTGGTCACATTTCTTCATGCTTCAAGCATGGTCCGACGACATACTCGGGGAGCAAATTGAGGGTCATAAGTAAAGATTCTCAATTGAGGGATGCTTTTTGAGCATTAAGGGGCTTCCCCGGGTCACTTACAACGACAGAGGGAGATACAAGTATTGCAATTTGACCGTAACTCAAACCTAGGGTCTGGTTTTGATTTTCATAACATTTACAATTTGACTTCAATTAGTAACACTCATCTCCATTTTGTCACGCATATATCTTACTGTTACCCATTACTTGGTGTGGTTTGGTGTATCATTATGAGCTATCTTGGTTTGATTTTGGAGTTTCACCGAGTATTGATTTCAATTTAGGTTTTTAACACATTCTTTCAGCCTTACTCAGAAAATGCAATATGATATATTTTAGCAATCGGGGCTCTTTATGTCCAGGCTTTATCTTGCTCATTTGAACCATGATTTAGAACTCCAGTCTGGCTTACTTGGTACAGACCCTCACCCCCCTTTTTTACCATGCGATAAAACATCTTAACAGGTTTAGACAAAAATACCCCTGTGAACATATGAACTGTTAAACTTATTTACTGTTTTCTCTACTTGATATGTTGTACACACTTCTTTTTACTGAAAATAGATAAGATGATGTTTTTAGTTTAATCCCCCTATTTTTACTATTGAGTGTATGCATATGCATTGTTATTACTGATGCCAATTTTTAAAGTCACACTATGTAAGCACCCCATATATATATCATATATGCTATTCCCAATTTCATATTCTCAGGCAAACACCCTTGAGTGCAGTTTCATTTTAGACATATCTAACCCTCATTTTCTTTTATAACCTTAATAAAGCATGCTTTTGACAAAATAAGCTCTAGCTACTACATTTTAAAATTTCTTTCTTCATTGACTACTGTTTCTTCGCATATATGTACTTTATTTTCTATTTTATTACATCTTGCTGGGTTTAATCTTATTCATGAGACTTAAAAGACCATAATTAGCATCAAGACATGGCTAGGTGCATGAGTGTGCGCTCTCTGGCAAGCACCCCTCATACGCGGAGCCATGCCTCTCTGCCCAATTTTACTCCTAATACCTTTAAAATATTAAGACATTCTTTGACACAAGTTTAAGCATGACTTCATAAGTAACTATTATCAGTTTTTGAAACGCAATTAAGTGCATGAGTGTACGCTCTCTGGCAAGTACCCCTCACACACAGAATTTTGTTTTTAGAACTTACATATATTTCCTTCTTTTTTTATTTTTTTTTATGAAAGGGCTCTCCGACATAGGCAAGTGTGCGCTCTCAGACAAGCACCCCTTACCTGTGTCTTTGAGTCCTAAAGCATCATTAGTAAATGATTCACATGAGGGCTTCCTTGTAATTAACACTCAGATTTTAACATCAACTAGTGAAATAAAGGGAAAGAAACATAAACAGAAAGAGAAGAAAACGAAAGAGGAAAGGAATTTCTTGGAGAATGAATTTACATCAAACTTAATATGAAAAAGCTCTCTACCTTTCCTCTAACAATTGCCTCTTTTTTTTGTTGGTTTACAATAGATATCACTAAACAAACTAGCAGAGTTTCTAGTTTTCTGATGCTCTCTCTTTTTCCTCACTCTTGGTCTTCTTTTATAGTTGATACTCTTAGGGTTTAGCTTCACTCTCTTGACACATGGCAGTATCTCCTTTCTTGATTTTGTGATGAAGGGGCTGGATATGACATGAGGCTGCCGCCTTGCTTTTGCAATTCCTATATCACTTCTTTTCCTTTTACTCCCTTTTACTGGCTATTGGTAGTGTGACACTTGGCATTTGTAACTTTACTCTTTTTCACAGGGTGCTTGGGGGAGGAGTTACACCCATTCTGGCGTCAATTGATGTGTTGTCTTTCATCTAATGGTCCACAGATTGATGAAGGGTTGTGATTTGCATAGAGAAGGAATCTCCTTTGATGTGTAGCTGTTGCTCATAGGGGCATAGGTCTGATGCATCAACAGTCATGCTATTCACTTTCTCCAGTTATTCTTTTTATCAATCCTCTATGGTAAACACTGATGTGTTTAGTATTGGTGTATAAGATTAGGTACTACTTCTAGCTGGGGCCCTTGTATACTATTGTCTTTTATCAATCCTATTTTCAATTTCTTTTTTTTGGACTGTTTTTTTTGTTTGAATTTTATCATCCTTTCTTTGAGTTTCAATTTTGATCCATCATTGCCCTTTAATCTCAACTTGTTAATTAGCTATGGTGTTTAGCTATTTTGGAGCTTCATTGGTTTTTGATTTTGAACATTGCATTTTAATTTTTTCTTTGATGTAAATCATATTTCCTTCAATCATTACACAGGGATATTCCAGGGGCAGTATAGGTATGTGTGCTCTTCAAATTCTTTCTTCATACATTCCATTCTCTTGTCATTTTCCTATTAATGACTGATTTGCCCATGGTCAGAGGAGTCACGCATGAGTTACTTATTCTCCAGGCATGATATGATGTATTTGTATCCTATGTTCATTGAAGAATACATAGTTCTATCTCAGACCGTCCATCTACATTCAGTCTTATCCTGAGATGTAAACATACGGTAGGATGTGCTATTCCTTTTTTATCCAACATACCCCCTTTGTATGTGACATAGGTGAATGAATGGTTGTACTGTCGTGATTAAAGCATGGAGAGCTTTTCAGCCTTTGTTTAAATCCCATCTTAAATCCAACGGTCCCAATTGGAGTGGTGAGTTTACCTCTTATTGTCACACCTTCTGGCGCCAAGGACTATTGCAGGGCTACTTCTTCCTTTTCAGGTTATAGGCTGTGGGGAATGGCATCCTTTCCTCCATTTGAATCCCTACTCAATTCCATCAACTATTTCACATGGGACATCTCCAGTTGTGAGAACTTTTGCTTTTATCGCCTCTTCTTTTTACTTCTCTCTTTCTGACCATGCTCCATGCTAACTCCTCATCATCTCTTCTACTTCTGGTTCAAAGTGTGTTTGAAAAATCTTTTTTTTTGAACCTAGCCCCTTTTGTGGCGAAATAGTTGTGGTGAAGGACAGCATCACCCATTCCTTTCGCCAAATTGGCTCTTAATAGCTCATCCCAGCGCCGCCCCAGCCTCACCAGAGACTTCAGTAGGTGGGTTCCTCTGCCAATTTCTAACAATTTGATACAATTTCGCAGTTCTTGTCTTTGGCTTCTCACCATTGTTCCTATTGTATTATTTCCGTCCAGCGCCTCTACGCTGCCGTCTTTGGTGTCGTCGGAGTCGTAGAGTCATCGCCAATTCATTGGTGAGGTTGATTGGAGTTGAGACGACGTGAATCGGCGGCACAATCTCTCCCTACGTTGGCGCACGGCGCTTGTCAGAGATGGTACTGTTCCATCCTTTTCTTTTTCTCCCTTTTTTTTAAAAAAAAACAGAAATGGATGGGGCCCATGTTTTCGACCAATCAGGAAATTCAGTCGAGTGTTTTGATGTTAGATTGAGATCTGTCCGTTGATTTCAGATAAGATTTCTGTGATTTATCGTGGCCGTTAGATCAACGAAATTTCCTTATAACACTAGTTATTGGTTTGGGTTTGAATCATAATCCGAATGGGCTTTCAGTCCTGGCCCAGAACAGGTTTCTAATATAAGTCTAAAGGCCCATTTGAATCTCTCCATTTATTCGGCTCTGGTGAGGTCCATCTCCATTTGTTCCAATAATGGAGGTGTCCATTTGACTGAATTTTGAGGATAATTGAGGTGCTTTATTCTTAGAAAAATTGTTTGGTGCTCTTCTATAGGTCAATTTGGCATGAAATTTTGCATGGTTTCCCATAAAAATATGAAGAACTTGGCTGCCACAAATTTTCTATTTTTAGGACCTTAGTAATTAATTATAAGGATATCACAGGCACATAATGGCATTCCTTGTAATTAATTAATTTACTGTCCATTTTTAAGAATTTTTGTGTTTTCCTTTCATGCAGTGTGACCAATTATCATGGCTATTTTGTTGGGTCATTGGTCATGTGGATGAGATTTTGATTATATGGTTTTAAATTTTTGGTGATGAGATAGGAACTTGTTCAGGGTTTTACGCAGCAGAATTTAGAGGCAAACAGAACAATTTGAATGGTTTTGATCGACTATTTGAATTTTAAATTTTGAAAAACGACTCTAGCATACGGGTTTGATCCGTATGCTGGAGTATACTTTACCCCCCCCTCTATATATAAAAGCAAGAATTTTGATGCATCAAGAGTAAATTATGTACAAAATAAAAAAATATATAAACTATACACGAACATGAATTTGCGCATGGTTCATGCTAGTGAAAGTCAAAAGCGTCGGGTCAGATTTCAAAGGACCGGACTTGACGGGTTTGGTAGAAGGGCCGGATCGGACCGGGTTAAGGAAAAGGATCGATATGGGACGGGTTAGACGGGTTTGTTTTTTGAAACACGAGACCGGCCCTTCGAAAACCCGGCTCTTATAGGTCCTTGGCCCTTCTAGTCCTAAAATAATACCAACATTTAATTTTTTAATAGTTTTTTAATCTCTATCGTCCCATCATGATCAAATAGTCATTACTATTGAACGATTAGGTCGGATCCGGCCCTTCAACATCCGTCTTTGAAAAAAATTAGACCCGGCCCTTTCAAAATCCGGCACTTCTAGACCCTTGTCCATCGAAAAGCCCTTCAAGAAGGGCTGGTCCAGTCCGGATTTTAGGACGGGCCAATGGCCAAGGATTTTTGGACTATCACTAGTTCATGCCTTTTCTTTAGCATCCATCAGATTAAAATCATGCCAATAGTTGCAAACTTGCAATAATTGTGCGTGCCTATTCATTTCTAATGCAAATTTTGATGCGCTATTTGTGGATTCTTTTGTGCAGAATGACCTTAATATGAAATTTTATACATGTATTTTAAAAAATACGAATCATGTATATATTTGGAATTTTTATATCTATCCATTAATGTAGATTAAGAACAAATAATGGATATCTATTGACAACTATATTGTATTTATCTATATAAAAAAATTACTCAATTGTATTTAAAGATTAGAACATGAATGATGTTTGCTAAGTTTTGAATCATATATAAAATTTTTTCATTAAAGTGTGAAACTTGTACAAAATGAATTTTGTATTATTCAACACACTGACATGTGTCATAAATCAAAATTCCTGTCATATGGTTGGGACGCTTGCACAAGCCTCTTAATCATTTCATATTTCGTTATAACTCAACTAAAAATTTTGGAGTCGAAAATAATAATAAACGAGTAATTTTTCCCCCCTTAGTCTGCATACTAAATTTTGCACTAAAACGTTTAAAATTCATTTTCTTGATAGAATACATGCATTACAAAGGTAGGAGGGGGAAAAAAATTGAAATATTGAACAAGATGAGATGATCCAAATATGACCTATATTCCACAATTACACACAAAAAATGTAATACTTCATAAAGTTTCTGCTTTCAATCACATTTTAGATGAATATTCTGGTCACTTATATTTAACGATTAGCATATAAATTACTTCAAAAATTTTCAATTTCCTTCATACAATTGGTGATACAAGTTGTGCATTCTATTATGATTTCTTTGTCCCTTCCTGTGCATCTAAAATTGTCATAAAAATCTTTCATCTTTCCTTCCCACCTAAACCGGGTGCATGTTACAAATTTTTCTCGTCCCATCCCGGTTGTTTTGAAGAACTGGAGAGAGAGAGTCTTGGGACAGGTCAATAAGACAACAACTCATTACCCAATCCATACAAATCAATCATCAAAGCTTGCTTTCTTCCCTCCCTCCCTCACTTATTATAGTAAGTTAGTGACACTAATAAATAGTTAAATACCCCAGTCCCAGTGCCACCGTCGGTGTCGGTTACTCAAATATCACAATTTATCCACACTCCAGCGTGAGGAGAGAATCATGAACTCCGGAGGAAAGGTGGTTTGCGTAACTGGAGCGAGCGGTTTCGTCGCCACGTGGCTCGTCAAGGTGCTCCTTCAGCGGGGATACACCGTGCGTGCCTCCGTACGCGATCCCTGTACGTTTCATAGCTTTCCTTTAGATTAGTTTCTTTCTTGTTTTTATCTCTGTCTACAAATTTTACACGGTTGACCTGTTTGCCAGTTGGTTTGTTGTTTTCCTTCTCTTGATTTAAGTCTATAGTTCGATCACAACCTTAATATTTTTTTAATAAAAATTGTTAATAAATTGGTATTGCCAAACTAACCTAAAAAAAAAAAAAAACAAATACAACTCTGAATTTTACTGAAACTCTGTAGCTTAGGAGCTGAGTGCTCTCTCCGGTCAAACACCATCAATTGATTTGACATCTTGATCTTATCTCTTGGAAAAATTACAAGATTTCCACATCAGGGTGAATCTCATGTGGCACGCAATTAATTTGAAAGCATACGACAAATCCCTTTCAGTCAGGAAAGGGAGAACTTTTCTTTTCATTCCCTTTTAATCAATTTAAGGTGTTTTTTTTTTCCCATGTGGTGAAAACAGTAATTGTTCTAAACCATGATTTTGCATGTCTTGAACACATTTAAGCTAATCCGAGGAAAACTGATCACTTGAGAAAGTTGGATGGAGCCGAAGAGAGGTTGCAATTGTTCAAAGCTGACTTACTAGAAGAAGGATCCTTTGATGAAATTGTGGATGGCTGTGATTGTGTTTTCCACACTGCATCACCTTTTGTCAATGACTCTGACCCGGTTGATCCACAGGTTGACATAATTTTGCACATCGCCTATTTTTAACTGGAAAAATATAGTGATTGTTTATTTAGAACCAAATCATATTTTTGATAAGACAATAGTTGAGATGTATATTACAATTGGCGCCCCACCCCCTACTTTTAGGTATATTCATCTAATTGGTCACACATTATGCTACCAACAAGTAAAACTTCAGTTTAATCCTAGCCAATTTTCTTGAATAAAAAAGATCAGGTACAGTTTTACATTGAAGTACTTTCCGACTTCTCACCAAAGTTTGGATAAATAAGAAAAGATGACTTTGTTATATGCATTTATAGGCTGAGTTAATAGATCCAGCCGTCAAGGGCACACTGAATGTTTTAGCTTCATGCAAAAAGAGTTCTTCTGTCAGAAAGGTTATCATAACCTCTTCATTGGCAGCTGTGGTGATGGATGGAAAACCAAAACCTCCTAATTTTACAATTGATGAGACTTTCTTCTCAGATCCACAGTTCTGCGAGCAAATAAAGGTACTCATGAAGATTTTATTGTTATTTTTTATTTTTTGAATATTATGTCTGTTGGGTATGCCATCTGTTCAAATCCTCTTTGTGTGAAGGATGAGTTACTGCAATAGTCTACTCAACCAAAAACTTGTTAATTAGGCTAATGAGCACAATCCAGTTACTAAATGGAAGTCTGGAATGTAACAGACTACAGGTACAAGTATGCTAAAACTTTGTATTAACATGTCCATATTTTTTAGCTGTGGTATGTGCTTTCGAAGACCTTGGCAGAGCAGGCAGCTTGGAACTTTTCAAAGGAAAATGACATCAACATAATTACGATTAACCCAGGAATGGTTGTGGGTCCCCTCTTGCAGCCAACACTTAACACTAGCTCTGCTGCAATCCTGAAATTAATCGATGGTATGTAAATGTAGTTCACTCAAAACAGCATTAGCAATCCGACCTAGGAATGCTCCATATCATCTTGTTGATCCAATTAATTTTAATGATTGGATGTGAAAGTGAAAAAAGGTTCTATGAAAAATAATTTTCTTCCAAATATTATTTAAGCTTGCCACTGTGATAAACAAATAAATTGCTTTTTGTAAAATTGATCATGTTCTTTTAATATTAAGGAAGAATAAAGCTAAACAGTCATGCTCCATTAATGTCAGGAAACTAGATGCAAGTTTGTTGTGGGCATGTAGGTACACTATAAGTTACACTTACTACAAAGGAATTAGTTATTGTGCCCTGTTTGCCATTCTGAAATAAAGCTGAAATGGCTCTTTTATCGACTCTAATTTTCTTTTCATAGGCACACCTGCATTCCCCAATGTGACCATTGCTTGGGTAGATGTCAGAGATGTTGTGATGGCACATGTCCTGGCCTTTGAATCTCCTTCAGCTAACGGCAGATACTGTTTAGCCGAAACTGTTGTGCATTATTCAGATATGGTGAAAATAATTCATGAATTGTATCCTCAACTTAAGGTTGCTGATAAGTAAGTGCTTTCTGTTCAATAATCTTGTACCTTACTGTCATGCAGTACGGTTAGCGTCCAGGTAAGTTTCTGTTAAGCAACTGAATAACAAAGAACACATAAAAGGTAATCAAATAAATGAATTTTGAGAATCATGCCCAGCTCAATTGGCTAAGATAATACTTTCCATGTGGAGACCTAGGGTATACTAGATTGGAGTTTGGAAGGGGGCGCTGAGCTTCTGAGTCCTTTCGTTGACTAAAAAAATAAAAGAGAGAACTTTTAAGCATTTGTTATTCTTATAAACCATCAGCTGAACTTTCATTGGCATGACTAGGTGCCTTAATAGAACCAGTGGTCATTAAATTGCTGTTTTTGTATTAATGTAGGTGCGTAGATGATAACCCATTCCCTCCATATTATCAAGTTTCAAAGGAGAAAGCCAAGGCCCTTGGTGTAGAATTCAGACCCCTGAAAACAAGTATAAAAGACACAATAGAAAGCTTGAGGGAAAAAGGCTTTGTTACATTTTAGCTCATTCAGTCAGAGGTCTTTGTATGAGCAAATGATATTGAAGAGGTCTTATGTGTGTTTGGATGTGTCGTGAATAAGAATGTTCTTGAATAAGGTTTGAATAAGGTGTGTTGAAAATAGCTCGTTCATGAATTGAGTGATGTTGTTTGGATTGGTAGTTGGGAATAAAGTTTGAAAGGAAAAAAAAAAAAATAATGATTTTCTGTTTTATTTTCTTTGAACTTCTTTCTAATTTAAAAATTGCCTCTTTCACTAGTTTTTGGCGCAAAGAAAGATTAGTAGAGCACATGCTAATAAGGAATAAAAAAAACTATTTATATCATAACAAAATTGACTCAAAATTTTGCATGCACGTAGAGCACATAAATACATAATATATCAGTGTTCTGTGTTCGTATAGCTGTTTGAGATGTATATGCATTTTGTACGCAGTTATGAAAATTATGATCGTTACAAATTGTCACAGCAAGAATTTTTTTTAACAGAAAAATGCTCAAATGCTCCGGTTTACTAGTTCGTTTATTTGTGGTGTCAAAGCTCTATCGCATTTGATCTCGACAAACATCTAATGTAGAGAAAAAAGGATGACACTGAATAGAGCCCAGTAAACATCGAATGAATTTGTTTTTATGGGCTCTGAATAGAGCCCAGTAAAGTTAACATGGGCCCAAAAGAAATCTATCCAAAACATTCCGACCCGGTAAATTCCCCACCGGATGCAATTTCCAATTCCCGTTTAATTTCTCACCCGAATCCGATTGAAAATATCCATTCATATCAGTGCACTGCACTCATTGGGAATCACATCCTCTGCCAACCTTAAAAGGTTGGTAGAGTGCCGATGTATGATCTGAACCGTTAGATTTAATCTCAACGGTTAAAGGAGCCCCGTGCATGTAACTAGATTGATAGGCCCGAAAAAATTTTAACCGTCGAGATTAGATCGAACGGCTCGGATCTAATGTTGTCACTCTACCAACCTCAAAAAGTTGGTAGAGGATACGGCGAACGAAATCCTCTGGTCGGCAGACCACTGGTCGTTTTAGATCTGGGCCGTATGATTTAATCTTAATGGCTATAGATGCCCCGTGCTAGTACCACGATTGATAGGCCCGAAAAAATATTAACCGTTGAGATTAAATCAGACGATTGAAATGCAACGAAGTCCAGTGGTCTTCTCTTTGTCGAAGTCCAGAGGATCCGAGTCCGAGGATACGGACCCCACTCATTGCTGGTAAAAGAAAGAGAGGATCCTATCCGTTACCTCTCCAATGGCTACTCCAATCCCAAGTTGTTCCTCTCCTTCCATGGCTTCTTTCGTGAATTCTCCCACCATTCCACAACCTCCGCCACCAAGCTCCTCCGCCTCTCCACCTCCTCGCTTAATCCGACTCCCCTCGAACAAACGCAAACCCAAACCCAAACCCAGCGACCAAACACCCGCGCCGTGGGCGGAGAAGAAGCGGATCGTATCAGTCGACTACGACAAGGGGAGGCGTATCGTCTCCAGCGAGGTTAAAGGAATCGGGAAGGATGAGATCCCGGCCAAGTATCGGCTGAGAGTGGAAGGGAGCCTGCGCCAGCACGACTGGTCGGTGTCTGAGGTGGCGGCCCGCGTTATGCGGCTTAAGAAGTGGGAGGAAGTCGATGGTGTTCTTAATTGTTGGGCCGGTCGATTCGCCAGAAGGAATTTTTCTCTTCTTATCAAGGTTTCTTATGATCACTGTCTAGTGTTCACTCTAGAAAAAAAAATATATATTAGTAGTATTATGGTTTAGTTTTTTAATGAACTGAAGTATGATTGGATTTTCATGGTCTAGGCTAAACCTCACTTCATAATGACCAATTTCTAGCTTCTTATCCTAATTAGTTGTCCCATTCTCTGTTGGACGCGAATAAGAATTCCATTCTGCTGTTCTTTAACCTCTGGGATTCTTATCCTGGAGATCCTGTATTAGATGTTAAATTTTACTGCAATCAACCTTCTATGTTTTACTATTTTGGTAATATTATACCTGCACAGGGTCGGATCCCACGCGTGGTGCATTCACTAGATTTAAGTTTGCCTCTTCCGTAGCCTTGACAGTGCCTAAATAGTTTTAACAGTAGTTATATTTTGGGAGCTTATGTTTTGTACCCTTAATATTAATAGATTTATATCTCTTTCAGGAAATAACATGCACAGGATCCATTGACCATGCTGTGCATGTGTTCAAATGGATGAAAAACCAAAAGAATTATTGTGCAAGCAAGGACATATATGTAATGATGATAAGATTACATGCTAGACATAATCGCATTGATCAAGCACGTGGTTTATTTTTTGAGATGCAAGAGTGGAGGTACTGATCCTCATTTTGAAGTTATCAGTCATTTTTTATTCATCTGCATGATATCTCACATCTCAGATAATTAGTTACAATGTAAACATCTTGAACTTGTCGAATTCAATTTTCTTGAGTGATCTTTTGTTTTTGTTCGACCATGTTGTTCAGTACTTGGTTATTGTATAATATTGAGAATTGTTACACTGAGTTTGAGTGAGCTTCTATATATTAACAATCATCAGTTGGAAATGTATAATACCGGTTTGATTAATTTCTGACCCTTATGTTCATTTTGCCTTTTCTGACCTTTCTTCCTCTTTTTGTTTCAATGTGGAGGTTAAATTGACATTTAACTGAGACATATTTGCAAAACTGAGGGTTAGATGTACCAAAATACAAGTAGTTTGAGGCTTAATGGGTCTGTTTTGTGCCTAATTTAAAAAAAAAAGGTACCCATTGCATATTGTGCTAGCACTGTATCTGTGCGGTCTTTGGTCCCATGTAAGTGAACATTGGAAATTTTGAACAATTTAAAAAATGTAGATACAAATCTTAAAGCTTTGTGTTCTTCTTTGGTCAATGCTTTTCCACTAATGGTATGTATACTCTATCTAGGTGTAAGCCTGATGATGAAATATACAATGCACTTATACATGCACATGCTCGAGTGGGTCACTGGAGGTGGGCAATCAATATAATGGATGACATGCTTCGAGCTGCTGTAGGCATTCTAAACCCTAGTTTTGTAACACTTATTCCAGGGGGAGTCTTAATAACTGGGGCTCCTTGGGTATTATACAGATTGAACACTTTTGAGTGTTGGACCCTTATTAAGACCTAATCCTGCCTTAATTCCCCTAATAAATAAAATAAAATGAAAAATGAAACCAATAAAAGGAAAGAATTGGGTGGATACCTCATGCCAGACTAATATGTTGTCGTAATTACCAATAAATTACATGGACGATTCCTTATTTTGGTTCAACTTATTGTTCAATAGTTCGCTTTTTATATTGACTTTATGCTGTTACATCTCAAAATTTTGTGCATATCATGCAGATACCTCCGAGCCGAACTACATACAACAATATTATAAATGCATGTGCAATTGCAGGAAACTGGAAGAAAGCACTAGAAATAAGCAAGAAGATGACTCAAAATGGAATTGGTCCCGATTTAGTTACTCACAACACTATATTATCTGCTTTCAAAAAGGGTAACCAACACACAAGAGCTCTGGCTTATTTTGACTTAATGAAAGAAAGAAATACTCACTATGACCATTTTACGCTCAGCATTGTTATTCACTGCCTAGCCAAGCTGGGGCAATATGGGAAAGCAGTGGACATATTCAATTCAATGAAGGATAATGGATCAAAAAACAGACCCGATGTGGTGATATACAGTAGCATTATGCATTGTTATTCTCTCTGCGGCCAAGTTGAGAATTGTGAGAAAGTATTTAACATGATGCAAGCTGAAGGGCTAAAGCCTAATATTGTGTCCTATAACACACTCCTAGGTGCATATGCCTCTCATGGAATGCATGTTGAGGCACTAAAAATATTTAATTTAATCAAGAGGAATGGATTGAGACCCGATATAGTGTCATACACCTCATTACTTAATTCATATGGACGGTCAGGACAGCCCGAGAAAGCTAGAGAGACTTTTGACATTATAAAAAAGGAGAAAATTAAGCCTAATAGAGTTTGCTATAATGCCCTAATAGATGCATATGGGGCTAATGGGATGTTAACAGATGCAGTTGATGTTCTGCGAGAAATGGAGAGAGAAGGTATTGAACCAGATGCTGTTTCCATTAGCACCCTTTTGGCCTCTTGTGGTAGGTGCGGAGAATTAGTCAAGGTCGAATCTATTCTCTCTGCTGCCCAGGCCAGGGGAGTTGAATTGAACACAGTCGTGTACAATTCAGCTATTGGTAGTTATATGAGCACTGGGGAGTATGAGAAAGCTGTACAGTTGTATTATTCTATGAGAGAGAAGGGTAACATGCCTGACACAGCAACTTTTAACATTTTGATAAATGGAGCATACAAATTGGGAAAATATGAAGACTCTCTAAAATTTGTCGATGACATGAAGAATTTGTCTGTTCCTTTGTCAAAGGAGGTGTACTCATCCTTGATTTGTGCATATAGCAAACAGGTGTGTGGCTTGTTCAATTGCTTTCTTTCCTTGAACTAGATATTGAAGTTGTCAAAAAACTTTTTTGAGTTTATGTTTATTTTGTTTTTTCAGGGAAAACTGCAAGAGGCTGAGTCTCTATTCTCTTCCATGAAATGTTCCAATTGCAGTCCTGATGTCATAACATACACGGCTATGATTCATACTTACTGTGTACAAGGTACTGTTGTCAGATGTGTCAAGAACAAGGAACAAGGGCCTTGTTCCTAGTTATCACAAATACAAACATGACATGAACAAGGAACAAGGGCTTGTTCCTAGTTCCCACAAAATCATGGAATTGTTAACAAGAACTAGAACAAGCCTTGTTCTAGTTCTTGTGGCTTGTTCTAGTTCTTGTTCTAGTTCACACCCTTTGCCAAACATATTTCCAGGAAAATATTACATAAATATCAGCTAATATTTTGGGTATAGCTAATATTACATAAATATCAACAATTGTCCCATTTGCAGCCAGCAACCCAATTACCGTAGGAATATCTGCTTGTGAGAGTCTATGTTAGATGAATTGCATAGAAATTGTATGCGCCAGTACTAATAGTTGTTAGGTTTTTCCTACTAATGAGGTCCCTTTCGTCTTAAGCACAAATTGAGGCCCAATCAACTTGCACTTTCCAGTTTCCATGATCCCCCTTTGTCATCAGTATTCTGAGTTAATATATGAAATTAGGAAATGATGAGCATTAGTTTAGTCATTCTATCGGTGCTGTCTGCAAATAACTGAAAAAAATGTTGAGTTTTGTACTTTTGTTGTTGAGCAATATAATATTGCTGTCCCTCTTAATATTCTAAATTGCTGGATATCATCAGATCTGAAATTTATATTAAAAGCCATTGCTTTTCTATCAATGACAAGGAAAATGGGAAAATGCATGGAATCTTTTCAAAGAGATGGAGGCAGAGGGAATTGAACCCGACCCCATTGTATGCTCCTTATTGATGGGGGCTTTGAACAAGGGGTCCCAACCCAAAAAAGTTCTTCAGTTGGTAGACTTGATGAGAGAGAAAAATGTACCACTAAATCAGAGCAGCACTTTTGAAATCATATCTGCATGTAGCATGTGAGCATCTTGTTTTTTTGCTGTAATAATCTTTGATAAATTTGTTTTGAGACGCTCAATGTCCCATTATGCCTATCAGTAACTTAAGTTACCCAACATTTCTAATGTTTCCATTCAGGTATGTTTGTTTCCATTATGAGTAAAACAACCCGCATTTGCTCTATAAAATAGTAAATTTTACTTCATTTTCTGTTGGTTGGAAGCTAAAATTCAGGATCCAATCTTCTTGTCATTTTAGTACTGCAGTTCACATGATATATTTTTTCCTTAATCACACAATTTCCATTTGTCTGTTTTTGTAATTACCTTTCCACAATTTGTCCTGTGAATACTTTACTGCATTTCTTTCATGCTGATACTTCTTTTTTTTTCTCAGCTTGAGAGATTGGAGAACTGCATGCAACATAATTGAACATATGGAGCCCACTCTCTCGACATTCTCAGTCGGAACTCTTAACCAGCTTTTGTTCTTTATTGGCAAGTCTGGGAAGATTGATTCTATGATGAAAGTA